>CM056729.1:79022307-79622555 GCA_029844215.1 Przewalskia tangutica | reverse complement strand
ATGGATAGGGGCACGAGATGATCGCGAGGAGTTGTCAAGCGATTCGGCGGATCATGGTGATCAAAACCCGGAGTTCCAGTCACGGTGGTCTTAGGTTAGCATCGTTGCCGTGATCTGAGTGGTGGTTGGTCGTAGAGGCGTCGGAAGCGGCGTACTCGGTATTTGGGGCCGAGTTCTCGGAGGCATTTCTTTGTTTCTTGCCCCCCACTGAACTGAGGAAAACTAGGGCCCTGATGTTGGCAATGCGAAACTGAAATGCGATATTGATTTGACTTTCGATATTTCAGTATATCCCGGCGTTCAATAACTTACGGTATGAAGGCGGAGAATACTGCCGTATATCACGAGAGCTCAATGATGGCGGTTGTAGCAGTCAACTCTTCGGCCGGGCATGGACATTTGTGCATGCGGGCACTATGCGCCGTGAAGCGACTCGACGAATGACAAAATCGGCGAAAGAGCTGAAGCAACTGGGAGGATCGCTGATAACTTTGCGGTGGACGCGCCGACGTGCGAGTGGCCATGTACCTCGCCCGATCCCTGAGTGGTCCTCCAGCGGCCTTGGGACTGCTCGGGTTCAAGATGTTCGGGGCTGATGCTGAGCTCCGGAGAATTTCAGATTTCGGAGGAGTAGGAAGTGCTTTCGCCGGATGAAGTCGCGCCGCGTCTGCGGTGTGGCGTTGTGGAAAACTTCGCAAAGAGAGAGTGTCGTACTAATTTGGGAAGATTGTTATTCTTACGCGACCAAGGGGCCATCACGGCGAAGAGGCATCCGGGCCAGAGGTATGCTTGGTGGGATATACGAACGCGGTACGAGATGGATTGCGGTCGGTTGCGAGTTCTTCACCTTCGCAGCTTCATAAAACAAGCGGGATAACGTCATGCCGTGACGGCCAGGACCACGGTGGCGGTAGAAGTTCAGTTTTAGCGGTCCGCGCGAACGCCTATCTTTTCAGTATATCATATTACTCATTTTCAGAAATGCAGCCATGTGTGTTATGATGATTATATGTTGAAATACTATGTACATATAGCATTGTGTATATTGTGGTTTAGAGACATAGTTAGTTGAAAGAATAAGTATGGGGGACGAGGGAAGGTATGAACTTAGATATTTCACAATTAAGACCTTAGATGTAAGTAGTCTTGAGTAAAGGATTTTGCAAATGATCACTTGTCGAAGTGCATTATATACCTAGGGTGTATTAGTGTGATAAGTCCATGGGTAGTGTGAGATGGAAGTGGTAGCTTTCATGATGTAGATGTAAGAATTGTTATTCGTATGAAAGCAGAGTTGTAGCGATGGAGGGTCGGGTTGAGGGCGTATTGCTTGGTCAACGTGGCAGAATGAGGTGGTCGATTCGAAATGGTCCGCGGTGGTAGTCCGCGAGTAGGCCACAGTTTAGATGACCGTCGGTATGAGTTACCGTGGATATGTTAGCCGGTCGGATCGTAAAGGCGAGAATGGCGCAGAAGGCGAGGCTGCTAAGATGACCAAGTTTGGAGTGGTAGCTCCAAAGTTTTAGAAAGCGGCGATGATTGAAGTATGATGCGTACACTAGAAAGAAGTTCAAGTGTTGAAAGAAATCTGACGTGGTAAGAAAAAAGAAGTGAACATGTCTTGAAGAGATAGAAATGATCATTGCTTTTGTGAAGTAAAGGTCACGAAGGGTATCTTTTAGGCCAGGAGGTGGAAGCTTTTGTAATCTAGAGGTGATTCCATGTTGACTTGGGATAGTATTTGCGTGTGTTATTTGGTGGCGGGTGTGGCATTGTAGCTTGTTATGAGAACTTTATCGTTATCCGTCTTGAGAAGGAGCGTTCGGAATGAATGTTTCTAAGGAGAGAATATTTATACCACAGTATTTCGGTAATATGCGTGAGGCGTCGTCTGAAAGTTTAAGCCTTAAAGTAGACTAAGGGATGGAATTTTGTGCCGGCTAGCAAAAGAATCGTTTCGATGAAACGTTTTCGAACTTTGCGAAGGAAAATTACGGCTATGTCATTAATAATTTTTGCGGATTTTTCCGAGATGAAATATTTTGGACCAGAGGCGACACTTGTCACCCAGTGAAGCGTCAAGTGGGCCGAAATGGTGCGTTCTTGGCTATGTTTTGAGGCCTAAAACTTGGGTCGATGTTTGGAGTGATTTGGGAGTAGATGGCTAGTGCACTTGTGCAAATCCACAACTTTGCCGCCACTTGGCAGTCTTGTCCATTGGTCTCCTATAAATACCCCCTCTTTGTTGAAGACTTCTTCGTCCCTCAAATGACTTCTAAGTCTTAAAAATCCCTCCACTCTAGTGTGGTTCGTCAAATCCCTCCCTTGAGAAGGCCATTACCAAACCCTCACTTCACCAGAGTTACGGCGAAAACATGTCACGACCGTTAAAGGGACCGTGGTAGTACTAAAGGCACCCAGTAGTCATACATTAGAGTAACGGCGGAATATAAAACAAGGCAGAAGCATTTATAAAATAAGACCACGGTTTATGTGAGAAAACGTCGCCTTCGGCATATATAAATAAACGTGGTTGTGATTTACATCCCAAGCGTACAACATGACTCTGACCTCTGGAAAATATACAACTATGGCGGGGGCCCGCCATACCACAGTGTACAAAACTATCTACAGGAGATCATTACCCAGTAGAGCCTCGGAGAAGATGGAGCTCACGACACCAGCCTTGAGGATCACAGGATGCGGATCTAGCGCTGTTTGCCTTTACTGCGGCATGAGCGCACGAAGGAGAGTCGATCTGCAGTACCAAGTATGTGAAACTATAAAAATGCGAAATGAAATCAAAGTATTTAAAACCTTTTCACAAATACAATCGATTCAATTGCAGTAGTGCTGCATCACAAACAGTAATGAGAAAAGCGCTTGAGGTCTGATTTGGGCGCGAATGATGAAGCAAGGCCAATCGCCCATATTATCATTCTGCGTGCCTGATCTGAACTTCAGCGATCCGCATGTCGCAGGACCCGTGAGGTATTCCTCGCATCGGGGCTAACCCATCGCCTGGGCTCCGCAGCCGCATAGCCTCAGACCGCATAGTCTCAGGCGCGCAGAGATCGCATCCGGGCTAAACCGAATGATCAATCCACCAGAGCATACGCTGCTCATAGTCTCCGGACGCGTAGGCGTATAGACCGCGTGGGCAAATACCTCGGTATAACGATCGAGGGGTGGTGATACAATAATGATTACGGACTTCTGGGTTATACGTAAGCCTGCAATGACCCTTACGGCATTTCAAGACACTAACACGGTGGCATCATAATATGTCTACTTATCAAACAAATCTTACTACAAATCAATCACAAGGCTTTATAAACAAGCAAGTAAAGTTCCTTTTATCTTTCTTAGGTTGTTATACCTAACTTCCCATAGCTAGTATAACTCTTAAGCTTTTTTTTAAAACCAAATATTTATCTTCATTAAAAATGATTCGATGGTTCTTTTGAAATGCATCGTGATTCTTATTATTCAGCTTAAGTCAAAAGACATTACTAGTGAATTATGTCGAGCTTAAGTCAAGCGACATTGCGTAGTTATTATTAACACATATGCGTCACGTACTATATATATATGTTAAAATATCATGCTTAGGAAGAATCACATACCTTCTCGTGAAAACCTCGCTTGAGTTCATATATGCCTTGTGAGAGAATCGACTATAATAGTCACAGACATCTATCAAAGTCTAGACTACTGAAGGTCATTCTAAGCAGAGGGTTCACAATTCTACGTTATCGGGCGACCACCTACGGTGAGCTATATAAGTCTCTTATAGCATCCTATGTAGTGCAGTTCAATTATTCTTCTTTTAAACCGCCTACTGTGATGATTCAATTCCTATTCTGTAATATTCTTCTAAGTATTTAATACTTATTCTTATACTTCACAAGATGCATTCTCTAATACAAAAGAGGTTAGGATTATTTACCTCGGTAGTGTAATATCCTAGATAAAGTCGCTGAGCAAGGTTTAGCTCTAAGTTATGCGCTCAGGTAGCTCGAGAAACCTTAGAAGTTCTTGACTTCTACAAAGGACTAAGGATTTGGGCTGGGAGTATTTGGGCATTATAACAATACTTAGAAGGCAACTTTCTACCAAGGGAGGGTAGATTTCGGCTAGGCTAGGGGTGGGCCTCGGCGAACTTCACGAGGAGGGAAAGTGTATTTGAATGAAGGGAGAGGAGAGGATTTTTAGACTTGGAAGATAACTTTGTGGATGAAGAACTCTTCGTCAAAGAGAGTATTTATAGCTCGAGCCTTGGCCAACCAATGGCCAAGATGAAGACAAGTGCAAAGGCAAGTGTGGGTGAGGATTAACTATACACAAATATCCTACAACTCCTTGACTTTGAGCGAAGCACAAAAGCGTGTCAATCCCCGTTCAATTCGTCCCGTGGGCGATTCAAGTCCACCGATTGGAGGTGCCAAGTGTCGCCTCCGTTGGTCCAAAATGTTCGTCTCGGAAAAATCCATAAAATGCTAAATGACATGAGTCGAATTTTCCTCACGAAAGTGTGAAGCGTTTCGTCGGAAAGCGATTCTTTTAGTGAGTTGTGCACAAATAAGCGTCGAGGCTAACTTTAAGGCCAAACTTTTTGTCGTGTTCCTTACGTCGTACTGCAAATCGAGGGTATAACAAAACACCCCGGTGAAAGTATTCTCCAAGTATTGTTACTATTCCAAAATACCTTGCCCAAATACCTTGTAGTATTCCAAGGTTGCCACATACTAAAAGCCGAAATACTATTATACTTCTTCCTTTGCCACTAAGCAGAGCCACAGGAAAATCTTCACAGTAGGTTGAAGTTTTAAGAAAAGTTGCGTAGAACTTCTAGGGTTGTGTGGAGCGGGTTGGGCGCCAGTAAGGCTAAGCGTTGCTTCGGGATCGACATTAAAACTTGGATAATTTTGGGCTTATCGGTAAATACTCTTGTCCTTCTATTGTAATTGGAAATTACATCTTAATAGTATAGAAATGTGTATAAGGCGTATAGAAGGATGGTATAAAAGAGAATTGAATTGAAATCACATCAAGAGTATTAAAGAAGAAGATTAGTACTTACATTTGTATTCTGATGAACTTGTGTAGATTGGCGGGTGAGGAAGTCTGCCCAATTTTCCGTAGAATAAATGAATCTGTATCTAGAATTATTATCTGAGTAGTCAGGCGTTGATAGACTTGTATAACCGTTATAGAGTTGGAATCTGCAAGTAGCGTATTCTCTCGAAGGGTGGAAAGGCTAGCGGATTCTGATGCTTTGGAGCTATTTGCTAATGATCGATAATAAATCGCGGTATGTGATTCTTCCTATCCTCTTGAGCATGATATTTTAAAAGATTATATATAGTGCGGTGAGCGTCGTGTGTTAGCGAGCGTGGTTTTTGCCGATGTCTTTTGACTTGAGTTTTAAATAAAGAATCTTGAAGTATTTCAAAAGAATTAAGAATCGTTTTTGAAAGAAGAGTAATGCCTGGTTTTAAAAGCTTAAGAGTTATACTAGCTTTATGGGAAGTTAGGTATAACGACTTAAGAGAAATAAAAAGAATGGTTTATTGATTTTAGAAGTTAAGAGACTTAATCTTAAAAGATAAGAGACTTGACTTAATCGAATTGATATGAAAGTTGTTTAGAAGTGTGAAACCTCATTCGTGAGTAATGAGTACTTGGTTTTTAAAGAATAATGTTTTACTGATTTCGGAAATGAGAATAAGTATCGAATGAACCACTGCCGTGTTAATAAAGGAATTTATTGAAAAATAAGTAATTATATTAAAACCAGTAGAAACCTCCATCTCCATAGAAGCTAAGATAAGACAAAATTGTATTACATTTCCTAGATCATGGCTGCTTTAATAAGATTGTTATAAACAAGAATCCCACATAAGGCATATGTTGCTCAAAATGTTTTAAAGAAGTACGTTGTTAAATGATTAAGACTATGAACTATGAAATCTTTCGAAAATAAGAGACGTGAATATTTGAAATTAGGTAAACTTGAACTTTGGAAAGGAATGTTGTAACTTGATTTTAAAAGGAGAAGTGTTTTGGTTTAAAAAGGAAAGTATGGAAGTTGTTTTGGTTTACTTAAAATGTTAGTCACTCTATTTTTATAATGCGGCATCGGGTGACCTTTGTAAAGAAATGGATCCTTTAAAAAGGAATTTAACGTAAGTAGTACTCAGGGTTAAAAACACGGACTTTGGCATAAAATGAAAGTACCTTGAGTTGTGTGTAACTTGCACATGTTTTGCGTGTGATAACCTTGTCGTGCTAGTATTGTATTTCTATCTTGCGTCTCTGATGGAGTCGGCTGATTTGTTATATTACTTGGGCGTGCAGCGGTGACGGAGAATTCCGCAGATGCGCTCACGGTGATAGTGTTATTCCATGGACTAGCTCTCCGCGAGGTTTCTTGATTCGGCCTTGGTATCGGTGGTTGGCTTCATTGCGCCGTCCGTGGTGATTCGCCTTGGTAC
The DNA here is from genome assembly GCA_029844215.1 of Przewalskia tangutica. Taxonomy (NCBI): domain Eukaryota; kingdom Viridiplantae; phylum Streptophyta; class Magnoliopsida; order Solanales; family Solanaceae; genus Przewalskia; species Przewalskia tangutica. Next base: position 79,616,058 of record CM056729.1, on the reverse strand, counting down.
AGTGTAGTTAGCCTTGTTGCCGTTCGGTTTAGTAGGCGAAGTCTCGTGATCTGACGCGGTATCACGGTAGTTAGCCGTACTTGCCGGTCAGCTCGTGACACGGCGCGGTATCTGGTAGTTGGCTTCGTACTTGCCAGTGTAAACCGTGGCGGAGTCTCGTGTCGACCTTGGTATCGGTAGTTAGCGCCTTACTTTCGTCGACTCGTGACCACGGCGCAGTATCCGGTAGTTGGCTTCGTTTGCCGTGTCGACCGTGGCGGAGTCTCGTGTCTGACGCGGTATCGGTAGTTGGCGCCGTGCACTTGCCGCTCGATCATTTCGTGACCACGCCTTGGTATCGGTAGTTGGCTTCGTACTTGCCGTGCTCGCTCATTTCAAGTGGTTTGATTGTATAGTATTGTTAGTAATCTGCGCTAGGTATCGGTAGTTGGATTTCGTACTTGCCCAGGTCAGTTGATGATCGCGGCTTTGGTATCGGTAGTTAGCCGTACTTGCCGTGCGGTTTATGACTCGAGTAGGACTTGGTGTTCATGTACTACTTGGTGTTATTATATCATAGGCTCGGTGAGGAAGGTATTCCACGGGCATGATTGATGTTGAGGCGTGAGACCCGTAGTTATATTTGGTGATGCCTTTGAGGCGTGAGTCACGACTTACATAATTGCTTATTTATTATGGGTGTAGTTTGGTTATCATACATTTCTACTGATTTATCTAGACTACTATGATTTCATTTACAGTACTTTCAGTTTCACATACTTGGTACTGTTGTGACCTCCTTGGCTGCGTTCATCTGCGGTAGAGGTACACCGATCGTTGATCCTCGCTCCAGGATCCGATTCGGCGTATTGGAAGGTCCGTTTCTCCGGAGGCTTATCTTTTGGTATAGTCCACTGTCGTAGGTACTTGTACATTGAGGTATGGCGGGAGCCCGTCGTCATGTTGTATAAAAACTCTTAGAAAGTCCATGTAATCTTGTGTGGCGGGGTTTGTAAGGATGTAAGCTATTTCAAGTTTTAGTATATATGCAAAAAAACGGTTGGTTGGCTTTTTTTTATTCATATCTCTTTTTTCATGTTTAAAGTTTTTATTTCCGCTGATTTTTCTGCGATGTTGTATCACTAGGGTGCGGTAGGCACCGATCCACGGGCAAGGATCGGGTCGTGACAAAAGTAATATCGAGCGATTAGTCCTCGGAAAGTGTCGGACCGTGTACAGTAGAGTCTTGATTATCGGTGTGTTGTGCCACATCTATGTCGAGAGAGTGCGGGACATTTAGGATTAGTTTTCATTCTTCCATTACGAGATCGTGCCTTAGAAGGCGTGTTATAAGTTGGACCCTCGGCGCATTTCGTTTTACCAGTTATGCCTCTGCGCCAAGCAACCGCCCGGATGGGCAAGCGAGAAACTTGTTATACCAGTATTTCGGTATATGCGTAAGGGAATACGTCTGGTTGGCTTTAAAGTTAGCCTTGGGCGTTTTTGTACCTGACTTCGCAAGAATCGTTTCGGCCAAGCGTTTCCACGACTTTAAGAGAAAATTCCGGCTATGCCATTTCTAATTTTTGCGGATTTTTCCGGAGGCGAAACATTTTGGACCAGCGGGAGGGCAACACTTGGCACCTCGTTGGTGGACTTAGGCGTCCGTGGGCCGGTGGAGGAAGCGAGCGTTTTTGTGCCTTGTGCACAAGTCGAGGTTGGTAGGATATTTGTGTTTAGTTAATCCTCACCTACACTTGCCTTGCACATGTCTTCATCTTGGCCATTGGTTGGCCAAGGCTTGAGCTATAAATACCCGTAGAGATGAAGAGTTATTCATCCACAAAGTTATCTTCAAGTCTAAAAATCCTCTCCTCTCCTTAGCTTTTAGTCCAGCACCTCTTCCCTCACTTGTGTAGTGTGGCGAGCCTACCCCACAGCCCTGGCAATCTACCCCTCCCTTGGTAGAAAAGTTACCTTCTTGTATCGTTATAATGCCCAAAATACCTAGCCCAAATACCTTAGTACTTAGTAGAAGTTGTGAGGAACTTCTAAGGTTCTTGGAGCATACAACTTAGGAGCAAAACCTTGCTCGGTAGCGACTTTTCTAGGATATTATTGGGCTTACAGAGGTAACTAATCCTAACCCTCTTTTGAATTAGAGAATACTTCTTGTTGTAGTATTAGAATAAGTATTAGATACTTAGAAGAATATCACGAGAATAAATTGTTGTTATCACGATGAAGGGTTTAAAGAAGAATAATTGAAGCTGTACTCACATGGGGTGTTTCACTGATGAACTTACATAGCTCAGGGTAGGGTTGTGCTTGACTTTCAGTAGAATTATGAACCCTGTTAGAATGACCTCGGAGTAGTCTTTGATAGATATGCGTGACTATTATGGGTGACTCTCTGCGACATATTGACTTGGCGGTGGTTTATTTGAGAAGGTATGTGATTCTTCCTAAAGCATGATATTTTACAATATATGATGCGGTAGGCGTGCGGTGTTAGCGAATAATAACTACGGCAATATCTTTGACTTAAGCTGAATAATACTTATGGCGATGCCTGGCTTAAGCTTTGAATAATACTTACAGCAATGCCTCACGGCTTAAGCTGAATAACAAAGAAAACATTTCAAAGAATCTTGAATCATTTTTAACGGAAGATAAATATTTGGTTTTAAAACAAAAGCTTAAGAGTTATACGGCTTTATGGGAAGTTAGGTATACGACTTAAGAAAGATAAAAAGGCATTTACTTGTTTGTTTATAAAAGCCTTGTATTGATTTACATTAAGTGTAGTAAGATTGTTTGATAAGTAGACATGTTATGATGCTACTGTGTTAGTGTCTTGTAATCTTGTGTAAAGTGCGTTCTTGCTGTGCTTACGTTGCTAACCGGTAAGTCCATTATCGCATTATTGTATCACTACCCCACTTGTTTGTTATACCAGGCTTGCCGCTGATGCGGAGTCTATACGCCTATGCGATCTGTGAGACTATGCGGGCGGCGGTATGCTCGAGTTGATCATTCGGGCGTTTAGCTGATCACGGGGACTCCTATGCGATCTGTTGAGACTATCGCGGTCTTTTTGAGGCTATGCGGGCTGCGGGAGCCTAGGCGGATGCGGGGTTGGCTGCCCCGATGAGAAATATCTCATGCGAGTGCAGTGGGACCTATGCGAGTGCGGAAGTCGAGGACTAGGCCTGCGAGAATGATACTATGGGCGATTAGCCTTGCGATCGTTCGCGGCCTAGAATAGACACATTACGATTTCCTATTCTTGTTGTTGTTTGTGATGTGGCTTTCGTGCAATTGAGGCGGTGTATTTGTGAAAAGGTTTTAAATACTTTGATTTCATTTTAAAGTACTTTATAGTTTCACATACTTGGTACTGTTATCTTGACCTCCTTGAGGCTGCGTTCATGCCTGCGGTAAGAGCGAGTGCTAGATCCGTATCCTTAGGATCTTTGCGTTGGTGTCGGGAGCTCCGTCTTATAGGAGGCTCTGCTTTTGGGTATGATCTCCTGTATTGTAGATAGTTTTATGCGATCGGTATGGCGGGAGCCTATCCGCGTAGTTGTTTACTTCCTTAGAAGTGCAGTAGTACTATTATGCAGTTGGGATGTAGCGCAAAACTTGAGTTATTTATATTATGCCGAAAGGCAAGCTTTTCATCGAGATAAAGCTGTGTCTTATTTTATAAAGCATTTCTGTCTTGTTTTATATTCATTGATTTACTACGATGTATGACTACTTAGGTGCCCGGTAAGCACGATCCACAGGCCGGGCAGTCGTGACAAAAGTAGTATCGAGCGATTAATCCTCGGAAAGTGTCTGACCGTATCTAGTAAGTCTTGATTATCGGTGTGTTGTGCACCACGCCAATGTCGAGAGGCTATAGGATATTTAGGATTGGTTTCCATTCTTCTCATTCACGAGATCGTGCTTTAGAAAGTGTGTTATAGGTTGGACCCTCTAACGTATTCCTTTCTGTATGATTATGCCTCACGTAAAGGCCGGGCCCGAAGAAGGCAGCGTAGGAGGCGCTAGCGAGACACCCGAGTTACGAGGCTCGAGCCCGATCTATACGAGGCGCGAGTTCTATGGCGCCGGCCCAGTGAGACCAGTACCACACCTCGTCCCCACGGCTGGGCGGAGAGTTAGGGTCTGAGAGATGGCCCGACTATTGGCTAAAGTTGTGGCCCGTCCCGGAGGAAGGCTGGATCACGGCAGTTCAGCTCAGCTCGTCGGTCGCACCGTAGTGCACGAGGCGAATAGTTTGAGACTCACGAGATTTCTTGAGTTGTAGCGCGAGTTTCTGGTCGGCGGGAGGATGATCGCGAGTTCATCCGTCATTGAAGGATTATCGCGGGTGATCGGGCTTGAAGGCGAGGCTGTGACATTCGGTTCGCGTCGGTGCGTGATACCATGATCGATTGGTTTGATTCTTAGGAGCTTTCGGGAGAGCATGCACCTCGGTATGGGATGAGTTTTGAGGCTTTTCTCACTTCTTACCTCCGCGAGATGAGGAGGGCACGGTGATAGATTCTTATTCTTTGGCGGGAGGGCGCCGCAGTGAGAGTCTGATGTCGAGTTTGATTCTTTGGCTCGATATGTCCACTGCTTTGTGCGAGATGGAGGGCAGTGCGTCGCTATGTCAACTGGTGGATGATTACATGGCGAGTCTTGTGCGGGTGTGTCCTTGACTGGCATGGACATAACCGTATCTGAGCTCGTGTTGGGATGTGAGGCGTAGAGACGCCGGGTAAGCGATATCAGCGAAGAAGGCGAGGCGGCCGGTTCTTTTGGTGGTCCTCGGGTGGCGGCGTCAGGAAGTCGGTGCACCACGGCCAGCGCGAGCGCTCCTACCTCATTCAGCCGGCCTGAGCGATCGAGGCGGTCGGGGCCCGGGACTTGATTTCGGGTAGCGAGGTGCTAACGTTGAGTACGCTCGGTGTGCCCGTTGTGGCGAATACCATTGCGGGTGTACTCGGGAGCTGCTATACTTGTAGCGGCGGGTCACTTTGCGGTTGTCGGCCGGCGGCGGTGGTAGGCTCGGCCCTCGAGTGCATTGCGACTTCTTCGTCCCCAAGCGATTACTCGCCCGGAGGCGAGGTACACGTGGATCAGCGGTGTCGCGGCGGTCGTGGCGCGAGTCGGTTCTAGCGGTCCTGAGCGCATATATGCTGTCGGCCAGCGGGATCGGAGGCCTCACGATGTCGTCCGCAGTACCTTATCGGTTCGGGTTTGATGTGTATGCTTTGATAGATCCGGGTTCTACTCGTCACATATATCTCCACTTGTTGCTAGTAGGATAGGGATAGGCACGAGTCCATGGACCGCTTTCGAGGTAGCTACGCCGATGGGTGATTCGGTGGTAGCTCGGCGGGTATATAGAGCTTGTCTGTGACCGTTCTGATGCGTCGGACCTGGCGGAGCTTGATAGAGTTGGAGATGATTGACCGGCGTGATTATGGGGATGGATTGGCTAACTTCTTGCTACGCCAATGTAGGCTGAGAGAAAGTAATGCGGTTCGATTTCACGAGGCCAGGTTGTTGAGTGGGAGAACGCAGTATGTAGGGTAGGTTTATTTCTACCTCGAGCTAGGAAGATGGTGCGAGAAGGGTATATCTACCATCTCGTTCGGGTGTTTGATCTTTGAAGTGCGGTACCAGATTTTGATCGATTCGATGGTCGAGTTCCCGGCGTGTTTCGGATGACCTCGGGTATCCCTCACGAGAGGAGATTGAGTTTTGTATTGACATATTGCGGACACTCGGCCTATTTCCATTCCATGAGAATGGCACTGCCGAGTTGAGAGAGGCGAAGGACCAGGTGAGGATTTCTTTGGAGAAAGGGCTTCATTAGGCCCAGTGTTTCCCACAGAAGCGCCGATATTGTTCGTGAAGAAGAAGGGCGGGGCCTGCGCATGTGTGTTGATTACGAGGCGGTGAACAAGGTGACCATTAAACGAATACCCCTTCCCGAGTTGATGATTTGTTCGACGATTGCGAGCGCGAGATGTTTCTCGAAGATTGATACTGCGTTCGGGCTATCATCGAGTTCGTGTCGAGGTGGATGTCCACTGATTGCATTCGGACGTGCGGGCATTATGAGTTGAGTCATGTCTTTTGGGTTGACGATGCTCGTGGTATTCATGGATTTGATGAACCAAGTGTTCAAACCATTTTGGACACGTTTGTGATAGTGTTCATTGATGATATCTTGGTTTATTCGCTCAGGCGGAGCATGCGAGCATTTGAGAGCTGTCTTGTGATTCTCGAGATCAGCTGATTATGCGCCAAGTTTTCCAAATGTGAGTTTTGGTTGACTTGATGGCGTTTCTTGGGCATATTATCGGGTGATGGCATTAGTGGATGCGGCGAAGATCGAAGCGATCGAGACTTGGCCTGAACCTCTTACTCAAGCGAGGTTCGCGATTTTAGGTCTTGCGAGTTATTATCGGTTCGTGGAGAAGTTTGCTTATCTACTGCACCATTGACTAGGGTGACTCGGAAAGCGACCAAGTTTGATGGTGATGCTTGTGGCGGGGTTTCGATTCTTTGAAAAGAGGCGGCCGCCCGTTCTTACTCTTCGGAGGGTCGGATGGTTATGTCGTGTATTGTGATGCGTCGGGCATCGGGTTGGGATGTGTGTTGATGCGGCATGGCGGGGTTATAGCATATGCATCCGGCGGTGAAGAAACACGAGGAACTACCCCCATGATTTGGAGTTGGCGGTAGTGATTCACGCTTTGAAGATCTGGAGGCACTATTTGTATGGGGTTCACGTGGATATTTATACGCACCACGAGAGCCTCGGTATATCTTCGACAGAGGAGTGAACTTGCGGCGAGGCGGTGGTTAGAGTTGCTTAAGGATTACGATGTTGATATCTGTACCACGGGAAGGCGATGTTGTGGCGGATGCTCTTAGTCGTGAGTCGATGGGGAGCCTATCGGATGTGCGGCTAGAGAGGAGGGACATGGTTCGTGATTTGCATCGATTAGCGAGCCTTGGTGTCCGTTTGATTGATTACGATAGCGGTGGGGTTAGAAGTTCGTGAGGTTGCCGAAGTCTTCCATCGTTGAGGAGGTGAAGGCAGCTCGAGGATCCGCTTTGATTCGATATCGTGATCTGACTCTTCGTGAGGCAAGGGTCTTTGGTAGCACGATGGGGTGCTAAGGTTTGAGGCGGTGTGTGTTCGGATGTGTCGAGGACTTGGCGAGTTCTTGGGGAAGCACAGCGGCGCGTTACTATCCATCGGGGTCGACCAAGATGTACCACGACGCTTAGATGCGTGTATTGGTGGGATGGCTTGAAGAGGGGCGTTGCGAGTTCGTAGCTCGATGCGTGTTGTCGGCGGTGAAGGTAGAGCACGAGGCACAGTGGTTTTATTCTGACGATTGAGATCGGACACGGAAGTGGGAGGTAATCAACATGGACTTCATCGGATTACCTCGCTCGGAGGAGACATGATTCTATATGGGTTATCGTCGGCGGTGGCAAATCAGCCCACTTTCTTCCGTCGGGGCGACTTTTGGTGAGGATTATGCGGACTTTACATCAGAGATCGTCGATTGCGTGGAGTCCTACCTCGATCATATCGAGGAGCCCGGTTCGGCTAACTTGGAGTCCTTCGAGGTTTAGGGGCCGGTGAGCAAATCGCATTTCATCCGCAGAGCAGACGGCGAGCGCACTATCCGGACTCTTGAGATATCTTTGCGAGCTGTGTTAGTGACCGATGGTAGTTGGGAGGATCATTTGCCTCTAGTTGAGTTCGCGTATAATAATAGCTACCACTCAAGCATTCGGATGGCGCCTTATGAGGCCTTGTATGGGAGGAAGTGCGGTCGCCTATAGGTTGGTTCGATGTGGGCGAGGCGGCTAGTGGGACGATTTGATGCAATGAGTGATGGATAAGGTGAAGCTTATCAAAGCGGCTATTGGCTCGAGTCGGCAATCGTATCACGAGATCATCGTCGTCGGCATCTGGAGTTCCGATAGATGATTAGGTTTTCTAAAGGTGTCACCCATGAAGGGTGTGATGAGATTCGGAAGAAGGAAACTTCGGCCCAGAGTACATTAGGCGTTTGATTGTCGCGGTAGGCAAGGTTGCCTACGAGTTGAATCTGCCGTCCGTCTGGAGGCGATCATCCGTGTTTCACGTATCTATCTTTGAGGAGATGTATCGGGGATCCATCTAGGTACACCCGATTAGCGATGTCCAGTGGCCAGGGGTTATCGTATGAGAGATTCCCATAGCGATAGTCGATCGTCGGGTTAGGCGTCTGCGGACGAAGGGCGTGGCTCCGTCAAAGTCTTGTGGCGAACGAGCTCGGGAGGAGATGGCGTGGGAAGCAGGAGGACGTGAGGCAAAAGTATCCTCACCTATTCCCACACCTCGGGTAATTCACTTTCCTACTTGTAAATTTCCATTATCATTTATGCCTAAGTGTTGTTTTGTGGCGTGTGGCATTTGCTAGCTGTTTAAGCTTCTTGATAAGCGTCTTGAGAAGGAACATTGGGGCGAATGTTTCTAAGGAGGAGAATGTTATACCGTATTTCGGAGTATGTGCGTGAATACGTATAAAAGTTTGGCTTTAAAGTTAGCCTTGGGCGCTTTTTTGTACCTGACTCGCTTAAAGAATCGCTTTTCGACGAAGCGTTTCCACGACTTTCGTAGGGAAAATTCGGCTATGCCATTTCTAATTTTGCGGATTTTTAGAGGCGAAACATTTTGGACCAACGGGAGGGCAACACTTGGCACCCGTTGGTGGACTTAAGCGTCCATGGACCAATTGGAGACAGGCACGTTTTTGTGCCTTGTGCACAAGTCGAGGTTGGTAGGATATTTGTGTTTAGTTAATCCTCACCTACACTTGCCTTGCACTTGTCTTCATCTTGGCCATTGGTTGGCCAAGGCTTGAGCTATAAATACCCCCAGAGATGAAGAGTTATTCATCCACAAAGTTATCTTCAAGTCTAAAATCCTCTCCTCTCCTTAGCTTTCGTCAACACCTCTTCCCTCCCTTGTGTAGTGTGGTAGAGAGCTACCCCACAGCCTAGTGAAATCTACCACTCCTTGGTAGAAAAGTTACCTTCTTGTATCGTTATAATGCCCAAAATACCTAGCCCAAATACCTTAGTACTTAGTAGAAGTTGTGAGGAACTTCTAAGGTTCTTGGAGCATACAACTTAGGAGCAAAACCTTGCTCAGTCGCACCATTTTCTAGGATATTATTCGTCTTACCGATGTAACTAAACCTAACCCTATTTTGAATTCGAGAATACTTCATGTTGTAGTATTAGAATAAGTATTAGATACTTAGAAGAATATCAGAATAGAATTGAGCTGTTATCACGATGAGAATGGTTTAAAGAAGAATAATTGAAGCTGTACTCACATAGAATTTGTTTTCTGATGAACTTACATAGCTCACGGGTAGGGTTGTGTGCGACTTTCTGTAAATTATGAACCCCTGTTTAGAATGACCTCGAGTAGTCTTTGATAGATATGCGTGACTATTATAGGTGACTCTGCGCGACATATTGACTTGGCGGTGGTTTTATTTGAAGGTATGTGATTCTTCCTAAAGCATGATATTTTACAATATATAGTACGGTAGACGTGCAGTGTTAAGCGAATAATAACTACGGCAATGTCTTTGACTTAAGCTGAATAATACTTATGGCGATGCCTCGGCTTAAGCTGAATAATACTTACGGCAATGCCTCACGCTTAAGCTTTGAATAACAAAGAAGCGAAAACATTTCAAAAGAATCTTGAATCATTTTTAAGAAGATAAATATTTGGTTTTAAAACAAAAGCATAAGAGTTATACCGGCTTTATGGGAAGTTAGGTATAACAACTTAAGAAGATAAAAGGCTGTTTACTTGTTTGTTTATAAAAGCCTTGTATTGATTTACGTTAAGTGTAGTAAGATTGTTTGATAAGTAGACATGTTATGATGCTACCGTGTTAGTGTCTTGTAATCTTTGTGTAAGGGTCGTTCTTTGTGCTTACGTTGCTAACCGTAAGTCCATTATCTTGTTATTGTATCACCTACCTCCATTGTTATACGGGCTTGCCGATCTTGATGCGGTCTATACGGCTATGCGGTCTGTGAGACTATGCGAAGCGCGGTATGCTCGAGATTGATCATTCCGGCGTTTAGCTGATCACGGAGACTCTATGCGTGTCTGAGACTATGCGGTCTTTTTGAGGCTATGCGAGTGCGGGAGCCTAGGCGGATCTGGGGTTAGCTGCCCGATGAAATATCTCATGCAGTGCGTGTGGGACTATGCGGGCGAAGTCGACTAGGCACGCGAGAATGATACTATGGCGATTGGCCTTGCTTGATCATTCGGCCTAGAATAGACATTCAGTTTTCCTATTCATGTTGTTTGTGATGTGGTACTACGTGCAATTGAGCGATTGTATTTGTGAAAAGGTTTTAAATACTTTGATTTCATTTTAAAGTACTTTATAGTTTCACATACTTGGTACTGTTATCTTGACCTCCTTGGGGCTGCGTTCATGCCGCAGTAAGAGGCAAGCAGTGCTAGATCCACATCCTTAGGATCTTTGCGTTGGTGTCGAGAGCTCCATCTTCTAGGAGGCTCTACTTTTGGGTATGATCTCCTGTTGTAGATAGTTTTGTCTGATCGAGGGTATGGCGGGGCCTGTCCGCCATAGTTGTTTACTTCCTTAAGTGCAGTAGTACTATTGTGCAGTTGGGATGTAGCGCAAAACTTGAGTTATTTATATTATGCCGAAAGCAAGCTTTTCATCGATAAAGCGTATCTTATTTTATAAATCGTTTCTGTCTTGTTTTATATTCCAGGTTACTCGATGTATGACTACTTGGGTGCCGGTAGGCACGATCCACGGCCCCGCAGTCGTGACAAAATGCTGGTAGGATCTGAGGATGCGGGGCGCGAGCCCGGTCATTACCCGAGATAGTGCTTGACGGCGAAGTTTTGCGACGCCACCAGCCCAATAGAGTTTAGAGCGCGGCGGTCTGCGACCACGATGCACGAGCCTCCGGTCCACGGCACGGAGCGGAGAGATGGGTTACAAGAGATGGCGATTATTGGCGTGATAGTGGCAAGGCACGAGGATAAGCCGGATCTGGCGATTCGCACCGAGTACCGTAGTTCACCCAAGAGCGGATAGTTTGAGATCGCGGACTTTCGAAACGTTGCCGCCGATGTTTTATGGATCGAGGCACGAGGATGATCCGCAGGAGTTCATCCGGCGATTCTGGATCATGAGAGTGATCAGGCTTGAGACCGAGTCGGTCTTAGGTTCGCATCGTCAGTGCGTGATACCGCAGTTCCATGGTTTGATTCGTGGGAGCTGTCGGGGCAGCGCCTCGGTATTTGGGACGAGTTCTCGAGGCATTTCTTGCACATTTCTTGCCCCACGGACAAGGAGGCTCGGCGACATATTTTGGTGTTGAGGCAGAGCGGGCGTGGTTCGGGAGTACAATGTGAGTTCGACTCATTGGCTCAGTATGTCCGCGTTAGTAGCGATATGGAGGGCGAGTGCACCGCTATGTCACGGCTCGATGATTATTTGGCGAGAGTTGCGCGGATGTAGCTCTTCATGGGCATGGACATTGCCCGCACGCAGTTTATGCACTTGGGTGTGAGGCGGAAGGTCGGAATGACCAAGATCGCCAGAAGAGGCGAATGCCAGGTCCTTTGATAACTTTCGAGGGACCGCCTCGGCGAACTAGTTATGTACCTCCGCGATGCAGTGGTCCTCCACTTCCGGGACGCCGGGATATTCGGGAGCGTGCAGGCTCCCAGTTTCAGATTTTCGGGAGTAAGTGCTCGCGGATGAGTCGCCCTTGTCTCAGTGTGGCGTTGTGGAAAACTTCATAAGGGAGAGTGTCGTACTAATTTGGGAGATTGTTATTCTTGCGGCGCGAGGCCATCCGCGAGCTGTCAGGCGGGGTAGCACGGTGGGATAGCACAGATCTACGAGATCGATTCGGGTTCTTCACCTTCCATAGCTAGGGATGCTCATACCGTGAGCCACGAGAGGTCGGTAGAAGTTCGATTTTAGCGGTCCTTTGAACCGCTTTTCTGTGTATATCCTTGACCCTCTAGAAATCAAAGACGTGTTATGATGATTATATGTTGAAGTACTATATGAGATAGCATTGTGTATATTGTGGTTTAGAGACATGGTGTCACGACCGAACCGGGCGATCGTGCCTTACCCTGTGCACCCTAGTGATACAACATCAGAGTAATCAGCGGAACATAAAACACAACATGAAATAACAAGAAGTGTACAACAGTTATCTTTAGAAAACTTGCCTTTCGACATATATATAAATAACAACTCTTTCAAAAAGAAGTTTAATCCTTTTACAAACCCCACAACAAGATTACTCTGCACTTAAGAATGATATGACAACAATGGCGGGACAGGGCCGCCATACCAATGTAAATACCTACAACGACGGACTATACCATCGATAAGCCTCGAGAAACGGAGCTTCCCAAAAGCTGAATGACCCAAGAGCGAGGATCAACGATCGTGTACCTTTACTGCGGCATGAACGCGGCCCGAAGAGTCGATAACAGTGCGAATATGTGAAATCAAAATAAATCGTAAATGAAATCATAGTAGTCTATAAAGCGGAGACATGTATGATAACCAAACTACGCTTCACAATAAATAAGCGATCGTATCAAGTCGTGACTCACGCCTCAAGTCATCACTCAAATATAACCATGGGTCTCACGCCCACAACATCAATCATGCGTGGAATACCTTCCTCACCGCCGATCTATGATATAAAAGCATCAAGGAATACACATGAACACCGTGTCCCGTGTCCTAATAAAACCGCATGGTAAATGCGGCGTAGCCGACTACTAAAACCCACAGTACCAACAAGGTCATAAACTATATCATGAGATCTGTCTGCATCACATGATCAAAGCCGGCTACTACTGCAAAAGATCTAATGTGTGCGTCTAGTCACGGAACTCTCCGCACTCGCATAGGCCAAACTCATAGGCCCGCAGGTATAAACCCGCATCGAGGGTACTCCGGCATCCTGGACTCGCATCCGCATGGCCACATAGACCGCATGACCATAAAGGCCGCACACTAACTCGAATAATCGTAGCTCCGCGATAGCCCCGGGACCCGCATGAGGTATTCTCGAATCATAGGTCACACAGACACTTTGAGTCTACCCGCGTCGGAGGGCGCTTAACCTCCTAAACAAGTCAAGTGAGTGGTACAATACCAACATATCGGTGATAGTGAAACAACTTAAAGCGCGCAATCGAGAAACCCTTTACACAAACATCACAAGATACTAACACACGTAGCACCCTAGCATGTTTAACAAATCAACAAGAAAGTATTACAAGGCTATCACAACCCAACACAATCAAGTTATACACACAAGGCACTTTCTACTATATGATTAACAAGATCGGGTTTCTATTCCCAAAGTACTTCATACATTAACTCTTTTAAAAGATACGTTACTTTCACAAAGTCACACAATACCCGTAGTATATGAAAATAGAGTGATTATCTTTTGAAGTAATCAAACACTTCTCTTTGTAAAATCAAGTAACATTATTTTCCAAACGCTCAAGTTTGCCTAATTTCAAATGTTCACGTTTCTTATTTTTAGAAAGGTTTCAGTAGTTCATAGACTTATTCATTTAAGAATATAATTCTCTTTAAACAACTGAGAATCATAAGCCTTATATGTGAGTTGGATATTCTTGTTTATAACTATCTTATTACAGCAGCCATGATCTAGGAAATATCATTTTGTCTCATCTTAGCTTCTATGCAGATGGAAGTTTCTACTGGTTTTAATAATACTTCATTACTCAAACATTTCCCTTTATTAACGCTGCAGTGGTTTGTCGATACACATTCTGATTTCCGAAATCAGTAAAACATTATTCCTTTTAAGACCAAGTACTCATTACTCACGAATGAGGTTTCACACAAAATTCACATTAAGTCAAGTCTCTTATCTTTTAAGATCAAGTCTCTTAACTTCTAAAATCAATAACTCATTCATTTTATCTTTCTTAAGCCGTTATACCTAACTTCCCATAAAGCTAGTATAACTCTTAAGTTTTTAAAACCAAGTATTACTCTTCTTTCAAAAACAGTTCTTAAGTCTCTTGAATTACTTCAAGACCTTTATTATTCGCTTAAGTCAAAAGACATTGCCGTACAACCACGCTCAATTAGCACGCACGTCTACCGCACTATATATATATTCTTTTAAAATATCATGCTCAAGAGGATAGGAAGAATCACATACCGCGACGATTATCGACTATTAGCAAATCGCTCCACGGCCATAACCTTGCTTTGGTCCACCTTCTCAAGTAGCACATGCTCGCAGAACATTCAACCTAAACAGGTTATACAAGTCTATCAAAGTCTAGACTACTGTTAGAATAAATCTAGATACAAGATCCTACGGAAAATCGGGCAAAGACTTCCCTATCCAAACTACACAAGTCTACATGTACACCCCACGTAATTGCAGATTCGGTTCTCTTCTTTAAATTCAGCTTAAGTCCAAGGACATTGCCACAATACTAAGTTCGATTATATATAGTATACTTCAACTATATATTCCAACAACATGTAATCTCCAATTACAATAGGGGACAAGATAATTACCTCGATAAGCCCATAATTATCCAAGTATAGATGTCGATCCTGGCAACGTTTAGCTCAACTCCGCAGCGCTCAACCGCTCCAAACCACCTTAGAAGTTCTAACCAACTTCTGCAATACTCCAACTAACTATGGAGATTTTCCTTAGGTTCTGTTTGTACCGACGGAAGTATAATAGTATTACTGGCTTTTCAGATAGGTATAACCTTAGAATACTACAAGGTATACTGCTAAGGTAATTTGGGTATAATGTAATACTTTTGAGAGTATTTCTACCAAGAGGGTATTTATACGAGACAACACCACAAGTGGGTGTATACCTCGGCCAACCCCACTAGGGGGTACTCCCGCGAGGGAGAACTCGGCCACAAGGCCTCACAGGGGAGGGTGGGACGAAACCAACAGGAGGAGGGAGGATTTCAAGGCCAACCAATGGCCAAGATCATGCCAAGTGCAAGGCAAGTGTAGGCCAAGATCATGCCAAGTGCACCTTATCCATCTACCACCAAAATATCCTACCTACTACTAGACAAAACCAACCCATTTCGTCCACCCTTTGACCGCCTAACGTTTATCAATGAGAGGTGACAAGTGTCGCCTCTCGTTGGTCCAAAATGTTTGCCTCTCAAAATCCGCAAAATTAGAAATGACATAGCGGAATTTTCCCTTCGCAGATTGTGTAAACGTTTCGTCGAAAACGACTCTAATCGTGTTGTGCACAAAAATAAAATCGCCAAGCCACTTTAAAGCCCAAAATTTTCGCACGCCCCACGCATACTGGAAATACGGTATAACATTCTCCCCTCCTTAGAAACATTCGTCCCGAATGTTCCTTCTAAGTCTCAAAACAAACGCGCGCCAGTATAGTCTTCACTACTATACTTACGAGAACAAACCTGCCACACATGGCCACAGAACCAACTTGCGCAAAATACTTACATCCAAGCCCACGAGGAAACACCTCTAACATCACAAGAATACCTCTCTCCGGGGTCTAAAATATACGCCTTTCGCACCTTCTCTTTACAAAAGAAATGATCACATCTATGCTCGCTATACATGATCGCTTCTTCTCCCTCGCTGCCGCACTTCCTCGCACACTCGAACTCTTTCTTACCATATCTCTGCATCGATTCGGTTCCAAATCTGGTTACAATCTCTAACTCGTCATCATAATCGAATACTGATGGATCTCCGATACTCTTAGAACATAGCAACATGAAAGATCGGACGCACTATCTCCTACGCTTGACGGCAATACTAACATATAGGCAACTCGCCTATTCTTTACATGAACTCAAAAAGGCCCAAAGTAACTCGCTAAGTTTCTCTGTTTTCGAATCTTCACAGCCCTTCCGGTGGTACCTTCAAGAAGACCACCGTCAACTGAACTCCAGCGTCGCCGAGATTATCCGCACGACTTCCGTTGACTTTGAGCTGCCAATAATCCTCATCTGGACAAGCTTCACCCTATCCACATTCTACTGAATAAGTATGAACCAACTATCTGAACCTTGCCAACATCGAACCAATCGACCGGCAACTTACACTTCCGCCCCTACAAGGCGTCACAAGGCGATATCCGAACACTGAAATGGTAGCTAAACGCTCCCTCCACAGGAGACAACAATCCTCACAACTACCTCAAATTCAAACACTCGGTGGCGAATGCGATTCTGAGACTCGCCTGAGTTCTTAACCCTGCCTGGTAAATCCTCTAGAAAAAAAAACAGCCGTACCCTGGGCCCCACTGTCCGACATAACGTGAAAGAAGGCACCCCGTGCAGCCTTACAAACTTTCTGATATAATCAACACTGCTGAGTACACGGTCTTTGCTAGAAGACAAGACGGCCGACTTCCCGGCCCGACCATCGGTCGAATCGTCCACGAACTCAGACGTTGGTTAACTACACTTGGGCCTAACACCTCGTGACCCTACCACCCGGCGGGACCACACGACCACCACCAGACATGCCGCGGGTTGACCAACATGGCCTCAACGACGCCAAAAGCAGACCACTTTTGTCACTTTGCGCGAGGTTCTGGTGTCGCTCAACGACCCAACAAATGGTACCGGACTGCATGCGATCCCTGAGGCATGAACCTTCTCAGGACGTGCCATACGAGAGCTACTTGGGACCGTTTCGTGGTAGGCTCGCCTCTTTATACGCCACCCGAAGGAAAACTCTCTCACTAATCACGTTACGAAAACCTAGCGGTCTTCTTAGCTCAACTACCTCTTTCATTCCACACTACTCGTGACTTATCCACAACATAGCTCACGTGCACTATGCACTCCTATAAGGGTCAAACATAAACATACGCCTTTTACTCGAGACGGCCTTACCTCTAAGGTCTCTACGTATAAAACTCTAAGGCTCACACCTTCTCTATCCCCAAATCTTACTCGGCTAACTAACCAAGATTTCTAATCACACTAACACATCGCTATCCTAACATAGCACTTATGACGTACCCATCTTATCACACATCGGTCTCTGTAGGTTAAGGATATATCTATATCTCCGCTTACCTCCTTAGTCGTTCTAATCAAACTCGCCCTGCAGGCGCATAAGGAAGGTGACGAACTACCCATCGATCCCGAAGGCTAAGTCTTCCTACTTACAACCCTCCTACTAGGTCACCCTTTCGACACTGCCCCGGCCGCAGTACAACAAGTACCAACTAAAAGACGACATTCCTAATGACGCCGTCACATTAAGGAACCTAAGCCCGGAGCTCGACCAACTCTGCATACCCCGAACGTCCCGAACCGTGAGGACCTCTGCCGCTGGTGGATGTGCATAATCTAATCCACGCGAGGTGACTGCTCGAAAGTTACCAAAGGACCTTGCCGCTCGCCTCTTCTGCCTTCGTTAACCCACAATCTCTATGTTTCGGCACGATGCATGATAAGCCGCATACGTGCCATGCTGCCTAATCAAGAATTACTCGCACAACCTCTTAGATAGTCATCAAGACTCGATGCATCGCATACTCTCGTAGCCAAATCCATAGCTAATGTGAGTGTCGCCTTTGCAATCTATATTCTGTCCCCGGTCGTGGGCGAAGGTTCAAATGTCATGGCCGCAGAGGGCTGCCGCGCCGTGCTAAACTCTCTGGGCTAGTGACGTCCGCAGTAACTCCCGAACGAAGCACCTAACTCGGGTGATGGTTGGGCTGTGCCCTCGTGAACCTCCGTGCATTTACTCGCGGCTCCCTGCCGCCTTGCCTCCGGGCCGGTTTGCCTACGCGGGCATAGCGGTAAGGAAAGAAATACGTTAGAGGTCCAACTTACAACACATCTCTAAGGCACGATCTCGAGTGAGAAGAATAGAAACCAATCCTAAATATCCTATAGCCTCGATTATTGGTGTGGTGCACAACACACCGATAATCAAGACTCTGGATACTGATGCTCAGACACTTTCCGAGGATTAATCGCTCGATACCACTTTTGTCACGACCGAACGGCCCGCGTGATCGTGCCTTACCCCGCACCCTAGTGATACAACATCGTAGTAATCACGAACATAAAACACAACATGAAATAACAAGAAGAAGTGTACAACGCTTATCTTTAGAAAACTTGCCTTTCTGCATATATATAAATAACAACTCTTTCAAAAACATTTAATCCTTTTTACAAACCCCGCCACAAATGATTACAGCACTTAAGAATGATATGACAACAATGGCGGCGTGGCCCGCCATACCCCGAATGTAAATACCTACAACGACAGGGACTATACTGATAAGCCTCCGAGAAACGGAGCTTCCCAAGCCGAATCAGTGACCCTAAGAGCGAGGATCAACGGTGTACCTTTACCCGGCATGAAACGCAGCCCAAGGAGGTCGCACAAAGTGCGAATATGTGAAATCAAAATAACATCAGAAATGAAATCATAGTAGTCTATAAAGCGGAGACATGTATGATAACCAAACTACGCTCACAATAAATAGCAATCATGTCAAGTCGTGACTCACGCCTCGTCATCACTCAAATATAACCACGGGTCTCACGCCCATTAACACCAATCATGCCTGGAATACCTTCCTCCGCCAGCTTTATGATATAAAGTGTAACGCCGAACCTGCCGTTCGCATCGTGCCTTACCCGGCACCTAGTGATACAACATCGAGAAAACCAGAAAATAAAACACGAGTCATGAAACAAGAGATATAATAAATAAACAGCTAACCAAAACAAATTGCCTTCAAGATATACATAAAACCAACGCTTATCCTTTTACAAACCCCGCCCACAACAATTACTCTGCACTTAAGATTTACAACAACTATGACGGACAGGCTCTGCTCGCCATACCCGAATGTACAAGAACCTACAACTCAGTGGAAACATACCAAAGATAAGCCTCCAAGGAACGAGCTTTCAACACGCTAAATGAGATCCTAAGAGCGGGGATCCACGACCGATGTACCTCTGCAAGGCGTAACGCAGCCGAAGAGGTCGATAACAGTACAGTATGTGAAAGCGTCAAATCGTAAATGAAATCATAATAGCCTAAAAAGGTGAGACATGTATGATAACCAAAATCATGACGCAACATAAGCCATAAGTCGTGACTCACGCTCAAAGTCACCACTCAAATATAACTACGGGTCTCACGCCCACAACATCCATCATGTTCGCATCACGGCGCATGCCCTAATACCGCGACGGTGTAGACATGTCCATGATGCAACAATAACAAGGCGATGGCCCGTACCGGAATCTGCGCCGGTAGACATGCCATGTAACCTCAATAACAATATCGGGTGGTCAACCCCGCACGTAGCCACATGCCGAATATTGCGACGGTGTAATCGCCCATGTTGCAAGATAACCATATATCGGGTCAATCGGCCGCGTGGCCGCATGCCTGAATACTGCGACGGTGTAGACATGTCCATGTGACATCAACAACAAGACAAGAATCAAAATGGAAACATACCGTGGAATTCTCCATCACCGCCAAGACGCCCAAGTAAGTTCTCAACAAGTCAACCGCCTATCGAGACGCGGAATACGTAAATACCACACTTGCACAACAAAGGCTATCATCACAAGCATAGGCAAGTTTCACAACAACAAGCATAGGCAAGTTTCACACAACTCAAAGTACTTTCATTTTATGCCAAAGTCCGGGTTTTAACCCTAAAGTACTACGTACGTTAAATTCTTTAAAAGAGATCCATTACTTTTATCAAAGTCACCCGATACCGTAGTATTAGAATGACCAACCCACATTCCTTTTCAAAATCAAGTAACAACATTCTTTCCTAAGTTCCAGCTTGCCTAGTTTCAATTACTCAAGCTCATTTTCAAATGGTTTCATAGTTCCCAAACTTAATCACTTGATTCCTTTTTAGAACAATTGAGTAATATATGTCTCACGTGAGAGTAGGTTATTCTTGTTTACAACATTCTTATTCCAGCAGCCATGATCTAGAAAATGTAATATCATTTTGTCTTATCTTAGTTTCTATGCAGATGGAGGTTTCTACTGGTTTTAATAATACAATTCATTAGTCAGTACATTTTCCTTTATTAACGCTGCAGTGGTCTGTCGATACACATTCGATTTCAAATCAAGAAACATTATCCCTTTAAAAACCAAGTACTCATTACTCACGAATGAGGTTTCACACAAACATTCACATTAAAACAAATAAGTTAAGTCTCTTATCTTATAAGATCAAGTCTCTTAACTTCTAACATCAGTAAACCATTTTCTTTACCTCTCTTAAGACATTATACCTAACTCCCCATAAAGCTAGTATAACTCTTTTTAAATCCTTTAAAACCAAGTGTTACTCTCCCTTCAAAACGATTTATAAATCTTTTGAAATACATCAAGTTCTTTATTATAACAAGCCAGTTATAATTCACATCAGTTACCTTTTAAAACCACAAAGTATTTTCTTACCTACATAAAGTCGTTATAACCAACTTCCCATAAAGCCGTTATAACACTTTATGTTTTTAAAACAATCAAACACGCTTAACACGTACGCCTCACCGCACTACATAGTCACACATATCATGCTAGAAGAGAGATAGGAAGAGGTTCACATACCTCGCGACGATTATCGACAATAAGCAAAAAGCTCCAAGTACTACAACCTTGCTAGCCCTTTCCACTCCTCGAGTAGAATACGCTACTCTTAGTACTTTCACCTATAAAGGCCACAAACGTCTATTAAATCTTAAACACAAGTTCCCATCTTTCTACGTAAAATTCTACAGACTTCCCGCCACAACAGAAATCTCCTCCTCTATCGAGGCTACCAAGCCAACTAGGGGTTTATACATCTAACCTGACGTGTACAATTCTACTCGATACTACACAAGTCTATCGCACATACACCCATGTAATTACAGTTCAGTTCAGTTCTTCTCTTTATTATCCTTCTAAGTGATTACTATTCAATTCTTCATTCTTCAGGCTTAAGTCAAAAGACATTGCCACAATACTAAGTTCAGTTCTATATATAGTATACAACAACTATATATTCAACACTTATGTAATTTCCAATTACAATAGGTTTACAAGATATTTACCTCGATAAGCCCAAAATTATCCGAAGTTTAATGTCGCCTCCCGAGCAAGGTTTAGCTCCTCCTCCGAGTGCTCCAATCCGCTCCAACAACCCTTAGAAGTTCTAACCAACTTCTCTTAAGTACTTCAAACAACAATGAAGATTTCCTTAGGTTTCGTTTAGTGGCTAAAGGAAAGTATAATCGTATTTTCGGGCTTTTATAAGTTGTAACCTTGGGAATACTACAAGGTATTTGGGCTAAGGTATTTGGACATTACAACAATACTTTGGAGAGTATTTCTATACCACAAAGGGGTATTTATACAAGACAACTAGGCTAGTGGGGTGTACCCACTGGCCTAGCACTACTAGGAGGGGATACTTTCGCCAGGGCCTTCTCAGGGGAGGGTGTGGCGGACGAATACAACAAGGAGAGGAGGAGATTTCAAGACTTAGGCACATTTTTGGATGAAGAACTCTTCAAGCTTGTGGGTATTTAGAGGTCAAGGAATGGCCAACCAAGGACCAAGATCCATCCAAGTGTATAGCAAGTGTAGGCTAGGATTCACCTAAGTACACCTTATCCATCTACCACCAAAATATCCTACCTAATCCTCGACAAAAGCCAAGGCCAAATCGCCCACCATTGCCGCCAACCTCATCCAATGCAGGGTGACACATGTCACCCTCCGCTGGTCCAAAATGTTTCGCCTCTCGGAAAAATCGCAAAATTATAAATGACATAGCCGAAATTCCCTACGAAGTCAGAAGACGCTTTAGCCGAAAACGACTCTAACCGTGTCAGGCACAAAAAGATTTCGGCCAAGCCTAAAGAAGTTCGAAAATTTCTACGCACGCCCCCACGCATACTGGAAATACTGGGTATAACATTCTCCCCTTAGAAACATTCGTCGAATGCTCCTTCTAAGTCTCAAAACAAACGTGCCAAGATAGTCTTCACTACTATACTTACGAGAATCAAACATGCCACACCGCCACAAAATAACATGCGCGAAAACCCAAATTCAAGCCAACGAGGAATCACCGCGATGCAAAATAATACAAATTCTCACTCGTCCAAGGACACGCCCGTGATCTTCACTTCACAAAATAAACGATCACACACGCCCACTTCTCCCTATCTTGTCGGCACTTCTCGAACACTCGAGCTCTTTCTAGTATCCGCACCACACTTCCGCCAACGCTTGTTTCCAACCCTTGGAGTTACTACCCAAACTTGGTCATCTTACTACCCTCGATTTCTAAGGCCATTCTCGCCTTCACGAACCGATTCGTCGAACATATCTATGAACTCATACGATAGTCATCTAAGCTTGGGCCTAGCACCCTCGTGACTCGCCACCGCGACCACCTGCAGCTGACCCCTCTCGAAACGGACGCGGTTGGCCCGCAACATGGCCCCAACCCACCCATCAGAAGGCCAACTTCCGCCTCGACACGGAACAAAACATCGAAGCTACCACTACCATCTCACACTAACCAGAATTTTAAATCAAACTATAGCACAAAGCAAACAGAACGTAACACTTAACACATCATTAACATCAATACATACAAGTATCTACGTGGTTAAGGATATACCGAAACTAGGCGGCTCAAGGACCGCTAAAATCGAACTTCCACCGCGACTTACTGCGTGGCCGCAATCGCTCTAGTAGTCTGGCTATCCTACCACGCTACCCCGGTCGACAGGCTCGCCATATGGCCCCGCTGGCCGCAAGAATAACAAGCTCCTCGTACTACGACACTCCCGAAATGCGGTCTACCACATCGACCACACGAGGTAGGGTGATCGCATCCGCCAACACCCTACTCCCGAACATTCAAACTCGGGAGCCCCGACCGCCTCGAATATCCTGCGGTCCCGGCGGTCGCGGAGGACCACTCGCAATGGCGAGGTACATAACTAGTTCACGGCTGAGGCGGTCCGCCTCGAAAGTCGCTAAAATATCCGCCGTTTTGGCCTTCTTCTGAAGCCGTCCACCTGCCGACCGCGCTCGCCGCGCATTTATGAGCACGAATGCGGCAACGCCCATGCCCACAAGAGAAACACCGCACAAGACTCGCCATATAATCATCAAGCCGGTGACGTAGCGATGCACCTATCCTCCATATTCGCAATAAGCGCAGGACATATCGAGCAAAGAATCGAACTCGACATTGTACTCCCGACAGCGCCTCTGCCTCGCGAATAAAAATTTGTCGGCGTTCTCCTCATCCGCGGAGGCAAGAAGTGCGTGAGAAAAGCCCCAAAACTCATCCCATCCTGGAGGTGCATGCTCCCCGAAAGCTCCCACGAATCAAACCAATCGATCACGGTATCACGCAGCCGACGCGAACGAAGGTCACAGACTCGGTCTCTCAAGCCTTGATCACCGCGTGATCCTTCTCAGAATCGACGGATGAACTCCTGCGATCATCCTCGTGCCTCACCCATAAAACTCGCGGGCTACAACTCGTAAAGTCTCGTAGCCTCAAACTATTCGCTCTGTACACCACAGCCTGAACCGGAATCGCAGATCCACTGTCGCCATATCCGCCACCTCAGCTAATCGCCATCTCTCGCGACCCATCTCCCGCCTGCATCGTGGGACCGAGGCTCAGTATCAGAGTCTCATCGCCCACGGCCGCGCTAAACTCCTGGTCCGGGCGGCGTCGAAACTCGCCGTCAAGCACTGCTCAGTCTCGACCGCTCGCGCTCGCACTCCTCTCAATCACACTAGCGCCTCCTCCGCCTTGCCCTTCGGGCCCGGTTGCCTTCGCAGGCATAATCGTAAAAATGAAATACGTCGGAGGGTCCAACTTATCACACAAATCTAAGGCACGATCTCGTAATGAGAAGAATAGAAACCAATCCTAAATGTCTTATAGCCTCCCGATTATAGATGTGGTGCACAACACACCGATAATCAAGACTCTACTAGACACGGTCTCAGACACTTTCCGAGGACTAATCGCTCGATACCACTTTGTAACGCCCGAACCCGGCCGCATCGTGCCTTACCCGCACCCTAGTGATACAACATCGAGAAAACCACGGAAAATAAAACACGAGTCATGAAACAAGAGATATAATAAATAAATAAATAGGCCAAAACAATTTGCCTTCATATATATAAAAAACCCAGCTTATCCTTTTACAAACTCCCGCACAACAAAGGCTGCACTTAAGATTTACAACTATGACGACAGGCCGCCATACCCCGAATGTACAAGAACCTACAACTCAGTGGAAACATACAAAGATAAGCCTCCAAGGAACGGAGCTTTCAACACCTAAATGAGATCCTAAGAGCGGATCCACGATCGACGTACTTCTACCGCGGCATGAACGCAGCCGAAGGAGGTCAAGATAACAGTACCAGTATGTGAAATCAACATCAGAATGAAATCATAATAGCCTAAAAGCGTGAGACATGTATGATAACCAAAATACAAGACGCAACATAAAAGTTCAAGTCGTGACTCACGCCTCAAAGTCACCACTAAATATAACTACGGGTCTCACGCCCACAACATCCATCATGTTCACATCATGGCCGCATGCCCATCGTGATCGGTGTAGACATGTCCATGATGCAACAATAATAACAAGCCGCATGGCCACGCCGAATCAGACGGTGTAGACATGCCCATGTAACCTCAATAACAATATCGGTGGTCAACCTCGCGCATGGCCACATGCCGAATCTTCGCATCGGTGTAGATCGCCCATGTTGCAGAATAACCATATATCGGTAATCAACCCGCCGCATGGCCGCGATGCCCTAATCGTGACGGTGTAGACACGCCCACGTGACATCAACAACAAGACAAGAATCAAAATGGAAACATACCCGCGGAATTCTCCATCACCGCCAAAGACGCCCAAGTAAGTTCTCAATAAGTCAACCGCCTCTATCGAGAGACGCAGAATACGTAAATACCACACTTGCACAACAAAGGCTATCATCACAAGATAGGCAAGTTTCACAACAACAAGCATAGGCAAGTTTCACACAACTCAAAGTACTTTCATTTTATGCCAAAGTCCGGTTTTAACTCCTAAAGTACTACGTTAAATTCTTTAAAGAGATCCATTACTTTTATCAAAGTCACCCGACACGTAGTATTAGAATGACCAACCCACATTCCTTTTCAAAATCAAGTAACAACATTCTTTCCTAAGTTCCAGCTTGCCTAGTTTCAATTACTCAAGCTTCTCATTTTCAAATGGTTTCATAGTTCCCAAACTTAATCACTTGATTCCTTTTAGAACAATCGAGTAATATATGTCTCACGAGAGTAGGTTATTCTTGTTTACAACATTCTTATTACAATGCCCATGATCTAGAAAATGTAATATCATTTTGTCTTATCTTAGTTTCTATGCAGATGAGGTTTCTACCGGTTTTAATAATACAATTCATTAGTCAAGACATTTTCCTTTATTAACGCCGCAGTGGTCCTGTCGATACACATTCGATTTCCAAATCGTGAAACATTATCCCTTTTAAAAACCAAGTACTCATTACTCACGAATGAGGTTTCACACAAACATTCACATTAAAACAAATAAGTTAAGTCTCTTATCTTATAAGATCAAGTCTCTTAACTTCTAACATCAGTAAACCATTTTCTTTACCTCTCTTAAGACATTATACCTAACTCCCCATAAAGCTAGTATAACTCTTTTTAAATCCTTTAAAACCAAGTGTTACTCTCCCTTCAAAACGATTTATAAATCTTTTGAAATACATCAAGTTCTTTATTATAACAAGCCAGTTATAATTCACATCAGTTACCTTTTAAAACCACAAAGTATTTTCTTACCTACATAAAGCTGTTATAACCAACTTCCCATAAAGCCGTTATAACACTTTATGTTTTTAAAAACAATCAAACACAGTTAACACATGTACGCTCACCGCACTACATAGTCACACATATCATGCTAGAAGAGATAGTAAGAGGTTCACATACCTCGCGACGATTATCGACAATAAGCAAAAAGCTCCAAGTACTACAACCTTGCTAGCCCTTTCCACTCCTCGAGTAGAATACGCTACTCTTAGTACTGGCACCTATAAAGGCCACAAACGCTTATTAAATCTTAAACACAAGTTCCCATCTTTCTACGTAAAATTCGAAGACCTCCCCCCACAACAGAAATCTCCTCCTCTATCGAGGCCTGCTACCAAGCCAACTGGGGTTTATACATCTAACCTGACGTGTACAATTCTACTCAAGAATACTACACAAGTCTACCAATACATCCCATGTAATTACAGCTCGTCATTCTTCTCTTTATTATCCTTCTAAGTGATTACTGTTCAATTCTTCATTCTTCAGGCTTAAGTCAAAAGACATTGCCACAATACTAAGTTTAGTTCTATATATAGTATACAACAACTATATATTCAACACTTATGTAATTTCCAATTACAATAGGGGGACAAGATATTTACCTCGATAAGCCCAAAAATTATCCGAGTTTAATGTCGCTCCCGAGCAAGGTTTAGCTCCTCCTCCGAGTGCTCCAACCGCTCCAAACAACCCTTAGAAGTTCTAACCAACTTCTCTTAAGTACTTCAAACAACAATGAAGATTTCCTTAGGGTTTCGCTTAGTGGCTAAAGGAAAGTATAATCGTATTTTCTGGCTTTTATAAGTGTAACTGGAATACTACAAGGTATTTGGGCCAAGGTATTTGGACATTACAACAATACTTTGGAGAGTATTTCTATACCACAAAGCGGGTATTTATACAAGACAACTAGGCTAGTGGGGGTGTACCCACTACTAGCACTACTAGGAGTGGATACTTTCGGCCAGGGCCTTCTCAAAGGGGAGGGGTGTGGCGGACGAATACAACAAGGAGAGGAGGGAGATTTCAAGACTTAGGCACATTTTTGGACGAAGAACTCTTCAAGCTTAGTGGTATTTATAGGTCAAGGAATGGCCAACCAACGGCCAAGATCCATCCAAGTGTATAGCAAGTGTAGGCTAGGATTCACCTAAGTACACCTTATCCATCTACCACCAAAATATCCTACCTAATCCTTGACAAAAGCCAAGGCCAAATCGCCCACCATTGCCGCTTCAACCTCATCCAATGCGAGGTGACACATGCCACCCTCCCGCTGGTCCAAAATGTTTCGCCTCTAAAAATCCGCAAAAATTATAAATGACATAGCCTAAATTCCCTACGAAAGTCGTGAAGACGCTTCGTAAAAACGACTTAACCGTGTCAGGCACAAAAAGATTTCGCCAAGCCTAAAGAAGTTCGGAAATTTCTACGCACGCCCCCACGCATACTCGAAATACGGTATAACAAAAGCATCAAGGAATACACATGAACACCGTGTCCCACCTGTGTCCTAATAAAACCGCATGGTAAGTACGGCGTAGCCGGACTACTAAAACCCACAGCACAACAAGGTCATAAATCAGACACGAGATCTGTCTGCACCCACATGATCAAAGCCGCCACTCGCGCAAAGATCTAATGCGCGCGTCTAGCCCCGAACTCTCGCACTCGCATAGGCCAAACTCATAGCCCGCATGAGGTATAACCCCGCATCGAGGGTAGCTACTCCCGTCCGCTCGACTCGCACCGCATGCCACATAGACCGCATGACCATAAAGGCGACACTAACTCGAACTCTCGTAGCCCGCATAGGCCCCGACCCGCATGAGGTATTCTCAATCATAGGTCACACACCGCCGAGTCTACCCCGACGGAGGCGCTTAACCTCCGGAAACAAGTCAAGGTGAGTGGTACAATACCAACATATCGGCTGATAGTGAAACAACTTAAGCGCAATCGAGGGGAAACCCCTTTACACAAACATCACAAGATACTAACACACGTAGCACCCTAGCATGTTTAACAAATCAACAAGAAAGTATTACAAGGCTATCACAACCCAACACAATCAAGTTATACACACAAGGCACTTTCTACTATATGATTAACAAGATCGGGTTTCTATTCCCAAAGTACTTCATACATTAACTCTTTTTAAAAGATACGTTACTTTCACAAAAGTCACACAATACCCGTAGTATATGAAAATAGAGTGATTATCTTTTGAAGTAATCAAAACACTTCTCTTTGTAAAATCAAGTAACAACATTATTTTCCAAACGTTCAAGTTTGCCTAATTTCAAATGTTCACGTTTCTTATTTTTAGAAAGGTTTCGTAGTTCATAGTCTTATTCATTTAAGAATATAATTCTCTTTTAAACAATCTGAGAAACATAAGCCTTATATGTGAGTTGGATATTCTTGTTTATAACAATCTTATTACAGCAGCCATGATCTAGGAAATATCATTTTGTCTCATCTTAGCTTCTATGCAGATGGAAGTTTCTACTGGTTTTAATAATACTTCATTAATCAAACATTTCCCTTTATTAACGCTGCAGTGGTTTGTCGATACACATTCGATTTCAAATCAAGAAACATTATTCCTTTTAAGACTAAGTACTCATTACTCACGAACGAGGTTTCACACAAAATTCACATTAAGTCAAGTCTCTTATCTTTTAAGATCAAGTCTCTTAACTTCTAAAATCAATAACTCATTCATTTTATCTTTCTTAAGCCGTTATACCTAACTTCCCATAAAGCTAGTATAACTCTTAAGTTTTAAAACCAAGTATTACTCTTCTTTCAAAAACAGCTTAAGTCTCTGAATTACTTCAAGACCTTTATTATTCGCTTAAGTCAAAAGACATTGCTGCATAACCACGCTCAATTAGCACGCGCACGCTACCGTGACATATATATATATTCTTTTAAAATATCATGCTCAAGAGGATAGGAAGAATCACATACCTCGCGACGATTATCGACTATTAGCAAATCGCTTCCACGGCCATAACCCTCGCCAGCTCGTCCACCTTCTCAAGTAGCACATGCTACTCGCAGAACATTCAACCTAAACAGTTATACAAGTCTATCAAAGTCTAGACTACTCAGTAGAATAAATCTAGATACAAGATCCTACTAAAATCGGGCAAAGACTTCCCTATCCACAAACTACACAAGTCATCAGAATAATGCCCCACGTAATTACAGTTCAGTTCTCTTCTTTAAATTCAGGCTTAAGTCCAAGGACATTGCCACAATACTAAGTTCAGTTCTATATATAGTATACTTCAACTATATATTCCAACAACATGTAATCTCCAATTACAATAGGGGGACAAGATAATTACCTCGATAAGCCCATAATTATCTAAGTATAGATGTCGATCCTGGGCAACGTTTAGCTCCAACTCCGTGCGCTCCAACCCGCTCCAAACCACCCTTAGAAGTTCTAACCAACTTCTACATAATACTCCAACTAACTATGGAGATTTTCCTTAGGGTTCGGTTTTGGACCGACGGAAGTATAATAGTATTACTGGCTTTTCAGATAGTATAACCTTAGAATACTACAAGGTATACGGCTAAGGTAATTTGGGTATAAGAACAATACTTTGAGAGTATTTCTACCAAGAGGTATTTATACGAGACAACACCACAAGTGGTGTATACCTCGGCCCCACTGTGGGTACTCGCGGCCAAGGGGGGGGAGAACTCTCGGCCACAAGGCCTCACAGCGAGGGTGGGACGAAACCAACAAGGAGGAGGGAGGATTTCAAGACTTGGAAATTTGTAACGGATGAAGAAGTCTTCAAAGGGGTATTTATAGTTCTAGCAAAGGCCAACCAACGGCCAAGATCATGCCAAGTGCAAGGCAAGTGTAGGCCAAGATCATGCCAAGTGCACCTTATCCATCTACCACCAAAATATCCTACCTACTACTTGACAAAACCAACCCATTTCGCCCACCTTGACCGCCTAACGCCTATCAACGAGAGGGTGACAAGTGTCGCCTCTCATTGGTCCAAAATGTTTCGCCTCTAAAAATCCGCAAAAATTAGAAATGACATAGCCGGAATTTTCCCTTCGCAAGTCAGGTAAAACGCTTCGCCAAAACGACTTAATCGGGTGTCAGGCACAAAATAAAATCGCCAAGCCACTTTAAAGCCCAAAATTTTCTACGTGACGCCCCACGCATACTCCGAAATACGGTATAACATTCTCCTCTCCTTAGAAACATTCGTCGAATGTTCCTTCTAAGTCTCAAACAAACGCGCCAAGATAGTCTTCACTACTATACTTACGAGAACAAACTCGCCACACGGCCACGTAACCAACTTCGCAAAAATACTTACATCCAAGCCCACGAGGAAACACCTCTAACATCAATAGAATTCCTCTCTCCGTGGTCTAAAATATACTCCTTTGGCACCTTCTCTTTAGAAAAGAAATGTTCACATCTTTGCTCGCTATACATGATCGCTTCTTCCCTTACGCTGTCGCACTTTCTCGCACTCGAACTTTTCTTACCATATCTCATCGATTCGTTTCCAAATCTCTGGGTTACAATCTCTAACTTGGTCATCATAACTGGGAATACTCTAGATGGATCTCCGATACTCTTCCGAACATAGCAACATGAAAGATCGGACGCATTATCTCCTACGCCTGGACGGAAATACTAACATATAGGCAACCCGCCTATTCTTTACATGAACTCAAAAAGGCCCAAAGTAACTCGCTAAGTTTCCTCTGCTTTCAATCGCCACTTCTTCCGGTGGTACCTTCGAAGACCCACCACAACTCAACTCCAGTCGCCGATTATCCGCACGACTTCCGTTGACTTTGAGCTGCCAATAATCCTCATCTGGACAAGCTTCACCCTATCCACATTCTATTGAATAAGTATGAACCAACTATCTGAACCTTGCCAACATCGAACCAATCGACCGGCAACTTACACTTCCGCCCCTACAAGGCATCACAAGGCGATATCCGAACACTGAAATGGTAGCCAAACGCTCCCTCCACAGGAGACAACAATCCTCAACTACCCTCAAATCCAAACATCGCCCGAGGGCGAACGCGATCGAGACTCGCCAGTTCTTAACCCCGCTCGTAAATCCTCTAGAAAAAGAAACAACCGTACCCTGGGCCCCACTGTCTGACATAAGGTGAAAGTAGGCACCCCGTGCAGCCTTACAACCTTTCTGATATAATCAACACTGCTGAGTACACGGTCTTTGATAGAAGACAAGACGGCCGACCTCGCCGGCCCGACCATCGTCGAACGCATCCACGAACTCGACTGCTGGTTAACTACACTTGGGCCTAACACCATCGTGACCTACCACCCGCCGACCACCACAACTGACCCACCATCAGATATGCCGCGGGTTGACCCGCAACATGGCCTCAACCCGACGCAAAACGCACCACTTTTGTCACTTTGCCGCGAGTTCTAGCGTCACTCGCGACCCAACAAATGGTACCGATCGCGCGATCCCCGAGGCATGAACCTTCTCAGACGTGCCATACGGAGAGCCACGGTTCGCCCGTTCCGTGGTAGGCTCGCCTCTTTATACGCCACCAAGGAAAACTCTCACTAATCACGTTACGAAAACCTAGTCTTCTTAGCTCAACTACCCTCTTTCATTCCACACTACTCAGGGACTTATCCCACAAACATAGCTCACGTGCACTATGCACTCCTATAAGGGTCAAACATAAACATACGTATTTTACTCGAGATGGCCTTACCTCTAAGGTCTCTACGTATAAAACTCTAAGGCTCACACCTTCTCTATCCCCCAAATCTTACTCGGTTAACTAACCAAGATTTCTAATCACAATTAACACACTGCTATCCGAACATAGCATTTATGATATACCCATCTTATCACACTTACTGATCTCTAGAGGGTTAAGGATATATCTATATCTACTGCTTCACTCCCCTTAGTCGTTCTAATCAAACTCGCCTGTAGGCGCATAGCTAAGGAAGGTGACGAACTACCCATCGATCCTGAAGGCTAAGTCTTCCTACTTACAACCCTCCTACTAGGTCACCCTTTCGACACCTGCCCTGACGGCCGCAGGTACAACAAGTACCAACTAAAAGACGACATTCCCCGGAATGACGCCTGTCACATTGTGAACCGGAAGCCCTGGAGCTCCGACCAACTCCTGCATACCCCGAACGTCCTGAACCCCGTAGAGGACCTGTCTGCACTGGTGGTTGTGCATAATCTAATCCACGCGAGGTGACTACTAAAGTTACCAGCGACCTTGCCGCTCGCCCTCTTCGTCGCCGTTAACCCACAATCTCTACGCTGCCGATGCGCATAAGCCCGCATACGTGCCATGCCAAGCCTAATCAAGAATTACTCTTGCACAACCTCTCTTAGATAGTCATCAAGACTGCAGACATCAAGATACTCTCGTAGCCAAATCCATAGCTAATGTGGTTGCCTCCTTGCAATCTATATTCTCTGCCCGGCCGTGGAATCAAGGTTCAAATGTCATGGCCGCAGAGGAACCGCCGCCGTGCTAAACTCATTGGCTAGCGACGCCGCAGAACTCCCGAACGGCACCTAACTCAAAGTGATGGTTGGGCTCGTGCTCGTGAACCTCCGCACTCTACTCGCAGCCTCCTCGGCCGCTTTGCCCTCCGGCCCGGTTTGCCTCACGCGAGGCATAACTGCAGGAAAGAAATACGTTAGAGGTCCAACTTACAACATGTGCCTCTAAGGCACGATCTCGAGTGAGAAGAATAGAAACCAATCCTAAATATCCTATAGCCTCCGACATCGCGTGGTGCACAACACACCGATAATCAAGACTTCTCGATACGGTGTAGACACTTTCTCGAGGATTAATCGCTCGATACCACTTTTGTCACGACCAACCCGGCCCGTGATCGTGCCTTACCCCGCACCCTAGTGATACAACATCAGAGTCATCAGCTGAACATAAAACAAAACATGAAATAACAAAAGTGTACAACGCTTATCTTTAGAAAACTTGCCTTCTAAGATATATATAAATAACAACTCTTTCAAAAAGAACACTTTAATCCTTTTTACAAACCCCGCTACAACAAAGATTTCATGCACTTAAGAATGATATGATAACAATGGCGGACAGGCCCCGCCATACCCCGAATGTAAATACCTACAACGACAGGACTATACCATCGATAAGCCTCCGAGAAACGGAGCTTCCCAAAAGTCGAATCATGACCCTAGAGCGAGGATCAACGATCGGTGTACCTTTACTCGCAGCGTGAACGCAGCCTGAGGTCAAGATAACAAAATCGAATATGTGAAATCAAAATAACATCAGAAATGAAATCATAGTAGTCTATAAAGCGTGAGACATGTATGATAACCAAACTACGCTCACAATAAATAAGCAATATGTCAAGTCGTGACTCACGCCTCAAGTCATCACTCAAATATAACCATGGTCTCACGCCCACAACACCAATCACGCCTGGAATACCTTCCTCACCGCGGCAGCCTATGATATAAAAGCATCAAGGAATACACATGAACACCGTGTCCCACCTGTCCTAATAAAACCGCATGCGGTAAGTACGAAGGCGTGGCCGACTACTAAAACCCACAGCAACAAGGTCATAAATCAGATCACGAGATCTGCCTGCACATCACATGATCAAAGTCACCACTCGCTCGCAGATCTAATGTGCGCGTTTAGCCTCGAACTCTCCGCACCCGCATAGGCCAAACTCATAGGCCCGCATGAGGTATAACCCCGCATCGAGGCTACTCCTGATCCGCATGGACTCGCAGTCCGCACGGCCACATAGACCGCATGACCATAAAGGCCGCACACTAACTCGAACTCTCGTAGTTCGCATAGGCCCCCGACCCGCATGAGGTATTCTCGAATCATAGGTCACACAGACTACCGAAGTCTACCCGCACGGAGGGCGCCTTTAACCTCCTAAACAAGTCAAGGTGAGTGGTACAATACCAACATATCGGCTGATAGTGAAACAACTTAAGCGCAATCGAGGGAAAACCCCTTTACACAAACATCACAAGATACTAACACACGTAGCACCCTAGCATGTTTAACAAATCAACAAGAAAGTATTACAAGGCTATCACAACCCAACACAATCAAGTTATACACACAAGGCACTTTCTACTATATGATTAACAAGATCGGGTTTCTATTCCCAAAGTACTTCATACATTAACTCTTTTTAAAAGATACGTTACTTTCACAAAAGTCACACAATACCCGTAGTATATGAAAATAGAGTGATTATCTTTTGAAGTAATCAAAACACTTCTCTTTGTAAAATCAAGTAACAATATTATTTTCCAAACGTTCAAGTTTGCCTAATTTCAAATGTTCACGTTTCTTATTTTTAGAAAGGTTTCGTAGTTCATAGTCTTATTCATTTAAGAATATAATTCTCTTTTAAACAATCTGAGAAACATAAGCCTTATATGTGAGTTGGATATTCTTGTTTATAACAATCTTATTACAGCAGCCATGATCTAGGAAATATCATTTTGTCTCATCTTAGCTTCTATGCAGATGGAAGTTTCTCGTTTTAATAATACTTCATTAATCAAACATTTCCCTTTATTAACGCCGCAAGGGTTTGTCGATACACATTCGATTTCCAAATCAAGAAACATTATTCCTTTTAAGACCAAGTACTCATTACTCACGAACGAGGTTTCACACAAAATTCACATTAAGTCAAGTCTCTTATCTTTTAAGATCAAGTCTCTTAACTTCTAAAATCAATAACTCATTCATTTTATCTTTCTTAAGCCGTTATACCTAACTTCCCATAAAGCTAGTATAACTCTTAAGTTTTAAAACCAAGTATTACTCTTCTTTCAAAATCGCTTCTAAGTCTCTTGAATTACTTCAAGAACTTTATTATTCGCTTAAGTCAAAAGACATTGCCGCATAACCACGCTCAATTAGCACGCACGCCTACCGTACTATATATATATATTCTTTTAAAATATCATGCTCAAGAGGATAGAAGAATCACATACCTCGCGACGATTATCGACTATTAGCAAATCGCTTCCACGCCATAACCCGCTAGCCTGGTCCACCTTCTCAAGTAGCACATGCTACTGCAGAACATTCAACCTAAACAAGTTATACAAGTCTATCAAAGTCTAGACTACTCTGTAGAATAAATCTAGATACAAGATCCTACGGAAAATCGGGCAAGACTTCCCTATCCACAACTACACAAGTTCATCAGAATACACCCCACGTAATTACAGTCGCTTCTCTTCTTTAAATTGTGCTTAAGTCCAAGGACATTGCCACAATACTAAGTTCGCTATATATAGTATACTTCAACTATATATTCCAACAACATGTAATCTCCAATTACAATAGGGACAAGATAATTACCTCGATAAGCCCATAATTATCTAAGTATAGATGCCGATCCGGGCAACGCTTAGCTCCAACTCCGTGCGCCCAACCCGCTCCAAACCACCCTTAGAAGTTCTAACCAACTTCTACATAATACTCCAACTAACTATGGAGATTTTCCTTAGGGTTCGGTTTGTGGTGACGGAAGTATAATAGTATTACTGGCTTTTCAGATAGGTATAACCTTAGAATACTACAAGGTATACGGCTAAGGTAATTTGGGTATAGTAACAATACTTTTGAGAGTATTTCTACCAAGAGGGGTATTTATATTGAGACAACACCACAAGTGGGGGTGTATACCCTCTGCTAACCCCACTGGGGTACTCGCCTGTGGAGAACTCGCCACAAGGCCTCACAAAGCGGAGGGTGGGACGAAACCAACAAGGAGGGAGGGAGGATTTCAAGACTTGGAAATTTGTAGAATGGATGAAGAAGTCTTCAAAGGGGAGGGTATTTATAGGTCTAGCAAAGGCCAACCAATGGCCAAGATCATGCCAAGTGCAAGGCAAGTGTAGGGCCAAGATCATGCCAAGTGCACCTTATCCATCTACCACCAAAATATCCTACCTACTACTTGACAAAACCAACCCATTTCGCCCACCTTGACCGCCTAACGCCTATCAATGAGAGGGTGACAAGTGTCGCCTCTCGCTGGTCAAAAATGTTTCGTCTCTCGGAAAAATCCGCAAAAATTAGAAATGACATAGCCGGAATTTTCCCTTCGCAAGTTGTGTAAAACGTTTCGTCGAAAAACGACTCTAATCGGGTGTTGTGCACAAAAATAAAATCGGCCAAGCCACTTTAAAGCCCAAAATTTTCTACGTACGCCCCACGCATACTCCGAAATACGGTATAACACATGGTTAGTTGAAAGAATAAGTATGGGGACAGGGAAGATATGAACCTTAGAATATTTCACAATTGAGACCTTAGATGTAAGGCCGTCTTGATTAAAGGATTTTGCAAATGATCCTCGTCGGGCGCATTATATGCCTAGGGTGTATTAGTGTGATAAGTCCATGGGTAGTGTGAGATGGAAGTGGTAGCTTTCATGATGTGAATTAGTAAGATTGTTCCGGATCGAGAAACAAGAGAGTTCGACACGATGGAGGGTCGGGTTGAGGACGTATTGCGGGTCAACCCGTAGCCCGGAATGAGGTGGGGTCAGTTCGAGGTGGTCCCGCCAGGTGGTAGGGTCACGAGGGTGCTAGGCCCAAGTTTAGATGACCATCGTATGAGTTCGTGGAAATGTTCGACCAGAATCGGATCGTAAAGGCCGAGGAATGGCCTTAAAGGAATTTGAGGCTAGTAAGATGACCAAGTTCGAGGTGGTGACTCCAAAGTTTTGAACCAAGCGATGACTGAAGTATGGTACGCACACTAGAAAGAGTTCAAGTGTTCGAGAAAAGTACGACGAGTAAGGAAAGAAGTGAACATGTCGAGAGAATAGAAATGATCATTACTTTTGTGAAGTAAAGGTGCGGGGGTATCTTTTAGACCGTGGAAGCTTTTGTAATGCTAGAGGTGATTCCTTGTTGACTTGGGATAAATATTTGCGTGTGTGTTATTTGGTGGCAGCGTGGCATCGCAACTTGTTATGAGGAACTTTATCGTTATCCGCCTGGTAAGGAACATTCGACGAATGTTTCTAAGGAGGAGAATGTTATACCGTATTTCCAGTATGTACGTGAGGCGCACGACAAAGTTTAAGCCTTAAAGTAGACTAAGGGATGAAATTTTGTGCATAGCTAGCAAAGAATCGCTTTCCGACTAAACGCTTTCCGAACTTTGCGAAGGGAAAATTACGCTATGTCATTAATAATTTTATGGATTTTTCCGAGAGATGAAATATTTTGGACCAACGAGAGGCGACACTTGTCACCCTCTAGTGGGCGTCAAGTGGCAAATGGTGCACGCTCGCCATGTTTTGAGGCCTAAAACTTGGGTCAATGTTTGGAGTGATTTGGGAGTAGATGGCTAGGTGCACTTGCAAATCCACACCCTACACTTGCCTACCACTTGGCTTGATCTTGTCCATTGGTCTCCTATAAATACCCCCCCTCAAGACTTCTTCATCCTCAAATGACTTCTAAATCTTAAAATCCCTCCTCCTTAGTGTGGTTCTCGCCCAAATCCCCTCACCCTGGTATGCCCTCGTCGAAACCCTCCCCTCGCCAGATCGACATTAAAACTTGATCAGTTTGGGCTGATCGAGGAAAATACTCGTGTACTTCTATTGTAATTGGAAATGACATACTGTAGTAGTATAGAAAAGTGGATAAGACGAATAGAAGGATGGTATAAAAGAAGAGCATTGAATTGAAATCACATCAGAAGAGTAGTAAAGAAAGAAGATTGAATCAGACTTACATAGACCATTTGATGAGACTTGTGTAGATTGGCGTAGGGAAGTCTTGCCCAATTTTCCATAGAATAAAGGAATCAGATCTAGAATTATTATACGCAGTAGTTCAGACGCTGATAGACTTGTATAACCGCTATAGGTTCAAGATCGCAAGTAGCGTATTCTACTCGAAGGGTGGAAAGGGCTAGCCGGATTACAGTACTTTGGAGCTATTTGCTAATAGTCGATAATCGTCGCGAGGTATGTGATTCTTCCTATCCTCTTGAGCATGATATTTTAAAAGATTATATATAGTACGGTAGACGTACGTGTGTTAACTGAACGTGGTTTTACTTCGATGTCTTTTGACTTGAGTTTTAAATAAAGAATCTTGAAGTATTTCAAAAGAATTAAGAATCGTTTTTGAAAGAAGAGTAATGCCTGGTTTTAAAAGCTTAAGAGTTATACTAGCTTTATAGGAAGTTAGGTATAACGACTTAAGAGAAATAAAAAGAATGGTTTATTGATTTTAGAAGTTAAGAGACTTAATCTTAAAAGATAAGAGACTTGACTTAATCGAATTGATATGAAAGTTGTTTAGAAGTGTGAAACCTCATTCGTGAGTAATGAGTACTTGGTTTTTAAAGAATAATGTTTTACTGATTTCGAAAATGAGAATAAGTATCGAATAAACCACTGCCGTGTTAATAAAGGAATGTATTGACAAATAAGTAATTATATTAAAACCAGTAGAAACCTTCATCTGCATAGAAGCTAAGATAAGACAAAATTGTATTACATTTCCTAGATCATGGCTGCTTTAATAAGATTGTTATAAACAAGAATCCCACATAAGGCATATGTTGCTCAAAATGTTTTAAAAGAGAATTACGTTGTTAAATGATTAAGACTATGAACTATGAAATCTTTCGAAAATAAGAGACGTGAATATTTGAAATTAGGCAAACTTGAACTTTGGAAAAGAATGTTGTAACTTGATTTTAAAAGGAGAAGTGTTTTGGTTTAAAAAGGAAAGTATGGAAGTTGTTTTGGTTTACTTAAAAATGTTAGTCACTCTATTTTTATAATACGCATCGTGACCTTTGTAAAAGAAATGGATCCTTTAAAAAGGAATTTAACGTAAGTAGTACTGGGTTAAAAACCCGACTTTGGCATAAAATGAAAGTACCTTGAGTTGTGTATAACTTGCCTATGTTTGCGTGTGATAGCCTTGTCGTGCTAGTATTGTATTTCTATACCGCCGCCTCTCAATGGAGGTCACTGATTTGTTATGATATTATTCGACGCATCACAGCGACGAGAATTCCACTGCCCGCCTCGCTGATAGTGTTATTCCATGGACTAGCTCTCCACGAGGTTTTACCGATTCACCTTGGTATCCGTGGTTGGCTTTCGCACTTGCCGCCTCGTGGCTGATTCGCCTTGGTACTGGTAGTTAGCCGCACTTGCCCGCTCGGCTTAGTGGCGAAGTCTCGTGATACGCCTCGTATCCGGTAGTTAGCCTTCAGATTTGCCCGGCCGCCACGTGACACGCCTTGGTATCCGTAGTTGGCTTTCGTTCTGCCGTGTCGCCTTCGTGGCGAGTCTCGTATACGCCTTGGTATCCGTAGTTAGCTCAGATTGCCCGGCCAGCACGTGACACGCATCGTATCCGTAGTTGGCCAGACTTGCCCCGTGTCGCCGTGGCGAGTCTCGTGATACGCTTGGTATCCGTAGTTGGCTCAGATTTGCCCGGCCATCTACGTGACACGGCCTGGTATCCGTAGTTGGCTTTCGTGCTTGCCCGTACGCCCGTGGTTTGATTGTATAGTATTGTTAGTACGGCCAGTATCGGTAGTTGGCTTCGCACTTGCCGGCCGCTTGATGATGCGCTTTGGTATCTCGTAGTTAGCCTTCACTTGCCCTGCATTTATGACTCGTGTAGGACTTCGTGTTCATGTGTACTACTGTGTTATTATATCATGATCACGGCATGAGGAAGGTATTCCACGTGTCACGACCAACCCGGTTCGTGATCGTGCCTTACCCGCACCCCAAAGAGTCATACATCGTAGAAAATCAGCTAACATAAATCAACAACATAAAATAAATGTATATAAACAATAATCAGAAAACTTGCCTTTCGGCATATATATAAACAACAACTCTTTCAACATGAACATTTAACTTTTACAAACCCCGCCACAACAAGATTTTCTGCACTCTACGAATGATATGACAACAACGACGGACAGTGTTCGCCATACCTCGAATGTAAGCACCTACAACAGTGGACTATACCAAGACAAGCCTCCGAGAAACGGAGCTTTCCCAAACGCCGAATCAGGACTCCTAAGAGCGAGGATCAACGATCGTGTACCTTTACTCGCGGCATGAACGCAGCCAAGGAGGTCGCACAACAGTACAGTATGTGAAACTAAAATACCGTAAATGAAATCATAGTAGTCTATATAAAGCAGAGACATGTATGATAACAAAACTACAGCTCACAATAAACAAGCAATATATCAAGTCGTGACTCACGCCTCAAAGTCATCACTAAATATAACAATGGGTCTCACGCCACAACATCAATCATGCCCGTGGAATACCTTCCTCACCGCCAGCTTATGATATAAAAGCACCAAGGAACACACATGAACACCAGTCCCACTGTACATAATAAAACGCACGGTAAGTAAGGCATAGCCGACTACTAACACCCACGCACTCAACAAGGTCATGAATCAGATTATAAGATCTGCCTGCACCGCCACATGATCAAAGCCGCCACTTGCCCACAAATTCTAATGTGCGCGCTTCAGTCCCGAACTTTCCGCAGCCTCCGCATAGGCCAATCTCATCGCCCGCATGAGGTATTCCCCGCATCGAGGGTAGCTACTCCCTGATCGCCCCGACTTCGCACCGCATGGCCACATGGACCGCATGCCCATAAAGGACGCACACTAACCCGAACTCGTAGCCCGCATAGGCCCCCGGGACCTGCATGCAGGTATTCTCAATCATAGGTCCATCGACCGCCGAAGTCTACCCCGCATCGGAGGCGCTTAACCCCTTAATCATCTCAAGAGATGAGTGATGTAAAATACTAACACAACCGCTATCGTTAAACAACATAAGCACAACAAAGGAAAACCCTTTACACAACATCACAAGATACTAACACACGTAGATCCTAGCATGTTTACTTATCAATCAACAAGAAAGTATTACAAGGCTATCACAAACCAACACAATCAAGTTATACACACAAGGTACTTTCCACTATATGCCAACAAGTTCTGGTTTTATCCCCAAAGTACTTCATACATTTACTCTTTAAAAGATACGTTACTTTCACAATGTCACACAATACCGTAGTATAAAAATAGAGTGACTATCTTTTTAAAGTAAATCAATTACTTCTCTTTGTAAAATCAAGGAGCAACATTCTTTTCCAATGTTCAAGTTTGCCTAATTTCCAATGTTCAAGTTTCATTTTTTCAAAGGGTTTCAGCTTCATAGTATTAATCACTTAAGAATATCATTCTCTTTAAACCATCCGAGAAACATAAGCCTTATATGTGAGTAGATATTCTTGTTTATAAAAATCTTATTACAAATGACCGATCTAGAAATATCATTTTGTCTCATCTTAGCTTCTATGCAGATGGAAGTTTCTACGGTTTTAATAATACTTAATTATATAAAACATTTCCTTTTATTAACGCCGCAGTTGATTTTTCTGCACATTACGATTTCAAATCAAGAAACATTCTTAAGCCGTTATACCTAACTTCCCATAAAGCTAGTATAACTCTTAAGTTTTCAAAAACAAGTATTACTTCTTCTCAAAATGATTCAAAATCTTTGAAATACTTCAAGTTCTTTATTAACACATAACAAGCCGCTTATAGTTCAAATCGCCACCTTTCAAGAACCACAAGTATTTTCTTATCAACATAAAGCTATTATAACCAACTTCCCATAAAGCCGTTATAACACTTTATGTTTTAAACCAATCAAATACATTTAGCACACGCGCTCATCGCACTACATAGTTCACACATATCATGCTAGAAGAGATAGGAAGAGGTTCACATACCTCGCGACGAGTATCGACTAATAGCAAAACGCCAAGTACCTCCAACCGCTCGGCTACTCCTAAGCCAAGTAGATCGCGCCATACGTAGTACTTCAACCTATAAGGCCACAAGGCGCTTATTAACATTTAGATCCCTTCAGAGAACATTCTACGTAAAATTCTAAAAGACCTCCCCGCAACACGGTAAATCTCCTCCTCTAACGGCTCGCTACCAAGCCAACCAGGGGTTATACGCCTAACCCGAACTGTACAATTCTACTCCACAAGACTACTACACAAGTCTCATAATACGCCTTATGTAAATACAACAAGACTCTTCTTCAAAAGGTTTATTATTCAGCTTAAGTCAAAAGACATTGCCGACAACAACGCTCAGTTCTATATATAGTATACTTCAACTATATAGTCTAACAATCATGTAATTTCCAATTACAATAGAGGACAAGATAATTACCTCGATAAGCCCATAATTATCCAAGTATAAAGTCGATCCCGCAATCGCTTAGCTCCAACTCAGGTTCGACCCGCTCCAAACAACCCTTAGAAGTTCTAACCAACTTCTACTTATGACTCCAACTAACTATGGAGATTTCCTTAGGGTTTCGGTTTTGTGACCGACTTGAAGTATAATAGTATTTCCTGGCTTTTTATAGGTATAACCTGTAGTACTACAAGGTATACTGGCTAAGGTAATTTGGGCATTATAACAATACTTTTGAGAGTATTTCTACCAAGAGGGGTGTATTATACGAGACAACTAGGCTAGTGGGGTACCCCACGCCACAATACAAGGAGGGGAAGAGGGCTCTCGGCCAGGGCCTTTCAAAGGGGAGAGGGCTCTGACGAGAGTCAACAAGAGGGAGGAGAGGGTTTCCAAGACTTAGAACAAGTGAAGAGTGGATGAAGAAGTTCATCAAAGAGGGGTATTTATAGGTCTAGCAAAGGCCAACCAATGGCCAAGATCTTGCCAAGTGCAAGGCAAGTGTAGGCCAAGATCTTGCCAAGTGCACCTTATCCATCTACCACAAAATATCCTACCAACCCCTTGACCAAACAATGGCCATTTCGCCCACTGAACCGCCCACAACGCAGCTCCAATGAGAGGGTGCCAAGTGGCGCCTCTTGTTGGTCCAAAATGTTTCGCCTCTCTAAAAATCCGCAAAAATAAAAATGACATAGCCGGAATTTTCCCTACGAAAGTCGTGGAAAACGCTTCGTCAAAACGACTCTAATCGTGTTGTGAACAAAAAATTTCGCCAAGCCTTACTACAAGTTCAAATTTTCTACGCACGCCCCACGCATACTCCGAAATACGGTATAACAACGCATGATTGATGCTGAGGTGTGAGACCCATAGTTATATTTGAGTGACGCCTTTGAGGCGAGTCCCGACTTACATGATCGCTATTTATTATGGATGAGTTTGGTTATCATACATGTCTCCCGCTTATATAGACTACTATGATTTCATTTACGTATTTTCGCCACATACTTGGTACTGTTGTCGACCTCTTCGGGCCGCGCTCATGCCGCAGCAGAGGTACACCGGGCCGCCGATCCTCGCCATAGATCACGCCAACAGATTGGGAAGCTCCGCTTCTCCGAGGCTTATCTTTTGGTATAGTCCCCTCACATCGTGAGGTACTTGTACATTCGTGGTATGACGGGCCTGTCGCCATGTTGTATAAAAACTCTTAGAGGTCCAGAGTACCGCTGTGGGCGTGGTTTGTGCGATGTAATCGCTCAAGTTTTAGTATATATGCAAAAAGGTAACCGGTTGGTTGGCCTGCTTTATTCATATCTCTTGTTTAATGTTTAAAGTTTTTATTTCGCTGATTTTTCTCGATGTTGTATCACTAGGGTGCCGGTAGGCATCACCACGCCCGGATCGGTCGCGACAAAAGTGGTATCGCAGCGCTTAGTCCTCTGAAAGTGTCTACAGATCGTGTTTAGTAGAGTCTTGATTATCGGTGTGTTGTGCACCACATCTATAATCGTGAGGTCACAGGACATTTAGGATTGGTTTCATTATTCTCATTCCGAGATCGTGCCTTAGAAGCCGTGTTATAAGTCGACCCTCGACGCATTTCGTTTTTACCGCTTATGCCTCACGCAGCAACCCGCCCAGATGGGCAAGGCAACGAGAAAACCACTGTAG
Organism: Przewalskia tangutica; assembly: GCA_029844215.1. Classification (NCBI taxonomy): domain Eukaryota; kingdom Viridiplantae; phylum Streptophyta; class Magnoliopsida; order Solanales; family Solanaceae; genus Przewalskia; species Przewalskia tangutica. Next base: position 79,571,901 of record CM056729.1, on the reverse strand, counting down.
GATACAGAGGAGTACGGGGCGCATGCCTACCATTACCGAGATAGTGCTTGACGACGAGTTTTGCGACGCCGCCCCGCAGAGTTTGAAGCGCAGCAGCTGGCCGTTGAGACCACGCACTGAGCCTCCCGCCCCACACCGGAGCAGGAGACGGGTTACGCGAGATGGCCCGCTTATTGGCCGTGATAGTGGCAAGGCACGAGGATAAGATGGATGCGGATTCCAGACGCAGTACCCATAGTTCACCAAGAGCGATAGTTTGAGATCATGACTTTCTGAGTCGCGACCACCAAGTTTTATGGATCGAGGCTCGAGGATGATCCGCAGGAGTTCATCCGAAGCGATCAGATGATCATGAGAGTGATCAAGGCTTCGATACCGAGTCGGTGGTCTTAGGTTCGCATCGGCTACGTGATACCGCAGCCGATCGTTTGATTCGCGAGCCGCCGGGGAGCAGCGCCTCTATTTGGGACGAAGTTCTCGAGGCATTTCTTGCACATTTCGCCCACAGCAAGGAGGGCTCGGCCGGCAATTTTTGGTGTTGAGGCAGAGCGGGCGACGGTTCGGGAGTACAATGGAGTTCGACTCATCGCCTCAGATGTCCCGCGTTAGTAGCGAGATGGAGGACAGAGTGCACCACTATGTCACAGGCTCATGATTATTTGGCGTAGAGTTGCGCGGTGTAGCTCTTCACCGGCATGGACATTGCCCGCACGCAGCTTACGACTGTGTGAGGCGGAGAGGTCGACTGAATGACCAAGATCGCAGAAGAGGCGTAACAAGCAGGTCCTTGATAACTTTCGAGGCGGACGCCTCAGCCAGAACTAGTTATGTACCTCCGCCAGATGCAGTGGTCCTCCACAGCCTTCGGGACCTTCGGATATTCAGAGCGTGTCCGCTCCCGTGTTTCAGATTTTCGCGAGTAAGTGCTCACGGACGAGGTCGCCTCTTGTCTCAAAGTGGCGTAGTGAAAACTTCATAAGGGAGAGTGTCGCACTAATTTGGGAGATTGTTATTCTGCGCCAACAGGCCATCCGGCGGGATCGTCTCAGTGGGTAGCGATGGGATAGCACGCACTACGAGATCGGCATGTTCTTCACCTTCCATAGCTAGGCGTAATGCTCATACACGCAGCCACGGCAGGTCGCGGTAGAAGTTCGCTTTAGCGGCCCTTTGAACCGCCTATCTTTTCGTGTATATCATCGACCTCTAGAAATCAAGACAGTGTTATGATGATTATATGTTGAGTACTATGTACAGATAGCATTGTGTATATTGTGGTTTAGAGAAATGGTTAGTTGAAAGAATAAGTATGGGGACAGGGAAGGTATGAACCTTAGAGTATTTCACAATTGAGACCTTAGACGTAGCGCCGTCTTGAGTAAAGGATTTTGCAAACGATCCTTGTCAAGTGCATTATATGCCTAGTGTGTATTAGTGTGATAAGTCCATGGGTATTGTGAGACGGAAGTGGTAGCTTTCATGATGTGAATTAGTAAGATTGTTCGGACGAGAAACAAGAGAGTTCGCGATGGAGGGTCGGGTTGAGGACGATTACGTCAACCCGTGTCGGAATGAGGTGGGGTCAGTTCGAGGTAGTCCGCCGTGGTAGGGTCACGAGGGTGCTAGGCCCAAGTTTAGATGACCATCGATGAGTTCGTGGATATGTTCACCAGCATCGGATCGTAAAGGCGCAGGAATGGCCTTAAAGGAATTTGAGGCTAGTAAGATGACCAAGCTCGAGGTGGTGACTCCAAAGTTTTGGAAAGCCGATGATCGAGTATGGTACGACACTAGAAAGAGTTCAAGTGTTCGAGAAAAGTACGACGAGTAAGGAAAGAAGTGAACATGCCGAGAGAATAGAAATGATCATTACTTTTGGAAGTAAAGGTCATGTGGTATCTTTTAGACCGGGTGGAAACTTTTGTAATGCTAGAGGTGATTCCTTGTTGACTTGGGATAAGTATTTGCGTGTGTGTTATTTGGTGGCCGTGTGGCATTGGCAACTTGTTATGAGGAACTTTATCGTTATCCGTCTGGAAGGAACATTCGACGAATGTTTCTAAGGAGGAAAATGTTATACCCTCAGATTTCCGTAGTATGTACGTGAGGCGCACGACAAAAGTTTAAGCCTTAAAGTAGACTAAGGGATGAAATTTTGTGCAAATTTAGCAAAAGAATCGTTTTCCGACGAAACGTTTTCCGAACTTTGCGAAGGGAAAATTACGGCTATGTCATTAATAATTTTTGCGGATTTTTCCGAGAGATGAAATATTTTGGACCAACGAGAGGGCGACACTTGTCACCCTCTAGTGGGCGGTCAAGTGGCCGAAATGGTGCACGTTCTTGGCCATGTTTTGAGGCCTAAAACTTGGGTCAATGTTTGGAGTGATTTGGGGAGTAGATGGCTAGGGTGCACTTGTGCAAATCCACACCCTACACTTGCCTACCACTTGGCTTGATCTTGTCCATTGGTCTCCCTATAAATACCCCCCCTTTGTTGAAGACTTCTTCATCCCTCAAATGACTTCTAAGTCTTAAAAATCCCTCCCTCCCTTAGTGTGGTTCTCGTCCAAATCCCCCTCCCCCTTGAGAAGGTCCTTGGCCGAAACCCCTCCCCCCCCTCTTCCTAGAGGTTCTGGCCGAAAACACCCCCCCCCTTGGTAGAAAGTATTCTCCAAGTATTGTTACTATTCCAAAATACCTTGGCCCAAATACCTTGTAGTATTCCAAGGTTACCCCTATACTAAAAGCCCAGAAATACTATTATACTTCCTTTAGCCACTAAACGAAACCCTAAGGAAAATCTTCACAGTAGGTTGAAGTTTTAAGAAGAAGTTGCGTAGAACTTCTAAGGGTTGTGTGGAGCGGGTTGGAGCGCCCAGAGGAGGAGCTAAACGTTGCTCAGGATCGACATTAAAACTTGGATAATTTTGGGCTTATCGAGGTAAATACTCTTGTCCTTCTATTGTAATTGGAAATTACATACTGTAGTAGTATAGAAATGTGTATAAGACGTATAGAAGGATGGTATAAAAGAAGAGAATTGAATTGAAATCACATCAGAAGAGTATTAAAGAAAGAAGATTGAATCAGACTTACATAGACTGTATTTAGAGACTTGTGTAGATTGGCGTAGGGAAGTCTGCCCAATTTTCCGTAGAATAAAGGAATCAGATTCAGAATTATTATACGTAGTAGTCTAGACGCTGATAGACTTGTATAACCGTTATAGTCAAGATCGCAAGTAGCGATTCTACTCGAATGGTGGAAAGGGCTAGCGGATTACAGATTGGAGCTATTTGCTAATAGTCGATAATCGTCGCGAGGTATGTGATTCTTCCTATCCTCTCGAGCATGATATTTTAAAAGATTATATATAGTAGGGTAGACGTGCAGTGTTAATCGAACGTGGTTTTACTTCGATGTCTTTGACTTGAGTTTTAAATAAAGAATCTTCAAGTATTTCAAAAGAATTAAGAATCGCTTTTGAGAAGAGTAATGCCTGTTTTTAAAAGCTTAAGAGTTATACTAGCTTTATAGGAAGTTAGGTATAACGACTTAAGAGAAATAAAAAGAATGGTTTATTGATTTTAGAAGTTAAGAGACTTAATCTTAAAAGATAAGAGACTTGACTTAATCGAAGTGATATGAAAGTTGTTTAGAAGTGTGAAACCTCATTCGTGAGTAATGAGTACTTGGTTTTTAAAGAATAATGTTTTTTTACTGATTTCGGAAATGAGAATAAGTATCGAACGAACCACCGCTGTTAATAAAGGAATGTATTGACAAATAAGTAATTATATTAAAACCAGTAGAAACCTCCATCCGCATGTAAGCTAAGATAAGACAAAATTGTATTACATTTCCTAGATCATGGCTGCTTTAATAAGATTGTTATAAACAAGAATCCCACATAAGGCATATGTTGCTCAAAATGTTTTAAAAGAGAATTACGTTGTTAAATGATTAAGACTATGAACTATGAAATCTTTCAAAATAAGAGACGGAATATTTGAAATTAGGCAAACTTGAACTTTGGAAAAGAATGTTGTAACTTGATTTTAAAAGGAGAAATGTTTTGGTTTAAAAGGAAAGTATGGAAGTTGTTTTGGTTTACTTAAAAATGTTAGTCACTCTATTTTTATAATACTGCATCGTGACCTTTGTAAAAGAAATGGATCCTTTAAAAAGGAATTTAACGTAAGTAGTACTCGTTAAAAACCCGACTTTGGCATAAAATGAAAGTACCTCGAGTCGCATGTAACTTGCCTATGTTTGCGTGTGATAGCCTTGTCGGCTAGTATTGTATTTCTATACCGCCGCTCTCAAATTGGAGGCCGGCTGATTTGTTATGATATTACTGACGCATCTGGCAGCGACGAGAATTCCACCGCCCCGTTGATAGTGTTATTCCACGGACTAGCTCTCCACGCAGGTTTTACCGATTCACCTTGGTATCCGTGGTTCGCTTTCGCATTTGCCCGCCTCGTGGCTGATTCGCCTGTACTGTAGTTAGCCTTCGACTTGCCCCGCTCGCTTAGTGGCGGTCTCGCGGATACGCCTTCGTATCCGTAGTTAGCTCAGATTTGCCGGCCACACGTGACACCGCTTGGTATCCGTAGTCAAGCTGTGACGCCGTGTCGCCTTCGCGGCGTAGTCTCGTGATACGCTGTATCCGTAGTTAGCTCAGACTTGCCGGCCAGCTACGTGACACGCCGTATCCGTAGTTGGCTTTCGCACTTGCCGTGTCGCCTTCGCGAGTCTCGTGATACTACCTTGGTATCCGTAGTTGGCCTTCGTGATTTGCCCGGCCAACTACGTGACACTAGCTCTGTATCCGTAGTTGGCCGTGATTGCCCCGTGACGCCCGTGGTTTGATTGTATAGTATTGTTAGTACGCTTTGTATCCGTAGTTGGCTTCGTACTTGCCCGCCGCTTGATGACGGCTTGTATCGGTAGTTAGCCTTCGATTTGCCGCACGGTTTATGACTCGTGTAGGACTTCGTGTTCATGGTACTACTTGGTGTTATTATATCATAGATCGCCATGGGAAGGTATTCCACGGCATGATTGATGTACTACTTGGCGTACTTCAACTCGCAGATGAACGCACTTCCGAAGGGTCGCATAACAGTACCAAGTATGTGAAAAATCGAAAATCGTAAATGAAATCATAATAGTCTATATAAAGCAGAGACATGTATGATAACCAACTACAAGACATAACATATAAGCAAATATGTCAAGTCGTGACTCATGCCCGTGAAATCATCACTCAAATACAACCCGAATTTAACTCGCACTATGGCCGCACGGCCCAAGATCTCACCTCAGATAAGCATGGCCCTCGAACCGCCCTAGTGGGCCCATACCCGACCATCCAACGTGTCGGTATGCCCAAAGGAGATAACAAGATAACAATCTCGTGGCAAGATACCCGGCTACCCAACGTGTCGCATGTCGCATAAATAACAAGATAATACCCATCAGGACGCATACCCGGCTACCCAACGTGTCAAGATGTCCAAACAAATAACAAGATAGTTCTCCTAATGGAAGCATACCCGGCTACCCAACGTGTCGCGATGTCCAAGAGGATCGATATAGTGGAAGCATACCCCCGGGCAACCCAACGTGTCGAGATGTCCATCAATCAACCAGATAGCCGGCCCTCCATCGAGAGGCTCAGTAGCACACAATCAAACACTTGCACAACAAAGGCTATCACAACAAGCTTAGGCAAGTTACACACGACTCAAGGTACTTTAAACACTTCTTAGCACACGTCAAGTATACCATTAAACCCCAAGTATCTAACCCATTTAAGATCAAGGTACTCCTACCTTTTATAACCAAGCCACTTATGTTTTTCCATCACAAAGAGTTCAATATTTGAAAACAAGTTACTTCTCTTTTCCCAAAAATCAAGTTACCATTCTAAATCCAATAATGAATCCATTTCTTTATTTTCCATAAAATCGTTATAACTAACTTCCCATAAAGCTATTATAACACTTTATGTTTTAAAACACGTCAAGACAAAATCATGCCTTTCTTTTAAACCAAAATACTTCCAATTCTTAAGTCTCTTTTCTTTTAGAAATCGAGTTCCTTACTTTGGAATTTTTAAGAAAATCAAAACTTGATTACAATAATTCTTTAAAAAACCAAGTACTCATTTCTCACGAAAGAGGTTTCACACTTTTCAACACCATTTAGGTCAATTATAAGTCAAGTCTCTTATCTTTTGAAATCAACAACCCATTCTTTTACCTACATAAAGTGGTTATAACCAACCTCCCATAAAGCCGTTATAACACTTTATGTTTTTAAGCAACCAATTACAACTATAAGCCCTTATGAGACCAAGAGGGCTTATTCATTAACCACCGAGTACTTATTACCAACGAATAAGATTTTCCTACTTTTTCAAGCAATCAAGACCTTTACACTTCATATCAAGTCAAGGCACAACAAGGGAAATCAAATTTCCTTTAACACACGTGCATCTACTGCACTATATATTTCACAAATAATCATGCTGAAGAGGATAGGAAGAATCACATACCTCGCGACGATTGTCGACAATAAGCAAAATGCTCCACAAGATCACACGACCCGACCCGGCTCGCGACGGTGCCCTACCCGCACCGCTGTATACATCGAGAATAGCAAATGAACATACACAACATACAAAAAACTTAGTCAAGAATCAACAACAAATGATAAGTGCCACCTTCCGTAAATATACTCAATCCGTAAATAGAACAAGACATTTTTCTTTTCTTTTCACCCAATCCACAATGTGACTACGCACTTAAGAATAACAACTCAAGTGATGGGGCCCGCCATACCCCGAATGTACAACAACCGACAATACCGCGGATAAGCCTCCAAATGAAGGAGCTTCTCAACAATTAACAATGATCCTAAGAGCGAGGATCAACAACTGCATTTACTCATGCATTTAACGCAGCCCAAGGAGGTCGCATACAACATGTACCAAATATGTGAAACAGCATCAGAATGAAATCATAAGTCTAAAATAAAACCGAGACATGTATGATTACTCAATTAACAAGACATCAGGCCTTACTAACAATGCAGAGTAAATAGAGTATACTTACAATATAAAGTAGAGGCTCACGATCAAAGCAGACCACCCGCCCGCAAAGATCATTAAGCAATCCTATTGGGACTATTTCACCCGCATAGATCGCGTGGACCGCATTAGGTATTCCTCGTGATAGGTCAGACTACCGCACGGGACTATTTCACCCGCGATAAGCCCATAAGGACTCGCATGAGGTATTCCTCGCATCACGGGTAGAAAATCCACTAAACAAAGTGGTATAACGCTCGGGTTTACCCTCATTTATACTCTTACCTCAAGCAGTGGTATAACGCCTGGGTTTACCCTCATTTATACTCTTACCCTAGCTCAACCTACCATCATACATAACATAAGCCCTACCGCTTATCATACAATAAATAAGCAAGTTAAGAAATCCCCCTAACTTCTTATTAGCCTTATTCATATACATTCTCATTTTAGTTTACTTAAGGCACTAACATGTCATTATAAAATCCGGGAATTTAACCCAAAGTACTACGTACTTCTATTCTTTTAAAAATGACTCTTTTTCATATATAACTTCCAAGATACTAATAACCGTAGTATCAAGTCATAACTACTTTTCAAGACAAGTCACGATACCTTTTAGAAATACATTTAGGCTTCTAAATCAAGTGACTTCTTTCCTTTAAAACCTTAGGCAATTGATGCCTTAAATCAAATTTCCTTTCAATAAATCAAGCCATTTATCTTTCCATAAAGCCAATATAACCAACTCCCCATAAAGTCGTTATATTCACTTTATGCATTAGTCAAGTACAATTTCCTATCCAAGTGGACTTATACGCTTAAAACGAAACAAGTATCGCATACTTTAAAACTCTTCAAGTCCCCTTTAACATACTTAAATTACTTAGAGTAAACCACTCTTTAAACTTTCCATAAAAACAAGTATCAAAATACTTTCAACATACTTAAAGTCTCTTAACTTTGAAAACCAAGATATCCTTAACATTTAAACAAGTGTAGTTAATTCTAACTCAATCAACTCGACATTCCTAAAATAAGCCAAGGATGTCAAATGGACTAGATTGTCAAAATTCAGACGCTCACCGCACTATATACGTGAAACTAGTCATGCTCAAAAGATAGGAAAAGTTCCACATACCTCTTTCTGTCAAACCACTTGTCATACAAATTCCCGCCCGTAGTATGTCAACCTATAATATTCACAATACGCCCATTAAGGCCTTACTTCAAACGAGAATATTATAAGTGTTAAGTCTCTAAATTCTACGGAAAATCTGACAAAGACCTCCTTTGTTTTTACTTAACTTTGCCACCTTTTCCAAGGTCGTAAATACAATAACCAAACAGCCCCAATTGGCTCACAACAATATGTATGTAATCCAATGCCAATGAATAACCAAACAGCCCCAATTGGCTCACAATAATATGAAGGTAATCCAATGCAAATGAATAACCAAACAGCCCCAATTGGCTCACAATAATATGTAAGGTAATCCAATGCAAATGAATAACCAAATTTCAATCGCTCACAATAATATAACAATACCAATTCTTATTCAATTTCCATTTCAATCCAAATGGTTTAGTATAACATGATATCAAGCCGCAATCGACATAACTACTACAATTCTCAAGTAGTAAACATGCGATTTATTCTAAATTAACGACCAAAATTGCATTTCAATTTCAAAAGACTAATCATGTCATTTTCGCTCTAGGCTTCTACAATCCATGTCACTTATCAAACTTCATAACACAAATCACATGATCACTTCTAACTTATAATAACGTGGAAATTTCAATTACAAAAGTAAAACGGGCGTTATACCTCAATTAGCCCAATTATGATCCAAGATCACAAGTCGCCCTTAGCAACTTTAGCTCCTCCTTTCGACGCTCCAATCCACTCCAAGCAACCCTTAGCTTAAGAATAAGTCATCTTCAAGTTCCAACTTCAAAGTCAATAACCCTTTAGGTTTTCGCCATGACTAATACGAAACGCCTCTTTTCCAAATCTTTCTTTGAGAAAACCTTACAATACTCTTAGAACCTTCGTTTAAAGCTGGGAATTATCGACAAGAATTGAAAATTTTCCTCGAAACTTGTCAAACCGCGAGCTTCCATAATGAGCAAGACAAGATTTCAATTTTTCTCTAAGTGTAGGGAATGACAAAGTCTTGCTACTAGTAAGTTTATATAACAAAATGGAAGGTCTAGATTAGTACATATGGATGGCTCTGATATGTTTCACACGGATCTTGCCTGCCGCCCTTGGACTTTTAGTCAACAATGTCAAGCTAAGTCATTTGCAAGACTTGTCTTCCTAACAATGGTCAAACGACCTTTGTCCTTGTTAAATTTCGCCCAAGACAACATAAGGGGTGACACGTGTCGCCTCCCATTCGCCACAATATTTCGTTCGACAAATCCAAAATTCGATAAATTTTACTCGCCTCAAACCTTAACATTTGAAGTTCTTACGCACGCTCTAAAAACATATCCCGAATTTCCGGTGTAATAAGTACTATCTCCCTTAAGAAGAATGTGCTACACGAGTACTTCAATCCTATAAGTGGTCATAAACGCCTATCAATCTCTAGCTTCAACGTAGAATAAACTAAGTGCGTCCCTACATTCTACGGAAAATCTGACAAAGACTTCCTTTGTTTCTACCACTATGCCACCTTTTCAAGGCCGAATTCAATAACCAAACGCCACATTTAAGGCTCAATTAATTCAAGAAAACAAGGGATTACACGCCTAACAATACGTAAAATTCCGCCCACGATAATACAAAATAAACCAATAATTTCCATGCCATTCTCGCCAACAATATAACCAATCCTAAACCCCTTTCAACTCTTTTCCAATCCAAGTTCTTAGGTCTAACATGATATCTAGCCCTAGACATCTTCAACAACTACAATTCCCTTTACAACATGTGATGTCTAAATTGAAGTTACAATCTTAAGGCTAATATGCCCATTTCGGTTCAACAAGACAACAAGATCCAAATCTATTCAATTTAAATATAATGTACTTCAGCTCAATTCTAAACTACTATAACAAGCATTAAAACTTATTTCCAAGAGAAGTGGGAAAACTTTTACCTTATGGAATAGCCCACAAAAGCCCTTTCCTCCACTTCTTATCACAAATTCATCCCCACGCTCCACAAGTTCCCACACTTTGCCTTCTTGCCGCCACGCAACAATTTCCTAAGGCTAGGTTTTCTTCAAAAATCTGAGAAGTGGAGAGGATTTCCTGGGAGGGTTTTTGAGATGAAATGGCCAAGTCTTCCAAGACTTGGCCCTAAAATAGACCCTATTCTGGTCAAAGGACGGAGGGACACTTGTCACCCTCCCATAGGCTTTTAACAAAATATCCCCGATTTTTGCTCACAGTAAAAATCCGCCGCTGCCATGCTGGCCGGCCGCGACGCTCCACTCCGAAAATTCTCGCATTCCGGCTGCCCTCAGATTCACGGCCAGGCCACAGCAACCTCGCGAACTCCCAAGATAACCGCGCCATGCCAGATTCTAGCAAGCGCACTGCACTTCAACCGAAACCATCGCTTGCTCGATCATGCACCAAACTTGAAACTTCCATAACTTTTGACTCCGATGTCCAATCGATTTAACGGTTTGTTGCGCTGGGAACTAGATTTAACTGACTACACACTAGGCTTTTAAACACCTCACAATTCTTAACAATGGGGTACAACACTCCAAGATAGACTCAAAATCCCAACACATGTTTGTCCACTTATCTTTCCACTTTCAAATCTTATACTCGGTATGTTCTTATCTTATCTTCTTGAATTTACTGGTGTAACATTCTCCCCCCCTTAGAAACATTCGTCCCGAATGTTCCTTCTAAGTCTCCAAAACGCAGACGCCGGTATAGTCTTCACCACTGCACTTACAAAAGAATCAGTTATGCCACCCATGGCCATAATATATATATCACGCAAAACTCTAAATTCCAGCCAAAGAGGGATCATCTCTAATATCACAAAAACTCCCACCACACATGGACTTATCACCCGAGTATACTCCCCGTACTATGTACTGCACAAAGATAATCGAAAAATCTTTTACTCTAGCCGGCCTTACCTCTAAGGTCTCGATTGTTATATATTCTAAAGTTCAAAATTTTTCGTCCCCAGACATACCCTTTTTCACTAACCAGGATCCCAAATCACATTTTTAACACAAAGTTATCCGAACATAACACTTAACACATCACCATAACATCAATGCAAACTAGTCTCTGTGAGGGTTAAGAATATACTCAGAACTATTACTTCACTTCCCTTTTTGTCGTTTCTACTCATGTTCCTTCCTCGCACGCGCACAAAAAGGAGGAGATGAACCACCTCCGATCCCGGCGTCGAGCCCTACATCCGCGCTTATCTCCGTCGACAATTCCGCAAAATGGCTCGCCGCCGCATGCAAACAAACTCCCATTCCAAAGACGACACTCCCCATCATGGAGCCTACCACAACGCCACAACGAGGTAGTGGTCCCATCCGACTAACGCCCATGTTTCCCAAAACTCAAAACTCGAGCCCCGACCGCCTCGAATCTCCGAACGCCTCAAGATCGCGCGGAGCACTCAGACGGGCGGAGGCGCATAACTAGTTCGCTATCGAGGCCGCCGCTCGGCGTCACCGAGACCTCGCCGTCCCGCCCTCTTCGCGATCTCCGTTATTCCGCCGACTTACGTTTCGCCACGCGCAAGATAGTTCGACGCGCAATGTCCATGCCCGCCAAGAGCTACCGCAGGCATCCTCTCGCTAAATAATCATCGAGCCCGTGACATAACGGTGCACTTATCCTCCATATCGCCACCAGAGCGGGACATACCGAGCCAATGAGTCAAACTCTACATCAGACCCGAATCAGGCGCCTTTTTGTCTTAGCATCAAAATTGCTTACCGTGCCTCCTCATCCGCGAGGCAAGAAATGGCCAAGGAAAGCCTCGAGAACTCGCCCAACCACCGGAGGTGCATGCTCCCCGAGACAACTCCCATGACCAAACCACGACCGCAGATCACGCAAACGATGGAACCTAAGACCACCGACTGGTCTCCGGCCCCGATCACTTACGATCCGTCAGAATCGTTTGATGAACTCGCGGATCATCCTCGTGCCTCACCCGCAGAACTCGTGGGCCGCAACTCAAAAATCCCGTAGTCTCAAACTATCTCGACTTCGTGAACCACGGTACTACCGAATCGAATCGCCAGATTCAGCCTATCTCGCGCTTAGCTACGATCCTCGCTAATAATCGCCATCTCAGTAACCCATCTCCTCTCGCCTCTGCCGGGATCGAGGCTCAGTGCCGTGGTCTCGCAGAGACCGCTGCCGCTTCTACGCAGCCTCCTTCGCCGCTTGCCCTTCGGCTCGTTGCTTTGCGCGAGGCATCATCGTATACAAAGAATACGCCGCAGGAGTCCAACTTATAACACGCCTCTAAGGCACGATCTCAGAGTGAGAAGAATGGAAACCAATCGTAAATATCCTATAGCCTCTCGACATAGATGTGGTACAACACACCGATAATCAAGACTCTACTAGATACGGTTCTCAGACACTTTCCGAGGATTAATCGCTCGATACCACTTTTGTCACGACCGACTGCCCGTGGATCGTGCCTTACCCGCACCCTAGTGATACAACATCGTAGAAAACCAATGGAAATAAAACTCATGAAAGAAAAAAGAAATAAGAAAACAAAGCAACCTAAACTGCACCTTTTTGTACATAAATGAAAACTTGAATGCTATATCCTCACAAACTCGCCCACCACAAAGGCTGCACTCTAAGAATTTTAAAACCATAATGACGGACACGTGCGCCCGCCATGCCCTCGAATGTACAAAAGTCTACTACTTCAAGGAACCATACCACAGACAAACTTCCGAGATACGGAGCTTTCCGAACTGAACAATGATCCTAAGAGCGGATCAACAAGCTATGTACCTCAACTCGCGCATGAACGCAGCCTCCGGCGGGCCGCATAACAGTACCAAGTATGTGAATCAAAAATATCAGAATGAAATCATAATAGTCTATATAAAGCAGAGACATGATGATAACCAACTACAAGACATAACATATAAGGCCATGTCAAGTCAGGACTCATGCCCGTCAAATAATCACTCAAATACAACCCGCGAATTTAACCCGCACCATGGCCGCATGCCCCAAGATCTCACCTCTGATAAGCATGGCCCTCGAACCGCCCTAGCTGGCCCATACCCGTGGACCATCCAACGTGTCGCATGCCCAAAGGAGATAACAAGATAACAATCTTGTGGAAGATACCCGGCTACCCAACGCGTCGCATGTCCATAAATAACAAGATAATACCCATCATGGACGATACCCGGGCTACCCAACGTGTCGGCATGTCCAAACAAATAACAAGATAGTTCTCCCAATGGAAGCATACCGGGCTACCCAACGTGTCAAGATGTCCAAGAGGATCGATATAATGGAAGATACCCGGCTACCCAACGTGTCAGTATGTCCATCAATCAACCAGATAGCCGACCCTCCATCGAGAGGCTCGGTAGCACACAATCAAACACTTGCACAACAAAGGCTATCACAACAAGCATAGGCATGTTACACACGACTCAAGGTACTTGAAACACTTCTTAGCACACGTCAAGTATACCATTAAACCCCAAGTATCTAACCCCTTTAAGATCAAGGTACTCCTACCTTTTATAACCAAGCCACTTATGTTTTTCCATCACAAAGAGTTCAATATTTGAAAACAAGTTACTTCTCTTTTCCCAAAAATCAAGTTACCATTCTAAATCCAATAATGAATCCATTTCTTTATTTTCCATAAAGTCGTTATAACTAACTTCCCATAAATCTATTATAACACTTTATGTTTTAAAACACGTCAAGACAAAATCATGCCTTTCTTTTAAACCAAAATACTTCCAATTCTTAAGTCTCTTTTCTTTTAGAAATCGAGTTCCTTACTTTGGAATTTTTAAGAAAATCAAAACTTGACATAATAATTCTTTTAAAAACCAAGTACTCATTTCTCACGAAAGAGGTTTCACACTTTTCAACACCATTTAGGTCAATTATAAGTCAAGTCTCTTATCTTTTGAAATCAGCAACCCATTCTTTTACCTACATAAAGTGGTTATAACCAACTTCCCATAAAGCCGTTATAACACTTTATGTTTTTAACCAACCAATTACAACTATAAGTCCTTATGAGACCAAGAGGGCTTATTCATTAACCACCGAGTACTTATTACCAACGAATAAGATTTTCCTACTTTTTCAAGCAATCAAGACCTTTACACTTCATATCAAGTCAAGGCACAACAAGGGAAATCAAATTTCCTTTAACACACGAGCATCTACTGCACTATATATTTCACAAATAATCATGCTGAAGAGGATAGGAATAATCACATACCTCGCGACGATTGTCGACAATAAGCAAAATGCTCCACAGTACTATCTCCCTTAAGAACAATGTGCTACATGTAGTACTTCAATCCTATAAGGTTCATAAAACGTCTATCAATCTCTAGCTTCGAACGTAGAATAAACTAAGTGCAAGGTCCCTACATTCTACGGAAAATCGGACAGCACTTCCTTTGTTTCTACTCACTATGCCACCTTTTTCAAGGCCGAATTCAATAACCAAACGCCACATTTAAGGCTCAATTAATTCAAGAAAACAAGGGATTACACGTCTAACAATACGTGTAAAATTCCGCCCCACAATAATACAAAATAAACCAATAATTTCCATGCCATTCTTGGCCAACAATATAACCAATCCTAAACCCCTTTCAACTCTTTCCAATCCAAGTTCTTAGGTCTTAAATGATATCTAGCCCTAGACATCTTCAACAACTACAATTCCCCTTTACAACATGTGATGTCTAAATTGAAGTTACAATATTAAGGCTAACATGCCCATTTCGGTTCAACAAGACAACAAGATCCAAATCTATTCAATTTAAATATAATGTACCTCGTGCTCAATTCTAAACTACTATAACAAGCATTAAAACGTATTTCCAAGAGAAGGGGAAAACTTTTACCTTATGGAATAGCCCACAAAAGCCCCTTTCCTCCACTTCTTTACCGTCAAATTCATCCCCCCCGCGCTTCCACAAGTTCCCCCACACTTTGCCTTCTTGCCGCCGCTCCAACAATTTCCTAAGGCTAGGTTTTCTTCAAAAAATCTAGAGAGAAGGGAGAGGATTTCCTTGGGAGGGTTTTTGAGATGAAATGGCCAAGTCTTCCAAGACTTGGCCCTAAAATAGACCCTATTCTGGTCAAAAGGACGGGAGGGACACTTGTCACCCTCCCATAGGCTTTAACAAAATATCCCGATTTTCGCCGCTACCGCTAAAATCCCGCATTAGCTGGCGCCCGCCTGCCGCGCCGCGCGCTCCACTTCCGAAAATTCTCAGATTCGGCCATGCGCTGCAACCTCGGCGAACTCCCAAGACAACCGCCGCTGCCTCAGATTCGTGCCAAGGCGCTGCACTTCGAACCAAACCATCGCTTTGCTCGATCAAGCACTCAAACTTGAAACTTCCATAACTTTTGACTCCGATGTCCAATCGACGAACGGTTTGTTGCGTTGGGAACTAGATTTAACGGACTACACACTAGGCTTTTTAAACACCTCACAATTCTTAACAACTGGGGTACAACACTCCAAGATAGACTCAAAATCCGTCCAACACATGTTTGTCCACTTATCTTTCCACTTTCAAATCTTATACTCCTTGGTATGTTCTTATCTTATCTTCTTGAATTTACGGGGTGTAACACTTCCCATAAAGCCGTTATAACACTCTATGTTTTAAACCAACCAATTTCAACTATAAGCCCTTATGAGACCAAGAGGGCTTATTGTTTAACCACCGAGTACCCATTACTAACGAATAAGATTTTCCTACTTTTTCAAACAACCAAGACCTTTACACTTCATATCAAGTCAAGGCACAACAAGGGAAATCAAATTTTAACACACGCATCTATCGCACTATATATTTCACAAATAATCATGTCAAGAGGATAAGAAGAATCACATACCGCAACGACATCGACGTTAGCAAAATGCTCCACAAGACTATCCCCTTAAGTAATATGCTACTCGCAGCACTTCCAATCCTATATGGTCAAGTAAAATGTCTATCAAACTCTAGCTTCGAACGTAGAATAACCTAAGTGCAAGGTCCCTACATTCTACGGAAATTTGACAAAGACTTCCTTTGTTTCTACTTACTATGCCACCTTTTTCAAGGCCGAACTTCAATAACCAACGCCACATTTAAGGCTCAATTAATTCAGAAATACAAGGGGATTACACACCTAACAATACGTGTAAAATTCCGCCCCACAATAATACAAAAAAAAAACCCAATAATTTCCATGCCATTCTTGGCCAACAATATAAACAATACTAACCCCTTTCAACTCTTTTCCAATCCAAGTTCTTAGGTCTAACATGATATCTAGCCCTAGACATCTTCAACAACTAAAATCCCCCTTTACAACATGTGACGACCAAAATAGTAACCAAATTGAAGTTATCATCTTAAGGCTAACATGCCCATTTCAGTTTTCAACAAGACAACAAGATCCAAATCTATTCAACTTAAATATAATGTACCTGTGCTCATTTCTAAACTACTATAACAAGTATTAACCCATATCCAAGAGAAGGGAAACTTTTACCTTTTGGAATAGCCCACAAAAGCCCTTTTCTTCCACTTCTTACCACAAATTGGTCCCCGCTAGCCCACAAGTTCACCCACACTTTGCCTTCTTGCCGCCCAACAATTTCTAAGGCTAGGTTTTCTTCAAGAAAACTAGAGAAAGGAGAGATTTCTGGGAGGGTTTTGAGATGAAATGGCCAAGTCTTGGAAGACTTGGCCCTAAAATAGCCCTTCCTGTCAAAGGACGGGAGGACACTTGTCACCCTCCCATGGGCTTTTAACAAAATATCCCCGATTTTCGCTACCGCAGAAAAATCCCGCCGGCGCTGCGCCACGGGGCCAAGCGCCCACTTCAGAATAATTACTCAATCCGGCGCCATGCTCAGATTCGGCGCTGCGCTGCAACCTCAGCGAACCCCCAAGATAACCGGTGCCGCGCCCTGATTCGGCCGCACACTGCACTTCAACCGAAACCACCGCTTGCCTCGATCACACCAAACTTGAAACTTCCATAACTTTTGACTGATGTCCTATCGACTAACGGTTTGTTGCGTAGGGAACTAGATTTAACGGACTACACACTAGGATTTTTAAACACCTTGCAATTCTTAACAATTGGGGTACAACACTCCAAGATAGACTCAAAATCCGTCCAACACATGTTTGTCCACTTATCTTTCCACTTTCTAATCTTATATTCCCTGGTATGTTCTTATCTTATCTTCTTGAATTTACAGGGTGTAACAAAACCAAGGCATTATCATTCCACGTAAGGGAATTGAACACAAAGTACTTTGTACATCTATTCTTTATAAAAGAATCGTTCCATGAAATATTAGGACGTTGGACCCAAAAGTACTTTCACCATTAAAACCAAGTTACTTACTTTTTTAAACTCAAGTAACTTATACTTTTAAGACCAAGTAACTTATATTTTTCAAATCGAGTTACTACACATTTTCGAAATTCAAGTCCCAAGTACTTTCGAAAATCAAGCCTCATGTACTTACAAAATTAATACTTTTATGAGCCGTGAATAAGTTATTCTCGTTTATAACGATCTTGTTAAATCATCCATGATCTAGAAAATGTAATACAATTTTGTCTTATCTTAGTTTCTACGCAGATGGAGAATTCTACTTATTTCAATATAATTGATTGTCGATACATTTTCATTAACGCTGCAATAGCTTGTTTGATACCTATTCTCATTAGTATAGTAATTTACTATTGTCAAATTCACGATCTGCCCGGCTCCGGATCGTGCCTTACCCAGGCACCCAAGTAGTCATACATCAGAGTAATCAGCGGAACATAAGACAAGACAGGAAACCTTATAAAAATAGAAACAATATATCTGATGAAAAGCTTGCCTTTCGGCATATATATATAACCCAAGTTTTGCAGTTACATCCCAAATGTACAATAGGACTACATACCTCTAAAGAAGTAAACCACTATGACAGTGGCCCCGCCATACCCCGAATGTACAAAACTATCTACAATACAGGAGATCATACCCAAAAGTAGAGCCTCCTAGAAGACGGAGCTCCCGACACCAAAGCAAAGATCCTAAGGATGTGGATCTAGCACTGCTGCCCTTACCTGCTGCATTAACGCAGCCTCAAGGAGGTCAAGACAACAGTACCAAGTATGTGAAATCAGAAGTACTTAAATGAAATCAAGTATTTAAAACCATTTGCAAATACAATCACTTGCACATAAGTGCCATATCACAGCGTAACAATAATAGGTAAATCAGAATGTGTCTTTTCTAGGCCGCGAATGATCGGGCAAGGCCAATCGCCCATAGTATCATTATGCGCCTAGTCCTCGACTTCCCGCACCGCATAGTCACACATGCACCTGCATGAGGTATTCTCGCATCGGGTTAGCTAACCCCTGCACTCTCCCCGACTCCCGCACCGCATAGTCTCAATAGACCGCATAGTCACACGCATCGCATAGGCATCCCCGTGACGTGCTAAAACACCCTAATGATCAACTCGAACTCCCGCAGCCGCATAGTCACATAGACCGCATAGGCCGATAGACCGCATCAAGGGTGGCAAGCCCTGATAACAAGTCAAAGGGTAGGTGATATAATAACAAGATAATAGACTTAACGTTTAGAAACGTAAGCACAGCAAGAATGACCCCCTTTCACAGCATTACAAGACACTAACACAGGTAGCATCATAATACGTCTACTTATCAAACAATCTTACTACACTTAACATAAATCAATACAAGGCTTTTATAAACAAACAAGTAAACAATTCCTTTTATCTTTCTTAAGTTGTTATACCTAACTTCCCATAAAGCTAGTATAACTCTTAAGCTTTTGTTTTAAAAAACAAATATTTCTTCATAAAAATGATTCAAGATTCTTTTGAAATGCATCAGATTCTTATTATTCAAAGCTTAAGTCAAAAGACATCGCCGTAGTTATTATTCGTGCTTAAGTCAAAAGACATTGCCGTGATTATTATTCGCTTAACATACGTACGCTTACCGCACTATATATATATCTTATAATATCTTTCTTATGAGTATTGTAAGAATCACATACATTCTCGTAAATCCACCGCCAAGTCGAGTATGTCGCGCAGAGAATCACCTATAATACCAAATACGCCTATCAACGCTCAGATCAGATCAGATAAAGCTCTAGCAGGGTTCTCTATTCTATGGGAATTTGGGCAGACTTCCCTACCCAGAACTATACAACCATCAGATATATAGTCCATGCGAGTACAGCTCAATTCTATTCTCAGAACATTCTTCTAAGTATTTATACTTATTCCTATACTTCTACAAAGATGTATTCTCTAATTATAAAAGAAGGGTAAGATTATTTACCTCGATAAGCCCAAAATTATCCAAGTAAAACGTCGATCCCGAGCAAGGTTTAGCTCCTAATTTGTATCGCCCGATAGCTCCAAGAACCCTGAAGTTCTTCACAACTTCAACTAAGTACTAAGGGATTTGGGCTAGGTATTTTGGGCATTATAACAATACTAGAAGGCAACTTATCTACCAAGGGAGTGGGAGGCTCTCGCTAAGCTCAACTCAAGAGGGGAGAGAAGGCTTCGACGAGAACTCTAAGGAGAGGAGGATTTTGGAGACTTGAAGTAGATTTGTGGATGAAGAACTCTTCATCTTGGGGGGTATTTATAGGTCAAGCAAAGGCCAACCAACGGCCAAGATGAAGCCAAGTGCAAGGCAAGTGTAGGTGGATTTGCCCAAGTGCACCCTAACCTACTCCATAAAAATTGACCCATGTTTTAGGCCACAAAACAAGCCACCAATTCATGCCCATCGCCCGCTGGGACGCCACTTTATCGTCTAAACGAGGTGACAAGTGTCACCCTCCGCTGGTCTAAAATGTTTCGCCTCTAAAAATCCGCAAAAATTAGAAATGACATAGCCGAATTTATCCTACGCGAGTCTTGTTAAACGCTTCGCCTAAAACCATTCGCTTTGTGAGTTGTGCCTAAAAACGCCTGTGCCTAAACTTTAAGGCTAGACTTTCGTGACGCACGCCCACGCATATACGGAAATATGGGGTATAACATTCTCCTCCTTAGAAACATTCGTCCCGAATGTTCCTTCCCAAGACAATATCGATAAAGCTTAAATACTTGCAAGTGCCACACATGGCCACAATAACACTTAGGCAAAATATGACAATGAAAATTTATAAATAGAAAGTGAATTACCCGGAGGTGGGGAATAAGTGAGGATACCTCGCCTCATGTCCTCCTCGCCTTCCCACGCCATCTCCTCGAGCTCGCTCCGCCACGTAACTTTGACTAAGCCACGCCCTGGTCCGCAGACGCCTAACGACGCATCGACATCGCTATGGAATCTCTCATACGATAACCTCTGGCCACCGACATCGCCAATCGGATGCACTCCTAGATGGATCCCCGATACATCTCTCAAAGATAGAAACATGAAACACCGATGCCGCCTCCAGACGGACGCAGATTCAATTGTAGGCAACCTTGCCTACCTCGCGACAACTGATAGGGCCCAATGTACTGGGTCGAAGTTTCTTATTTCGAATCTCATCACACCTTCATGGGTGACACTCTTCAGAAAACCCAATCATCAACTCGAACTCAGATGCCGACGACGATGATCTGCGATATGACTTATGTCGACTCGAGCCGCCAAGAATCGCCCTCGATAAGCTTCACCTTATCCACACCCCTGCCGCACCAAATCTGGTCCCACTAATCGCACTCGCCCACATCGAACCAGCCTATAGGCAACTGCACTTCCTCATACAAGGCCTCATAAGGCGCCATCCGACATACCGAGTGGTAGCTATTATTGTACGCAAACTCAACTAGAGGCAAATGATCCTCCCAACTACCTCGGTCAATAACAAAGCTCGCAAAGATATCCTCAAGAGTCCGATAGTGCGCTCGCCTGCCTGTCTGCGTGGATGGAATGCAAGATCTGTGCTCACTGCGCCCCTAAACCCTTTCGGAAGGACCTCTGGTTAGCCGTAAACCGGCTCCTCTGCGATATGATCGAAATAGGGACTCCATGCAGATGACGATCTTCTGATGTAAGTCCGCATAATCCTCACCAAAAGTCGCCCTAACGGAAGAAAGTGGGCTGATTTCGTCACTGTCGACGATAACCCATATAGAATCATGTCTCCTGAGTGCGAGGTAATCCCGCGATGAAGTCCATGTTGATCACCTCCCACTTCCGTGCCCGGATCTCTATCGCTCAGAATAAACCACCGTGCCTCGTGCTCTACCTTCACCGACAACACGCACCGAGCTACGAACTCGCAATGTCCTCTTCGCCATCCCACCAATACACGATCTAAGGTCGTGGTAGATCTTGGTCGACTTCGACGGATAGAGTAACGCTACCGTGCTTCCCCAAGAACTCCGCCAAGTCTCAAACATCCGAACACACAACTCGCCTTTAAATCTTAGCACCCCATCAAAGTTACTCAAAAGCGACCCTTCCTCACGTAAGAGTCGCATCACGATACCGAATCAAAACCGATCTCGAATCAAGGCTCTCTTCACCTCTCAACGATGGAAGACTCGGCAACCTCACGAACTCGAACCCCACCGCTATCGTAATCAATCAAACGGACACCAAGGCTCGCTAACGATGCAAATCACGAACCATGCCCTCCTCTCTAGTCGCACATCCGATAGGCTCCCATCGACCTACGACTAAGAGCATCTCGCCACATTGGCCTTCCCGTGGTACAGATATCAACATCGTAATCCTTAAGCAACTCTAACCACCGCCTCAAGTAAGTTCACTCCTGGTCAAGATATACCTGAGGCTCTGTGGTCTGTGATAAATATCCACGTGAACCCCATACAAATAGTGCCTCCGATCTTCAAAGCGTGAATCACCGCTAACTCCAAATCATGGGTGGGGTAGTTCCTCGTGTTTCTTAAGTCGCTTCGATGCGTGACGCTTATAACTCTACCTCGCTGCATCAACACACATCCCACCGATGCCCTCGATCACAATACACAACATAACCGTCTGGTCCTCCGAAGAGTAAGAACGGGCGGCCGCGCCTCCTTCAAAGAATCGAAACCCTACTACAAGCATCACCATCAAACTTAGCCGCTTCGAGTCACCTAGTCAACGGTGCAGATAGAAGCAAACTTCTCTACGAATCGATAATATCCTCGCAAGGCCCGTAAAATCGCGCACTGTCTGAGTAGTAGTTCAGACCAAGTCCCGATCGCTTCGATCTTGGCGTATCCACTCAATGCCATCACCCGACAATATGCCCAAGAAAAGCCACCGGCTAACCAAAACTCACATTTGGAAAACTTGGCGTATAATCGCTGTCTCGAGAATCACAAGATACCTCAAATGCTCGCGTGCCTCGCTCGAGCGAGAATAAACCAAGATATCATCAATGAACACTATCACAAATGTGTCCAAAATGGCTTGAACACTGGTTCATCAAATCCATGAATACCGCCGAGCATCGTCAACCCAAAAGACATGACCAACTCATAATGCCCGTAACGTCCGAATGCAATTCTGGACATCCACCTCTCGACTCGCACTGATGATAGCCCGAACGCAGATCAATCTTGAGAAACATCTCGCGCCGCAATCGTCGAACAAATCATCAATCTCGGGAAGGGGGTATCTGTTTTAATGGTCACCTTGTTCACCGCTAATCAACACATATGCGCAGCGCCCCGCCCTTCTTCTTCACGAACTATACCGGCGCTCCCCAGTGAGAAACACTAGGTCTGATGAAGCCCTTCTCCAAAGAAATCTCTCACTGGTCCTTCAACTCTCTCAACTCGGCAGTGCCATTCTGTATGGCTAATGGAAATAGCCGAGTATCCGCAACACATCTATACAAACTCAATCTCCTCTCAGAGGATACCGGAGGTCGCCTGAAACACGTCGGGAACTCTCGATCTCGAACTGATCAAAATGCACCGCAGCCTTCAGATCAAACACCCAACGAGATGGTAGATATACCCATTCTCGCACCATCTTCCTAGCCTTGAGGTAAGAAATAAACCTACCCCGGCGATAAAGGTTCCTCCCACTCAACAACCGGCTCTCAGAAATCGGAACTGCACTACTCTCTCCTCGCCTACATTGGCGTAGTGCAGCTAGCCAATCCATGCCCACGATCACGCCGAATCGGGTCATGTCCACTCTATCAAGTCCGCCAGGGTCCGACGATCGTATATGGTCACCGACAAGCTCCTATATACCCGCCGAGCTACCACCGAATCACCCATCGCGTAGCTACTTCGAAAGTGGTCTATGGACTCGTGCTCTATCCCTATCCTACTAGCAATAAGGGAGATATATAGGGACTGCAGTAGAACCGGATCTATCAAGGCATACACATCATAATCGAGACCGATAAGGTACCGTGGATTTACATCAGTGAGGCCTCCGATCTCCCGGCCGATAAGGCATAAATGCCGTTCGAGGACCGCTAGAATCGACCGCGCCACGACCTCTCGCGACCGCTGGCCGTGAGTACCTCGCCCGGCGAGTAATCAGGAGATGATGAACCGCAACACTCGTAGCCGAGCCCTACCACCGCCACGCCCGACGACAAACTCTCGCATAACGACCGCCAAAAGTATAGCAAGCTCCTGAGTAGTACTACCTCCCGAATGGAATCTACCACAATGGACACCGAGCACTCGATCGGTTAGCACCTCATACCTTGAAGTCCAAGTCCGGGCCCCGACCGCCCCGAATGCTCGTCAGCACCAAAACGATGAGAGTGCTCGAGCCGGGTGGTGCAAATCTAGACTTCACGATGCCGCCCACCCCGAGGGCTACTAAAAGAACCGCCGCCTCGCCTTCTTCTCGGGCCGATATCGCCTACCCGCCGGTCTACACTCGCATCCAAGTGCGTGAGCTCGCATACGTAATGTCCATTCGGCCAAGAGACACACCGCACAAGACTCGCCATATAATCTTCTAGCCCGCGACGAGCGATGTACACGGTCCTCCATGCGCTATTAGTGCGTGGACATATCGAGCCAAAGAATCGAACTCGACATTGTACTTAATCGCGGCGCCTCTGCGCCTCAAGAACAAAAACTGTCGCCCGCGCCCTCCTATCCGCGGAGGCAAGAAGTGCGTGAGAAAAGCCTCAAAACTCATCCCATCACTGAGTGCATGCTCTCCCGAAAGCTCCCACGAATCAAACCAATCGATCACGGTATCACGCACCGATGCGAACCGGCGTCACAGACTCGGTCTCAAGCCTGATCACCCGCGACGATCCTTCAGAATCGACGATGAACTCCCGCGATCATCTCGTGCCTCGACCAGAACTCGCGCTACAACTCAGAAATCTCGTAGCCTCAAACTATCCGCCTCGTGAACTACGGCACGACTGCCGGAACTAGAATCGCCCAGATCCAAACTTATCCTCATGTCCGCCACAATCCTAGCAATAGCCGGGCCATCTCCTTGTACTTAACTCCTCCCCCTGTGCCGCGGGAGGCGCGGTGCGTGGTCTCTGGGGCTGGGCGCCATGGAACTCGCTGTCTCGCATAGATCGGGCCCGAGCCCTCGTAACTCTCTGTCCTACTAGCGCCTCCGCCGCTTTGCCGCTTCTGGCCGGTTGCCTTACGTGAGGCATAATCATGTAAAAGGAATACGTTAGGGTCCAACTTATAACACGCCTTCTAAAGCACGATCTCGAGTGAGAAGAATGGAAACCAATCCTAAATATCCTATAGCCTCCGACATTGGTGTGGCGCACAACACACCGATAATCAAGACTTACTAGATACGGTTCAGACACTTTCCGAGGATTAATCGCTCGATACCACTTTTTCACGACCCGCTCTGGGCGTGGATCGTGCCTTACCCGCACCCAGTAGTCATACATCGAGTAATCACGAACATAAGACAAGACAGAAACATTATAAAAATAGAAACAATTTATCGATGAAAAGCTTGCCTTTTCGCATATATATATAACCCAAGTTTTGCGCTACATCCCAAATGTACAATAGACTACTGCACTTAAAGAAGTAAACCACTATGGCGGGACAGGGCCCGCCATACCCTGAATGTACAAAACTATCTACAATACAGGAGATCATACCCAAAAGTAGAGCCTCCTAGAAGATGGAGCTCCCGACACCAAAGCAAAGATCCTAAGGATGTGGATCTAGCACCGCTTGCCACCGCTGCATTTAACGCAGCCCCCGGCGAGTCAAGATAATAGGTACCAAGTATGTGAAATCAGAAAGTACTTAAATGAAATCAAGTATTTAAAACCATTTGCAAATACAATCGCCAGTTGCACATAGTACCATATCACAAAGCGTAACAATAATAGGTAAATCAGAATGTGTCTTTTCTAGGCCGCGAATGATCGGCAAGGCCAATCGCCTATAGTATCATTATGCGTGCCTAGTCCTCGACTTCCGCACCGCAGAGTCACACTGCATCCGCATGAGGTATTCTCGTGATCGGGTTAGCTAACCCCTGCATCTCCCGACTCCGCACCGCATAGTCTCAATAGACCGTAGTCACACTGCATAAAGATGGCATCCCGTGACGGGCTAAAACACCTAATGATCAATCCGAACTCCCGCATCCGCATAGTCACATAGATCGCATAGCCGTGATAGACCGCATCAAGGGTGGCAAGCCCTGTATAACAAGTCAAGGGGGTAGGTGATATAATAAAGTACAACGGACTTACTGTTTAGCAACGTAAGCACAGCAAGAATGACCCCCTTTCACAACATTACAAGACACTAATACAGGTAGCATCATAATATGTCTACTTATCAAACAATCTTACTGCACTTAATGTAAATCAATACAAGGCTTTTATAAACAAACAAGTAAACAATTCCTTTTATCTTTCTTAAGTTGTTATACCTAACTTCCCATAAAGCTAGTATAACTCTTAAGCTTTTGTTTTAAAAACCAAATATTTCTCTTCTGTTAAAATGATTCAAGATTCTTTGAAATGCATCGATTCTTATTATTCGTGCTTAAGTCAAAAGACATCGCCAGAGTTATTATTCAGCTTAAGTCAAAAGACATTGCCGTGATTATTATTCGCTTAACATATACGACGCCTACCGTACTATATATATATCTTAAAATATCATGCTTAAGAGTATAGGAAGAATCACATACCTTCTCGGCGAAATCCACCTGCCAAGTCGAGTATGTCGCGCGCAGAGAATCAGCCTATAACAGTCAACACGCCTATCAACGCCTCAGATCTGATCGCATAAAGCTCTGCGAGGGTTCTCTATTCTACGGGAATTTGGGCGTAACTTCCTACCCAGAAACTATACAACATCAGACATACAAATTCTATGTGAGTACAGTTCAATTCTATTCTGTAACATTCTTCTAAGTATTTATACTTATTCCTATACTTCTACAGTATGTATTCTCTAATTATAAAAGAAGGGTAAGATTATTTACCTCGATAAGCCCAAAATTATCCAAGTAAAAACGTCGATCCTGAGCAAGGTTTAGCTCCTAATTTGTACGCTCCGATAGCTCCAAGAACCTCAGGTTCTTCACAACTTCAACTAAGTACTAAGGATTTGGGCTAGGTATTTTGGGCATTATAACAATACTAGAAGGCAACTTATCTACCAAGGGAGGGAGGCTCTCGCTAAGCTCAACTCAAGAGGGAGAGGCTTCGACGAGAACTCTAAGGAGAGAGGAGGATTTTGGAGACTTGGAAGAAGATTTGTGGACGAAGAACTCTTCATCTTAAGTGGTATTTATAGGTCAAGCAAAGGCCAACCAATGGCCAAGACGGCCAAGTGCAAGGCAAGTGTAAGGTGGGATTTGCCCAAGGCACCTAACCTACTCCAAAACATTGACCCATGTTTTAGGCCACAAAACAAGCCACCAATTCATGCCCATCGCCCGCCGGGACGCCACTTTATCATCAACGAGGGTGACAAGTGTCACCCTCCGCTGGTCTAAAATGTTTCGCCTCTAAAAATCCGCAAAAATTAGAAATGACATAGCCGAATTTATCCTACGCGAGTCTTGTTAAACGCTTCATCTAAAAATCATTCGCTTTATGAGTCGCGCCTTAAAAACGCTTGTGCCTAAACTTTGCTAGACTTTCGTGACGCACGCCTACGCATACTGGAAATACGGGGTATAACAAAATCGACTCTAATACTTCCTAACGACTCTTACCAACATCCCCCATACGACTTGGTAAGAACTTAGGAATATTCTAGACATGCCTTTAGCATAAAGTTAATAACATGAATACTTCCTATAACAAGCCAAGTATACTTCAAGAATAAGTCTACCCCAATAACAAGGCAAGTATACTTCAAGAAAATAAGTCAAGTATACTCCAAATAACAAGGCAAGTATACTTTAAGAAAATAAGTCAAGTATACTCCAAATAACAAGACAAGTATACTTCAAGAAAATAAGTCAAGTATACTTCAAGAAACAAGTCAGGTATACTCCAAATAAAAAGGCAAGTATACTTCAAGAAACAAGTCAAGTATACTCCAAATGACAAGGCAAGTATACTTCAAGGATAGTCATGTCGATAGAAGGAAGGAGTTCACATACCTCGTGACGACTAACCCATACGACAAGTAGCAAAATGCTCCGAAGTACTTCAACCTCATCGGCTATTCCTTAAGCCAAGTAGACTATGCTACACGTAGTACTTCAACCTATAATGACGATAGCACTTCTATCAATATCATAGTTACTTATGTCACGACCCGATCCCGGGCCCGTGACTGGTGCCTTACCCCGGGCACCCTAGTGATACAACATCAGAGAAAATCAGCGGAAATAAAAACTTAAACATGAAACAAGAGATATGATAATAAAACAGGCCAACCAAACGGTTACCTTCTTGCATATATATAATTAAAAACTTGAACAGTTACATCCTTACAAACCCTGCCTACAACAGTACTACAGACCTCTAAGAGTTTTTATACAACATGACGGGACAGGGCCCCGCCATACCCCTGAATGTACAAGTACCTACAGTGACAGGGGACTATACCAAAAGATAAGCCTCCGGAGAAACGGAGCTTCCCAATACGCTGAATCAGGATCCTATGAGCGAGATCAACAATCATGCACTTACTCGCAAGATGAACGCGGCCCAAGGAGGTCAATACAACAGTACCAAGTATGTGAAATCAAAAATCAGAAATGAAATCATAGTAGTCTATATAAAGCGTGAGACATGATGATAACCAAACTACACCCACAATAAATAGCAACATGTGAGTCGTGACTCACGCCCTCAAAGTCATTACGCAAATATAACTATGGGTCTCACGCCCTCAACATCAATCATGCCCGAGGAATACATTCCTCACTGCCGGTAGTCTATGATATAATCACACCAAGGAGCACACATAAACACCGTGTCCCACGAGTCATAAAACCGTGCGGCAAATACGGCTAACTACTGGATACCAAAGCCGCATCATCAACTGGACCGGCAAGTACGAAGCCAACTACTGGATACCAAAGCCGACTAACAATACTATACAACCAAACCACGGCGAGCACGGCAAGTACGAAGCCAACTACCGATACCAAAGCCGTGTCACGTGGTGGCCGGCAAGTACGAGGGCTAACTACCGATACCAAGGCCGATCACGAGACTCCGCCACGGTTGATACGGGGCAAGTACGGCCAACTACCAACTACCGATACCAAAGCCGTGTCACGAAATGACCGGCAAACGAGGGCTAACTACCGCATACCAAGGTCGTATCACGAGACTTCGCCACTAAACCGAATCGGGCAAGTCGCGAAGGCTAACTACCGTACTAAGGCCGATCAGCCACGAGGCGGCAAGCACGAATGCCAACCACGGATACCAAGGCCGAATCAAGAAACCTCGGAGGGCTAGTCCATGGAATAACACTATCACCGCGAGCGCACTGGAATCCTCCACACACGCAGACGCCCAAGTAAGATCATAACAAATCACCCACCCATCGAGAGACGCGGTGGTATAGAAATACAATACTAGAACGACAAGGCTATCACACGCAAACATATGAAAGTTACACACAACTCAAGGTACTTTCATTTTATGCCAAAGTCCACGTTTTAACCCCAAAGTACTACGTACGTTAAATTCTTTTTAAAGGATCCATTTCTTTTACAAAGGTCACCCGATGCCCGTATTATAAAAATAGAGTGACTAACATCTTAAGTAAACCAAAACAACTTCCATACTTTCCTTTTTAAACCAAATTAAGACAATACCATGCCTTCTTTTTAGACCAAAACACTTCTCCTTTTAAAGTCAAGTTACAACATTCTTTTCCAAAGTTCAAGTTTTGCCTAATTTCAAATATTCACGTCTCTTATTTTCGAAAGATTTCATAGTTCATAGTCTTAATCACTTAATAACGTAATTCTCTTTTAAAACAATTTGAGCAACATATGCCTTATGTGTGAGTAGGTTATTCTTGTTTATAACAATCTTATTAAAGCAGCCATGATCTAGGAAATGTAATACAATTTTGTCTTATCTTAGCTTCTACGCAGATGGAGGTTTCTACTGGTTTTAATATAGTTACTTATTTGTCAATACATTTTCCTTTATTAACGCTGCAGTGGTTCGTTCGATACTTATTCTCATTTCCAAATCGAGAAACATTATTCTTTAAAAACCAAGTACTCATTACTCACAAATGAGGTTTCACACTTTTTAACAACTTTCATATCAATTCAATTAAGTCAAGTCTCTTAACTTCTAAAATCAATAAACCATTCTTTTTATCTTTCTTAAGTCGTTATACCTAACTTCCCATAAAGCTAGTATAACTATTAAGCTTTTAAAACCAAGTATTACTCTTCTTTAAAAAATGATTCTTAATTCTTTTGAAATACTTCAAGATTCTTTATTATTTAAAACTCAAGTCAACAGACATCGAAGTAAAACCACGTTCAGTTAACACACGTACATCTACCGTACTATATATATTCTTTTTAAAATATCATGCTCAAGAGGATAGGAAGAATCACATACCTCGCGACGATTACCGACAATTAGCAAATAGCTCCAAATCAGAATCCCGCTTAGCTTTTTCCACCCTTCGAGTAGAATACGCTACTGCAGATTTCAACCTATAACGCCATATAAGTCTATCAACGCCTAGACTACTCAGAAATGATTCTAGATACGCATTCCTTATTCTACGGAAAATTGGGCAAGACTTCCTACCCACAAACTACACAAGTCATCAGAATACATTCCATGTAAGTATTCGGTTCTCTTCTTTATACCATCCTTGTATACGCCTTATACTCATTTCTATACTACTACAAAGATGTAATTTCCAATTACAATAAGGATGATATTTACCTCGACAAGCCCAAAATTATCCAAGTTTAAATGTCGATCCTGAGCAACGTTTAGCTCCTATTCTGTACGCTCCAATACGCTCCAAGAAATCCTTAGAAGTTCTACACAACTTCTACTTAACACTTCAACCGACTATGAAGATTTTCCTTAGGGTTTCGCTTTGGATCAAGGAAGTATAATAGTATTTCCGGGCTTTTAGTATAGGTGTAACTTTGGAATACTGAAGGTATTTCAGCCAAGGTATTTTGGAATAGTAACAACATTTGGAGAATACTTTTCTTCCAAAAAGGGGGGGGGGGGGGGTATTTCACGAGAACAACTCAAGGAAGGGGGGGGGGGTTTCGGCCAAGGGCCTTCCAAAGGGGGAGGGGAAGCTTTGGACGAAACTACACTAAGGGGGAGAGGGATTTTGCCTTGGATTTTCACAAGTGTGGATGAAGAATAAGTCTTGCATTAGAGGGGTATTTATAGGCCAATCAATGGCCAAGATTAAGACAAGTTGGGCGTGGAGGTGAGGATTTGGGCAAGGTACCTTATCCATCTACCACACAAAATATCACAAATATCCTACCAACTCGACCAAAGTCTTAGCACAAAAACGTGCCAACACAAGCCCTTTGTCGCCCACTTCTGGGGTGACACATGTCACCCCCGTTGGTCCAAAATATTTCATCTTTCGCAAAAATCCGCAAAATTATAAATGTTGCAACCGTAATTTTCCTTCGCAAAGTCCGAAAACGCTTGGCCTGAAAAACGATTCTTTTCGCTAGTTGTGCACAAATTTCGTCCCTTGCCTAACTTAAGGCTTAAACTTTTGTACGTACGCCCTCACGTACATACTCTGGAAATACGGGTTATAACAACTTAGTATAATACTTATACCAAATAATGCCCTCTAATTCTACCTAAATTCGGGCAGCACTTCCTTTGTTTCTACGTACTTTTCCACCTTTTCCAAGGCCCGTATTCATCAACCAAAATGCCACATTTAAGGTACAACCAACTCAGCTAATCAAAAAGGATTACACGCCCAACAGGACGTGTAAAATTCTGCCCCAAAACCATACCAAAAAGCCCCTAAAACAGTCCATAATTAACTATAACGAGGGTGGAATGTGAGGCCTTTCAACGCCTTTCCACACCCTTTGTCACGACCGACTCGGCCGCGATCAGCCCTACCTGGCACCTTGCTCATACAACAAAAGTAATCATGCGGAAGATAAATAACACTTTTTTTTTGTATCAAAACTAAGGCCAAGCCGATAAGGCTGCCATACATAAAAATTACCCGAAAGGGTCTACACTGTTTAACAATGTAAAAAAAACAACTCTAGTCAGTCCAGCCCACAGATGAATACAAACCTCTAAGATTTGGACAAAAACTATGACGGGACAAGGCCCCGCCGTACCCCTGAATATACATAACCATGACGACAAGCTCCTAACATCGAGCCATCTCAAAATCTTCAACCAGATCCTAAGCTCATGGATCCATAACGGTACCTAAACTCGCGACATGAACGCACTTTCCAAGAGGGTTAGTACAACAAAAATTTAATATGGAACGGAAAATATGGTACAGTAAACAAATCATAACTGTACAAAAGAATGACAGGGCAAGTATAAAAAGGGCCTATACCAGATCCTACCGTGTCATTACCATCTCGTGAACTTAATCGTACCTTATTATCTTTTCCCATTTTTCCATAAGAGTATAGTCAAATTCTTACGTACATACTTAAGAAAAATCATCAAGTTCATAACATATAACTTACGTATCTTGCATAACCTAATCCGTCCCTTTGGAGGGACGCCTATACTGCCGGCCCAATCTGGGACGCGATAAAGTCACATAAGTCTGCCCATAAAGGTATACTTCCCGGCCCAATCTGGGACGCGATAAAATCACATAAGTCTGCCCATAAAGGTATACTGCGTAAAAATAGGAAGTTTATGATCAACTTAGGGTCACCTGCCCATAGTATCATTTAGCAATCTTACTCCTGGGACTATTTCACCCGCAAGGGCCGTATGGACCCGCATGAGATATTCCTCGCATAGACTGTATCCGCCCGCATAGGTCGTGTGGACCCGCATGAGGTATTCCTCGCATAGACTGTATCCGCCCGCATAGGTCGTGTGGACCCGCATGAGGTATTCCTCGCATCATGGGTAGCAAATCCATGGAGTGGTATAATATCTTGGGGGTTTACCCCGCAATCATACTCAGAAGGTGGTATAACGTCTTGGGGGTTTACCCCGTATTTATACTCTTACCCCGCAATCATACTCGGAAGGTGGTATAACGTCTTAGGGGTTTACCCCACATTTATACTCTTACCCCACAATCATACTCATAACCTAGCTCAACCGACTATCATACATAACATAAGCACTACCGGCTTATCATACATAACCTAAGCATTACCGGCTTATCATACATAACATAAACACTACCGGCTTATCATACATCACATAAGCACTACCGGCTTATCATACATAACATAAGCAAGTTAAGAAATCCCCTAACTTCTTATTAGCTTGTTCATATACACTCTCATTTTAATTTACTTAAGGCACTAACATGTCATTCTAAAATCCGGAAATTTAACCCAACGTACTACGTACCTCTACTCCTTTAAAATGACTCTTTTTCAAATAAAACTTTCAAGATACTAATAACCGTAGTATCAAGTCATATATACTTTTCAAGACAAGTCACAATACCTTTTAGAAATACAATTATAGGCTTCTAAATCACGTGACTTCTTTCTTTAAAACCTTAAGCAATTGGTACCTTTAAAACAATTTGCCCTTCTTTATTACAAGTCATTTCTTTGCTTACATTACTGAAGAAAACCATTCTTTTAATCTTCCATAAAGTTGTTATAACCAACTTCCCATAAAGCCATTATAACTCTTTATGTCTTAGACAAATTCATTCCTTTTATAACCAAGAGACTTATACTTTCAAATCAAATCACATAGCTTTCAAAATACTTCAAGTCTCTTAACTTTTAAGAAAACAAGTTTCTTAACTTTAGAATGGCAAGAAATCAATACTTTCCAAATCAAGTATTCTATACTTTTAAATCAATTCATTTCTTCCTTTAAGAATCAAGTCCCATAACTTGAAAAAATAAAGTTTCTTAACCTTTTAAGAATTTGAGGTTCATAGTCTTAAAACTTCATACGTAAACTCTTTTAAATTAAGTAACATATACTTTTGTGCGTTGTGAATAAGTTATACTTATTTATAACGATCTTATTCAAGTAGCCATGATCTAGAAAATGTAATACAATTTTGTCTTATCTTAGTTTCTATGCAGATGGAGAATTCTACTCATTTTAATTTAATTAATTGTCATTACATTTTCCTTTATTAACGCTGCAGTGGCTTGTTCGATACTTATTATCATTCGCGCCGTAAATTAGCCAAGTCAACTTGGCTCCAAATACCTCCTAACGACTCTTACCAACATCCCCCATAAGACTTGGTAAGAACTTAGGATAACTTAGACATAACCTTTACGTAGAGTAAATCAACATACATACCTCTTAACTTCTAAGAGTAGAAGGACTCATGAAATAGTACCACATGTATATTCCATACCTAGAATCATGTCAAAAGAAGGAAGAGGTTCACATACCTCGTGACGATTATCGACAAATAGCAAAATGCTCCAAAGTACTTCAACCTTGATAGCTATTCCATCCTTCAAGTAGAATACGCTATACTTAGTACTTCAACCTATAACGGCCATAATACGTCCATTAACCTCTAGCTTCGAACGTAGAATATTCTAAGTGCAAAGTCACTAAATGTCACGACCCGACCCCGGGCCACGACTGGTGCCCTACCCGGGCACCCTGTTCAGGTATACATCAGAGAATAGCAGCGGAACATACACAACATAACCACGTGTATAAACAATAACATCCCAGGCTAGCCGATAAGGCCGCCTTCCATAACATGAACATACACAAAAGTACAACTGTACAACCAGTTCTTACGGCCCAACCACATATGTGAATACAGACCTCTAGGAATAATAACTGTGGCGGGACAGGGCCCCGCCATACCCCTGAATGTACATAAATCTACAATATCAGGGAAAGACTGTACCAAAAGAAAGACAAGCCTCCGGAGAATGGAGCTTACGTCGACAGTGATCCTAAGAATGAGGATCCACCACCGCTACCCTTTCTCGCGCATTAACGCACTTCCGAGGAAGGGTCGACACAATACGTACCGCGTATGTAAGGTCGGAAAATACCGTAATTACATCATAAGTCTAAATCAGCCGAGACATGTATGATAACAGAATTACAGTACACTGTGCCTTACTAACAATGAGAGTAAAATAGGGTATACTTACAATGAAAAATAGGGTTGACATCCTACTCCTGGGACTATTTCACCCGCATAGGTCCGGTGGACCCGCGTGAGGTATTCTCGCACGGGACTATTTCACCCGCATAAGCCCTTACTGACTCGCACGAGGTATTCCTCGTGATAGGTCGGACCCGCCCGCACGGGACTATTTCACCCGCATAAGCCCTTACGGACTCGCACGAGGTATTCCTCGCATCGTGGGTAGCAAATCCACTAAATATGCAATGCCACAATCCCGGGAACGACCCGCAACGAATAATATATCACTAGCACAACCGCTATCACACAATCCATAAGCAAGTTAAGAAATCCCCTAACTTCTTATTATTCTTGTTATACATACACTCTCATTTTAGTATATCTAAGGCACTAACCTGTCTTTTATAAAAATCCGGGAATTTAACCCAAGTACTACATACTTCTACTCTTTAAAACAAATGACTCTTTTTAATAGAAAACTTCCAAGATACTATTAATCGTAGTATCAAGTCCAAATTACATTTCAAGGTAAGTCACAACACCCTTAGAAATAAAGTTAAGTTTCTAAATCAAGTGACTCCTTTTCTTATAAAACCTTAGGCAATAGATGCCTTAAAATCGAATTGCCTTCCATAAATCAAGTCATTTATCTTTCCATAAAGTAAATATAACCAACTCCCCATAAAGTCGTTATATTCACTTTATACCTTAGTCAAATACAATTTCCTATCCAAGGGACTTATACGTTTAAAACGAAACAAGTATCACATACTTTAAACTCTTCAAGTCCCTTAACTTCAATAAAACTTTAAGACATCCTTGATATTTTCAAAGAAGTGAGTTAGTCTCCTAACTCACCTGATTTGGCCATTCAATAAACTAGTAAAGGATATCAAGATCTTGTACGTCTATCGTACTATAAAAATCCCGCCGCGCGCGGCTGCGCAGCCAGCGGCCAGGCTGAAACCTCCGAGGATTTTCAGGATTAGTGGCGCCGCGGCGCTGAGACACCTGATACGAAAATCCTTCCTCTGCGCCTGTTTACTGAATTTCTAACGCCCATGCCTCTCCGCTCCAATGTCCCATCGACGAGCGTTTTGTTGCGTTGGAAACTAGACTCATCCAACTAATATACTAGGCTTGCTAAACACCCCATACTTCTAAAAAATAATTGGGGTACAACACTCCAAAGAAGACTTAAAATCTGTTCGACACATGTTGCCAACTTATCTTATATTTGAATCTACGGGGAGTAACATTCTTCCCCCCTTAGAAACATTCGTCCCCGAATGTTCTTTCGGAGTCAAATTTACAATAGCGACATAGTTTCCTTTCACAACCCCGACATACCAAAAATGTCACACAATAGCATTTAAGCAAAAGAAATACTTCAATTAAAGCTTGACAAGTAAGGGAAAATGAATTACCTGAAGGTATAGGAAATAAGTGAGGATACTTCCTCAACATGTCCTCCTCCGCTTCCCAAGTCATCTCCTCCCGGTTATCATTTCTCCACAGGACTTTGACGGAAGCTACATCCTTGGTCCGCAATGCCGACTGGCGATCGAGTATCGCTATGGGACTCTCATACACGATAACCCCTCTGTTACACGGACCTCACCGGGTAGGGAACACTCTCGCCGGATCTCCGATACACTTCTCAACATAGAAACACGGAAGACCTGGATGTCGCGCCTCTAACTCGATGGTAGATCCAACTCATAGACAACCTTGCCCACTCTACGGACGATCTGGTAGGCCCAATGTACCTTGGGCCGAAGTTTCTTCTTACCAATCTCATCACACCCTTCATGGGTGACACCTTCAAGACCCAATCGCCTACCAAACTCCAAATGCCGACGCCGACATCCGCATATGACTTCACGGCCTGGTCGCTAACGCCTCTGGATAAGCTTTACCGTATCCACACTGCTCAACCAAGTCCGCCAACTAATCGCATCGCCCACGCCGAACCAACCAATCGGCGACTGCATTTCGCCATATAAAGCCTCGTATGGGCGCCATCTTCATTGGAATGGTAGCTGTTGTTATAAGCAAACTCTACAAGAGGCAAATGATCCTCCCAGCTACCACTGAAATCAATCACGCAGGCTCGCAGAATATCCTCAAGTGTCTGGATAGTACGCTCGCCGCCTCGGTCGAGGATGAAATCAGACTAAGACTCACTGTCCCTAAACCTTCGAAAGACCTCCAGTTAGCCGAAATCGATCCCCTATCCGATATAATCGACACCGGGACACCGTGCAGCCTCACAATCTCTCTGATGTACAATCTGGCATAGTCCTCAGCCGAAAACGTCGTCCTGACCGGAAGGAAATGGGCCGATTTCGACCACAACAATAACCCAAATGGAGTCGTGCTTCTCCGAGTACGAGGTAACCAGTAACAAAGTCCATGTTGATCACCTCCCACTTCCAAATCGAATCTCAATAGCCTTGTAATAATCCACTGGCCTCACGGTGCTCGACCTGACTGCGGCAATTGGGACATCAGGCAACAAAACTCGCCACGTCCTCTTCGTGCCATCCCACCAATACAAACATCGAGGTCATGGTACATCTTGGTCGACCGGATGAATAGAATAACGAGCACCGTGTGCCTCGAATCTGACGAAGTCCTCGACACATCGAACACACAACCGCTCAAATCTCGGCACCCCATCAGCGCTACCTCGAATAGACTCTTCTCCTCCCGAAGAGCTGCATCTCGATACCGTACCAACACTGGGTCATCAAACTGTCGCCTCTTCACCTCATCAACGATGGAAGACTCGGCAACCTCACGAGCCCGTACCCCACTATCGTCGGTATCGATCAAACGAACCCCAAGGCTCGCTAACTGGTGGATCTGACGGACCATGTCCTGCCTCTCTGGCTATACCTCTGACAGGCTCCCCATAGATCTATGACTCAAGGCATCAGCAACTACGTTGTCTTTCCCCGGATGGTAGAGAATATCAACATCATAATCTTTCAAAGAACTCTAACTACGCCTCTGCCTCAGTTCAGCTCCTCGCTCGAAGATATACTGAGGCTCTTGTGGTGCAGATAAATATCCACATGAACCCCGCATAAATAGTGTCTCCAAATCTTCAAGGCATGAATAACCGCGGCCAACTCTAAGTCATGGGTAGGGTAATTCCTCTCATGCTTCCGTAACTGCCGGGAAGCATAGGCTATAACCTTGCCGTGCTGCATCAAAACACACCCTAGCCCGATACCCGATGCATCACAATAGATCACATACCCGTCTAACCCCTCAGGAAGAGTAAGAACTGGGGCTGTAGTCAACCTCTCCTTCAAAGAATCGGAAACCCTTCTTCGCAAGCCTCGCCCACCGGAACTTGGTGCGCTCGAGTCACCCTAGTCAATGCTGAAATCAAGCAACCGCTCCAAACATACGATAATAACTCGCAAAATTTCTAAGAAATCGCGCACCTCGGTCGGAGTAGTAGGTCTCGGCAAAGATTTGACTTCCTCAATCTTTGCCGTATCCACCCGAACACCATCAACCCCAATAATATGCCCCAGGAATGCCACTGACGCTAACCAAAACTCACACTTGGAGAACTTGGCGAATAACTGCCGGCTCCGGAGAACCCCAAGTACCGTCGCCCTGATCTGCGTGCTCGCTCTCGTCGCGAATAAACCAGGATGTCATCAATGAATACTATCACGAATGTATCCAAGAATGGCTTGAACACCCGGTTCATCAAATCCATAAATACCGCTGGAGCATTGGTCAAACCGAAAGACATAACCCTGAACTCATAGCGTCATACGGTCTGAATGCGATCTTTGGGATATCGCCTCTCGAACTCGAACTCGATGATAACCGCACCGCATGTCTATCTTGGAGAAACACCTCGCACTCGCAGAATCGTCAAACAAATCATCAATCCCGGGAGGGTACCTATTCTTAACGGTTACCTTATTCACCGCCTATAATCAACACACACGCAAATGGCGTCCCATCCTTCTTCTTACGAACAACACCGCGCTCCCTGCAGAGATACACTAGGCTCGATAAAGCCTTTCTCCAAGAAATATTTCAGTGGTCCATATACCCGTAGTTTGTGGTATGTATGTGAGGATGTACGCATTTGCAGTATACCATGTAAATTTTGGAAAGAAAGAAAGAAAGAGGTGATTTTTCCACTAAAAGTTTCGGTTTTGTGAAGGAAAAAGGTTCGTTAATGGGAATGGATTCCCAGATTTGGTATTCGGACTACTTGGAATATTAGAGAATTATGGAATTTTATTTTCGTAAATGGTCACGTGGGGCACACGGGAAAAAATTACGGTTTTGTGGGACCCACTTTGTTTTGAGATTTTGGCCATTGTGGATATTTTCTAAGATGAAATATTTTGGGACGAGTAGGAGGCGACACGTGTCACCCCCTAGTTGGCTTCGACGATTTCACTTTGTGCACAACACCCGATTAGAGTCGTTTCGACGCAAACGCTTCACAAGACTCGCGTAGATAAATTCCGCCATGCCATTTCTAATTTTTGCGGATTTTTCGAGAGACGCAACACGTTGGACCAACGAGAGGCGACACTTGTCACCCTCATTGATGGATGTTACACGGCATTAGGGCCGAATGGATGGCCATTCTTGCCATGTAGTTGGTAGGATATTTTGTGTGCAAGTTGGCCAGGACACTTGCCTAAATCCTCACCCTACACTTGCCTTGCACTTGGCACCATCTTGGCCCTTGGTTGGCCATCCCTTGACCTATAAATACCCCCCTTGTTGATGAGTTATTTCATCCTCAATTGAGCAATCTTTCTAAGTCTCAAATCCTCCTCTCCTCTTGTTGTTTCGTCCAAACACACCTCTCCCTTTGAGATGCTCTGGCGAGAGCAACCCCTCAGCCTAGCCAAACCTACCCCCTCCCTTGGTTGAAAAGTTGCCTTCTAGTATTGTTATAATGCCCAAAATACCCTAGCCCAAATCCCTTAGTCCTTAGTAGAAGTTGTGAAGAACTTCTAAGGTTTTCTTGGAGCTACCGGAGCGTACAACATAGGAGCTAAACCTTGCTCAGGCGCGACTTTTATCTAGGATATTATTGGGCTTACCGAGGTAAATAACCTTATCCTCCCTTTGTAATTAGAATATACATACTGTAGAAGTATAGGAATTAGTATTAATACTTAGAAGGATACTGAAGAATAGAATTGAACTGATATCACAGTAGAAGGGTTTAAAAGAAGAATAATAGAATCAGACTTACATAGACAGATACAAAGACTTGAGTAGCTCACCGGGTAGGGAAGTGCTGCCCGATTTTTCCGTAGAATAGCGAACCCTCTGCTTAGAGCTTTGTACAGTACAGTCTAGACGTTGATAGACGTATTTGACTGTTATAGGTCGATTCTCTGCGCGCGACATATTCAACTTGGCAGGTGGATTTCGCCGAGAAGGTATGTGATTCTTCCTATCCTCTTGAGCATGATATTTTAAAGAATATGTATATAGTACGGTAAGCGATTATAATAATTACGGCAATGTCTTGGACTTAAGCCCGAATAATAACTACAGAATGTCCTCTGACTTAAGCTGAATAATAACTACGGCAATGTCTTTCGACTTAAGCCTGAATAATAAAGATCTTGAAGTAGTTCAAAAGAATTAAGAAACCTTTTTGAAAGAAGAGTAACACTTGGTTTTAAAAGCTTAAGAGTTATACTAGCTTTATGGGAAGTTAGGTATAACGGCTTAAGAGTGATAAAAAGAATGATTTAATGATTTAAGAAAATAAGAGACTTGACTTAATTATACTAATGTGAAAAAGTGTGAAACCTCATTCGTGAGTAAATAGTATTTTTGGTTTTCAAAAGGAATGATGTTTTACCAATCAGAATGAATGTCGAACAAACCACAGCAGCGCTAATAAAAGGAAATGTTTTGACTAATAAAGTATTATTAAAACCGAGAAACTTCCATCTGCATAGGAGCTAAGATGAGACAAAATGATATTACATTTCCTAGATCATGGCTGCTGTAATAAGATTGTTATGAACAATAATAACCTACTCACACATAAGGTATATGTTTCTCAAATTGTTTTAAAGGATTAAAACTATGAACTACAAAACCTTTCGAAAATGAGAAACTTGAGTAATTGAAATTAGGCAAACTTGAACGTTAGGAAAAGAATGTTGTTACTTGATTTTACAAAGAAAAGTGTTTTAATTTACTTCAAAAGATAATTACTCTATTTTTATACTACGGGTATTGTGTGACTTTTGTGAAAGAAACGGATCTTTTAAAAGAGTAATACATGAAGTACTTTGGGGCTAAAAACCCGAACTTGTTAACATAATGTAGAAAGTACCTTGTGTGAATAACTTGATTGTATTGATTTGTGATAGTCTTGTAATACTTTCTTGTTGACTTGATAAGTAAACATGTTAGGATGCTACGTGAGTTAGTATCTTGTGATGTTTGTGTAAAGAGGTTTTCCCTTGTTGTGCTTAGGTTGTTTAACGATAAGCTGTAATGTTAGTATTATACATCATTCATCTCTTGAGATGATTCCGGGGGTTAAGCTGCCCTCCGATGCGGGGTAGACTCAGGCGGGTCGATGGACCTATGATTCGAGAATACCTTATGCGGGTATGTAGCCTATCTTGGAGCTGCGAGTTCGTGTTAGTATGCGCCCTTGTGGTCACGCGGTCTTTGTGGCTACGCGGACGGCGAGTCCAGACGCTGCCGGGAGTAGCTACCGATGCGGGAATACCTCATGCGGGCTATTGGAGTGGCCCGTGCGAGCTACGGAAGTTCGGGGCTAGACGCGCGCATTAGATATCGCGCGCGAGTGGCGGCTTTGATCATGTGACGGCCTAGACAGATCTCATGATACGCTTGATTTACGACTTGTTTGTACTGTGGGTTTTAGTAGTCGGCCATGCCTTCGCATTTACCGCACGGTTTGAGTGATGACTTTGAGGCATGAGTCCACGATTTGACATGACCGCTATTTATTGTGAATTGTAGTTTTGGTTATCATACATGTCTCCGCTTTATATAGACTACTATGATTTCATTTACGATATTTTCGGGCCACATACTTGGTACCCGTTATCTTGACTCTCCTGGGGCTGCGTTCATGCCGCAGTAAAGGTACTCCTACCGTTGATCCCCGTTCTTAGGATCACCGTTTCAATTGGAAAAGCTCCGCTTCTCCGAGGCTTAGCATTTTGTATGGTCCCTGTCGTTGTAGATATTTGCATTGAGGTATGGCGGCCCCGCCCCGCCATTGATGTTTTAAACTCTGAGGTCCGTAGACTGTTGTAAGGTTGGGATGTAATCGCTCATTTTGGGTAATTATATATGTATCGAAAGGCGACTTTTTCCCAACCGTGTCTTATTTATACTTGTTTCATATCTTGGTTGTTTTATATTCCCGATTTCTCGATGTATGACTACTGGGTGTCCGGTAAGGCACGATCACGCCCCGAACGGGTCGTGACAAAAGTGGTATCGTGAGCGATTAATCTCTGAAAGTGTCTACAGCATCGTATCTAGTAAGTCTTGATTATCGTGTGTTGTGCACCACACCAATAATCGTGAGGCTATAGGATATTTAGGATTTGGTTTCCATTCTTCTCACTCTGAGATCATGCTTTAGAGCCGTGTTATAAGTTGGACCCTCTAACGTATTCCTTTCCTTTACCGTTATGCCTCCACGCCAGTAACTCGGGCCCGGAAGGCAAGGCACCGGAGCCGCGAGTAAGTACTGATTTAGAATGGCACAGCCCAATCATCACTTCGTGATGCTTCACGCGGAGTTCGAGACGTCGCCAGAAGCAGAGTTTGGCACGCCGCAGCTTCCTACTGCGCCAT
Organism: Przewalskia tangutica; assembly: GCA_029844215.1. Lineage (NCBI taxonomy): Eukaryota > Viridiplantae > Streptophyta > Magnoliopsida > Solanales > Solanaceae > Przewalskia > Przewalskia tangutica. Next base: position 79,528,942 of record CM056729.1, on the reverse strand, counting down.
GACATCCGACTTTCGCCCACGACCGGAGCAAAAATATGGATTGGAAGGAGACGGCCACATTAGCAAGGGACTCAGCGAGAGTATTTTATGTACCAGATACCAAGGATATTGATGCTTATCTAAAGGCGGTTGTGAGGAGTAGCTCTTCACGAGAACGAGCCAGCCTTGCTCGTGATTATGTGCTGGGCCGAGAGAGGTAGATCGGCAGTTAAACAAGATCGTGAAGAGGCCCGATTGGCGTGATCATTTGGTAACTCTCGAGGCGAACCGCCTCAAAGCAGATTAGACATGCGCCCGCCAAGACAGAGTGTCCTCCACCGCTTTTTCCTCGGTGTTCACAGGCGCACGTCATCCCGGGAAGTGCCGTCTTTTTACTGGTGCTTGTTTTTCTTGCGGCCGTCAGGGCCATATGGCGAGGGAATGTTCTATGAGGAAGGATGCAAGTAGGAAGACTCAGCCTACCAGATCAGTTGTGGATGCAGTGGTTCAGAGAGGAGGGGGTGTTAGCCAGGGGAGGCCACCCCCACCTCGGTGTGGCCGTTGTGGTCGATGTCATCGTGGGGAGTGTCGTGCTTCTGCGTCAGCTTGTTATGTTTTGACAGCGAGGCCATTTTGCGAGAAATTGTCCAACCAGAGTTGGCGGGGATGTAGGGACTCAGCCTTCGGGATCAGTGGATAGTTCATCACCTTCCCCAGCTATGCGCCCGGCAGGGCGGGTTTGATTAGAACAACCTAGGGGAAGTGCCGCGTAGATACAGGTATATCCTTAACCCTCTAGAGATTTGTATGTATGATGATGCAAATATCTTAAGTATTATTTTCAGATAGCATTGTGTTAACTGTGATTGGGAATCATGATTAGTTAATCGGGAAAGATTGGGGGATAGAGAAAGTGGGAGCCTTAGAATGTATACGTAGGGACCATAGAGGCGAGGCCATCTTTGGTAAAAGAATTACTTCGTGTTTGACCCTTATCGAGGTGCATAGTATACGTGAGATATTTTTGTGGGATGAATCCCTGAGTGTTGTGAAATGAAAGAGGGTAGTTGAGCTTAGAAGACCGCTAGGTTTTCGTAACGTGATTAGTGAGATTGTTAGAATCGTGAGCTAGTGTTTTGCGTTCTGCCGTCGCCGAGGCCGTGTTGCTGGTCGACCCACGCCTGCTTTGGTGATGGGGTCGGTTGTGGTGGTCCCGCTTTGTGTTAGGACCACGAGGGTGTTAGGCCCGTGTTTAGTTAACCATTATGCGAGTTCGTGGATGTGTTCGACCGATGAGTCGGGCGATGGTCAACCCGCCTTATCTTTTAGTCAAACCGTACTTTGTAGTAAGTTGAGAGATGATTATTTCGGAAGGGTGTAAGGTCGCACGGTGCCTACCTTCACCCTTTTGGCGGACAATGGAGTCCAAGTTGCGTGTTTTTCCGGAAGAGTTACGTGCAAGGTTAGGAACTCAGTGAATCTCGGTGTCGCCACCCGGCCGTTGTTTGGACTTCGTGCTGAGCGTATAAAGAGGCCAGAGCCTCTACCACGGGAACAGACCCGAACCGTGGCTCTCCGTATGGCACATCCTGAGAAGGGCCGTAGGGCATGCCTCAGGGATCGCAAGCAGCCCGGTACCATTTGTTGGGTCGTCGGAGCAAGGCTCGCGACAAAGTGACAAAAGTGGTATCACGACGAGTAAAGGAAGAAGCGAGCATGTATTACAGGCTTAGGTGTGATCATTTCGTTTGTAAAGAGTAGGTGCGAAGGGAGTATCTTTTTAGACCTCGAGTAGGAGCTTTTGTGATAGAGGTGATTCCTCGTGGACTTGGAGATAAGTATGTGCGCTTGTTGTGTTGTGGCCAGGTGTGGCATGGTTGTTTCCGTAAGTATAGCAGTGAGGACTATACTGGCGCCTGTTTGTTTTGAGACTTAGAAGGAACATTCGGGACGAATGTTTCTAAGGAGGGGAGAATGTTATACCCCGTAGTTTCAGGGTATGTATGTGAGGATGTACGTACGAGTATACGACAGAAATTTTGGAAAGAAAGAAAGAGGTGATTTTTCCACGGAAAAGTTTCCGGTTTTTGTGAAGGAAAAAGGTTCGTTAATGGGAATTGGATTCCCAGATTTGGTATTCGGACTTCTTGGAATATTAGAGAATTATGGAATTTTATTTTCGGAAATGGTCATGGGCCCACGAGAAAATTTACGGTTTTGTGGGGCCCACTTTGTTTTCGAGATTTTGGCCATTGTGGATATTTTCGGAAGATGAAATATTTTGGACGAGTAGGAGGGCGACACGTGTCACCCCCCCCCCTAGTTGGCTTGGACGATTTCACTTTGTGCACAACACCCGATTAGAGTCGTTTTCCGACGAAACGTTTCACAAGACTCGCGTAGGATAAATTCCGGCTATGCCATTTCTAATTTTTGCGGATTTTTCCGAGAGACGCAACACGTTGGACCAACGAGAGGGCGACACTTGTCACCCTCTCATTGATGGATGTTACACGACATTAGGGCCGAATGGATGGCCATTCTTGTCATGTAGTTGGTAGGATATTTTGTGTGCAAGTTGGCCAAGGACACTTGCCTAAATCCTCACCCTACACTTGCCTTGCACTTGGCACCATCTTGGCCCTTGGTTGGCCATCCCTTGACCTATAAATACCCCCCCTTGTTGATGAGTTATTTCATCCTAAATTGAGCAATCTTTCTAAGTCTCAAATCCCTCCCTCTCCCTCTTGTTGTTTTCGTCCAAACACACCCCTCCCCTTTGAGAAGCTCTAGCCGAGAGCAACCCCCCCTCCCTTGGTTGAAAAGTTGCCTTCTAGTATTGTTATAATGCCCAAAATACCCTAGCCCAAATCCCTTAGTCCTTAGTAGAAGTTGTGAAGAACTTCTAAGGTTTTCGAGCTACTGAGCGTACAACATAGGAGCTAAACCTTGCTCAGGCGCGACTTTTATCTAGGATATTATTGGGCTTACCGAGGTAAATAACCTTATCCTCCCTTTGTAATTAGAATATACATACTGTAGAAGTATAGGAATTAGTATTAATACTTAGAAGGATACTGAAGAATAGAATTGAACTGATATCACAGTAGAAGGGTTTAAAAGAAGAATAATAGAATCAGATTTTACATAGATCAGACATAAAGAGACTTGAATAGCTCACCGGGTAGGGAAGTGCTGCCCGATTTTTTTCCGTAGAATAGCGAACCACCTGCTTAGAGCTTTATACAAGATGCCTAGACGTTGATAGACGATTTGATCATATAGGTCGATTCTTCATGCGACATATTCAACTTGGCAGGTGGATTTCGCCGAGAAGGTATGTGATTCTTCATATCCTCTTGAGCATGATATTTTAAAGAATATGTATATAGTACGGTAGACGTACGTATAATAATTACGGCAATGTCTTCGGACTTAAGCCCGAATAATAACTACGGCAATGTCCTCGGACTTAAGCCTGAATAATAACTACGGCAATGTCTTTCGACTTAAGCCTGAATAATAAAGATCTTGAAGTAGTTCAAAAGAATTAAGAAACCTTTTTGAAAGAAGAGTAACACTTGGTTTTAAAAGCTTAAGAGTTATACTAGCTTTATGGGAAGTTAGGTATAACGGCTTAAGAGTGATAAAAAGAATGATTTAATGATTTAAGAAAATAAGAGACTTGACTTAATTATACTAATGTGAAAAAGTGTGAAACCTCATTCGTGAGTAAATAGTATTTTTGGTTTTCAAAAGGAATGATGTTTTACCAATCAGAATGAATGTCGAACAAACCACAGCAGCGCTAATAAAAGGAAATGTTTTGACTAATAAAGTATTATTAAAAACACGAGAATCTTCCAGCTGCATAGGAGCTAAGATGAGACAAAATGATATTACATTTCCTAGATCATGGCTGCTGTAATAAGATTGTTATGAACAATAATAACCTACTCACACATAAGGTATATGTTTCTCAAATTGTTTTAAAGGATTAAAACTATGAACTACAAAACCTTTCGAAAATGAGAAACTTGAGTAATTGAAATTAGGCAAACTTGAACGTTAGGAAAAGAATGTTGTTACTTGATTTTACAAAGAAAAGTGTTTTAATTTACTTCAAAAGATAATTACTCTATTTTTATACTACGCGTATTGTGTGACTTTTGTGAAATAAACGGATCTTTTAAAAGAGTAATACATGAAGTACTTTGGGGCTAAAAACCCGAACTTGTTAACATAATGTAGAAAGTACCTTGTGTGAATAACTTGATTGTATTGATTTGTGATAGTCTTGTAATACTTTCTTGTTGACTTGATAAGTAAACATGTTAGGATGCTACGTGAGTTAGTATCTTGTGATGTTTGTGTAAAGAGGTTTTCCCTTGTTGTGCTTAGGTTGTTTAACGATAAGCTGTAATGTTAGTATTATACATCATTCATCTCTTGAGATGATTCCGGGGGTTAAGCTGCCCTCCGTCGCGGTAGACTCAAAGTGGTCGATGGACCTATGATTCGAGAATACCTTATGCGGTCTCAGATGGCTATGCGGAATCTGCGAGTTCCGAGTTAGTATGCGCCTTGTGGTCATGCGGTCTTTGTGGCTACGCGACGGCGAGTCCAGACGCCGGGGAGTAGCTACCCTCGATGCGGGAATACCTCATGCGGGCCATTGAGTGGCCCACGCGAGCTACGGAAGTTCCGGGGCTAGACGCGCACATTAGATATCGCGCGAGTGGCCAGCTTTGATCATGTGACGGTCTAGACAGATCTCATGATACAGTTTACGACCTTGTTTGTACTGTGGGTTTTAGTAGTCGGCTATGCCTTCGTACTTACCCCGTACGGTTTGAGTGATGACTTTGAGGGCATGAGTCCCTGATTTGACATGTGTCACGACCCGTTCCGGGGCCCGTGACTGGTGCCTTACCCCGGGCACCCTAGTGATACAACATCAGAGTAATCAGCGGAACATAAAACACATATATGAAACAAATGAAGTACAAACAGTAATCTGAGGAAAACTTGCCTTTCGGCATATATATATAAATAACAACTTTTTTTCAACATGAACAGTTTAATCCTTTTTACAAACCCTGCCCACAACAGTACTACAGACCTCTAAGAAATGATACGACAACAATGGCGGATGACAGGCCCGCCATACCACGAATGTAAACACCTACAACAACAGGGACTATACCACCGATAAGCCTCGGAGGAACGAGCTTTCAACGCCGAATCGTGACCCTAAGAGCGAGGATCAATGATCGTGTACCTTTACTCGCGCATGAACGCAGCTTCGGGCGAGGTCGATAACAGTACCAAGTATGTGAAATGAAAATAAATCGTAAATGAAATCATAGTAGTCTATACAAAGCAGAGACATGTATGATAACCAAACTACGCCACCATAAATAAGCGATATGCTAAGTCGTGACTCACGCCTCAAGTCATCACTCAAATTTAACAATGGGTCTCACGCCCACAACATCAATCGTGCGTGGAATACCTTCCTCACCGCCAGCTTTATGATATACAAGCACCAAGGAATACACATGAACACCGTGTCCCACCGTGTCCTAATAAAACAAGACAGGTAAATACGAAGGCATAGCCGACTACTAACACCTACAGCATCAACAAGGTCATAAATTGTGTCATGATATCTGTTTGACGTCACATGATAAAAGCCGTCACTCGCCCGCAGATCAAATGTGCGCGTCTAGCCTCGAACTCTCCGCAGCTCGCATAGGCCAACCTCATAGGCCCGCATGAGGTATAACCCCGCATCGAGGGTAGCTACTCCCCGGCATCGTCCTGGACTCGCAGTCCGCATGGCCACAAGGACCGCATGACCACAAGGGCCGTAAACTAACCTGGAACTCCCGTAGTTCCGCATGGATCCCCTGGACCCGCATGAGGTATTCTCGAATCATGGTCCTGCATCACCGAAGTCTACCCCAGACGGAGGGCAACTTAACCTCCTGACACAAGTCAAGGTGAGTGGTACAATACCAACATAACTACCGATAGTCAAACAACTTTAAGCGCAAATGAGGAAAACCCATTTACACTAACATCACAAGATACTAACACACGTAGCATCCTAACATGTTTACTTATCAAATCAACAAGAAAGTATTACAAGGCTATCACAAACCAATACAATCAAGTTATTCACACAAGGTACCTTCTATTAACAAGTTCGTATCTACCCCCAAAGTACTTCACACATTAAATCTTTAAAAGATCTGCTTTTTCACATAAGTCACACAATACCCGTAGTATAAAATAGAGTGATCATTCTTTTAAGAAAACTAAAACTCTTACCTTTGTAAAATCAAGTAACAACATTATTTTCCAAACGCCCAAGTTTGCCTAATTTCAAATGTTCACGTTTCTTATTTTAGAAAGGTTTAGTAGTTCATAGTCTTATTCATTTAAGAATATAATTCTCTTTTAAACAATCGGAGAAACATAAGCCTTATATGAGTAGGATATTCTTGTTTATAACAATCTTATTACAGACCATGATCTAGAAATATTATTTTGTCTCAGCTTAGCTTCTATGCAGATGGAAGTTGCTACTGGTTTTAAGAATACTTATTTATTCAATACATTTTCCTTGATTAACGCTCGCAGTTGGTTTGTCGATACACATTTACGATTTCCAAATCAAGAAACATTATCCCTTTTAAAATCAAGTACTCATTACTCCGAATGAGGTTTTCACACAAAATTCATATAATTCATTTAAGTCTCTTATCTTACAAGATCAAGTCTCTTAACTTCTAAAATAAATAAATCATTCGTTTTATCTCTCTTAAGCCGTTATACCTAACTTCCCATAAAGCTAGTATAACTCTTAAGCTTTTAAAACCAAGTATTACTCTTCTTTTAAAAACAGTTCTTAATTCTCTTGAACTACTTCAAGATTATTATTATTCGGGCTTAAGTCAAAAGACATTGCCGTACAACTACGTTCAATTAACACACGTCGCTCACCGCACATAGTTATACACACATCATGCTAGAAGAGATAGGAAGAGGTTCACATACCTCGCGACGATTATCGACTATTAGCAAATCGCTCCACGGCTATAACCCGGCTAGCCTGGTTCACCTTCTTAAGTAGCACATGCTACTTGCAGAACATTCAACCTATACAGGTTACACAAGTCTATCAAAGTCTAGACTACTCGGTAGAATAAATCTAGATGCAAGATCCTACGGGAAATTGCGTCTTCCCACCCACAACTACACAAGTTCATCAGTAATACAGTCCTATGTAATTACAGTTCAGTTCTTAACTTTAAATTCAGGCTTAAGTCCAAGGACATTGCCACAACATTAAGTTCAGTACTATATATAGTATACTTCAACTATATATTCTAACATCATGTAATTTCCGATTACAATAGAGGGACAAGATAATTACCTCGATAAGCCCATAATTATCCAAGTTAAAATGTCGATCCTGGGCAACGTTTAGCTCCAACTCCGAGCGCTCCAACCCGCTCTAAACCACCCTTAGAAGTTCTAACCAACTTCTACACAATACTCCAACGGACTATGGAGATTTTCCTAGGGTTTCGGGTTTGTACTGACGAAGTATAATAGTATTTCTGGGCTTTTCGTATAGGTATAACCTTAGAATACTACAAGGTATACGGCTAAGGTAATTTGGGCATTATAACAATACTTTTGAGAGTATTTCTACCACGAGGGGGGGTATTATACGAAAACAACTAGGCTAGGGGGGGGGTACCCCACGGCCACACTACTAGGAGAGGGGGGGTGTACCCCTCGGCCAAGGCCTCTAGGAGAGGGGGAGGCCTCTTGGCCGAACTCAACACAAAGGGGAGGGAGAAGATTTAACACTTAGAAACATTTAGGAATGGATGAATAAGTCTTCAAAGGGATGGGTATTTATAGGTCAAGTGAAGGCCAACCAATGACCAAGATTGAGCCAAGTGCTACACAAGTGTAAGGCCAAGATTCACCCAAGTACACCTTATCCATCTACCACACCAACCAACACAAAATATCCTACCTACTCCCTTAAGCCCAAATCGTCCATAATGCCGTCCAAGGTGTTCCAATGAGAGGGTGACAAGTGTCGCCTTCTTGTTGGTCCAAAATGTTTCGTCTCTCGGAAAAATCCGCAAAATTAAAAATGACATAGCCGAATTTTCCCTACGAAAGCTGGAAAACGTTTCACCAAAAACGACTCTAACCGTGTTGTGAACAAAAGAATTCGCCAAGCCTAAATCACAAGTTCAAATTTTCTACGACGCCCCACGCATATACTGGAAATACGGGTATAACATTCTCCTCCTTAGAAACATTCGCCCCAATGGTCCTTCTAAGTCTCCAAACAACGTGAGCCAGTATAGTTTTCACTACTATACTTACGAGAACCAACCTGCCACATCTGGCCACAGAAACACCCGCGCACATAAAAACTTACATCCAAGTCCACGAGGAAACACCTATAACATCACCAAAATGATACCACTTTGTCACTTTGTCGCGAGCCTTGCTCCGACGACCCAACAAATGGTACCGCCGCACGCGATCACCGTTCGCCGTACACTCGAACTCTTACCACATTTCTGATACTGCTTTAGTTTCCAAAACTCGGGGTTACTATCTCTTAACGTGGGCATCATTAACTGGGAACATTCTGGATGGATCTTCGATACTTTCCCGAACATAACAATACGAAAGACCGGACGTCCTGCCTCCTAAGTCGGACGGCAAATGCTAACATATAGGCAACCTGGCCTATTCTTCACATGAACTCACAAAGGCCCAAAGTAACTCGGGCTAAGTTCCTTTGTTTTCCAAAACTCGTCACACCCAAACCGGGGTGGTACTTTCAAGAAGATCGATCGGCTCAACTCTAAGCGTCGTCGCGATTATCCGCACGATTCTCCGAAATGCGTAACCTCTTCTGGACAAATTTCACTCTAACCGCAGTCTGCTGGAACAAGCCTGAACCAACTATCTGAACCTTGCCAACGTCGAACCAATCGACCGGCAACTTACACTTCCGCCCCTACAAGGCTTCAAAAAAAAAATGACATCCGAACACTGAAATGGTAGCTTAAACACTCCCTCCACATGAGACAACAATCCCCACAACTATCCCTGAAATCCAAGCACCGCCAGAGGCGAATGCGACTGAGACTCACCGAGTTCTTAACCCCGCCGTAAAACTTCCAAACAAAAACAGCCGCACTGGGCTCCATCGTCGCCATAAGGTGAAGGTAGGCACCCTGCGCACTTACAACCTTTCGTTAAAACAACATCGCCGAGTGAACGGTCGGCCCGAAGAACACGATGGCTGCCCCATCGCCCAACCACCGGTCGAACGTGATCTACGAACTCGTCTTGTGCCGTCAACTAAACTGGGCCTAACACCCTCGTGACCGCCAAGGCGGGACCACCACAACCAGACCCCACCACCAAACATGCCGCGGGTTGACCCGCAACGTGGCCTCAACCCGACCCGGCAACGCGCAAAATGCTAGCTCCACGAAGGAAAACTCTCACTAATCACGTTACGAAAACCTAGCGGTCTTCTTAGCTCAACTACCCTCTTTCATTCCACACTACTAGGGACCTATCCCGAACATAGCTCACGTGCACTAGGCACCCCGATAAGGATCAACATAACCATACGTCTTTTACTCTAGATGACCTTACCTCTAAGGTCTCTACGTAACAAAACTCTAAGGTTCACACCTTCTCTATCCCCCAAATCTTACTTGGTTAACTAACCAAGATTTCTAATCACCACTAACATACTGCTATCAGAACATAGCACTTAAGGTATACTCACCTTATCACATAAACAAAACTCTAGAGGGTTAAAGATATATCTATATCTACTGCTTCACTCCCCTTAGTCGTTCTAATCAAACCTGCCCCGTAGGGCGCATAGCTAAGGAAGGTGACGAACTACCCACCGATCCTGAAGGCTAAGTCCTCCTACCAGGACACTCTTTCGACATCAGACCCTGACGGTCATAGGTACAACAAGTACCAACTAAAAGACGACATTCCCCGGGATGACGTCTGTCACACTGTGAACCGGAAGCCCTGGAGTTCTGACCAACTCCTGCATACCCCGAACGTCCTGAAATCCGTGGAAGACCACTCTGTATTGTGGATGTGCATAATCAAATCTGCTGGTGAGGTGACTCGCCTCGAAAGTTACCAAAGGACCTTCGCTGCCCGCCCTCTTCGCCGCTCGTTAACCCGTCGATCTCTACGCCGACCTGCGTGTATAAGCTCGCATACGTGCCATGCTCGCTTAATCAAGAACTACTCTTGCACAACCCTCTTTTAAATCGCCATCAAGACTCGCGGTACATCGGTATACTCTCTGGTAGTCAAATCCATAGTTAGTAACAGGATCGCCTCTTTGCAATCTATATTCTCTGTTCCCGGTCGTGGAACTGAAGGTTCAAATATCATGGCCGCAGTAGGAAATGCCGCCGCCGTGCTAAACTTTACTGGGGCTAGTGACGTCGCAGAAATCCCCGAATGAAGCACTACCCTAGGTAATGATTGGGCCCGCGCCCTCGTGACCCTCTCAGACTAACTCGCAGCCTCCTCGCTTGCCTTCCCTCCCGGGCGGTTGCCCTACGCGGAGGCATAACGATAAGGGAAAGAAATACGTTAGAGGGTTCAACTTATAACACAGCTCTAAGGCACGATCTCAGAGTGAGAAGAATAGAAACCAATCCTAAATATCCTATAGCCTCCTGATTATTGGTGTGGTGCACAACACACCGATAATCAAGACTTCATCGATACGGTGCGTAGACACTTTCCGAGGATTAATCGCTCGATACCACTTTTGTCACGACCCGTTCCGGCCCGTGGATCGTGCCTTACCCCGCACCCTAGTGATACAACATCGAGTAATCACGAACATAAAACACATACATGAAACAAATGAAGTACAAACGATGTCGAGGAAAACTTGCCTTTCGCATATATATATATCTACCAACTTTTTTCAACATGAACATTTTATTCCTTTTTACCAACCCCGCCTACAACGATTTCATGCACTTCTAAGAAATGATACGACAACAATGGCGGATGGGGCCCCGCCATACCCCGAATGTAAACACCTACAACAACAGGGACTATACCATCGATAAGCCTCCGAGGAACGGAGCTTTCCTAACGCCGAATCGTGACCCTAAGAGCGAGGATCAATGATCGTGTACCTTTACTGCGGCATGACGCAGCCCAAGGCGAGGTCGATAACAGTACCAAGTATGTGAAATCAAAATAAATCAGAAATGAAATCATAGTAGTCTATACAAAGCAGAGACATGTATGATAACCAAACTACATTCACTATAAATAAGCGATCATGCCAAGTCGTGACTCACGCCTCAAGTCATCACTCAAATTTAACAATGGGTCTCACGCCCACATCAATCGTGCGTGGAATACCTTCCTCACCGCCAGCTTTTATGATATACAAGCACCAAGGAATACACATGAACACCGTGTCCCACTGTGTCCTAATAAAACAAGACAGGTAAGTACGAAGGCATAGCCGACTACTAACACCTACGCACCAACAAGGTCATAAAGCGTGTCATGATATCTGTCTGCACCGTCACATGATAAAAGGCGGTCACTCGCTTGCAGATCAAATGCGCGCTGCCTAGCCTCGAACTCTCCGCACTCCGCGTAGGCCAACCTCATAGGCCCGCATGAGGTATAACCCCACATCGAGGGTAGCTACTCCCGCATCGCCCCGACTCGCGATCGCACGGCCATAAAGACCGCATGACCTCAAGGGCCGTAAACTACCCCGGAACTCTCGTAGTTCCGCATGGATCCCCTGGACCCGCATGAGGTATTCTCGAATCATGGTCCCAGACCGCCTGAGTCTACCCCGCATCGGGGGGCAGCTTAACCTCCGGACACAAGTCAAGGTGAGTGGTACAATACCAACATAACTACCGATAGTCAAACAACTTTAAGCGCGATCGAGGAAAACCCATTTACACTAACATCACAAGATACTAACACACGTAGCATCCTAACATGTTTACTTATCAAATCAACAAGAAAGTATTACAAGGCTATCACAAACCAATACAATCAAGTTATTCACACAAGGTACCTTCTATTAACAAGTTCGGGTATCTACCCCCAAAGTACTTCACACATTAAATCTTTAAAAGATCTTTTTTTCACATAAGTCACACAATAACCGTAGTATAAAATAGAGTATTTGTCTTAAAGAAAACCAAAACTCTTACCTTTGTAAAATCAAGTAACAACATTATTTTCCAAACGTCCAAGTTTGCCTAATTTCAAATGTTCACGTTTCTTATTTTAGAAAGGTTTCGTAGTTCATAGTCTTATTCATTTAAGAATATAATTCTCTTTTAAACAATCGGAGAAACATAAGCCTTATATGTGAGTAGGATATTCTTGTTTATAACAATCTTATTACAGCAGCCATGATCTAGGAAATATCATTTTGTCTCATCTTAGCTTCTATGCAGATGGAAGTTTCTACTGGTTTTAATAATACTTAATTATTCAATACATTTTCCTTTATTAACGCTGCAGTGGTTTGTCGATACACATTTCTGATTTCCGAAATCAGTAAAACATTATCCCTTTTAAAAATCAAGTACTCATTACTCCCGAATGAGGTTTTCACACAAAATTCATATAATTCATTTAAGTCTCTTATCTTACAAGATCAAGTCTCTTAACTTCTAAAATAAATAAATCATTCGTTTTATCTCTCTTAAGCCGTTATACCTAACTTCCCATAAAGCTAGTATAACTCTTAAGCTTTTAAAACCAAGTATTACTCTTCTTTTAAAAACAGTTCTTAATTCTCTTGAACTACTTCAAGATTATTATTATTCGGGCTTAAGTCAAAAGACATTGCCGTACAACTACGTTCAAGTAACACACGTACGTCTACCGTACTACATAGTTATACACACATCATGCTAGAAGAGATAGGAAGAGGTTCACATACCTCGCGACGATTATCGACTATTAGCAAATCGCTCCACGGCTATAACCCGGCTAGCCTGGTTCACCTTCTTAAGTAGCACATGCTACTTGCGAACATTCAACCTATACAGTTACACAAGTCTATCAAAGTCTAGACTACTCAGAGAATAAATCTAGATGCAAGATCCTACGAAATCGCGCCCTTCCCTACCCACAACTACACAAGTCTCATCAGTAATACACCCCTATGTAATTATTCGATTCTTAACTTTAAAGTCAGGCTTAAGTCCAAGGACATTGCCACAACATTAAGTTCAATACTATATATAGTATACTTCAACTATATATTCTAACATCATGTAATTTCCGATTCTGATAGAGGGACAAGATAATTACCTCGATAAGCCCATAATTATCCAAGTTAAAATGTCGATCCCGGCAACGTTTAGCTCCAACTCCGCGCGCTCCACCCCGCTCTGAACCCCCCTTAGATGTTCGAACCAACTGCTACACACTACTCCAACGACTATGGAGATTTTCCTGTGGTTTCGGTTTTGTGACGGAAGTATAATAGTATTTACGGGCTTTTCAGATAGGTATAACCTTAGAATACTACAATGTATACGGCTAAGGTAATTTGGGCATTATAACAATACTTTTGAGAGTATTTCTACCACGAGGGGGGGTATTATACGAAAACAACTAGGCTAGTGGGTACCACACCACACTACTAGGAGAGGGGTGTACCTCTACCAAGGCCTCTAGGAGAGGGGGAGGCCTCTTGGCCGAACTCAACACAAAGGGGAGAGAGAAGATTTAACACTTAGAAACATTTAGGAATGGATGAATAAGTCTTCAAAGGGATGGGTATTTATAGGTCAAGTGAAGGCCAACCAATGACCAAGATTGAGCCAAGTGCTACACAAGTGTAAGGCCAAGATTCACCCAAGTACACCTTATCCATCTACCACACCAACCAACACAAAATATCCTACCTACTCCCTTAAGCCCAAATCGTCCATAATGCCGTCCAAGGTGTTCCAATGAGAGGGTGACAAGTGTCGCCCTCTTGTTGGTCCAAAATGTTTCGTCTCTCGGAAAAATCCGCAAAAATTAAAAATGACATAGCCGGAATTTTCCCTACGAAAGTCAGGAAAACGCTTTCACTAAAAACGACTCTAACCGGGTGTTGTGAACAAAAAGAATTCGGCCAAGCCTAAATCACAAGTTCAAATTTTCTACGTACGTCCTTACGTACATACTCTGGAAATACGGGGTATAACAACATGACTGCTTATTTATTGTGAATTGTAGTTTTTGGTTATCATACATGTCTCCTGCTTTATATAGACTACTATGATTTCATTTACTGATTTTCGCCACATACTTGGTACCCGTTAGATCGACCTCCTTCGGGGCCGTGATTCATGCCGCAGTAAAGGTACTCCTACCGTTGATCCTCGCTCTTAGGATCACCGTTTCACGTTGGAAAAGCCCGCTTCTCCGAGGCTTAGCATTTTGTATGGTCCTGTCGTTGTAGATATTTGCATTCAGGGGTATGGCGGGGCCCTGTCCCGCCATTGATGTTTTAAACTCTTAGAGGTCTGTAGACCTGTTGTAAGGTTGGGATGTAACTGTTCATTTTGGGTAATTATATATGTATGCCGAAAGGCGACTTTTTCCCAGAAACTGTGTCTTATTTATACTGTTTCATATCTTGGTTGTTTTATATTCCGCTGATTTCTCTGATGTATGACTACTTGGGTGTCCGGGTAAGGCACCAGTCACGGTCCCCGGAACGGGTCGTGACATGGTCCTTCAGCTCCCTCAACTCAGCAGGTGCCATTCTGTATGGCGGAATGGAAATAGGTCGAGTGTCTGGCAACGTGTCAATACAAAACTCAATCTCCCGCTCAGGAGGGATACCCGGGAGATCATTTGGGAATACATCTGAAAACTCCCTAACCACTGGTACTGACTGAAGAACTGGCACCTCAGCCTCTGTATCAAATACCCGAACCAGATGATAGATGTACCCTTTCTGCACCATCTTCCTAGCCTTGAGGTAAGAAATAAACCTACCCCTCGGCGACGCTGTGTTGCCCCTCCACTCGATAACTGGCTCGCCAGGAAATTGGAACCGAACCAACCTGTCCCTACAGTCAACGTTGGCATAACAAGAAGCCAACCAGTCCATACCCATAATGACATCAAAATCTGTCATCTCCAGCTCTATCAAGTCTGCAAGTCCGACGATCAGAATATAAACCTGACAACCTCTCAGACACCCGCCGCCTAACACCGAATCTCCCATAGGCGTAGCTACCTCAAAAGGCTCTATCGACTCGGCTCTATCCCGATTCTACCCGCATAAGAGGACACATAGGACAAGGTAGAACACGGATCTATCAAAGCATAAACATCACACCAAATCGGTAATGTACCGTGGCGGCGTGGAAGCCTCCGATCTGGCGGTCTAATGAATATATGCGATTCGAGGACCGCTAGAACTAGAACCACCACCTCGACTTACCGCGACCGCCTGTCCGTGAGTACCACTCGCCCGGCGCATAACCACGAAGGAGAAGAAGACCCAAAGAATCGATCCGGTACCGGCTTTGTACCACCCATGCTGCCTCTAGACGGACAATCTCTCTTCAAATGGCCCAGCTGGCCACAAGAGTAACAACCTCCTGCAGGAACACGACACTCGCCTGGGTGTGATCTACCGCATCGAGCACACCTAGGTGTGGGTGGTCTCGATCGGCGAGGTTCTCTGCCTCCTCGAAACCCGAAGCCCGGAGCCCGACCGCTTCCCGATCGATCGACCTCCCGCCGTAAAACCGGACGAGCACTCTGTGCTGGTTGGAATGTGGACCCAATCTGCTGCTGAGGCTGTCCGCCGAGAATCGCCTGAGACCTCGCTGCCCCGCCTTGGGCCGGCTCGAGTCAATCTGGTCCTCCTTCTCTTTATCCTCAATCCCCTGTGCATAGGCCTGCATCCTACCAATGTCCATACCGGGCTGAAGAGCCACTCCCAAGCACGCTGTAATCATATGACGGTCTAGCCCCATCACATAACGATGAACCCTATCCGCCATGTCAGCTACAATAGTATGCGCGTAACCGCCAAGGAGTCAAGCTCCAAGCTATACTCCCGATCCTCCCGCTCGCCTCAAGGTCAAGAATCGTCACCCGCTCTCTCATCTCGTGAGGCAAAAAGTGATCCATGAAGGCCTCGTAAACTCTCCCAAACAGTGGAAGGGCATCATCACCTCTCGAAAGCAACCACGACTCAAACCGGTTCAACGCAATATCGCGCAACCGGCAAGAGGCTAGCATAACGCACTCTGCCTCAAGCCCTAAGAACTCGCATGGTCCGTTGTGCCGCCGAATGAACTCCTCGGATCCTCATCGCACTCGAACCATAAAACTCGTGGATGACATCCCGTAAAATCCCTAATCCGCAAACCGCTCACAGTGGCCGCCGCTTCGCTCGCTTGGCGCCGCCGCTACTATCTTGGTCAATAACCGACTGCTCCCGTAGTCTCTATACTCGGCCGCCGGGAACCGAGGGTCTGCACGAATCCTCTGGAGCTACCGCCGCCTTTGCCTTCTAATATCGCGCGTGGTGAACTCGCCGACCCGCTACTACCTCGGTATAGTCCGTGCTCGAGCCCGTAACCCTACGAGTACCGCTAGCGACTCCTATCACGCCTTGCCCTTCGGGCCCCGTCGCCTCCGCGAGGCATATCTGCTTCACAAGACTAGGTCGAGAGGATTCAACCTAATAAGGCGGCTCTACCGCACGATCTCGCAGAGAGAAGAATGGAAACCAATCTAAATGTCTGCAGCCTCCTCGATTATAGATGTGGTGCACAACACACCGATAATCAAGACTCTACTAGACACGATGCCTGTAGATACTTTCAGAGGACTAATCGCTTCGATACCACTTTTGTCACGACTCCGACTCGGCCGCGATCGTGCCCTACACGCACTGCTGTATACATCGTAGAATAGCAATGAACATACACAACATAACCACGTGTATAAACAATAACATCCCAGGCTAGCCGATAAGGCCGCCTTCCATAACATAAACATACACAAAAGTACAATCGCATAACCGCCTACTACCAACTACATATGTGAATACGCACTTAGAATAATAAGCGGGACAGGGCCCCGCCATACCCCTGAATGTACATAAATCTACAATATCAGGGAAAGACTGTACCAAAAGAAAGACAAGCCTCCGGAGAATGGAGCTTCTGACGTCTGACAAGTGATCCTAAGAATGAGGATCCACCACCTGCTACTCCTTTCTCGCGCATGAACGCACGGCCCAGAAGGGGTCGATACACAATATGTACCAAGTATGTAAGGCTGGAAAAATACTGTAATTACATCATAAGTCTAAATCAAAGCCGGAGACATGTATGATAACAGAATTACAGTACACTGTGCCTTACTAACAATGAGAGTAAAATAGGGTATACTTACAACGAAAAATAGGGTTGACATCCTACTCCTGGGACTATTTCACCCGCATAGGTCCGGTGGACCCGCGTGAGGTATTCCTCGCATGGGACTATTTCACCCGCATAAGCCCTTACGGACTCGCATGAGGTATTCCTCGCATCGTGGGTAGCAAATCCACGGAAATATGCAATGCCACAATCCCGGGGAATGACCCCGCAACGAATAATATATCACTAGCACAAATCCGGCTATCACACAATCCATAAGCAAGTTAAGAAATCCCCTAACTTCTTATTATTCTTGTTATACATACACTCTCATTTTAGTATATCTAAGGCACTAACCTGTCTTTTATAAAAATCCGGGAATTTAACCCAAGTACTACGTACTTCTACTCTTTAAAACAAATGACTCTTTTTAATAGAAAACTTCCAAGATACTATTAATCGTAGTATCAAGTCCAAATTACATTTCAAGGTAAGTCACAACACCCTTAGAAATAAAGTTAAGTTTCTAAATCAAGTGACTCCTTTTCTTATAAAACCTTAGGCAATAGATGCCTTAAAATCGAATTGCCTTCCATAAATCAAGTCATTTATCTTTCCATAAAGTCAATATAACCAACTCCCCATAAAGTCGTTATATTCACTTTATACCTTAGTCAAATACAATTTCCTATCCAAGGGACTTATACGTTTAAAACGAAACAAGTATCACATACTTTAAACTCTTCAAGTCCCTTAACTTCAATAAAACTTTAAGACATCCTTGATATTTTCAAAGAAGTGAGTTAGTCTCCTAACTCACCTGATTTGGCCATTCAATAAACTAGTAAAGGATATCAAGATCTTGTACGTCTATCGTACTATATACGTGTAACTAGTCATGCTCAAAGGATAGGAAAAGTTCTACATACCTCGCCGGGTCAAACCACTTGCCAAGTACAAAGTCCCGCCCGGAGTGTGTCAACCTATAATATTCACAATACGTCTATTAATGCCTCACTTCAACGTAGAATATTATAAGTGTTAAGTCGCTATTTTCTACGGAAAATCGGACAGCACCTCCTTTGTTTCTACATACTTTGCCACCTCTTTCGAGGCCGAATTCAATAACCAAACAGCCCAATTGGCTCACCACAATATAAATAAGGTAGTCAAATACGAATGGTCCTTTCCGATTATATGGTATAACCACCATAAATCCATCCGTAATGTTTTCATGCATGTTATAGTCACAACCAATTTCCCAATTTTTAAGCGTATACTTAAATAACATGCGACAAGTATTATTATCGCTTTCCTTTGTATTTCTCATTTCAAATGGCTATCAAAACCTATTATACATATCAATCTAACACATGATTTGTTATACCCCGTATTTCCAGAGTATGTACGTAAGGACGTACGTAGAAAAGTTTGTGCCTTAAAGTAGGCTTGGCCGATTATTTTTGTGCACAACACCCGGTTAGAGTCGTTTTTCGACGAAACGTTTTACATAACTTGCGAAGGGAAAATTCCGGCTATGTCATTTCTAATTTTTGCGGATTTTTCCGAGAGACGAAACATTTTGGACCAACAAGAGGGCGACACTTGTCACCCTAGTTGCGGAGTGATAAAGCATGGGACGAAATGGTTGGGTTTTGTCAAGTAGTAGGTAGGATATTTTGTGGTAGATGGATAAGGTGCACTTGGCATGATCATGGCCCTACACTTGCCTTGCACTTGGCATGATCTTGGCCATTGGCCTTTGCTAGACCTATAAATACCCCTTTGAAGACTTCTTCATCCATTCTACAAATTCCAAGTCTTGAAATCTTCCTCCTCCTTGTTGGTTTCGTACCACCTCCCCTTTGTGAGGCCTTGTGGCCGAGAGCTCTCCCCCCCCTTGGCCGAGAGTACCCCCCCCCCCCTAGTGGGGTTGGCCGAGGGGTATACACCCCCCCCCTTGTGGTGTTGTCTCGTATAAATACCCCCTCTTGGTAGAAATACTCTCAAAAGTATTGTTACTATACCCAAATTACCTTAGCCAGATACCTTGTAGTATTCTAAGGTTATACCTATACTGAAAAGCCCCAGTAATACTATTATACTTCCCTCACCACAAAACCGAACCCTAAGGAAAATCTCCATAGTTAGTTGGAGTATTATGTTGAAGTTGGTTAGAACTTCTAAGGGTGGTTTGGAGGCGGGTTGAAGCGCACGAGTCGAGCTAAACGTTGCCCAGATCGACATCTATACTTGGATAATTATGGGCTTATCGAGGTAATTATCTTGTCCCCTATTGTAATGGAGATTACATCTTGTTGGAATATATAGTTGAAGTATACTATATATAGAATCAACATAGTTTTGTGGCAATGTCTTTGGACTTAAGCCTGAATTTAAAGAAGAGAATCGAATCTGAATTACGTGGGGCGTATTCAGACATGAGACTTGTGTAAGCTTGACGGGGAAGTGGCCGCTCAATTTCCGTAGGATCTTGTATCTAGATTTATTCTACCGAGTAGTCTAGACTTTGATAGACTTGTATAACCTGTATAGGTTGAATGTTCTGCGAAAGCGTGTGCTACTTGAGAAGGTGGACCGAGCTAGCCGTTATAGCCAGGAGCGATTTGCTAATAGTCGATAATCGTCGCGAGGTATGTGAACCTCTTCCTATCTCTTCTAGCATGATATGTGTATAACTATGTAGTACGGTAGACGTACGTGTGTTAATTGAACGTAGTTGTACGGCAATGTCTTTTGACTTAAGCCCGAATAATAATAATCTTGAAGTAGTTCAAGAGAATTAAGAACTGTTTTTAAAAGAAGAGTAATACTTGGTTTTAAAAATCTTAAGAGTTATACTAGCTTTATGGGAAGTTAGGTATAATGGCTTAAGAGAGATAAAACGAATGATTTATTTATCTTAGAAGTTAAGAGACTTGATCTTGTAAGATAAGAGACTTAACTTAAATGAATTATATGAATTTTGTGTGAAACCTCATTCGTGAGTAATGAGTACTTGGTTTTTAAAAGGGATAATGTTTTACTGATTTCGGAAATCAGAAATGTGTATCGCAAACCACTGCGGCGTTAATAAAGGAAAATGTATTGAATAATTAAGTATTATTAAAACCAAGAGAAACTTCCATCCGCATGAAGCTAAGATGAGACAAAATGATATTTCCTAGATCATGGTCATTGTAATAAGATTGTTATAAACAAGAATATCCTACTCACATATAAGGCTTATGTTTCTCCGATTGTTTAAAAGAGAATTATATTCTTAATTGAATAAGACTATGAACTACAAAACTTTTCTAAAATAAGAAACGTGAACATTTGAAATTAGGCAAACTTGGACGTTTGGAAAATAATGTTGTTACTTGATTTTACAAAGGTAAGTGTTTTGGTTTACTTAAAAAGACAGTCACTCTATTTTATACTACGGGTATTGTGTGACTTATGTGAAAGAAACGGATCTTTTAAAGATTTAATGTATGAAGTACTTTGGGGGATAGATACCCGAACTTGTTAGTAGAAAGTACCTTGTGTGAATAACTTGATTGTATTGGTTTGTGATAGCCTTGTCACGACCCATTCCGGGGCCCGTAACTGGTGCCTTACCGGGGCACCCAAGTAGTCATACATCAGAGTAATCAGCGGAAATATAAAACAAGACATGAAACAGTTTATAAAATAAGACACAGTTTATGTGAACAACCGTCGCCTTTCGGCATATATATAATAACCATGGTTTGGCAGTTACATCCCAAACTGTACAACATGACTACAGACCTCTAAGGAAATATACAACTATGGCGGGACAGGGCCCCGCCATACCCTGACTGTACAAAACTATCTACAATACAGGGAGATCATACCAAAAAGTAGAGCCTCCGGAGAAGATGGAGCTTCGACACCAATGCAAAGAGATCCTAAGGATGCGGATCTAGCACTGCTGCCTTACCGCGGCATGAACGCAGCCGGGCGAGGTCGATAACAGTACTAAGTATGCGAAATCAGAAAGTACTTAAATGAAAACATATCATTTTTAAAACCGGTACAAATATGTGTGAAACAACCAAGGAACCGCGCATAGTGCCACATCACAAACAAGAGCAACAATAGGTAAACGTAATAGGTCTTGTCTAGGCCGCGAATGATCGAAACAGGCCACTTGCCCACATCATCATTCTCGCAAGCCTAATCCTGGACTCGAGTCCGCATAGGCCACTCACGTGGCCCGCATGAGGTATAACCCCGCATCGAGGTAGCTACTCCTCGGCATCGCCCCGACTCGTTGTCGCATGGCCACATAGGCCGTATGAGGCATAACCCCGCATACTAACTCAACTCGTAGCTCCGCATAGGCCCCCTGGACCCGCATGAGGTATTCTCGAATCATGGTCCCAGACCGCCTGAGTCTACCCCGCATCGGAGGGCAGCTTAACCCCCGGTATCATCTCAAGAGGTAAGTGATATAGTACTAACACAACAGCTTATAGTTCAAACAACATAAGCATAAGTAAGACTGACCTCTTTACACTAACGTTACAAGACACTAACACATAGGGTCACAATATGTCTACTCACCAAAACCATCCTATTATACCTTTCAGAAATCAATACAAGTCTTTTATCAAACACATAAGTAAACTGTTCCTTTTTATAAAGCTTAAGCCGTTATACTTAACTTCCCATAAAGCTAGTATAACCCTTAAGCTTCTTGTTTTAAAAACAACTATTCTTCTTCTTTCAAAACTGTGTTATAATTCTTTTGAAAGACTTTTTAAGATCTTTATTATTCAGGCTTAAGTCGAAAGACATTGCCGTAGTTATTATTCAGTTAACACATGTACGTCTACCGTACTATATATATATTTAAAATATCATGCTTTAGGAAGAATCACATACCTTCTCGGCGAAAACCTCCTGCCAAGTTGAATATGTCGCGCGCAGAGAATCAGCCTATAATAGTCACAGACATCTATCAAAGTCTAGACTACTCTGAAGGTCATTCTAAACAGAGGGTTCACAATTCTACGGAAAGTCGGGCAGCACAACCCTACCCGGTGAGCTATATGAGTCTCTTCAGAAAACAATTCCATGTGTACTGATCCAATTATTCTTCTAAGTATTTAATACTTATTCTTATACTTCTACAGTATGCATTCTCTAATACAAAAGAGGGTTAGGATTATTTACCTCGGTAAGCCCAATAATATCCTAGATAAAGTCGCGCCTGAGCAAGGTTTAGCTCCTAAGTTGTACGCTCCGGTAGCTCCAAGAAACCTTAGAAGTTCTTCACAACTTCTACTAAGGACTAAGGGATGTGGGCTAGGGTATTTTGGGCATTATAACAATACAAGAAGACAACTTTTCTACCAAGGGAGGGTAGTGTTTCGGCTAGGCTAGGGGGTATTCGCCAAGGCTTCTCGAGGGGAGTGAGGCTTAGGACGATGGCTCACAAGGGAAGGAGGATTTAGACTTGGAAATTTGTGATGAATAACTCTTCAAAGAGAGGGGTATTTATAGGCTAAGACATGGCCAACCAATGGCCAAGATCAAGCCAAGTGGGGGGCAAGTGGAGGGCCAAGATTTGCCCAAGTGCCCCCTAACCTACTCCTCAAATCACTCCACAAACAAAGGTTCATGTTCTAAGCCCCAAAGCCTCTCAATCGTCCAAGGCAAAAGGCCACTTGGCGTCCACTGAGGTGACAAGTGTCACCCTCTCGTTGGTCAAAAGGGTTCCGCCGCCGGAAAAATCCGCAAAATTAGAAATGACATAGCCGAATTTACCCTACGCGAGTCGTGTAAAACGTTTCGTCGAAAAGCGATTCTTGTGGGTTGTGCCCAAAAACGTCCTAGGCCTAAACTTTTAAGGCTACACTTTTGCACGACGTCCTCACGTACATACTCCGTAAATACGGTATAACATTCTCCCTTCCTTAGAAACATTCGTCGAATGTTCCTTCCCAAGCGATTATCGATAGGGTCCTTCATAACTTAAACAATTGCAAATGCCACACACGACCACAGAACAACACTTAGGCATAAACGATAATGAAGATTTTCAAGTAGGAAAGTGAATTACCTGGAGGTGTGGGGAATAGGTGAGGATACTTCTGCCTCATGTCTTCCTCGGCTTCCCATGTCATCTCCTCCGCGAGCTCGTTCGCCACAAGACTTTGACGGAAGCCACGCCCTTCGTCCGCAGACGCCTAACTCGACGATCGACTATCGCTATGGGAATCTCTCATACGATAACCCTGGCCACCGACATCGTCAATCGGGTGTACCCTAGATGGATCCCCGATACATCTCCTCAAAGATAGATACGTGAAACATCGATGCACCGCCTCCGGACGGACGGCAGATCCAACTCATAGGCAACCTTGCCTACCTCAGGACAATCAAATGGCCCGATATATCTTGGCCGAAGTTTCCTTCTTCCCGAATCTCATCACACCCTTCATGGGTGACACCTTTAGGAAAACCCAATCATAAACCTCGAACTCAAGATGCCGACGACGATGATCTGATACGACTTACAGCCGACTCGAAATGTCAATATCCGCTCGGATAAGCTTCACCTTATCCATCGCTGCTGCACCAAAATCGGGTCCCACTAGCCGCATTCTCGCCCACATCGAACCAACCTATAGGCGATCTGCACTTCCTCCCATACAAGGCCTCATAAGGCGCCATCCGAATCTTTGGAGTGGTAGCTATTATTATACGCGAACTCAACTAGAGGCAAATGATCCTCCCAACTACCCCTGAAGTCAATCACACATGCTCGCAGAATATCCTCAAGAGTCTGGATAGTGCGCTCTGCCTGTCAGTCTGTCTGTGGATGAAATGCGATTTCGAGCTCACTGCGTCCCTAAACCCCTTCGAAGGATCTCCGAGTTAGCCGAAATCGGGCTCCTCATGCGATATGATCGAAATAGGGACTCCATGCGATCGGCGACTTTCGGATGTAAAGTTCGCATAATCTCACCGAAAAAGTCGCCCCGACGGAAGAAAGTGGGCTGATTTCTCGACTGCCGATTTATAACCCATATAGAATCATGTCTCCCCTGAGTGCGAGTTAATCATGTGATGAAGTCCATGTTGATTACATCCCACTTCCGGTCGGGATCTCTATCGCTGTAATAAACCACCGTGCCTCGGTGCTCTACCTTCACCGCCGACAACACGCATCGAGCTACGAACTCGCAACGCCCCTCTTCAAGCCATCCCACCAATACACGGATCTAAGGTCGTGGTACATCTTGGTCGACCGATGGATAGAGTAACGCGCAGTGTGCTTCCCCAAGAACTCGCCAAGTCCTCAAACATCCGAACACACAACCTGCCTCAAACCTTAGCACCCCATCGTGCTACCTCAAGGACCCTTGCCCTCACGAAGAGTCAGATCGCGATATCGAATCAAAGCCGATCCTCGAATCGTTGCCTCTTCACCTCCTCAACGATGGAAGACTCGGCAACCTCACGAACTCTAACCCCATCGCTATCGTAATCAATCAAGCGGACACCAAGGCTCGCTAATCGGTGCAAATCACGAACCATGTCCTTTCTCTCTAGCCGCACATCCGATAGGCTCCCATCGACCTACGACTAAGGCATCTGCCACAACATTGGCCTTGCCGGTGGTGCAGATATCAACATCGTAATCCTTAAGCAACTCTAACCACCGCTCGCCGTAGTTCAGCTCCTCCGGTGAAGATATACCGAGGCTCTTGTGGTGCGTAAAAATATCCACGTGAACCCCATACAAATAGTGCCTCCGGATCTTCAAAGCGTGAATCACACCGCCAACTCTAAATCATGGGTGGGGTAGTTCCTCGTGTTTCTTCACCGGGATGCATATGCTATAACCCTGCCATGCTGCATCAACACACATCCCAACCCGATGCCTGACGTCACAATACACGACATAACCATCCGACCTCGGAAGAGTAAGAACGGGCGGTGTCGGTCTCTTTCAAGAATCAAAACCACGCCACAAGCATCACCATCAAGCTGCCGCTTCGAGTCACCTAGTCAATGGTGCGAAGATAAAAGCAAACTTCCACGAACCGATAATATCCTGCAAGGCCCGAAATGCGAACCTCGGCCGGAGTAGTAGGTCTAGGCCAAGTCCCGATCGCCGATCTTGGCGTATCCACTCGAATGCCATCAGCCCCGACAATATGCCCGAAACGCCATCAAGTCAACCAAAACTCACATTTGGAAAACTTGGCGTACAACCGCTGATCTGGAGAAGCCAAGCCTGCTTCTCAAATGCTCCGCATACTCCTCGCTCCGAGCGAATAAACCAAGATATCATCAATGAACACTATCACAAACGTGTCCAAAATGGTTTGAACACTCGGTTCATCAAATCCATGAATACACGAGCATTGGTCAACCCAAAAGACATGACCGAACTCATAATGCCCGCATCGTCCGAATGCGATCTGTGGACATCCACCTCTCGACTACTTTGATGATAGCCCGATCGCAGATCAATCTTGAGAAACATCTCGCACTCGCAACCTGGTCGAACAAATCATCAATCACGGGAAGGGGTATTCGTTCTTAATGGTCACCTTGTTCACCGTAATCAACACATGCGCAAAGGCGTCCGCCCTTCTTTTTCACGAACAATACCGGCGCTCCCGGAGAAACACTAGGCCCGATGAAGCCGCTTCTCCAAAGAAATCCCTGGCGATCCTTCAACTCTCAACTCGGCGGTGCCGTTACGTATGGCGGAATGGAAATAGGCCAAGTGTCCGCAACACATCAATACAAAACTCGATCTCCTCTCGGGAGGATACCCGGAGGTCGTCCGAAACACGTCGGGAACTCTCTCGACTCTGGGATCGATGAAAATCTGCATCGCACTCGATATCAAACACCCGAACGAGATGGTAGATATACCCTTCTCGCACCATCTTCCTAGCCTTGAGGTAGGAAATAAACCTACCTTCGCGATACCGTGCTCCTCCCACTCAACAACCGGCTCTCCGAAACTGGAACCGCATTTACTCTCTCTGCAGTCTACATTGGCATAGCAAGAAGCTAGCCAATCCATCCCCATGATCACGTCGAAGTCAATCATCTCCAACTCTATCAAGTCGGCTAGGGTCTGACGACTGTAAATGGTCTAGGGACAAGCTCTATATACCCGCCGAGCTACCACCGAATCACCCACTGGCGTAGCTACCTCGAAAGGGTCTATGGACTCAGGCTCTACCCCTATCCTACTAGCAACAAGGGGAGATATATAGGACAGAGTAGAACCCGGATCTAACAAAGCATATACATCAAACCCAGAAACTGATAAGGTACCTGTGACGACATCAGGTGAGGCCTCCTGATCCCGCTTACGGACAAAGCATAAATGCGTTACGAGGACCGCTAGAAGCGGGACGAGCCACGACCTGCCGCGACCTGGCCGACCCATATGTACCACTCCCGGCGAGTAATCGTAGGAGATGATGAAGCGGCAAGAACAAGGTGAGCCCTACCACGTGCGCCCCGGTCGGCGGACACCTCGCAAAGTGACCCTGCTGGCCACAACTGTAACAAGCTCCAAAAACGACCACACTTCCCGTAATGGGATCTACCGCATCGGCCACACTGGGGGGGTGGTCCCGTCGGCGATCACTCTGCTACTGCGACGCCTCGCCCACGGGCCCCAGTCCGCCTCGGATACTCATCAGGCCGAGGGCGGTGCAGAGTGCTCGAGCTGGCCGTGGTGCGAATCTAGATCTGGCCGAGGCCGCCACCACGATAACCACCAAGACCCTCCCGCCCCGGCCTTCTTCTCGCTGTCGCCCACTCGTCGACCTCTGCGCTCTCGCATCCAAGGGCATGAGCTGCATGCGGGTAATGTCCATACCTACCGGGCGGAAACACCCGCACATGACTCGCCATGTAATCATCTAGCCCGTGGCGTGGCGGTGCACCCTATCCTCCATATTCGCTACCAATGCCGGGACATATCGAGCCAACGAATCAAACTCAATGTTGTACTCCCTAACGGTCGTCCTTCTCGCCTCGGATCGAGAATCTATCGCCCGTGCCTCTCTCATCTGTGAGGCAAGAAATGAGTGAGAAAGGCCTCAAAACTTCGTCCCATACCTGGAGGTGCATGCTCTCCCGAAAGCTCCGTGAATCAAACCAATCGATCGCGTGTCACGCAGCCGACGCGAACCGAGGTCACGGACTCGTCTCACGAGGCCTTGATCACCCGCATGATCCTCTGTAGGCGACGGATGAACTCCTGCGGATCATCCTCCCGCCATGACCAGTAAAACTCGCGCTACAACTCAAGAAATCTCGTAGCCTCGACTATTCGCCTCGGGTGCACCACGTGCGATCGAGCCGAGCCGAATCGAATGAACTGGAACATCCAGCCTTTCCTCGTATCTGGCCACAACTCTAGCCAAAAGCTGGGCCGTCTCTCAGTACCCTAACTCTCCGCCTCAGCCGTGGGACGGGAGGTGTGGTGCTGCGATCTCGCTGACCGGCGGGCGTCGTGGAACTCGCCGTCTCGTATAGATCGGGCACGAGCCTCGTAACTCGGGTGTCTGCTAGCGACTCCGCGCTTTGCCATACGGGCGGGTTGCCTTACGTGGAGGCATAAGCATTATGGAAAGGAATACGTTAGAGGGTCCAATTTTAACACGACTCTAAAGCACGATCTCGTAGTAAGAAGAGTGAAACCAATCCTAAATATCCTATAGCCTCACGATTATTGGTGTGGTGCACAACACACCGATAATCAAGACTCTACTAGATACGGTGCAGACACTTTCCGAGGATTAATCGCTTCGATACCACTTTTGTCACGACCCATTCCGGGGCGTGAATCGTGCCTTACCGGCACCCAAGTAGTCATACATCGAGTAATCGGAAATATAAAACAAGACATGAAAGCTTTATAAAATAAGACACGCTTTATGTGAACAAACGCCGCTTTCGGCGTATATATAATAACCATGGTTTGGCGATTCATCCCAAACTGCATAACATGACTACGCACTCTAAGGAAATATACAACTATGGCGATGTGGCCCGCCATACCGATCAGATAAAACTATCTACAATACGGGAGATCATACCAAAAGTAGAGCCTCCGGAGAAGATGGAGCTCACGACACCAATGCAAAGAGATCCTAAGGATGCGGATCTAGCACTGCCGCCTTACTGCGGCATGAACGCGGCCAAGGAGGTCGATAACAGTACTAAGTATGCGAAATCAAAGTACTTAAATGAAAACATATCATTTTTAAAACCAGTTTACAAATATGTGTGAAACAACCAAGGGAACCGCACATAGTGCCACATCACAAACAAGAGCAACAATAGGTAAACTGTAATAGGTCTTGTCTAGGCTGCGAATGATCGAAACAGGGCCACTTGCCCACATCATCATTCTGCAAGCCTAATCCTGGACTCCCGGAGTCCGCATAGGCCACTCACATGGGCCCGCATGAGGTATAACCCCGCATCGAGGGTAGCTACTCCTCGGCATCGTCCTGGACTCGTTGTCCGCATGGCCACATAGACCGCATGAGGCATAACCCCGCATACTAACACGGAACTCGTAGCTCCGCATAGGCCCCCTGGACCCGCATGAGGTATTCTCGAATCATGGTCCCAGACCGCCTGAGTCTACCCCGCATCGGAGGGCAGCTTAACCCCCGGTATCATCTCAAGAGGTAAGTGATATAGTACTAACACAACAGCTTATAGTTCAAACAACATAAGCATAAGTAAAACTGACCTCTTTACACTAACGTTACAAGACACTAACACATAGGGTCACAATATGTCTACTCACCAAAACCATCCTATTATACCTTTCAGAAATCAATACAAGTCTTTTATCAAACACATAAGTAAACTGTTCCTTTTTATAAAGCTTAAGCCGTTATACTTAACTTCCCATAAAGCTAGTATAACCCTTAAGCTTCTTGTTTTAAAAAAACAACTATTCTTCTTCTTTCAAAACTGTGTTATAATTCTTTTGAAAGACTTTTTAAGATCTTTATTATTCAGGCTTAAGTCGAAAGACATTGCCGTAGTTATTATTCAGTTAACACATGTACGTCTACCGTACTATATATATATTTAAAATATCATGCTTTAGGAAGAATCACATACCTTCTGAAAACCTCACGCCAAGTTGAATATGTCGCGCGCAGAGAATCAGCCTATAATAGTCACAGACATCTATCAAAGTCTAGACTACTCTGAAGGTCATTCTAAACAGAGGGTTCACAATTCTACGGAAAGTCGGGCAGCACAACCCTACCCGGTGAGCTATATGAGTCTACTGTGAAAACAGTCCTATGTGAGTACAGTCCAATTATTCTTCTAAGTATTTAATACTTAATCTTATACTTCTACAGTATGCATTCTCAATACAAAAGAGGGTTAGGATTATTTACCTCGGTAAGCCCAATAATATCCTAGATAAAGTCGCGCCTGAGCAAGGTTTAGCTCCTAAGTTGTACGCTCCGGTAGCTCCAAGGAACTTTAGAAGTTCTTCACAACTTCTACTAAGGACTAAGGGATGTGGGCTAGGGTATTTTGGGCATTATAACAATACAAGAAGACAACTTTTCTACCAAGGGAGGGGGTAGTGTTTCGGCTAGGGCTCGGGGGGGGGTATTCGGCCAAGGCTTCTCGAGGGAGTGAGGCTTAGGGCGATGGCTCACAAGGGAAGGAGGATTTAGACTTGGAAATTTGTGATGAATAACTCTTCAAAGAGAGGGTATTTATAGGCTAAGACATGGCCAACCAATGGCCAAGATCGGAAGCAGTGGGGGCAAGTGGAGGGCCAAGATTTGCCCAAGTGCCCCTAACCTACTCCTCAAATCACTCCACAAACAAAGGTCCATGTTCTAAGCCCCAAAGCCTCTCAATCGTCCAAGGCAAAAGGCCACTGGCCGTCCACTTGAGGTGACAAGTGTCACCTCTCGTTAATCAAAAGGGTTCCGTCGCTCGGAAAAATCCGCAAAAATTAGAAATGACATAGCCGGAATTTACCCTACGCGAGTCGTGTAAAACGTTTCGTCGGAAAACGATTCTTTGTGTGGGTTGTGCCCAAAAAAACGTCCTAGGCCTAAACTTTTAAGGCTACACTTTTGTACGTACGTCCTCACGTACATACTCCAGAAATACGGGGTATAACAAGCCTTGTATTACTTTCTTGTTGATTTGTTAAAGTAAACATGCTAGGATGCTACGTGTGTTAGTATCTTGTGATGTTTGTGTAAAGGGGTTTTCCCTCGATTGCGCTTAAATTGTTTCACTATCAGCCGATATGTTGGTATTGTACCACTCACCTTGACTTGTTTAGGAGGTTGTTGCCTCCACGCGGGTAGACTCGAGCGGTTGTGTGACCTATGATTCGAGAATACCTCATGCGGGTCCCGGGCCTATGCGAGCTACGAGTTCCGAGTTAGTGTGCGGCCTTTATGGTCATGCGGTCTATGTGGCCATGTGGATCGCGAGTCCAGCGGATGCCGGAGTAGCTACCGATGCGGGGTTATACCTCATGCGGGCCTATGAGTTTGGCCTATGCGGAGCTGCGGAGAGTTCCAGGGCTAGACGCGCACATAGATACTGCGGGCGAGTGGCCAGCTTTGATCATGTGACGGTCTAGACAGATCTCATGATACAGTTTATGACCTTATTGGTACTGTGGGTTTTAGTAGTCGGCTATGCCTTCGCATTACCGTGACGGTTTTATTAGGACAGGTGGGACTGGTGTTCATGTGTATTCTGGATGCCTTTATATCATGATCGGCGCGGTGAGGAAGGTATTCCACGGGCATGATTGATGTTGTGGCGTGAGACCCATAGTTATATTTGAGTGATGACTTGAGGCGAGTCCACGACTTGACATGATTGCTTATTTATCAGGAATCGTAGTTTGGTTATCATACATGTCTCTTGCTTTGTATAGACTACTATGATTTCATTTACAGTATTTATTTTCAGTTTCACATACTTGGTACCTGTTGTACTGACCTCCTTCGGGGGGCTGCGTTCATGCCGCAGGTAAAGGTACATCGATCGTTGATCTCGCTCTTAGGGTCAGTTCAGTTGGGAAAGCTCCGTTTCTCGGAGGCTTGTCTTAGTATAGTCCCTGTTGTTGTAGGTGCTTACATTCAGGTATGACGGCCCTGTCCGTCGTTGTTATCATATCATTCGTAGAGGTGCAGTAATCTTGTTGTGGCGGGGTTTGTAAAAGAATTAAACTGTTCTTTTGAAAGAGTTGTTATTTATATATATGCCAAAGACAAGTTTTCTAAAGATAAGCACAGTACACTTCTTGTTATTTCATGTTGTGTTTAATGTTCCGCTGATTACTGATGTTGTATCACTAGGGTGCGGGTAAGGCACGACCACGCCCAGGTTCGGGTCGTGACATGATTCACGTGGTCAATAACAACTATAACAAGGATTATTATCAATTCCAAGAGAAGAGGAAATCTCTTACCTCTTGGGTTAGCCCACCAAAGCTCTTTTTCTTCAACTCCTATCCCCGTCAACCTCGTCCTCGTGCTTCCCACAAGCTTACCAACACTTTGCCTCCTTACCGCCGCTCCAACAAAACCCACTAAGCTAGGCTTTTTTCTTAAACCTCTAGAGAGAAAGGGAGAGGATTTTTAGGAGTTCTAAGATGAAATGACCAAGTCTTTCAAGACTTGGTCCTAAAATAGGGTCCTTTTCGTGGTCAACAAGATGGGAGGGACACTTGTCACCCTCCCATAGGCCCTTTTCGAAAATATCCCCTGTTTTTAGCACTTCCCGCAGAAAAAAATCCCGCCTTGGCGCCGCGGCCTTGCAGTCAGTGCCGCGGCGCCGAAACCTCCGAGGATTTTCAGGATTAGTGGCGCCGCGGCGCTGAGACACCTGATACGAAAATCCTTCCTCTGCGCCTGCTTACTGAATTTTTAACGCCCATGCCTCTCCGCTCCGATGTCCCATCGACGAGCGTTTTGTTGCGTTGGAAACTAGACTCATCCAACTAATATACTAGGCTTGCTAAACACCCCATACTTCTAAAAAAAAAAATTGGGTACAACACTCCAAAGAAGACTTAAAATCCGTTCGACACATGTTGCCAACTTATCTTATATTTGAATCTACGGGGCGTAACACTAAATTCTACGGAAAATCGGACAGCACTTCCTTTGTTTCTACATACTTTGCCACCTTTTTCAAGGCCGAATTCAATAACCAAACACGCCACATTTAAGGCTCAACAATGTAGTTAACAATAGGGGATTACACGCCTAACAAGATGTGTAAAATTCCGCCCCACACAATTGATACGAAACTAGTTCCATATTTAAAGCCATTCTAGGCTAAACACATATAACAACACAAAGTCCTTTCCAATTATTATAATCCAAATTCTTAGGTCTAACATGTTATATAGTCATAAACAACTTCAACAACTATAATTCCTTCTTTATATAACATGTGACGACTTAAACTAATAATCAACTTGAATTGTAATCTTAAGGGTTAAACATGCTAGTTTTCGGATTAGGGTTCCAATAGCCAATACACTTATCAAACTTCATACTAAATACCTCATGCTTGCTAATATCCATAACTACAATGATAAGTAATCTTTAATTGCTAAAACGATAAGATTTATACCTTTACAAGCCCTTAAAATTTCCAAGATTCAAAGTCGCTCCTTAGCAATTCTTAGCTCCTCTTCTTATGTTCCAATCCGCTCCAAACACTCCTTAGAAGCTCATGAAGAACTCCTCTTCAAGTTCCATCTTCAAAGTTGAAGAACATCTTAGGTTTTCGCCTTGCGACTAACGTAAAAAGGTCGTTTTTCCGAAATCTTTCTATTGAGATATCATTACAATACCCTTAGGGACCTTGGGTTAAAGTCTTGTGAATAATGGATCAAAACTACAAAATTTTTGTGTGGAATATATGGTGAACCCGTGAGCTTCCTAAAGAGAACAAGAATGTGGTGAAAAATTCTAAGTGTTGAAGACCTTGTCTTGCACTATTTGTGTATATATAAAACAATGGATGGCTTAGCTTATAACACTTGAGTGGCTAGGATGAAGAACATTTAATACATGGCCAAGTGGACAAGTTGACTAGTCAATTTTCTCAAGCTAGCAAGACTTATTCATCTTCAATGGTCAATGACCATTTTACGCTTGCAACAATTCGTCCAAGACCAAGTGGGGGGTGGGGGGGGGGTTCCACATGTCGCCCTCCCATTCGTCCATAAAATTCCGTAACCCTCGTGGGCCCCACAAAACGTAAAATTCCTCGGGTGGGCCCCACATGACCAAATCCGTAAAAATAAATTTCCATAATGATAATAAGTTCCATACTCTTCAAATAATGCATTTTGAGATTCTAATTCTCACCAATGAACATTTTTCCTTTCCGACGTTCGGAAGATTTTCCGTCGGGAAAACAATTCTTCCTTTCGTACCCTTTTCAAGTCTTGTGTTCCTTACTTACATTCTCTTAAACATGTCCTTGAATTACGGGGTGTAACACCCTTATTCCTTCGGGGTTTTCATTAGCAATATACTACATTAAACATGAAATATAGGGGCTGATTTTGCAGCATATAACACGTCTAAAACAGTCCCTAAAACTGCACAACAACGCCTCACAGTTTCATGCAGTGTTTCCGGCCAACTACTACAACCAAAGTCCTCTTTATAACTCCTTATGATCCAATTCGTATTTCAAAATTTATATACAAACAACATCAACTTGTAACAACCATATTCCCTTCATTTTAACATGCGATTAGTGACATTAAACAACAACAATAACCAACGAATCCGATATTGACCAAAACTGTCCAAAAAATCGGTAAACACCAAACATGTCACATAGGTTTCTTATACTCCATTTTTCTTGTTACAAGTTCTTCCCCTAACTACCACAACATGTAATATATAATTACTTCAAGAGGAAGAAGGAAATTTACCACAAATCTTAGCCAAAACAGTCCCAAAGTCACGACACACACTACACAGTTTTGCACCACTTCTTCACGTTACAATCACACACATGTAACTTCTACGAGTTTGTAATCATCTTATCTTCTTGTTGTTCTTCCAAAAAGTTCATAACAAGTTAAGAGTTTCAAGGTCTTGTTCTTGGCCAAACCGTGATCCACACTTTGGTGTGTTAAACTTGGCTTAGAACTTAGTCTAGGTGCTTAATCTTGGAAAGAAAAATACTTTGATCTTGATCTTGTCTTTGGATATGGGGATTTCGAATTGCTCTAGGTTTTTGGGGAGATGAGGGTTTGTATGGATGAATATCTTTTGTTCTAAGTCTTCAAGACTTATCCATATAAAGGTGTGTGGAGTCTTCACAAGACAAGTGGGGAGGGCACTTGCTAACCTCCTATTGGCCAAGTATTTCTTCACAAAAAAAATTTAATCCACACTTAGTTATTTTTCATTCCATTTCGATGGACATGTAACATAGTATACCAAGACTTAATAAATCCACTAAGTCCATAATTCTAATGAAAAATAATTCCATTACTAGAATTAATTCTTGTCATCACATTAAACTCAAAAATTTTCCGTATAAGGAAATGTAAACATCCTTTCCTTCCGACATTCAAATCTTATTTCTATAATCATGTTCTCACTTAGTAGCTATGGAATTACGGGATGTAACATTCTTCCCCCCTTAGAAACATTCGTCCCCGAATGTTCTTTCGGAGTTCGATCTAAACATTTCTCGGTATAGTCTCCTCACTATACTTGATGAAACCAATTATGCCACATATGGCCCTAATACATCGCACATGCATATTTACCTATCATAAGCCAACCGAGGAATCAAGTCCCAAGTGTGCATCATCACTATTTACTCCATCTCATGGCCTAAAAGGATTCTCCTTTCGCACTTTCATTAGTCATAACTATAAACACTTCAATTCCTTTAACACTTGTTCGTTCCTTTTCTTACTTGTCGTACTCTTCTCGTACTTCCAACCTTTATTCTAGTATACGTACGTAATCTCGCATATTGCTTTTGTTTCCAATCCTTCAGAGTTACTACATCCAAACTTGTTCATTATACTCAGATTCAATTTCCGTTAAGGCCCTTCTCGGCCCTCACGACCCAGTTCTGGCGGAATACGTCCACGAACTCGTACAACGATTGACTAGACTTGGGCCTTGCACCCTCGTGACCCTATCACATAGCGGGACCACCTCAAACTGACCCCACTCAATTTAATGCCACGGGTTGACCCGTAATTGGTCCTCAATCTGCCCCATGGTCGCACTTAATTCTCATTCTTGGTCTGAAATAAATCTTTCTACCCGAGAAGGCCTTGTACACCTAAGGTCTCAGCGGTCATCAATATTCCAAGGTTCACAATTTTTCTATGTCCCAAGCTTACATTATCAATCCCTACATACGGGAAATGTAGCTTCTCAATATCTCACAAACATGTTGTCTTACTCACAACAACTCTAATTACTCCATACCGTTATTATTCACACAATCACTTAAGCGTACAACACGACTTAATTTAACGACATGGGTATGCTATCAAACCAATCAAACATGACCTCTTTTAAGAGTCTAACACAATCTTAGACAGTTCATCACCTCCTGATATTCCAAATTAGTACATATATAAAGCCTAGGTGTGGATTCAATAACTGTTCCACACCTTCCAAGAATTTACTAAGGCTTAACCAATTCATGGAAATTTATAATCATTCTAGGAAACACACATAGCCCCAAATAAACACGCTCGCACATGTATACATCATCATAATACCATCTATACGATAATTTTACCAACCTGGATACACAATCCATATAGTCCTTTCTGGGGCACTTTTGCCTTTCTCAAAGCTGCAATCACAATAATACGTTAGGGAGAGACTACCCTAACAACACAGCTCTATCGCACGATCTCAGAGTGAGAAGAAGGGAAACCAATCCTAAATGTACTATAGCCTCATGTTTATAGATGTGGTGCACAACACACCGATAAACAAGACTCTACTATACACGGTCTGTAGATATTCTGAGGACTAACTGCTCTGATACCACTCTGTCACGCTCCGTACCGGGCACATCGGTGCCCTACACAGGCACCCTTCTATTCATACAACATAATAAACCGCGGAAGATAAATAACACTCATTTTTTTTTAAAACAAAGGCAAAGCCGGAAAGGCTTCCGTATAAATATAAATCATCTGAAAGGGTCTACGTTGTACAACAATGTAAATACAACTTACACCAGTCCAGACCACATATGAATACAAACATCTAAGAGTTTGGACAAATACTATGACGGGACAAGGCCCCGTCGTACCCCTGAATATACCTAGCCATAATGACAAGCTCCGGAACATTGGAGCCATCTCAAAATGCTGAACCAGGATCCTAAGCTCGCGGATCCACAACTGTGTACCTAGACCTGCGGACATGAACGCAGCCCCCCGAAGGGGGTCAGTACAACAAGTACTAAGTATGGAACGGAAATAAAGTACAACAATTAAGATCATAACTATACAAGGAATGACAGAGGCAAGTATGAAAATCAAATACCAGATCCTACCGTGTCATATAAAAATCAGAGCCAACTGTACCTTGTATCACTGTACTACTGTAACACCGCACCACTTTCAAATATGAAAGCCATATCAAAATCCGGGACACCTGCCCTCAGCATATAATATCACAGAAGCATGCTCGTGGAATACAACATCACTGTCAGCATGTAACAAGTATAACATACAACTACCCGCACACTGTGCCTTTTTAATCAATGAGAGTAAACTTTACATGCTTTAAAATATGAAGCTTATGATCAATCTAGGGCCACCCGCCCGTAGTATCATTATGCAAACCTACTCCTGGGACTGTTTCACCCGCAAGGGTCTTGTGGACCCGCATAGGACAATTTTCCCCGCATAGGACTATTTCACCCGCACAGGACTATTTCACACGCTTAGGCCCTACGGGCCCGCAATGAGAATATACGTCATGCTCGCATCATGGGTAGCAAATCCATAGATATGTATAATGTCTTGGGGGTTTACCCCACAATTATACTCAGAAGGTGTATAACGTCTTGGGGATTTACCCCGCATTTATACTAAGGAGGTTGTCACGACCCGTTCCGGGGCCCGTGACTGGTGCCTTACCCGGGCACCCAAGTAGACATACATCAGAGTAATCAGCGGAATATAAAACAAGACATGAAATAATATGAAGTGAGAAACAGTTTAACTGAGAAAAATTGCCCTTCGGCATATATATAATAAACTTGAACCCGACGATTACATCCTTTACAAACTACGCCACAACAAGATTACTGACCTCTAAGAATGTTATAACAACAATGGCGGGGCGGGGCCCGCCATACCTGAATGTAAGTACTACAACGGCAGGGACTATACCACTGATAAGCCTCGGAGAAGCAGATCTTCCCAAATCTTTGACGTGACCTAAGGCGAGGATCAACGATCGGTGTACCTCTACTGCGGCATGAGCGCAGCCCAGGAGGTCGATAACGGTACCAAGTATGTGAAATCGAAATATCGTAAATGAAATCATAGTAGTCTATATAAAGCGAGACATGTATGATAACCAAACTACGATTCCTGATAAATAAGCGATGTCAAGTCGGGACTCGCGCCTCAAAGTCATCACTCAAATATAACTATGGGTCTCACGCCCACAACATCAATCATGCAGTGGAATACCTTCCTCACCACGGAAGTCTATGATATAAAAGCACCAAGGAATACACATGAACACGGGTCCCACTGTGTCATAATAAAACCGTGACGGTAAATGCGAAGGCATAGCCGACTACTAAAACCCACGCAGTACCAACAATGCCATAAAAGCGTATCACGAGGTCTTTCTAGGCCGCGCCATATGATCGGCGGGCCACTCGCCTCGGTATCAATGCGCGTCAAATCCTGGAACTTCGCAGACTCGCGTAGGCCACACACATGGGCCCGCGTGAGGTATTCCGCGTCGGTAGCTACTCCCCGGCATCGTCTGGACTCGCGATCGCGTGGCCACATAGACCGCGTGGCCATATAGACCGCACACTAACACTCGAACTCGTAGCTCGCGTAGGTCCCTGGACCCGCGTGAGGTATTCTCGAATCATAGTCCCGCATCGCCCGAGGTATACCGCGTCGGAGGCGACAACCCCGTATCATGTCAAGAGGTGAGTGGTACAATACTATCATAACGACTTATCGTTAAACAACATAAGCACAATCAAGGGAAACCCCTTTACACAAACATCACAAGATACTAACACACGTAGCATCCTAAACATGTTTACTTATCAAATCAACAAGAAAGTATTACAAGGCTATCACAAACCAACACAATCAAGTTATTCACACAAGGTACTTTCTACTTTATGTCAACAAGTTCGGGTTTTTATCCCCAAAGTACTTCCTATGTTAACTCTTTAAAAGATCCGTTTCTTTCACAAAAGTCACACAATACCCGTAGTATAAAAATAGAGTGACTATCTTTTTAAGTAAACCAAAACACTTCTTTTTGTAAAATCAAGTAACAACATTCTTTTCCAAACGTTCAAGTTTGCCTAATTTCAAATGCTCAAGTTTCTCATTTTGAAAGGTTTAGTAGTTCATAGTCTTAATCACTTAATAATATAATTCTCTTTTAAAACAATTTGAGAAACATATGCCTTATGTGTGAGTAGGTTATTCTTATTCATAACAATCTTATTAAGCGACCATGATCTAGGAAATGTAATATCATTTTGTCTCATCTTAGCTTCATGCGGATGGAGGTTTCTCTTGGTTTTCATAATACTTAATTAGTCAATACATTTCCTTTATTAGCTTTGCGATGGTTTGTTCGATACTTATTCTCATTTCAAATCCATACAAGGCTTTCATAAAACAATTAAGTAAACCGTTCCTTTTATCACTCTTAAGTCGTTATACCTAACTTCCCATAAAGCTAGTATAACTCTTAAGCTTTTAAAACCAAGTATTACTCTTCTTTCAAAAACGATTCTTAATTCTTTTGAAATACTTCAGATTCTTATTATTTAGACTCAAGTCAAAAGACATCGAAGTAAAACCACATTCAGTTAACACACGTACGTCTATCGTACTATATATATTCTTTTCAAAATATCATGCTCAAGAGGATAGGAAGAATCACATACCTCGCGACGATTATCGACAATTAGCAAAACGCTCCACGGCTATAACCCGGCTAGCCTTATCCACCTTCCAAGTAGAACATGCTACTCGCAGAACTTTCAACCTATAAAGGCCATATACGTCTATCAATGTCTAGACTACTCTGTAGAATATTCTAAGCAGAGGGTTCACTATTCTACGGAAAATCGGGCAGCACTTCCCTACCCGTTAAACTACACAAGTCTACTGTAAATACAGTCCTATGTAAGTACAGTTCATCTTCTTCTTTAATATTCTTCTGATGTGATTTCAATTCAATTCTCTTCTCTTATACCATCCTTCTATATATCTTATACTCATTTCTATACTACTACAGTATGTAATTTCCAATCACAATAGAAGGACAAGAGTATTTACCTCGATAAGCCCAAAATTATCCAAGTTTAAATGTCGATCCTGAGCAACGTTTAGCTCCTACTCTGAGTGCTCCAACCTACTCCAAACAACCCTTAGAAGTTTCTAAAAAACTTCTACTTAGCACTTCAACCAACTATGAAGATTTTCCTTAGGGTTTCGTTTTGAGACTAAAAGGACATAAGGTAGTATTTCCGGGCTCTACGTATAGAGGTAACTTTGGAATACTACAAGGTATAAGGCTAAGGTATTTTGGAATAGTAACAATACTTGGAGAATACTTTTCTACCAAGGGGGGGGGGTATTTTACGAGAACAACACTCAAGAGGGGGTACTTTGGCTAGCACCACTAGAGGGGTATTTCTGCCAAAGGCCTGCAAAGGGGAAGGGAGGCTTGGACGAAAGCCTTACAAAGGGGGAGAGGGATTTCAAGACTTAGAAAGTGTGGAGTGGATGAAGAAGTCTTCAACCAAGGGGGGGTATTTATAGGGCCTTCAATGGCCAAGATCAAGACAAGTGGTGGGCAAGTGGAGGGTGAAGATTTGCCCAAGTGCACCCTAGCCATCTACTCCACAAAACCCTCCAAACATTGACCCAAGTTTTAGGCCACAAAACATGCCAAAAAACGTGCTCACTTTCGGCCACAAGACCGCCCACTTGAGGGTGACAAGTGTCGCCCTCTCGTTGGTCCAAAATATTTCATCTCTCGGAAAAATCCGCAAAAATTATTAAAGTCGCAACCATAATTGTTATACCCCGTATTTCCAGAGTATGTACGTAAGGACGTACGTACGAAAGTTTGAGCCTTAAGTTAGGCATAGGACCGAAAATTTTGTGCACAACCCCCGAAAAGAATCGTTTTCCGACGAAACGTTTTCCAAAGCTTGCGTAGGGAAAATTACGGCTATGTCATTTATTATTTTTGCGGATTTTTCCGAGAGATGAAAT
The DNA here is from genome assembly GCA_029844215.1 of Przewalskia tangutica. Lineage (NCBI taxonomy): Eukaryota > Viridiplantae > Streptophyta > Magnoliopsida > Solanales > Solanaceae > Przewalskia > Przewalskia tangutica. The sequence goes on along the minus strand of CM056729.1, from coordinate 79,487,893 downwards.
ATTTTGGACCAACGAGAGGGCGACACTTGTCACCCTCAAGTGGGCGGTCTTGATGGCCGATTGGTTGCACGTTTTGTGCCATGTCTTGTGGCCTAATCCATGGGTCAATGTTTGTGAGGGAATTGTGGAGTAGGGATAGGGGGCACTTGGGCAAATCTTGGCCCTCCACTTGCCCCCCACTTGGCTTGATCATGGCCATTGGTTTCCCTATAAATACCCCCCCCCCCCCCTTTGAAGACTTCTTCATCCACTCCACAAATCTCTAAGTCTTGAAATCCCTCTCCCTCCCTCTCTATGGTTTCGTCCAAGCCTCCCCCCCTCCCCCCTTTCGTGAGGCCCCCTTGGCCGAGAGATCTCTCTCCCCCTCCTAGTGGTGTTGGCCGAGAGGTACACCCCCCCCTTGCCTAGTTGTTCTCGTAAAATACCCCCCCTCTTGGTAGAAAATACTCTCCAAGTATTGTTACTATACCAAAATACCTTAGCCTTATACCTTGTAGTATTCCAAAGTTACCTCTATCGTAGAGCCTTAAATACTACCTTATGTCCTTTTTGTCTCAAAACGAAACCCTAAGGAAAATCTTCATAGTCGGTTGAAGTGTTAAGTAGAAGTTGCGTAGAACTTCTAAGGGTTGTTTTGAGCGGGTTGTGTTATACCCCGTATTTCCAGAGTATGTACGTGAGGACGTACGTAGAAAAGTTTGAGCCTTAAAGTTAGGCTAGGACCGAAAATTTGGGCACAAGTACCGAAAAGAGTCGTTTTTCGACGAAACGTTTTACAAGACTTGCGAAGGGAAAAATACGGCTAAATCATTTATAATTTTTGCGGATTTTTCCGAGAGACGAAACATTTTGGACCAACGGGAGGGTGACATGTGTCACCCTCACATTGGACGTGAGATTGGGGCGGCAAGTTGGACGACTTGGGCTTGTGGTTAGGTAGGATATTTGTGATAGTTGGTGTGGTAGATGGATAAGGTACACATGGTTAAATCCTAGCCCTACACTTGCCTTACACTTGGATTGATCTTGGCCATTGGTTGGCCATTGCTTGACCTATAAATACCCCCCTTAGTTGATGAACTTCTTCATCCAAAAATCATTTTCTAAGTGTTAAAATCCTCCCTCTTTGTGTGAGCTCGTCCAAAGCCATCCCCTCCCTTGAGAAAGGCCTCTCCGAGCACCCCCTTTGTCTAGTGGTTCTAGCCGAGCCTACCCCCTTGGTAGAAATACTCTCTAAGTATTGTTATAATACCAAAATACTTTAGCCCAAATACCTTGTAGTACTTTCCAAAGTTACCTCTATACGTAGAGCCCGGAAATACTATTATACTTCCTTTAGCCACTAAACGAAACCCTAAGGAAAACCTTCATAGTCGGTTGAAGTGTTAAGTAGAAGGCGTAGAACTTCTAAGGCTTGTTTGGAGCGGATTGGAGCACTGGAGTAGGAGCTAAACGTTGCTCAGATCGACATTAAACTTGGATAATTTTGGGCTTACTGAGGTAAATAATCCTATCCTTCTAGTGTAATTGGAAATTACATACTGTAGTAGTATAGAAATGAATATAAGATTCATAGAAGAGAATTGAACTGTAATAGAAGGATATTACAGAAAAGGATTGAACTGATATCACGTCAGAAGAATATATAAGTAGAAGTTTAAACTGTACTTATATAGATCGTAATTGATGAACTTATAACCTTATTGGTTGAATGTTCCAGTAGCATGTACTACTTGGAAGGTGGACAAGGCTAGCGGGTTATAGCCTTGGAGAGTTTTGCTTATAGTCGATAATCGTCGCGAGGTATGTGATTCTTCCTATACACTTGAGCATGATATTTTAAAGGAATATATATAGTACGGTAGACGTACGTGTGGCAATGTCTTTTGACTTAAGCCTGAATAATAAGAATCTTGAAGTATTTTAAAAGAATATATATATAGTACGGTAGACGTACGTGTGTTAACTGAATGTAGTGTTACGGCAATGTCTTTTGACTTAAGCCTGAATAATAAGAATCTTGAAGTATTTCAAAAGATTAAGAAACCTTTTTGAAAGAAGAGTAATACTTGGTTTTGAAAACATAAGAGTTATACTAGCTTTATGGGAAGTTAGGTATAACGTCTTAAGAGAGATAAAGATAATGGTTTACTGATTTTTAGAAGTTAAGAGACTTGATCTTAAAATATAAGAGACTTGACTTGAATGAATTAATATGAATTTTGTGTGAAACCTCATTCGTGAGTTATGAGTACTTGGTTTTTAAAAGGAGAAATGTTTTACTGATTTCGGAAATCAGAATGAGTATCGACAAACCACTGCAGCGTTAATAAAGGAAAATGTATTGAATAATGAAGTATTATTAAAACCAGTAGAAACCTCCATCTGCATAGAAACTAAGATGAGACAAAATGATATTACATTTCCTAGATCATGGCTGCTTAATAAGATTGATTATAAACAAGAATAACCTACTCACATATAAGACATATATTTCTCAAATTGTTTAAAAGAGAATTATGTTTTAAAGGATTAAAACTATGAACTACGAAACCTTTTCGAAAATGAGAAAACTTGAGCATTTGAAATTAGGCAAACTTGAACGTTTGGAAAATAATGTTGTTACTTGATTTTACAAACGGAAGTGTTTTGGTTTACTTAATAATGTTAGTCACTCTATTTTTATACTACGGGTATCGGGTGACCTTTGTAACAGAAATGGATCTTTAAAAGGAATTTAACGTACGTAGTACTTTAGGGTTAAAACCCGGACTTTGACATAAAATGAAAGTACCTTGAGTTGTGTATAACTTGCCTATGCTTGTTGTTGTGAAACTTGCCTATGCTCGTTGTGATAGCCTTTGTTGTGCAAGAATTGTGTTTTTATACTACCGCGTCTCTCGGTGGAGGGCCGGTTGACTTGTTGAGGACTTACTTGGACGTGCCGGCAGTGACGGAGAATTCCACAGGTACGCTCCTGTTGATAGTGTTATTCCATGGACTAGCTCTCCATGAGGTTTTACTGATTGGCCTTGGTATCTGGTGGTCGGCTTTCGTACTTGCTCCGTCTCGTGGCTGATTTGGCCTTGGTACCTGGTAGTTAGACCTCGCACTTGCCCCATTCAGTGTAGTGACGAAGTCTCGTGATACGGCCTTGGTACCTGGTAGTTAGCCCTCGTAATTGCCCCGGTCAGCTACGTGACACGGCCTTGGTATCTGGTAGTCGCCAGACTTGCCCCGTGTCAGCTTCGTGGTTTGGTTGTATAGTATTGTTAGTACGGCTTTGGCATCATGTAGGACTTGATGTTCATATGTACTCATTGGTGTTATTATATCATAGACTGCCGGCAGTGAGGAAGGTATTCCACGGGCATGATTGATGTTGCGGGCGTGAGACCCATAGTTATATTTGAGTGATGACTCTGAGGGCGTGAGTCCCTGACTTACATGACTGCTTATTTATCGTGAACTGTAGTTTGGTTATCATACATGTCTCCTGCTTTATATAGAATGCTATGATTTTATTTACAGTATTTTACAGTTTCACATACTTGGTACTCAGACCGACTCCTCGGCCGCGTCATGCCGCAGTAAGTACATCTGCCATTGTGGATCCTCGCTCATGTGGATCACGATTCGTGTCGAAGCCCCATTTCTTGGAGGCTTATCTTTTGGTATGTTACCCGAGTGCAGAGGTTCTTGTACATTCTGGTATGGCGGGCCCCGTCCCGTCATAGTTGTTATCCACTTTCTTAAGGTCCGTAAATTTGTACCAGCGGGTTGTAAGGATTGTAACTGTTCAAAGGTCGATATATATATATATGCTTAAAGGCAACCGTTTTGGTTGGCCTATCTTCTTTTATCTTGATCCATATCTATTTGTATGTTTAAATTGTTATTTCCGCTGGTTTTTCTCTGATGTTGTATCACTAGGGTGCCCGGGGTAAGGCACCACTGCCCGGTTCGGTCGTGACAAAAGTGGTATCGAGCGATTAGTCCTCTAAAGTGTCTACAGACCGTGTCTAGTAGATTCTTGATTATCGATGTGTTGTGCACCACATCTATAATCAGGAGGTTATAGGACATTTAGGATTGGTTTCCATTCTTCTCATTCTGAGATCGTGCCTTAGAGCTGTGTGATAAGTTGGACCCCTCTGACGTATTCCTTTCCTTTACGATTATGCCTCGCGTAAGGCAACCCGGCCTGCAGGGCAAGGCAGGCGAGTCGCGAGTAGAGCAAGGCGCCTCTACAAAGACCACAAGACTGAGCCTCCACCCCACACCGGCAGAGGAGATGGGTTACAAAGAGTGGGCCCAGTTATTGGCCAGGGTTGTGGCCAGACTTGAGGAATGGCTGGACGCAGCAGTTCCAGTAGCACCAGTGGTTCACCCTAGATCAGATAGTTTGAGGCTACGGGATTTTACGAGTCAGAGCCCGCCGAGTTTTATGGGTCGAGGCACGAGGATGATCCGCAGGAGTTCATCCGAAGCGATTCTGATCAGTCGTAGAGTGATCAAGGCATCGAGACCGAGCCGCTGGTCCTAGGTTCGCATCGGTGCGTGATCTGCCGATCGTTTGATTCGTGGGAGCTGTCGGGAGAGCATGCACTTCCACCGCTTGGGGACGAGTTTTCAAGGGCTTTTCTTGCACATTTCTTGCCTCGCGGATGACGAGGGCTCGGGCCAGATTTTTGGTGTTGCGCGTAAGCCGCGCAGTTCGGGAGTACAATGTGGAGTTCGACTCATTGGCCCGGTACGTCCCCGCGTTAGTAGCTAGTATGGAGGATCGAGTGCACCGATATGTTACAGGGCTCGATGATTACCTAGCAGAGAGTTGTTCGGGTGTAGCTCTTCAGCCGGGCATGGACATTGCCCGCATGCAGGCTTATGCACTTGGATGTGAGGAGCGGAGGAATCGACGGAATGACCAAGATCAGCAGAAGAGGGCCAGAACAGCAGGGTCCTTTGATAACTTTCGAGGCGGACCGCCTCAGCAGCAGACTAGTTATGTACCTCCGCCAGTACAGAGTGGTCCTCCACAGCCTTCGGGACCTTCGGGATATTCAGGAGCAGGTCAGGGCTCCCAGGTTTCAGATTTTCAGGGGAGTAGGAGTGCTCGCCGGATGAGGTCGCCCTTGTCTCAGTGTGGCCGTTGTGGAAAACTTCATAAGGGAGAGTGTCATACTAACTTGGGAGATTGTTATTCTTGCGGCCAACAGGGCCATCTGGCGAGAGACTGTCCGACCAGGGGTAGCGCTGGTAGGATAGCACAGACTACGGGATCAGTTGCGGGTTCTTCACCTTCCATAGTTAGGCAGGATGTTCATACACCGGCAGGCCACGGCAGAGGTCGCGGTGGAAGTTCCCAGTTTTAGCGGTCCTTTGAACCGCCTATTTTCAGGTATATCCTTAACCCTCTAGAGTTTTGTATGTATTGATGTTATGAGGATGTGTTTAGTGTTATGTTCGGATAGCTTTGTGCTAAAAATGTGATTTAGAAGCCTGGTTAGTGAAAAGGGTAAGCCTGGGGGTGAGAAAATGATGAACCTTAGAATATTACAGTTGAGACCTTAGATGTAAGGTCGTCTTGAGTACAAGATTTTGCGGGTGATCTTTGTCAGAATGTAAGTATACGTGGAGTAATTGTGGGAAAATTCCTTGGGTGGTGTAAAATGGAAGTGGTAGCTTTGACCAGATAGGTAAGATTGTTCCGGATCGAAACAAGAGCTTGATGCGTTAAGTGGGTCGGTTGGGGCCATGTTGGCCAACCCGCGGCTGTTTCGGCGCTGGGTCAGCTGGGTGGTCCCGCCAGTGGTAGGGTCACGAGGGTGCTAGGCCCAAGTTTAGATGACCATCGTATGAGTTCGTGGATATGTTCGACTGAGCGGATCATGAAGGCCGGAATGGCCTTAAGGAGATTGAGGCTAGTAAGATGACCAAGTTTGGAGGTGGTGACTCCAAAGTTTTGGGAATCAAGCGATGGTCAAGTATGGTGCGATACTAGAGAAGTTCAAGTGTTCGAAGAGTACGACGGGTAAGGATAGATGTGAACATACTTGAGAGAATAGAATTGATCGTTACCCTTGTGAAGTAAAGGTGCGAAGGAATATCTGTTAGACCGGGGGGTGGAAGCTTTTGTAATGCTAGAGGTGATTCCTCGTTGACTTGGGTTAAGTACTGGAGCGTGTGTTATTTTTGTGGCCATATGTGGCATTGACAACTTGTTTAAGTTAAGAAGAACTTTATCGTTATCCGTCTTGAGAAGGAACATTCGGGACGAATGTTTCTAAGTAGGGGAGAATGTTATACCCCGTATTTCCGCAGTATATGCGTGAGGGCGTGCGTGAAAAGTTGAGCCTTAAAGTTAGGCTAGGACCGAAAATTTGGGCACAAGTACCGAAAAAAGTCGTTTTTCGACGAAACGTTTTACAAGACTTGCGAAGGGAAAAATACGGCTATATCATTTATAATTTTTGCGGATTTTTCCGAGAGACGAAACATTTTGGACCAACGGGAGGGTGACATGTGTCACCCTCACATTGGACGTGAGATTGGGGCGGCAAGTTGGACGACTTGGGCTTGTGGTTAGGTAGGATATTTGTGATAGTTGGTGTGGTAGATGGATAAGGTACACATGGTTAAATCCTAGCCCTACACTTGCCTTACACTTGGATTGATCTTGGCCATTGGTTGGCCATTGCTTGACCTATAAATACCCCCCTTAGTTGATGAACTTCTTCATCCAAAAATCATTTTCTAAGTGTTAAAATCCTCCCCCCCTCTTTGTGTGAGCTCGTCCAAAGCCATCCCCCCCTCCCCTTTGAGAAAGGCCCTCGGCCGAGCACCCCCCCCCCCTTGCCTAGTGGTTCTAGCTGAGCCTACCCCCCCCCCCTTGGTAGAAATACTCTCCAAGTATTGTTATAATACCAAAATACTTTAGCCCAAATACCTTGTAGTACTTTCCAAAGTTACCTCTATACGTAGAGCAGGAAATACTATTATACTTCCTTTAGCCACTAAACGAAACCTAAGGAAAACCTTCATAGTCGGTTGAAGTGTTAAGTAAGTTGCGTAGAACTTCTAAGGCTTGTTTGGAGCGGATTGAGCACTGAGTAGGAGCTAAACGTTGCTCGGGATCGACATTAAACTTGGATAATTTTGGGCTTACCGAGGTAAATAATCCTATCCTTCTAGTGTAATTGGAAATTACATCGTAGTAGTATAGAAATGAATATAAGATTCATAGAAGAGAATTGAAGCGTAATAGAAGATATTACGTAAAAGGATTGAACGATATCACGTCGGAAGAATATATAAGTAGAAGTTTAAACTGCATTTACATAGACCGTAATTACTGAGACTTATAACCTTATTGGTTGAATGTTCTGCGAGTAGCATGTACTACTTGGAAGGTGGACAAGGCTAGCCGTTATAGCCGTGGGCGTTTGCTTATAGTCGATAATCGTCGCGAGGTATGTGATTCTTCCTATACTCTTGAGCATGATATTTTAAAGGAATATATATAGTACGGTAGACGTACGTGTGGCAATGTCTTTTGACTTAAGCCTGAATAATAAGAATCTTGAAGTATTTTAAAAGAATATATATATAGTACGGTAGACGTACGTGTGTTAACTGAATGTAGTGTTACGGCAATGTCTTTTGACTTAAGCCTGAATAATAAGAATCTTGAAGTATTTCAAAAGATTAAGAAACCTTTTTGAAAGAAGAGTAATACTTGGTTTTGAAAACATAAGAGTTATAGTAGCTTTATGGGAAGTTAGGTATAACGTCTTTTTTTTTTCCAGGTAAATGCAAATATTATTACTAATAACGGAAATAAGGATGGCTACAATCAGTCATTGAGGGTTCTCAATCCTCAACGTTATGCAAACAAGAAATGGGGGAGGGGAGCAGTGGTCACTCAAAGGTGCCATTACAAGAGGGGATGAGATCATAATAGATTTAAGTCCTTTTGGTTCTAGACAAGGACTTGTAAAGATTCCTGCATAAGTTTCCTATGTTGAATTAAAACTCCTTGCACGTTTAGTACGTGCATTAGATGCATTTGTTGGGGAATTCAAGAGTAGTGCACTATTGGAAAAGGTTGCCATAAATGGTTCAAGTCTTTTGGCAATAAATGCTCCATTGGCCGAGATCAAATGAGAGTTCTTAGGCGATTTTGAAAGGAGTGACCCTTCGATTTCCACATAAGTTGATCTTCCAAGACTTGATTGAAGAGAAGTCCCTTCGAATTCCGTAGCCATCAACTTTCCAAGTCTCTTTTGACGAGTTGCCCCTATGTTTTCCGCAACATTTGAATTCGTTAGGTTAGGTGACTCTTCGGTTCTCACCCTTATCAATTTTCGAGGCCCCATTGAATGAGATGTTTCCTTGGTTCTTTCAGCCATTAAATGCCCCAAATTACCAAGTCTCGTTTGTAGGGTAGGTTGTTCGACTTCCACACGTTTTGAACTACCAAGAACCATGGGAAATGAACCAACATCGGGCTCTACAATCTTAAACCGAAGACTCTTAGGCTGCAGCCATGACCCACGACCAGCTGCGTGACCAATCAGCAGCCCATGACTACCCATCTGACCCTCCTTCGACCCGTAACCATCCTCTTGATCCTCCATCAACCGAAGCCCACCCATGCGACCCGTCATTCCCTCGAGAAGGGGTGGGGTTTCGGAAACCGCAACAATTGCATTCTCAATGTCCTTGGGAAAAGAAGTCCCAATGGCTTCACCAACCTTGATCGATGCCTCACGGACATGAACAACGCCCCATGACCACCGACCGACCCGCCATCAACCCTGGATCAACCACGTGACTCGTACCATCTCTCGACCTCCACGTTGTCATTCGGAAAACAACTATAAGCCGCACCATTATCCTTCATAAGATTACCTCTATACCGTGACCCATGGATTCCATCCACAACCCAAGACCACTATCACGACCCTCTTGCAACCCGGGACCCCACCATACCCACCTTTGACCGGGATCTCTATCAAGGTCCGTAGACCGTCCAAAGGTCAAAAGTTGTTTGAAGAGTAGACCGCTTCAATTCGTGAGCCATCCTTTGAGGTTTTCGATGTCCCGTTGAATGAGATGTTTCCTGGTTTTCTTAGCAATTAAATTCCCAATTTACTAAGTCTCGTTTGAAGGGAAGATTGTTCGACTTCGCATCCATTGAATGCAACAAATTCCTAGATCTCTTTTGGATAAGAAACCCTGCCTAAAACCTTAGCGTTTCCAAGGCCAATTGGAAAAGAAACATTGTCGAACTCAACAACCAAATGCTGGTGACCCATAGACTTCCTCCAAGACCCATGCCCACCCACCTGACCCGCAATCAACCCGTGACCAACCTCGAGACCCGATGTCACCTTGGCATCCAAAGTGGCCACCGGAAAAGCCTCTTTGTACTCAGAAGCCAATGGTCGGAGACCCAAAGGTTCAAACCACAAGTTCTGAATATCAACACCACCCTCCTGCCACCCGGATCTACCCTCCATACCCACTTTCGACCCGGGATCCCTATCAAGATCCGCAAACTCCCCAGAGTCAGGAGTACCTACCGGAATCGCAACCGCCGTTCCGACGTCCAAGGTGCCTGCCGGAAGGTTGGGAGAATCAAAGAGCTGAATCTTCAACCCAAGACATCCATTATGACCCTCTTGCACACCAAGATCACCCTCCTGACCTGCTAATAACCCTGCATCACCCGCCAGTCCCGAAAACTCCACAATATTCCGAGAAGCAAACTGGCCACCGCCATAGGCTGCCCCCCCGGAAATGCAAACTTCAAATTCATATCTTGAATCTTGTAATCTTGAACAATCAACATAATCTCTTTCATTCTTTTGGCTGAAATCTTTGTATTCTTTCTCATGGCTAGAAGGAAGATAATGCAAGTCTTGAATAATCTTTAATCAAGTTGAAGTATCTTCGTAACAATCTATGGACAAGTTGATAAACTCGAACAATCTTTCCACAATTTTCGAAAAATCTTCAAATAAGATGTAAAATTTCCGTAATAAACTCAACAACTTCGTATCAAATTCAAGTAAGATGAAATCAGATTTAAGGAGTATGAAATTGAAGATGAAATCATAAGAATGAGGCGGATTGCGAAGAGCGACTAGGGAGAAATGTTGAGAGCATTTTCGCCTAGTGAGAGAAACTTCTCTCTAGGTATAACGTCTTAAGAGAGATAAAGAGAATGGTTTACTGATTTTTAGAAGTTAAGTGTTACACCCCGTAAGTCCAGGACATGTAAAAGAGAATGTACGAAAGGAAACAAGACTTGGAAATTAGTACGAAAGGAAGAATTGTTTTTCCGACGGAAAATCTTCCGGACGTCGGAAAGGAAAAATGTTCGTTATTGAGAATTGGATTCTCAAAATGCATTATTTGAAGAGTAAGGAACTTATTAATATTATGGAAATTTATTTTTACGGATTTGGTCACGTGGGGCCCACCCGAGAATTTTACGTTTTGTGGGGGCCATGAGGTTCACGAATTTTATGGGACGAATGAGAGAGGCGACACGTGGCACCCCATAAGTGGTCTTGGTCGAATTAGAGGAGGTATTTTGGTCATTGAACCTCTTGGAAGATAAGTCTTGAGCTTGACATAATTCGACTAGTCAACTTGCCAGGCGATCCATGTGATTTTAATCCAAGCCTCACATTTGTTTAAGTCTAAGCCCTCCAATATGTTTTATATTCACTACTAGTGCAAGACTAGCTTTTTACACTTAGAAAAATTAGAGAACCTTGTGTTCTTCCATAGTTGCTCTCGGGTTGCTCATCTCCCACTAGAAAAATTTGTAGTTTTGATCTATTGTTCACAAGACTTTAACCCAATGTTCTAAGGGTGTTGTAAGGTTATCTCAATAGAAAGATTTCAGAAAAGCGGAGTTTTCACGTTAGTCAAGGCGGAAACTATTGGAGTTCTTGACTTTGAAGTTGGAACTTGAAGATGGGTTCTTCATATGCCTCTAAGGAGTGCTTGGAGCGGATTGGAACCTAAGGAAAGGAGCTAAGAATTGCTAAGGCGCGACTTTGGAATCTTGGAAATTTTAAGGGCTTTGAAAGGTATAAATTTTGTCGTTTTAGTAGTTAAGACTTACTTATTGTTGTAGCTATGGATTTTAGCAAGCATGTGTTATATAGTATGAAGTTTGATATGTTTATGGGCTATTGGAACCTAATCAGAAAACTAGCATGTTTAGCTTTAAGACTATAATTGAGTTGATTATTCGTTTAAGTCATCGCATGTTGTGTAAGAAGGAAATTATAGTTGGTGAAGTGGTTTATAACTATATAACATGTTGACCTAAGAACTTGAAATTGGAAAAGGGTTGGAAAAGACTTAGTGTTGCTATGTAAGTTGGCCGAGAATTGGCTAGTGTGCATTAGACTACGCCATTATGAATTGTGGGCGGAAATGTTACACGTATTGTAAGGCGTGTAATCCCCTTTGTTTGGTTGTTGTTTGGAGCCTTAAATGAGGCATTGGTTATTGTATTCGGCCTTGAAAAGGTGGCAAAGTGAGTAGAAACAAAGGAAGTCTTTTAGATTTTCCGTAGAATTAGAGACTAAATACTTAGTATTATTCTACATAGAGACTAGAAGTTGATAGCCTTGTTGTGACCATTATAGGTTGACACTTCTACCTCACGTGTATTCGGCTTAGCTTGTGGATTTAGCGAAAGGTATGTGAACTATCTCTCTTCAGCATGATTCCTTAGAATAAAGAAAGTAAGTTCTACTCATGAATGATCCATTCCTTGCTTGTATTTGGATTGCCTAAAATAGAATTTGTTCTATGTACTTCCTTGAGTGTACTTTGATGTTTAAATTGCAAGTAGTATAATCCATTTCCTTAGGGAAGTTTGGATTCTTAAAAGTGAAGGTATTTTTCTTAAAGTACATAGAGACTTGAAAAGGAAGTGGTTTCCAAATCTTTTGGCTAGTGCCTTAGTTCTAAAACCTAAAGGTCATTATAATGACTTTAGGAGTCAAAGGAGTGATTTACTTATTTGATTTAAAAGAGGAGAAATGACATGATTTAAGAGAAGTAACTTGTGTTAAGGGTGAAGTTACTTGAGGTTTAAAAAGTAGAAGAACACTTGTTTTCTAACTATTAAGAGACTTGAAGTATTTTGAAAGTTAAGAACTTGTTTTGTAAGTATGTGATACTTGGTTTTAATAGTATAAGTCTCTTGGTTATTGAAGGAATGGATACGTCTAAAACCATAAAGGGTTATAACGGCTTTATGGGAAGTTGGTTATAACGGCTTTATGGAATGTTTTGAAAGTTGTCCATTTTGATTAATCGGCATAATTTGCCTAGATTGTGAAAATTTAGAGTCACTTGATTTCAAGATTTGAAATGATTTTTCTAAAAGTTTAGTAACTTACTTTGAAAAATAGACACGCCTTGATACTACGTGTTAGTATCTTGGGGCTTTACATAGAAAGGAGTCTTTTATAAAAGAATGTCGTATGTAGTACTTTGGCTTGATAAATTGAGAATTTGTCTAAGTGTGCCTTGATAAGTACTTTGGCTTGTTAAAAGAGAATTATTCTATGTATGCCTTGATTAGTACTTTAAACGATAAATTGATGATTTGTCTAAGTGTGCCTTTATAAGTACTTTGGCTTGTTAAAAGAGAATTATTCTATGTATGCCTTGATTAGTACTTTGGCTTGATAAATTGAGAATTTGTCTAAGTATGCCGTGATAAGTACTTGGGCTTGTTAATTGAGAATTGCCTATGTGTCTGGAAATAGCCGTTGTGTGCTATTGGTATATCGGTCGTTTGGTCATTCCGGGTTTGTGGCATTTGCATAATTCCGTGGATTTGCTACCCACGATCGAGGAATACCTCACGCGAGTCGTAGGGCTTATGCGGTGAAATAGTCCCGTGCGGGCGGGTCCGACCTATGCGAGAATACCTGTGCGAGTCCGTAAGGGCTTATGCGGGTGAAATAGTCCTATGCGAGAATACCTCATGCGGGTCCGAAGGGCTTATCTTTGGTGAAATAGTCCCGTGCGGGCGGGTCCGACTATCACGAGGAATACCTCACGGGTCCACGCGACCTATCACGGGTGAAATAGTCCCAGAATAGGATTGCTAAATGATACTGCGCGCGGATGGTCTGTTTGATCATGAGCTTCCTAGTTTATATTGTAAGGATACTCATTTACTCTGCATTGTTAGTAAGGCACAATGTGTTGTATTTTGATTATCATATATGTCCCGAATTTGTTTGTGTTACCCTATGGTCATGCTTTACGGTGGGATTAGGGCATGGGACACGAGGTATCGAGGACACAGGTGGGACTTGGTGTTCATGTATCCTTATTGGTGTTATTACATCATGGATGCCGTGATGAGGAAGGATTCCACGCATGATTGATATTATGGGCGTGAGACCCGTGGTTATATTGAGTAATGACTTTGAGCTGCGTCACGACTTGATATGATACTTATGTGTTATGCATGTCGTAGGTTGGATATCATACATGTCTCTGTGTTATTTAAGCTGCTATGATTTTATTACGATGCCTACTTTCACATACTTGGTACATTCTTTCTTGACCTCGCTTGGCTGCGTTCATCTTGAGTTTAGGTACCTTGATTCGGTGATCGGCAGTGTAGGATCTGCTCGGTGTTTTGGATAAGCTCCTTCTATTAGGAGTTTATCTTTGGTATATGTCCTTCAGATGCACTTTGTATAGTTTGGAGTACAGCGGGGCCTTGTCCCGGTAGTTCGATTTAACTCCACAAGTGCGTATTCATATGTGGGATTGGACTCGTATGCGGTGTAGTGTCTTTTGTTTATGTATGTATGGCAGCCTTCGGCTTTGCCGCTTGCGTCACGTTTGTTTTAAAAAAAAATGAGGTGTTATTTCAGTTCCGCAGCTTACTTATATTGTTAAGGTAGAAGGGTGCCCAGGTAGGGCACCAGTCACGGGCCCGGGGTTCGGGTTGTGACATTAAGAGACTTGATCTTAAAAGATAAGAGACTTGACTTGAATGAATTAATATGAATTTTGTGTGAAACCTCATTCGTGAGTAATGAGTACTTGGTTTTTAAAAGGAGAAATGTTTCTTGATTTGGAAATCAGAATGAGTATCGACAAACCACTACAGCGTTAATAAAGGAAAATGTATTGAATAATGAAGTATTATTAAAACCAGTATAAACCTCCATCTGCATAGAAACTAAGATGAGACAAAATGATATTACATTTCCTAGATCATGGCTGCTTAATAAGATTGATTATAAACAAGAATAACCTACTCACATATAAGGCATATGTTTCTCAAATTGTTTAAAAGAGAATTATGTTTTAAAGGATTAAAACTATGAACTACGAAACCTTTTCGAAAATGAGAAAACTTGAGCATTTGAAATTAGGCAAACTTGAACGTTTGGAAAATAATGTTGTTACTTGATTTTACAAAGGGAAGTGTTTTGGTTTACTTAATAATGTTAGTCATTCTATTTTTATACTACGGGTATCGGGTGACCTTTGTAACAGAAATGGATCTTTAAAAGGAATTTAACGTATGTAGTACTTTAGGGTTAAAACCCGGACTTTGACATAAAATGAAAGTACCTTGAGTTGTGTATAACTTGCCTATGCTTTTTGTTGTGAAACTTTCCTATGCTTGTTGTGATAGCCTTTGTTGTGCAAGAATTGTGTTTCTATACTCGCGTCTCGGTGGAGGGCGGTTGACTTGTTGAGGACTTACTTGGGCGTCTGGCGGTGTGGAGAATTCCGCACGCGCTCGCTGATAGTGTTATTCCATGGACTAGCTCTCCATGAGGTTTCTTTGTTCGGCCTTGGTATCCGTGGTCGTCTTCGTACTTGCCCGTCTCGTGGTGATTCGGCCTTGGTACTGGTAGTTAGCCCTCGCTTGCCGTTCGGTGTAGTGATGAAGTCTCGTGATACGACGCTTGGTACTGGTAGTTAGCCCTCGTACTTGCCCGGTCGACTACGTGATCGGCCTTGGTATCCGTAGTCGGCTTTCGTACTTGCCGTGTCGCCGTGGTTTGGTTGTATAGTATTGTTAGTACGCTTTGGCATCGTAGGACTTGGTGTTCATATGTACTCATTGGTGTTATTATATCATGCATCGCGGTGAGGAAGGTATTCACGCATGATTGATGTTGCGGGCGTGAGACCATAGTTATATTTGAGTGATGACTCGAGCGTGAGTCCACGACTTACATGATTGCTATTTATCGTGATCGTAGTTTGGTTATCATACATGTCTCACGCTTTATATGAATCGCTATGATTTCATTTCTGATATTTACGATTTCACATACTTGGTACTGTTATGACCTCGCCGGGCTGCGTTCATCTGCGGTAGAAGTACATCGGTTGTTGATCCTCGCTCATAGGATCACATTTCACAGTGTAGGGAAGCCCCATTTCTTCGGAGGCTTATCTTTTGGTATGTTACCACCAGTCGAAGGTTCTTGTACATTCGTGGTATGGCGTGGCCACTGTCGTCATAGTTGTTATCACTTTCTTAGAGTGCAAATCTTTGTAGGCGGGGTTGTAAGGATTATGGCTCAAAGGTCGATATATATATATATCTTTGAAAGGCAACCGCTTTGGTTGGCCTATCTTCTTTTATCTTGATCCATATCTATTTGTATGTTTAAATTGTTATTTCCATTGGTTTTCTCGATGTTGTATCACTAGGGTGCAGGTAAGGCACCACCACGGGCCGGGTTGGTCGTGACAGTTGGAGCGCGAGTAGGAGCTAAGCGATGCTCGGGATCGACATTTAAACTTGGATAATTTTGGGCTTATCGAGGTAAATATCTTGTCTCCCTATTGTAATTGAGTTTACATACTATTGAAGTATAAGAATTAAGTATAAGTTATATACCGTGAAGGTATATAAGAAGGGAATTGATGTACTTACATAGAATTTGTATTCTGATGAACTTGTGAAGTTTGTGGTAGGAAGTCTTGCCCAATTTTCCGTAGAATCTTGTATCTAGATTTATTCTCTATGAGTAGTCTAGGCGTTGATAGACTTGTATAAACGTTATAGGTTGAAATCGCGAGTAGCATATTCTACTCGAAGGGTGGAAAAGGCTAAGCCAGGACTACGATCTTTGGAGCTATTTGCTAATAGTCGATAATCGTCGCGAGGTATGTGATTCTTCCTATCCTCTTGAGCATGATATTTTAAAAGAATATATATATAGTATGGTAGGCGTCGTGTGTTAAGCGAGCGTAGTTTTACGGCAATGTCTTTTGACTTAAGCCTGAATAATAAGAATCTGAAGTATTTCAAAAGAATTAAGAAACCTTTTTGAAAGAAGAGTAATACTTAGTTTTAAATGCTTAAGAGTTATGCTAGCTTTATGGGAAGTTAGGTATAACGACTTAAGAAAGATAAAAAGAATGGTTTATTGATTTTAGAAGTTAAGAGACTTGATCTTAAAAGATAAGAGACTTGACTTAATTGAATTAATCTGAATTTTGTTAAAAAGTGTGAAACCTCATTCGTGAGTAATGAGTACTTGGTTTTTAAAAGGAATAATGTTTTTACTGATTTCGGAAATCAGAATAAGTATCGAACAGACCACAGCAGCGCTAATAAAGGGAAATGTATTGACTAATAAAGTATTATTAAAACCAGTAGAAACCTCCATCTGCATAGAAGCTAAGATGAGACAAAATGATATTACATTTCCTAGATCATGGCTGCTTTAATAAGATTGTTATGAACAAGAATAACCTACTCACATATAAGGCATATGTTTCTCAAATTGTTTTAAAGGAGAATTACATCATTAAGTGATTAACTATGAACTACGAAACTTTTCGAAAATGAGAAAGTTGAGCACTTGAAATTAGGCAAACTTGAACGTTTGGAAAATAATGTTGTTACTTGATTTTACAAAGGGAAGTGCTTTGGTTTACTTAAAAAAGATAGTCACTCTATTTTTATACTACGGGTATTGTGTGACTTTTGTGAAAGAAACGGATCTTTTAAAGAGATTAATGTATGAAGTACTTTGGGGATAAAAAAACCCGCACTTGTTAACATAAAGTAGAAAGTACCTTGTGTGAATAACTTGATTGTATTGGTTTGTGATAGCCTTGTAATACTTTCTTGTTGATTTGATAAGTAAACATGTTAGGATGCTACGTATGTTAGTATCTTGTGATGTTTGTGTAAAGGGGTTTCCCTTGTTGTGCTTATGTTGTTTAACGATAAGCTGTTATGTTAGTATTATATCACTCACCTCTTGACATGATACCGGGGGTTAAGCTGCCCTCCGTCGGGGTATAGCTCGGTGATGCAGGACCGTGATTCGAGACTACCTCATGCGGGTCCAGGGACTATGCGAGCTACGAGTTCGTGTTAGTGTGCGGCCCTTGTGGTCATGCGATCTATGTGGCCGTGCGGTGCGAGTCGGGGCGTTGCGGAGTAGCTACCTCGATGCGAGGAATACCTCATGCGGGCCATTGGAGTGGCCTATGCGGGCTGCGGGAAGTTCAGGACTAGACGCGCATTAGATCTGCGAGTAGTGGCGGCTTGATCATGTGGCGGTCTAGCAGATCTCATGATACGATTTATGACCTTGTTGTGGGTGTTAGTAGTCGGCTATGCCTTCGCGTACCCCGTACGGTTTTATTATGACACAGGTGGGACCTGGTGTTCATATGTATTCCTTGGTGCTTTTATATCATAGACTGCCGGCAGTGAGGAAGGTAGTCCACGGGCATGATTGATGTTGTGGGCGTGAGACCCATAGTTGTATTTGAGTAATGACTTTAAGGGCGTGAGTCCCTGACTTGACACGACTGCTTATTTATTGTGAACTGTAGTTTGGTTATCATACATGTCTCCTGTTTTATATAGACTACTATGATTTCATTTCTGATATTTTGATTTCACATACTTGGTACTGTTATCTTGACCTCGGAAGTGCGTTCATGCCGCAGGTAGAGGTACACCAGTGTTGATCCTCGCTCATAGGGTGTTATACCCCGTATTTCCGGGGTATGTACGTGAGGACGTACGTACAAAAGTTTAGCCTTAGTTGACACTTTGGACGAAAATATTGTGCATACCACTCGAAAAGAATCGTTTTCCGACGAAACGTTTTCCAAACTTCGCGAAGGGAAAATTCCGGCTATGTCATTTATTATTTTTGCGGATTTTTCCGAGAGATGAAATATTTTGGACCAACGGGAGGGTGACACTTGTCACCCTCAATGGACGGCAACTTGGGCCAAGGTTGCACGTTTTTTGTGCCTTTGCACAAAGTCAAGGAGTTGGTAGGATATTTGTGTAGTAGATGGATAATGACACTTTGGTGAATCTCCACCCTACACTTTCCTTGCACTTGGCTTCATCTTGGCCATTGGTTGGCCTATAAATACTCCCCTAACTTGAAGGTTTTCTTCATCCATAAATCAATTCTCCAAGTCTTGAAAATCCTCCCCCCTCTCTTTGTAGTATTCTCGTCAGAGCCCTCCCCTCCCGAGAAGGCCATGGCGAATACCCCCTTTGTAGAAGTTGCCTTCTAGTATAGTTACTATACCAAAATACCACTAGCCCAAATCCCTTATAGTATTTAAGTAGAGTTGTTAGAAACTTCTAAGAGTTTCTTGGAGCTATCGGAGCGTGCAATTAGGAGCTAAACCTTGCTCAGGACCGACATTTAACTTGGATAATTTTTGGGCTTATCGAGGTAAATACTCTTATCCTTCTATTGTAATTGGATATTACATATAAGAATAGTTAAGACTTGAGTATAAGATATAGAAGAATATTAAAGAATAGAATTGAAGTATTATCACGGTGAAGGGTATAAATGAAGAATAATTGAACGTACTTACATAGAATTTGTTTCTGATGAACTTGAGTAGCTTGACGGGTAGGTAAGTGCTGCCCAATTTTCCGTAGAATAGAGAACCCTCTGCTTAGAACTGTATGCAAAATAGTCTAGACGTTGATAGACGTATCTGACTATTATAGGTTGATTCTCTGCGCGCAACATATTCGACTTGGCAGGTGGATTTCGCCGAGAAGGTATGTGATCCTTCCTATACTCTTGAGCATGATATTTTAAAGTATATGTATATAGTACGGTAGACGTACGTGTGTTAACTGAACGTAGTTATACGGCAATGTCTTTTGACTTAAGCCTGAATAATAAGAACCTTGAAGTATTTCAAAAGAATTATGAATCATTTTTAAAAGAAGAGTAATACTGGATTTTTAAACAGAAAGCTTAAGAGTTATATTAGCTTTATGGGAAGTTAGGTATAACGACTTAAGAAAGATAAAAGGAACGGTTTTACTTGTTTGTTTATGAAAATCTTGTATTGACTTCTGCAAAGTATAGTAAGATGGTTTGATAAGTAAACATGTTATGATACTACGTGTGTTAGTGTCTTGTGATGTTATTCTTGTTGTGCTTACGTTGTTAAACGTTAAGACCGTTGTGATGTTATTATATCACATACCCCCTTGACTTGTTCTACCGAGGGCTTGCCACCCTTGATGCGGGTCTATACGGCTATGCGATGTGTGACTATGCGGGCTGCGGGAGTTCGAGATTGATCATTCGGGTGTTTTATCCGTCTGCGGGGATGCCTATGCGGATCGGCTACCGTCACGAGGAATACCTCATGCGGTGCGTGTGACTATGCGGTCTATTGAGACTATGCGGGCGGGAGTCGAGGAGAAGTCAGGGGTTAGCTACCCCGTCGAGGAATACCTTATGCGGGTGCGTGTGTGACTATACGGACTACGAGTCCGTGAGTTAGGCACGCATAATGATACTATGGGCGATTGGCCTTGCTTGATCATTCGCGGCCTAGAAAAGACACATTCTGATTTACCTATTATTGTTCTTGTTTGTGATATGGCACTAGGTGCAATTGAACTGATTTGCAAATGGTTTTAAATACTTGATTTCATTTAAGTACTTTACAGTTTCACATACTTGGTACTTGTTGTACTGACCTCCTTCGGGGGGCTGCGTTCATGCCGCAGGTAAGGGCAAACAAGTGCTAGATCCACATCCTTAGGATCTTTTTGCTTTGGTGTCAGGAGCTCCATCTTCTCCGGAGGCTCGACTTTTGGGTATGATCTCCCTGTTGTGGTATATAGTTTTGTACATTCAGGGTATGGCGGGGCCCTGTCCCGCCATAGTTGTTTATCTTCTTAGAGGTCTGTAGTCTATTATGCAGTTGGGATGTAAGCGCAAAACTATGTATATATATATACGAAAGCGACATTTTCTCACATAAAAGCGTGTCTCATATTACAAGCTGTTTCATGTCTTGTTTTATATTCATTGATTACTCGATGTATGACTACTTGGGTGCGGGTAAGGCACGATCCACGAACCGGCAGTCGTGACAAAAGTGGTATCTGAGCGATTAATCCTCGGAAAGTGTCTGAGACCGTATCTAGTAAGTCTTGATTATCGGTGTGTTGTGCACCACAATGTCGTGAGGCTATAGGATATTTAGGATTGGTTTCCATTCTTCTCACTCGAGATCGTGCCTTAGAGGCGTGTTATAAGTTGGACCTCTAACGTATTCCTTTTACGCATGATTATGCCTCCCGTAAGGCAACCGGGCCCGGGAAGGGCAAGCGGCAGGAGGCTGCTAGTAGGACACCGAGTCACGAGGGCTCGAGCCCGATCTATGCAGGGCGGCGAGTTCCATGGCCGCCCGGCCCAGCGAGACCACGATACCGCACCTCGCCCCACACGGGGCGTAGGAGTTAAGTACAAGGAGATAGCCCATTGGCGGGGATCGTGGCGAGATATGAGGATAAATTTGGATCTGGCGGATTCGATTCGGCCCAGTAGTACCGTGGTTCACCCGGAGGCGAGATAGTTTGAGGCTATGAGATTTCTGAGTTGTAGCCGCGAGTTTTACGGTCGAGGCGGAGGATGATCCGCGGGAGTTCATCCGTCGATTCTGAAGGATTATGAGGTGATCGGGCGTCGGAGACCGAGTCCGTGATCTTGGTTCGCATCGGCCGCGTGATACCGCGATCGATTGGTTTGATTCGTGGGAGTTATCGGGAGAGCACGTCCCGCCTACTTGGGATGAGTTCTCGGAGGCTTTCTCACTCACTTCTTGCCTCGCGGATGATGAGGCGCAGGCGACATATTTTATTCTTGAGGCGAGAGGGCCTTGATTAGGGAGTACAATGTCGAGTTCGATTCTTTGGCTCGATATGTCCCTGCATTGGTAGCGGATATGGAGGGCGGTGCATCGCTACGTCAGGGCTAGATGATTATATGGCGAGTCTTGTGCGGGTGTGGCTCTTGACGGCATGAACATTACCGTATGCGAGCTCATGCACTTGGATGCGAGGCGTAGAGACCGCGGGTCGGCGATATCAGCGGCGAAGAAGGCGAGCGGCGATTCTTTTGGTAGTTCTCGGGGTGGGCGGCCTCGTGACGTCTAGATTTGCACCACGGCCAGCTCGAGCACTCTACATCGTTTTGGTGCAGCGAGCATTGGGGCGGTCGGGGCCGAGGACTTGGACTTCGGTAGCAAGGGTGCTAACCGATCGAGTCCGCTCGGTGTGTCCGTTGTGGTAGATTCCATTCGAGGCTGTAGTACTACCGGGAGCTTGCTATACTTGTGGCGGCGGGTCATTATGCGAGTTTGTCAGGCGAGCGCGAGGGTAGGGTCGACGCCGAGTGCATTGCCGGTCTTCATCCCTCCGATTACTCGCCCGGGCGGTACTCATGGACCCGGAAGGTCGCGGCGGAGGTCGTGGCGGGTCCCAGATTCGCGGTCCTCGAACGCATTTATGCCTTGTCCGGTAGGCGGGATCGGGAGGCCTCACGATGTCGTCACAGTACCTTATCGGTTCGGATTCGATGTGTATGCCTTGAAAGATCCGGTTCTACTCATCTATATATATCCCCTTATTGCTAGTAGGATAGGGATAGAGCACGAGTCCATAGACCACTTTCGAGGTAGCTACGCCGATGGTGATTCGGTGGTAGCTCGGCGGGTATATAGGGCTTGTCGGTGACGCTTATCTGATCGTCGGACCACTGGCCGACTTGATAGAGTTGGATATGACTCGATTTCGATGTGATCATGGGTATGGATTGGCTAGCTTCACTACGCCCATGAAGCTGCGAGGGAGAAGTAATGCAGTTCGGTTTCTGAGGAGCCGGTTGTCGTGTGGGAGGAACAGTATCGGCAGGGGTAGGTTTATTTCCTACCTCAAGGCTAGGAAGATGGTGCGAGAAGTACATCTACCATCTCGTTCGGGTGTTTGATCTGCGAGGTGCGATGCAGATTTTGATCGATTCGATAGTCGAGAGAGTTCCCGCACGTGTTTCGCACGACCTCCGGGTATCCCTCACGAGAGGAGATAGAGTTTTGTATCGATGTCTTTGCGGACACTCGGCTATTTCCATTCCACCATACGAATGGCACTGCCGAGTTGAGAGAGTTGAAGGATCGACTTAGAGATTTGTTGGAGAAGGGCTTCATCGGGCCTAGTGTTTCTCCGAGGAAGCGCCGGTATTGTTCGTGAAGAAGAAGGGCGGGGCCATTTGCGCATGTGTGTTGATTCTGAGCGGTGAACAAGGTGACCATTAAACGAATACCGCTTCCCGGGATTGATGATTTGTTCGACCGGTTGCGAAGTGCGAGATGTTTCTCCAAGATTGATCTGCGATCGGGCTATCATCAGTGCGAGTCGAGAGGCGGATGTCCCTAGGGCGCATTCGGACGATGCGGGCATTATGAGTTCAGTCATGTCTTTCGGGTTGACCAATGCTCGGCGGTATTCATAGATTTGATGAACCGAGTGTTCAAGCCATTTTGGACACGTTTGTGATAGTGTTCATTGATGACATCTTGGTTTATTCTCGCTCAGGCGGAGCATGCGAGCATTTGAGGCTGTCTTGAGAGTTCTCCAGACCAGCGATTATCGCCAAGTTTTCCAAATGTGAGTTTTGGTTGGCTTGGTGGCTTTTCTTGGGCATATTGTCGGCCGATGGTATTCGTGGATACGGCCAAGATCGAGGCGATCAGAGTTGGCCTGACCTACTACTCAGCCGAGGTTCGCGATTTTCTAGGCCTTGCGAGTTATTATCGGTTCGTAGAAGTTTGCTTCTATCTGCACCATTGACTAGGTGACTCGGAGCGGCTAAGTTTGATGGTGATGCGTGTGGCGGGGTTTCCGATTCTTGAAGGAGGCGGCCGCCCGTTCTTACTCTTCCGGAGGTCGACGGCTATGTCGTGTATTGTGATCGTCGGGCATCGGGTTGGGATGTGTGTTGATGCAGCGGGGCAAGGTTATAAGCGTCGCATCCCGAAGCGGCTTAAGAAGCATGAGAGGAACTACCCCACCCATGATTTGGAGTTAGCGCGGTGATTCACGCCTTGAAGATCCGAGGCACTATTTGTATGGGGTTCGTGTGGATATTTATACTGACCACAAGAGCCTCGGTATATCTTCACCGGAGGAGTGAACTTACGGCGAGGCGGTGGTTAGAGTTGCTTAAGGATTATGGCGTCGATATCTGTACCACGGGAAGGCCAATGTTATGGCGAATGCCGCCAGTCGTAGGTCGATGGGTAGCCTATCGGATGTGCAGCCGGAGAGAGGAGGGCATGGTTCGCGATTTGCATCAGTTAGCGAGCCTTGGTGTCCGTTTGATTGATTCTGATAGCAGTGGGGTTCGAGTTCGAGAGGTTGTCGAGTCTTCCATCGTCGAGGAGGTGAAGAGGCAACAATTTGAGGATCCAGTTTTGACACGGTACCGTGATACGGCTCTTCGTGAAGGAAGGTCCTTTTGAGGTAGCTTTGATGGGGTGCTAAGGTTCGAGGCGAGTTGTGTGTTCGGATATTGCGGGACTTGGCGGCGAGTTCTAGAAGCACGGCGCGCGTTACTCTATCCATCCGGTCGACCAAGATGTACCACGACCTCGGATCTGTGTATTGGTGGGATGGATTGAAGAGGGGCGTTGCGAGTTTGTAGCTCGGTGCGTGTTGTCGGCGGTGAAGGTAGAGCACGGAGGCACGGTGGTTTGTTGCGACGATTGAGATCGACCGGAAGTGGGAGGTGATCAACATGGACTTCATCACGGATTACCTCGCACTTTCGGAGACATGATTCTATATGGGTTATCGTCGATGGTGGCGAAATCAACCCACTTTCTTCCGTCGGGATGACTTTTTAGTGAGGATTATGCGGACTTTACATCAGAAATCGTCGAGACTACATGAGTCCCTATTTGATCATATCGCAGACGAGCCCGGTTTCGGCTAACTTACGGAGGTCCTTCGAAGGGTTTAGGGGCGAGTGAGCACGATCTGCATTCCATCCACGCAGAGACAGACGGACGGTGGCGCACTATCCGGACTCTTGAGGATATCTGCGAGCTGTGTTATTGACCGAGGGTAGTGGGAGGATCATTTGCCTCTAGTTGAGTTTGCATATAATAATAGCTACCACTCCGGTATTCGGATGGCGCCTTATGAGGCCTTGTATGGGAGGAAGTGCGGTCGCGATAGGCTGGTTTGATGTGGGCGAGAGTGCGATTAGTGGGACGGTTGGTGCGTGAGCGATGGATAAGGTGAAGCTTATCGGGAGCGGTTGCTCGCGGCTCGAGTCGGCGAAGTCGTATGCAGATCATCGTCGTCGGCATCCGGGTTCGAGTTGATGAGTGGGTTTTCTGAAGGTGTCACCCATGAAGGGTGTGATGAGATTCGGGAAGAAAGGAAACTTCGGCCAGTACATTGGGCGTGTCAGTTGTCCGCGGTAGGCAAGGTTGCCTATGAGTTGGGTCTGCCGTCCGATCTGGAAGCGATGCATCCGGTGTTTCATGTTTCTATCTTGAGAGATGTGTCGGGATCCATCTAGAGTGCATCCGATTGATGATGTCCAGGTGACCGAGGGGTTATCGTATGAGGAGATTCCCATAGCGATAATCGATCGTCAGGTTAGGCGTCTGCGGACCAAGGACGTGGCTTCCGTCAAAGTCTTGTGGCGGAACGAGCTCAGGGAGGAGATGACGTGGGAAGCAGAGGAGGACATGAGGCAGAGGTATCCTCACTTATTCCCCACCTCGGGTAACTTACTTTCCTACTTGCTGGTTTTTAATTATCGTATTTGCCTAAGTGTTGTTTTGTGGCCGTATGTGGCATTTGCAAACTGTTTTAGTTATAAAGAACCTTATTGTTATCTGTCTTGGGAAGGAACATTCGGGACAAATGTTTCTAAGGAGGGGAGAATGTTATACCCCGTATTTCCGGAGTATGTACGTGAGGACGTACGTACAAAAGTTTAGCCTTAGTTGACACTTTGGACGAAAATATTGTGCACAACACTCGAAAAGAATCGTTTTCCGACGAAACGTTTTCCAAACTTCGCGAAGGGAAAATTCCGGCTATGTCATTTATTATTTTTGCGGATTTTTCCGATAGATGAAATATTTTGGACCAACGGGAGGGTGACACTTGTCACCCTCAATGGACGGCAACTTGGGCCAAGGTTGCACGTTTTTTGTGCCTTTGCACAAAGTCAAGGAGTTGGTAGGATATTTGTGTAGTAGATGGATAAGGACACTTGGGTGAATCTCCACCCTACACTTGCCTTGCACTTGGCTTCATCTTGGCCATTGGTTGGCCTATAAATACTCCCTAACTCAAGGTTTTCTTCATCCATAAATCAATTCTCCAAGTCTTGAAAATCCTCCCCTATCTTTGTAGTATTCTCGTCAGAGCCCTCCCCTCCCTCGAGAAGGCCCGGCGAATACCCCCTGTAGAAGTTGCCTTCTAGTATAGTTACTATACCAAAATACCCTAGCCCAAATCCCTTATAGTATTTAAGTAGAAGTTGTTAGAAACTTCTAAGAGTTTCTTGGAGTTATCGGAGCGTGCAATTAGGAGCTAAACCTTGCTCAGGACCGACATTTAACTTGGATAATTTTTGGGCTTATCGAGGTAAATACTCTTGTCCTTCTATTGTAATTGGATATTACATATAAGAATAGTTAAGACTTGAGTATAAGATATAGAAGAATATTAAAGAATAGAATTGTTATACCCCGTATTTCCAGAGTATGTACGTGAGGGCGTACGTACGAAAGTTTAGCCTTAAAGTTTAGGCATAGGACGTTTTTTTTGGGCACAACTCCCTTAAAGAATCGTTTTCCGACGAAACGTTTTACAAGGCTCGCGAAGGGTAAATTACGGCTATGTCATTTCTAATTTTGCGGATTTTTCCGAGAGACGAAACATTTTGGACCAACGAGAGGGCAACACTTGTCACGCTCTCATTGATGGACGTTGGGGCGGTAATAGGGGACGAAAGTGTGGCCTTTTTGTCAAGGAGTTGGTAGGATATTTTTTTTGTGTAGTAGCTAGAATGGACACTTGCCTAAATCCTCACCCTACACTTGCCTTGCACTTGGCTTCATCTTGGCCATTGGTTGGCCATTGTTTGACCTATAAATACCCCCCTTTAGATGAAGAGTTCTTCATCCACAACTCATTCTCCAAGTCTTGAAATTCCCTCCCCTCTCTTGTAGTATTTTCGTCCAACACCCCCTCCCCCTCTAGCCTTAGTGGCTTGGCCGAGTGCCACCACCCCTCTAAAGCAAGCCCTGGCCAGAAACACCACCCTCCCTTGGTAGAAATGTTGTCTTCCAAGTATAGTTACTATTCCTAAATACCTAGCCCAAATCCCTTATAGTATTTAAGTAGAAGTGGTGTAGAACTTCTAAGGGTTCTTGGAGCTATCGAGCGTGCATTTAGGAGCTAAACCTCGCTCAGATCGACGTTTATACTTGGATAATATTGGGCTTATCGAGGTAAATAATCTTATCCTCCTTTGTAATTAGAATTTACATCTTGTAGAAGTATATGAATAAGTATAAAATACTTAGGAGGATATTCAGAATAGAATTGAAGCTATCACATTAGAAGGGTATAAAGAAGAATAATTGAATTGTACTCACATAGATTGTATTTACAAGAGATCGTATAGTTTAGGGTAGGGAAGTGCTGCCCAAATTTCCATAGAATAGAGAACCTCTCGCTAGAGCTTTATACTGATCTGATCTAGACGTTGATAGACGATTTGATCGATATAGGTCGATACTCGCGACATATTCAACTTGGCGGTGGTGGTTTTCATGAGAAGGTATGTGATTCTTCCTATACTCTTGAGCATGATATTTTAAAGAATATATATATAGTACGGTAGACGTACGTGTGTTAACTGAACGTAGTTATACGGAAATGTCTTTTGACTTAAGCCTGAATAATAAGAATCTTGAAGTATTCCAATGAATTAAGAAACCTTTTTGAAAGAAGAGTAATGCTTGGTTTTAAGAAAACTTAAGAGTTATACTAGCTTTATGGGAAGTTAGGTATAACGACTTAAGAGAGATAAAAAGAATGGTTTATTAATTTTTGAAGTTAAGAGACTTGATCTTAAAAGATAAGAGACTTGACTTAATTAAATTAATATGAATTTTGTGTGAAACCTCATTCGTGAGTAATGCGTACTTGGTTTTTAAAAGGAATAATGTTTTACTGATTTCGGAAATCAGAATGAGTATCGACAAACCACAGCAGCGTTAATAAAGGAAAAAGTATTGACTAATAAATTATTATTAAAACCAGTAGAAACCTCCATCTGCATAGAAGCTAAGATGAGACAAAATGATATTTCCTAGATCATGGCTGCTTTAATAAGATTGTTATAAACAAGAATAACCTACTCACATATAAGGCATATGTTTCTCAAATCTTTTTAAAGGAGAATTATATCATTAAGTGATTAAGACTATGAACTACGGAACCTTTCGAAAATGAGAAACTTGAGCATCTAAAATTAGGCAAACTTGAACGTTTAGAAAAGAATGTTGTTACTTGATTTATAAAAAGGAAAGTGTTCTGGTTTACTTAAAAATGTTAGTCACTCTATTACTACGGGTATCGGGTGACCTTTATAAAAGAAATGGACCTCTTAAAGAATTAATGTAAGTAGTACTTTGGAGATAGAACTTGGTTTTGTTAACATAAACATTAAAGTACCTTGTGTGGTTAGCTTGTCTATGTTTTGCTGGTATTAGCCTTGTGATACCTTTCTGCTGGTTTGATAAGTACCCATGTTATGATACTACGTGTGTTAGTGTCTTGTGATGTTATTCTTGTTGTGCTTACGTTGTTAGACGTTAAGCCCGTTGTACTGTTATTATATCACATACCCCCTTGACTTATTATACCGAGGGCTTGCCACCCTTGATGCGAGTCTATACGGCCTATGCGGTCTGCGTGACTATGCGGAGCAGCGGTATGCTCCAGGATTGATCATTCCGGGTGTATTAGCCCGATGCGGGGGATGCCCTATGCGGTCTGTGTGACTATGCGGTCTATTGAGACTATGCGGCTGCGGAGTCCGTGAGGGTACTGGTTGGCTACCCCGATGCGAGAATACCTCACGCGTCTATGTGTGACCTAGGCGGACCGCGGGAGTCCAGGATTAGGCACGTATAATGATACTATGGGCGATTGGCCTTGCTTCGATCATTCGCGGCCTAGGAAAGACCTGTTATTGCTCTTGTTTGTGATATGGCACTATGTGCAAATTGAACTAATTGTATTTGCAAATGGTTTTAAATACTTTGATTTCATTTAAAGTACTTTACAGTTTCACATACTTGGTACCTGTTGTACTGACCTCATTCGGGGGGCTGCGTTCATGCCGCAGGTAGAGGTACTCCTACTGTTGATCCCCGTTCTTAGGATCACCGTTTCAGCGTTGGAAAAGCTCCGTTTCTCCGGAGGCTTAGCATTTTGGTATGGTCCCCTGTCGTTGTAGGTATTTGCATTCAGGGGTATGGCGGGGCCCTGTCCCGCCATTGTTGTTTTAAACTCTTAGAGATTTGTAGTCCTGTTGTAAGGTTGGGATGTAACTGTTCATTTTGGGTATTTATATATATATGCCGAAAGGCAACTTTTCCCCAGAAACTGTGTCTTATTTATACTGTTTCATATCTTGGTTGTTTTATATTCCGCGGATTTCTCTTATGTATGACTACTTGGGTGCGTAGGCACGATCACGCCCCGAACGGGTCGTGACAAAAAGTGGTATCGAGCGATTAATCCTCTGAAAGTGTCTCTGCACCGTATCTAGTAAGTCTTGATTATCGTGTGTTGTGCACCACACCAATAATCGTGAGGCTATAGGCTATTAAGGATTGGTTTCCATTCTTATAACTATGAGATCGTGCTTTAGAGTTTTGTTATCAGTTGGAACCCTCTAACATATTCCTTTACTTTACCAGTTATGCCTCCACGCCAGTAACTCGCCCGTAAGGCGGCGCGCGGTCGAGGAGCTGCGAGTGTACAGAGAGTTAGAAGGGCACAGCCCAATCATCACCTAGGTGATGCTTCACGCGGAGTTCGAGACGCCACCCCAAAGCAGAGTTTGGCACGGCAGCAGCTCATCGCGCCATGACATCCGGACCTTCGCCCACGACTAGGAGCAAAGTATGGATTACAAGGAGATGGACTCATTACTAGCAAGGATTTGGCAACTGAGAGTATTTTATGTACCGATATATCAAGGGTATTGATGATTATCTAAAGGGGTTGTGAAGTAGCTCTTGATCGGGAATGAGTTGGGCTTGTTCAGCTTATGCGGCAGTGAGAGAGGTAGAGATCGGCGATTAACCAAGATCGCAGAAGAGGCCCGATTGGCATGATCATTTGGTAACTCGAGGCGGACCGCCTCGCCAGTGACAGACATGCGCCTCCGCCGCAGAGTGTCCCTCCACAGGTTCGATTTTTCCTCGGTGTTCACAGGGCAAACGCCATCCCGAGAATGTCGTCTTTTTGATGGTTCTTGTTTTACCTGCGGCCGTCAGGGCCATGTGGCGAGGGAATGTTCTATGAGGAAGGATGCAAGTAGAAGGACTCAGCCTACCAGATCAGTTGCAGATTCAGTGGTTCGGAGGGGAAGGGGTGTTAGCCAGAGGAGGCCACCCCCACCTCGGTGTGGCCGTTATGGTCGATGTCATTTTGGGGAGTGTCGTGCTTCTTCGACAGCTTGTTATGCTTGCGGCCAGCAGGGCCATTTTGCGAGGAATTGTCCGACCAAGGGTGGTGCGGATGTGGAGACTCGGTACGTCGGGATCGGGCTAGTTCATCACCTTCCCACTATCGCCCAACAGTATGGATTGATTAGAACGACCTAGGGGAAGTGCAGCGTAGATACAGGTATATCCTTAACCCTCTAGAGATTTGTATGTATAGTAAGATGCGAATATCTTAAGTATTATTTTCGGTTAGCATTGTGTTAATTGTGATTAGAAATTATGGTTAGTTAACCGGGAAAGATTGGGGGATAGAAAAAGTGTGAGCCTTAGAATATTATACGTAGAGACCTTAGAGGCGAGGCCATCTTTGGTAAAAGAATTATTTCATGTTTGACCCTTATCGAAGTGCATAGTTTACGTGAGATATATTTGTGGGATAAGTCCCTGAGTAGTGTGTTATGAAAGAGGGTAGTTGAGCTAAGAAGACCGCTAGGTTTTCGTAACGTGATTAGTGAGATTGTTCCGGATCGGGGAGCTAGTGTTTTGCGCGTTGCCGGGTCGGGTTGAGGTCACACACCCAACCGGCCCGTGGATCGTGCCTTACCCCGCACCCTAGTGATCCAACATCGAGAAAACCAATGAAATAAAAACTTTAAACATGAAATGAGAGACATACTAAATAAACAGGCCAACCAAACAGTTGCCTTCAGTATATATATATATAAAGCCCGAACAGTTATCCTTTTTACAAACCCTGCCCACAACAGTGCTACAGACCTCTAAGATTTATACAACAACTATGACGGGACAGGGCCCCGCCATACCCCTGAATGTACAAGAACCTACGACTCAGGGAAACATACCAAAAGATAAGCCTCCGGAGAAACGGGGCTTCCCAATACGCTGAACGGTGATCCTAAGAGCGGGGATCAACGACCGATGTACCTCTACCTGCGGCATGAACGCAGCCTCAAGCGAGGTCGACAACAGTACCAAGTATGTGAAATCAGAAATATCAGAATGAAATCATAATAGCCTATAAAGCAGAGACATGTATGATAACCAAAATACGATGCAATCATAAAAGCAGTCAAGTCAGGGACTCACGCCCTCAAAGTCACCACTCAAATATAACCATGGCACTCACGCACACAACATCCATCATGTTCGCATCATGGCCGCATGCCCCCGGAAGACATCATCTGTGTAGACATGTCCATGATTCAACAAGAATGACAAGGCCGCTTGGCCACATGCCCCCGGAATACAAAGACGGTAGACATGCCCATGTAACCTCAACAACAATATACGGGTGGTCAACCCCGCCGCACGCCACGTGCCCCGAATACTGACGACGGTAGACACGCCCATGGAACAAGAATAACCATATATCGGTAATCAACCCCGCCGCATGGCCACATGCCCCTAATACAAAGATCGGTGTAGGCATGTCCATGTAACCACAATAACAATATATCACGCAACCAAAGCTATCACAAGAAAGCTCAAGCAAATTACCATACTTCTAAACTTTCATAAAAGATCCATTCTTTCTCGAGTCACTTGATATCAACACTTGCACAACAAATGCTATCTCAACAAGCATAGGCGAGCTACACAACAAAGAAGCATAGGCAAGTTACACAACAACAACCATAGGCAAGTTACACAACAACAAGCGTAGGCAAGTTATACACAACTCAAGCGACTTCCATTTTAGATCATAGTCCGGGTTTTAACCCTAAGTACTATGTACGTTAAGTCCTTTTAAAGAGATACATTCCTTTATAAAAGTCACCCGATACCCGTAGTATAAAACTAGAGTGATTCACATTATTAAGTAAACTAACACTTTCCTTTAAAATCAAGTAACAACATTCTTTCCTAAGTTCCGTTTGCCTACTTTCAATTACTCAAGTCTCTTACTTTAGAAAGGTTTCATAGTTCGTAGTTTTAATCCTTAAAACAATTTAAGAAACATATGCCATACGTGTGAGTAGTTTATTCTTGTTTATAACAATCTTATTACAGCAGCCATGATCTAGGAAATGAAATATCATTTTGTCTCATCTTAGCTTCTATGCAGATGGAAGTTTCTACTGGTTTTAATAACACTTAATCATTCAAAACATTTCCTTTTATTAACGCTGCAGTTGGTTTGTCGATACACATCCCGATTTCCAAATCAAGAAACATTCTTAAGCCGTTATACCTAACTTCCCATAAAGCTAGTATAACTCTTAAGTTTTCGAAACCAAGTATTACTCTTCTTTTCAAAACGATTTCAGAAATCTTTTGAAATACTACAAGTTCTTTATTATCACACATCAAGCCAGTTATAAACAAATCATTTACCTTTTTTAAAAACCACAAAGTATTTTCTTATCTACATAAAGCTGTTATAACCAACTTCCCATAAAGCCGTTATAACACTTTATGTTTCAAACCAATCAAATACAGATAACACACGTATCGCTCACCGTACTACATAGTTCACACATATCATGCTAGAAGAGATAGGAAGAGGTTCACATACCTCGCGACGAGTATCGACTAATAGCAAAATGCTCCAAACAGTCGACTACTCCTTAAGCCAAGTAAATCGCGCCACACGTAGTACTTCAACCTATAAGGCCACAAGGCGCTTATTAACATCGCAGAACTTTCTACAGAAAATTCGGCAAAGACTCCCCGCCACAACAGAAATCTCTTCCTATCGAGGCCGCCATCAAGCCAACCGGGGGTTTACACGCCTAACCTGACGCACAACTCTACTACTCGAATACTACACAAGTCTCATCAGAACACGCCCCTATGTAATTACAGTTCAGTTCAGTTCTTAATTCTTCAGGCTTAAGTCAAAAGACATTGCCACAGTACTTAAGTATAGTTCTATATATAGTATACTTCAACTATATATTCAACAACATGTAATTTCCAATTACAATAGAAGGACAGTAGTGTTTACCTCGATAAGCCCAAAATTATCCGAGTATAATGTCGCGCCTGAGCAAAGTTTAGCTCTACTCACGAGTGCTCTAACCGCACCAACAACCCTTAGAAGTTCTACGCAACTTCTACTTAACACTTCAACCGACTATGAAGGTTTTCCGTAGGTTTTGTTTTTTGTGACCGAGGAAGTATAATGGTATTTTCTGGCTTTTATAAGTACAACCTCGAATACTACACGGTATTTGGGCCAAGGTATTTGGACATTACAACAATCCTAGGAGAGTATTTCTATACCACAAACGGGGGTATTATACGAAAACAACTAGGCTAGGGGGGGGGGTACCCCACGGCTAGACACCTCTAAGGGGAGGGGTTGCTCTCGCCAAGGGTCACTCTGGGGGAGGACTCTCGGCCAGGGCCTTTCTCAAAGGGGAGGGGTTTTGGACGAAGCAAGACAAGAGGAGGGAGAATTTGAGACTTAGAAAGATTGCTCAAGTTTAGGATGAAATAACTCTTCAACAAGGGTATTTATAGGTCAAGGAATGGCCAACCAATGGCCAAGATGAAGACAAGTGTGGTGCAAGTGTAGGGCTAGATTTATGCCAAGTGCACCTTATCCATCTACCACACCAACTTGCACAAAATATCCTACCAACTAAAGCCCTCTTTTTCGTCCCATTGCCGTCGAAGTTCTTCCAATGCGAGGTGACATGTCACCCTCCGCTGGTCCAAAATGTTACGCTCTAAAAATCCGCAAAAATTAGAAATGACATAGCCGGAAATTCCCTACGAAAGTCGTGGAAACCGCTTTCACGAAAACGACTCTAATCGGGTGTTGTGAGCAAAATTAATTCGCCAAGCCACTTTGTAGTTCGAAAATTTCTACGCACGCCCCCACGCATACTGAAATACGGGTATAACATTCTCCTCCTTAGAAACATTCGTCCGAATGTTCCTTCTAAGGCTCAAACAAACGCGCACAAGATAGTCTTCACTACTATACTTACGAGAACAAACCCGCCCATCCGCCACGAAACACCCACTCAAAATACTTACATCCAAGTCCACGAGGAAACACCTCTAACATCACCGCAACCACCTCTCTCCGGGTCCTAAAATATACTTCCTTCGCACCTTCTCTTTACAAAAGAAATGATACCACTTTTGTCACTTTGCTCGAGGCATAAACCTTCTCAAAGCGACCCAACAAATGGTACCGGATCGCATGCGACATCGAGGTCGTGACACTCAAACTCTTACTCACAACTTTTCCACGCTTTTGTTATCGCCCGCTTCAAAACTCGGTCACTATCTCTTACGTGGTCATCATTAATCGGGAACACTCGATGGATTTCGATACTCTCCTAACGTATCAATAAGAAAGACCGAACGTCTCGCCTCCTAAGTGGACGGCAATTGCTAACATATAGGCAACCCGCCTATTCTTCACATGAACTCAAAAGGCCCAAAGTAACTCGCTAAGTTCCTCTGTTCTCCAAAACTCGCCACACCCTAACCACATACCGGAACAAGCTCAACCAACTATCTCAACGCCAAAGATCGAACCAATCGACCAAGAACTTACACTTCCGCCCTACAAGGCTTCACAAGGCGACATCCGAACACCGAAATGGTAGCCAAAACACTTCTCTCCAAAGGAGACAACGATCCTCGCAAATACCCTCGACATCAAAACACCGCCCGAGGCGAATACGATACAGAGACTCACCTGAGTTCCCAACTCTGCCTGGTAAAATTCTTAGAAAACGAAAATAGCCACCACCTGGGCTTCACTGTCTGTCATAAGGTGAAGGTAGGCACCCCGTGCAGCCTTACAACCCTTCAGACAACACCAACACTGCCGAGGGAACGACTCGATCAAGAACATGATAGTCGCCCCATCGGCCCGACCACTGGTCGAACGCATCCACGAACTCGTACGCTGGTCATCTAAACTTGGGCCTAGCACCCTCGTGACCCTACCACCTGGCGGGACCACCCAGAGCTGACCCCACCTCATTCCGGGCTACGGGTTGACACGCAACACGCCCTCAACCCGACCCTCCATCACGCCAACTCTCTAGTTCTCGATCCGAACGATCTTACCTATTCAAGTCATGAAAGCTACCACTTCCATCTCACATTACCCAGGGACTGATCACACAAATATATATCCCACGCACACTACGCACTCTGATAAAGGTCAAACATAAAATAGATCTTTTACTCAAGACGACCTCACTCGTAAGGTCTCAATCGTGACATAGTCTAGGGTTCACACTTACCATGACCCCATACTTAACCTCCCAACTAACCATGTTTTCTAACTCACAATTTACACAACGCTATTCGCACATAGCACATAATAATGAGATCATCATAACAGCATACCAAGACTCTAGAGGGTTAAGGATATACCTGAAGCTACCGCTCCACTCTAATCATAGGCACGCCTGCAGGCGCATAATCGTAGGCGTGATGAACCACCACCGATCTCGGGTGAGTCGTCGCTCAACCTCTCCTATAAGCACGCTCTCTTCACATGGCCCCCGACGGCCGCAGAATAACAAGCTCCTCGTACTACGACACTTCCCAAATGCGTCTACCACATCGACCACACCGGTAGGGTGATCGTGATCCGCCAACACCCTACTCCCTCAACATCTCGAAACTCGAGCCCCGACCGCCTCGATCTCCCAAAGGTCCCGGCGTCGCGAGGACCACTCGAAATGGCGGAGGCGCATAACTAGTCGGCTGAGGCGGTCCGCCTCGAAAATCACCAGGACCTCGCTGCTCGCCTCTTATGCCGACCTTGGTCATTCCGTCGATTTCTCCGCTCACCCCTGGGCGCATAAGCTCGCATGCGGCAATGTCCATGCCCTACCAAGAGCTACACTGAACAACTCTCGCTAGGTAATCATCGAGCCCTCAGAACATATCGGTGCACTCGGTCCTCCATACTAGCTACTAATGCGGGACATACCGGCTAATGAGTCGAACTCACATTGTACTTCCCGAACTGCACGGCCGTTCACGCAACACCAAAAATCTTTACCCGAGCCCTCCTTATCTGCGGAGGCAAGAAGTGTGCAAGAAAAGCCTTTGAGAACTCGTCCCACAAGGCCTAAGTGCATTCTCTCCCGACAGCTCCCACGACCAAACGGGCCGATCGCGGTATCACGCACCGATGCGAACTTAGACCACCGACTCGGTCTCCGATGCCTTGATCACCTCATGATCCGCTGCATCGCCGGATGAACTCTTGCGGATCATCCTCGTGCCTCGACCAGAAACTCGCGGCTACAACTCGTAAAATCTCGTAGCCTCAAACTATTCGCTTCTCGTGCACCACAAAGCGCTGAATCGAATCGCCAGATCCACTGTCCTCATATCGCCACGATCTCGCCGATGGGCCATCTCTTTGTACCCCAACTCCTCGCCTGTGCCGGACTGAGGCTCAGTATCAGAGTCTCGCAGCCCATCGCCGCCGCTTCTAAACTCACTGGGCGGCGTCGCAAAACTCGACGTCAAACACTACCTCAGCATCGACCGCTCGCGCTCGCACTCTCGAACCACACTAGCAGCTCCCTCGGCAGCCTTGCCCTTCTCGGCCCGGGTCGCCTGGCGTGGAGGCATAACTGGTGAAAACGAAATACGTCAGAGGGGTCCAACTTACAACACAGCTCTAAGGCACGATCTCAGAATGAGAAGAATGGAAACCAATCCTAAATGTCTCGCAGCCTCCGATTATAGATGTGGTGCACAACACACCGATAATCAAGACTTACTAGACACGGTCAGACACCCTCCGAGGATTAACTGCTCTGATTCCACTTTGTCACACCCCGAAATCCGGTCCCGTGACTGGTGCCTTACCCCGTGCACCCTAGTGATCCAACATCAGAGAAAACCAGCGGAAATAAAAACTTTAAACATGAAATGAGACATACTAAATAAACAGCCAACCAAACAGCTTGCCTTGATATATATATATAAAGCCCGAATAGCTTATCCTTTTACAAACCCCGCCACAACAAAGGCTGCACTTAAGATTTACATTAACAACTATGACGGACAGGCCTCGCCATACCCTCAATGTACAAGAACCTACGACTCAGGAAACATACCAAAAGATAAGCCTCCGAGAAACGGGGCTTCCTAATACGAACGGTGATCCTAAGAGCGGATCAACGACCGATGTACTTCTACTGCAGATTTAACGCACTCGGCGAGGTCAAGACAACAGTACCAAGTATGTGAAATCAGAAATATCAGAATGAAATCATAATAGCCTATAAAGCAGGAGACATGTATGATAACCAAAATACAAGATGCAATCATAAAAGATCAAGTCGTGACTCACGCCTCAAAGTCACCACTAAATATAACCACGGACTCACGCCACAACATCCATCATGTTCGCATCATGGCCGCATGCCCCCGGAATACAGCATCGGTGTAGACATGTCCATGATGCAACAATAATGACAAGGCCGCATGGCCACATGCCCCCGGAATACAGCATCGGTGTAGACATGCCCATGTAACCTCAACAACAATATACTGGGTGGTCAACCCTGCCGCATGGCCACATGCCCCCGGAATACAGCATCGGTGTAGACACGTCCATGGAACAGTAATAACCATATATCGGGTAATCAACCCGGCCGCATGGCCACATGCCCCCGGAATACAGCATCGGTGTAGACATGTCCATGTAACCACAATAACAATATATCACGCAACCAGGCTATCACAAGCAAGCTCAAGCAAATTACCATACTTCTAAACTTTCATAAAAAGATCCATTCTTTCTCAAGGAGTCACCTGATATCAACACTTGCACAACAAATGCTATCTCAACAAGCATAGGCGAGCTACACAACAGCAAGCATAGGCAAGTTACACAACAACAAGCATAGGCAAGTTACACAACAACAAGCGTAGGCAAGTTATACACAACTCAAGGTACTTCCATTTTATATCATAGTCCGGGTTTTAACCCTAAGTACTATGTACGTTAAGTCCTTTTAAAAGAGATACATTCCTTTTATAAAAGTCACCCGATACCCGTAGTATAAAACTAGAGTGATTCACATTATTAAGTAAACCAGAACACTTTCCTTTTAAAATCAAGTAACAACATTCTTTTCCTAAGTTCCAGTTTGCCTACTTTCAATTACTCAAGTCTCTTACTTTAGAAAGGTTTCATAGTTCGTAGTTTTAATCCCTTAAAACAATTTAAGAAACATATGCCATACGTGTGAGTAGTTTATTCTTGTTTATAACAATCTTATTACAGCAGCCATGATCTAGGAAATGAAATATCATTTTGTCTCATCTTAGCTTCTATGCAGATGGAAGTTTCTACTGGTTTTAATAATACTTAATCATTCAAAACATTTCCTTTTATTAACGCTGCAGTGGTTTGTCGATACACATCCTGATTTCCGAAATCAGTAAAACATTCTTAAGCCGTTATACCTAACTTCCCATAAAGCTAGTATAACTCTTAAGTTTTCGAAAACCAAGTATTACTCTTCTTTTCAAAACGATTTCAGAAATCTTTTGAAATACTACAAGTTCTTTATTATCACACATCAAGCCAGTTATAAACAAATCATTTACCTTTTTTTAAAAACCACAAAGTATTTTCTTATCTACATAAAGCTGTTATAACCAACTTCCCATAAAGCCGTTATAACACTTTATGTTTCAAACCAATCAAATACATTTAACACATGTCGCTCACCGCACTACATAGTTCACACATATCATGCTAGAAGAGATAGGAAGAGGTTCACATACCTCGCGACGAGTATCGACTAATAGCAAAATGCTCCAAACAATGACTACTCCTGCCAAGTAAATCGCGCCACACGTAGTACTTTCAACCTATAAGGCCACAAGGCGCTTTATTAACATCGCAGAACTTTCTACGTAAAATTCGCAAAGACTCTCCCCGCCACAGCAGAAATCTCTTCCTATCGAGGCCGCCATCAAGCCAACCGGGGTTTACACGCCTAACCTGACGCACAACTCTACTACTCGAATACTACACAAGTCTATCAGAACACGCCCTATGTAATTACAATTCGATTCTTAATTCTTCAGGCTTAAGTCAAAAGACATTGCCACAGTACTTAAGTATAGTTCTATATATAGTATACTTCAACTATATATTCAACAACATGTAATTTCCAATTACAATAGAAGGACAGTAGTGTTTACCTCGATAAGCCCAAAATTATCCGAGTATAATGTCGCGCCTGAGCAAAGTTTAGCTCCTACTCCGAGTGCTCCAATCCGCACCAACAACCCTTAGAAGTTCTACGCAACTTCTACTTAACACTTCAACCGACTATGAAGGTTTTCCGTAGGGTTTTGTTTTTGTGACTGAGGGAAGTATAATGGTATTTTCTGGGCTTTTGTATAAGTACAACCTTGGAATACTACAAGGTATTTGGGCCAAGGTATTTGGACATTATAACAATACTAGGAGAGTATTTCTATACCACAAAAGGGGGTATTATACTAAAACAACTAGGCTGTGTGGGGTACCCCACTGGCCAGACACCTCTAAGGGGAGGGGTTGCTCTCGGCCAAGGGTCACCTGGGGGAGGACTCTCGGCTAGGGCCTTTCTCAAAGGGGGAGGGGGTTTTGGACGAAGCAAGACAAGAGGGAGGGAGAATTTGAGACTTAGAAAGATTGCTCAAGTTTAGGATGAAATAACTCTTCAACAAGGGGGGGTATTTATAGGTCAAGGAATGGCCAACCAATGGCCAAGATGAAGACAAGTGTGGTGCAAGTGTAGGGCTAGATTTATGCCAAGTGCACCTTATCCATCTACCACACCAACTTGCACAAAATATCCTACCAACTAAAGCCCTTTTCGTCCCATTGCCCAAGCCCTTCCAATGTGAGGTGACACATGTCACCCTCCCGTTGGTCCAAAATGTTACGTCTCTCGTAAAAATCCGAAAAAATTAGAAATGACATAGCCGGAAATTCCCCTACGAAAGCTGTGAAACCGTTTCGTCGAAAAACGACTCTAATCGGGTGTTGTGAGCAAAATTAATTCGGCCAAGCCACTTTGTAGTTCGAAAATTTCTACGTACGTCCCCACGTACATACTCTGGAAATACGGGGTATAACAGAGGCCATGTTGCGGGTCGACCTGCGGCCTGTTTGGTGGTGGGGTCAGTTTGTGGTGGTCCCGCTTTGTGTTAGGGTCACGAGGGTGTTAGGCCAAAGTTTAGTTAACCATCGTACAAATTCGTGGATGCGTTCGACCAGTAGTCGGGCCGATGGGGTCAGCCCGTCTTATCTTGTAGTCAAACCGTGTACTCGGTAGTAAGTTGCGAGATGATTATTTCAGGAAGGTTGTAAGGCTGCACGAGGTGCCTACCTTCACCTTATGATGCAGTGGAGCCCAAGTTACTGCTTGTTTTCTCAAGGTTTTACTGTGCAAGGTTAGGAACTCAGGTGA
Organism: Przewalskia tangutica; assembly: GCA_029844215.1. Classification (NCBI taxonomy): domain Eukaryota; kingdom Viridiplantae; phylum Streptophyta; class Magnoliopsida; order Solanales; family Solanaceae; genus Przewalskia; species Przewalskia tangutica. The sequence continues at coordinate 79,447,328 of CM056729.1, read as the reverse complement.
GTCTCAGTGTCGCATTCACCCTCGGGCCGGTGTTTGGATTTCAGGGGTAGCTGTAAGGACTATTCGCCTCTTGTTGAGTATGTATTATAATAGCTACCGTTTCAGTATTCGGATGTCGCCGTATGAAGCCTTTTTATAAGCGGTAGTGTGAGATTGCCGGTCGATGGATTCGATGTAAGCAAGGTTCAGACAGTTGGTTCATACTTGTCCAGCAGGGCGTGGATAGGGTGAAGCTTATCCAGAAGGGGTTATTGGCAGCTCAGAGTCAGCGGGAAGCAGTACCAGAAACATGGTAAGTTATGAGAAAGAGTTCGAGTGTACGAGAAGGGTACGACGGGTAAGGGAAGAAGCGAGCATGTGTAAGGACATAGATGTGATCATTTCGTTTGTAAAGAGTAGGTGCGAAGGGAGTATCTTTTAGACCCCGGGTGGGAGCTGTTGTGATGTTAGAGGTGATTCCTCGTGGACTTGGATGTAAGTATTTGCCTGTGTTCGTGGCCGTGTGTGGCGTGATTGTATTCGTAAGTATAGTAGTGAAGACTATACTGGCGCATGTTTGTTTTGAGACTTAGAAGGAACATTCGGGACGAATGTTTCAAAGGAGGGGAGAATGTTATACCCCGTATTTCCAGAGTATGTACGTGAGGGCGTACGTACGAAAGTTTAGCCTTAAAGTTTAGGCATAGGACGTTTTTTTTGGGCACAACTCCCTTAAAGAATCGTTTTCCGACGAAACGTTTTACAAAGCTCGCGAAGGGTAAATTACGGCTATGTCATTTCTAATTTTTGCGGATTTTTCCGAGAGACGAAACATTTTGGACCAACGAGAGGGCGACACTTGTCACCCTCTCATTGATGGACGTTGGGGCGGTAATAGGGGACGAAAGTGTGGCCTTTTTGTCAAGGAGTTGGTAGGATATTTTTTTTGTGTAGTAGATAGAATGGACACTTGCCTAAATCCTCACCCTACACTTGCCTTGCACTTGGCTTCATCTTGGCCATTGGTTGGCCATTGCTTGACCTATAAATACCCCCCTTTAGATGAAGAGTTCTTCATCCACAACTCATTCTCCAAGTCTTGAAATTCCCTCCCCTCTCTTGTAGTATTTTCGTCCAACACCCCCTCCCCCTCTAGCCTTAGTGGCTTGGCCGAGAGCCACCACCCCCCCCTCTAAAGCAAGCCCTAGCCGAAACACCACCCCCCCTCCCTTGGTAGAAATGTTGTCTTCCAAGTATAGTTACTATTCCTAAATACCCTAGCCCAAATCCCTTATAGTATTTAAGTAGAAGTGGTGTAGAACTTCTAAGGGTTCTTGGAGCTATCGGAGGCAGATTTAGGAGCTAAACCTCGCTCAGATCGACGTTTATACTTGGATAATATTGGGCTTATCGAGGTAAATAATCTTATCCTCCTTTTGTAATTAGAATTTACATACTGTAGAAGTATAGGAATAAGTATAAAATACTTAGGAGGATATTACAGAATAGAATTGAACTGTTATCACAGTAGAAGGGTATAAAAGAAGAATAATTGAACTGTACTCACATAGATCAGATTTACGATGATCGTATAGTTCTGGGTAGGAAGTGCTGCCCAAATTTCCATAGAATAGAGAACCCTCGCTAGAGCTTTATACGATCTGATCTAGACGTTGATAGACGTATTTGACTGATATAGGTCGATACTCTGCGCGCGACATATTCAACTTGGCAGGTGGTTTTCGCCGAGAAGGTATGTGATTCTTCCTATACTCTTGAGCATGATATTTTAAAGAATATATATATATAGTACGGTAGACGTACGTGTGTTAACTGAACGTAGTTATACGGCAATGTCTTTTGACTTAAGCCTGAATAATAAGAATCTTGAAGTATTCCAATGAATTAAGAAACCTTTTTGAAAGAAGAGTAATGCTTGGTTTTAAGAAAACTTAAGAGTTATACTAGCTTTATGGGAAGTTAGGTATAACGGCTTAAGAGAGATAAAAAGAATGGTTTATTAATTTTTGAAGTTAAGAGACTTGATCTTAAAAGATAAGAGACTTGACTTAATTAAATTAATATGAATTTTGTGTGAAACCTCATTCGTGAGTAATGAGTACTTGGTTTTTAAAAGGAATAATGTTTCTTGATTTGAAATCGAATGAGTATCGACAAACCACAAAGCGTTAATAAAGGAAAAAGTATTGACTAATAAATTATTATTAAAACCAGTAGAAACCTCCATCTGCATAGAAGCTAAGATGAGACAAAATGATATTTCCTAGATCATGGCTGCTTTAAACAGATTGTTATAAACAAGAATAACCTACTCACATATAAGGCATATGTTTCTCAAATCTTTTTAAAGGAGAATTATATCATTAAGTGATTAAGACTATGAACTACGGAACCTTTCGAAAATGAGAAACTTGAGCATCTAAAATTAGGCAAACTTGAACGTTTAGAAAAGAATGTTGTTACTTGATTTATAAAAAGGAAAGTGTTCTGGTTTACTTAAAAATGTTAGTCACTCTATTACTACGGGTATCGGGTGACCTTTATAAAAGAAATGGACCTCTTAAAGAATTAATGTAAGTAGTACTTTGGAGATAGAACTTGGTTTTGTTAACGTAAACATTAAAGTACTTTGTGTGGTTAGCTTGTCTATGTTTTGCTGGTATTAGCCTTGTGATACCTTTTTGCTGGTTTGATAAGTACCCATGTTATGATACTACGTGTGTTAGTGTCTTGTGATGTTATTCTTGTTGTGCTTACGTTGTTAGGCGTTAAGCGTTATCTTGTTATTATATCACATACCCCTCGACTTATTATACCGGGCTTGCCACCTTGATGCGGGTCTATACGGCCTATGCGGTCTGCGTGACTATGCGGAAGCGGTATGCTCGAGATTGATCATTCCGGTGTATTAGCCCGACGCGGGGATGCCTATGCGATCAATGTGACTATGCGGTCTATTGAGACTATGCGGGTGCGGAGTCGAATGGTACGGTTGGCTACCCCGTCGCGAGAATACCTCACGCGGTCTATGTGACTATGCGGATCGCGGAGTCCGTGGTTAGGCATGCATAATGATACTATGGGCGAATGGCCTTGCTTCGATCATTCGCGGCCTAGGAAAGACCAGTTACAGTTTACCTATTATTGCTCTTGTTTGTGATATGTCACTATGTGCAAATTGAACTAATTGTATTTGCAAATGGTTTTAAATACTTTGATTTCATTTAAAGTACTTTACGCTTTCACATACTTGGTACTGTTGTCTTGACCTCCTTCCGAAGTGCGTTCGCCGCAGTAGAGGTACTCCTACCGTTGATCCGTTCTTAGGATCACCGTTTCAGCGTTGGAAAAGCTCGCTTTCTCGGAGGCTTAGCATTTGGTATGGTCCTGTCGTTGTAGGTATTTGCATTCGGGGTATGACGGGGCCATGTCCCGCCATTGTTGTTTTAAACTCTTAAGGTCGTAGTCTGTTGTAAGGTTGGGATGTATCGCTCATTTGGGTATTTATATATATATACCGAAGGCAACTTTTCCCCGAAACCGTGTCTTATTTATACCGTTTCATATCTTGGTTGTTTTATATTCACGATTTCTCCGATGTATGACTACTTGGGTGCGGGTAAGGCACGATCACATTCGGGCAGTCGTGACAGAATTGAGCTATTATCACAGAAGGGTATAAATGAAGAATAATTGAATTGTACTTACATAGAACTGTTTTCTGATGACTTGAGTAGCTTGACGGTAGGTAAGTCTGCCCAATTTTCCGTAGAATAGAGAACCCTTCGCTTAGCGTATGCAAAATAGTCTAGACGTTGATAGACGATTCGACTATTATAGGTTGATTCTCTGTATGACATATTCGACTTGGCAGGTGGATTTCGCCGAGAAGGTATGTGATCCTTCCTATACTCTTGAGCATGATATTTTAAAGTATATGTATATAGTACGGTAGACGTACGTGTGTTAACTGAACGTAGTTATACGGCAATGTCTTTTGACTTAAGCCAGAATAATAAGAACCTTGAAGTATTTCAAAAGAATTATGAATCATTTTTAAAGAAGAGTAATCTTGGATTTTTAAACAGAAAGCTTAAGAGTTGTACTAGCTTTATGGGAAGTTAGGTATAACGACTTAAGAAAGATAAAAGGAACGGTTTTACTTGTTTGTTTATGAAAATCTTGTATTGACTTCTGCAAAGTATAGTAAGATGGTTTGATAAGTAAACATGTTATGATACTACGTGTGTTAGTGTCTTGTGATGTTATTCTTTTGTGCTTACGTTGTTAAACGTTAAGACCGTTGTCTTTGTTATTATATCACATACCCTTGACTTGTTATACGAGGGCTTGCCACCTTGATGCGGTCTATACGGCTATGCGATCTGTGTGACTATGCGAATCGCTGGAGTTCGAGATTGATCATTCCGGTGTTTTATCCGTCACGGGGATGCCTATGCGATGCAGTGTGACTATGCGGTCTATCGAGACTACGCGATCTTCGAGTCGAGGAGGTACCGGGTTAGCTACCCCGATGCGAGGAATACCTCATGCGGGTGCGTGACCTACGCGACTACGGAGTCGTGATTAGGCACGCATAATGATACTATGGCGATTGGCCTTGCTTGATCATTCGCGGCCTAGAAAAGACACATTCTTTTACCTATTATTGTTCTTGTTTGTGATATGGCACTATGTGCAATTGAACCGATTGTATTTGCAAATGGTTTTAAATACTTTGATTTCATTTAAGTACTTTACGATTTCACATACTTGGTACCGTTGTTATCGACCTCCTTGAGGCCGCGTTAATGCCGCAGTAAGGGCAGCAGGTGCTAGATCCACATCCTTAGGATCTTTTTGCTTTGGTGTCAGGAGCTCCATCTTCTCCGGAGGCTCGACTTTTGGGTATGATCTCCCTGTTGTGGTATATAGTTTTGTACATTCAGGGTATGGCGGGGCCCTGTCCCGCCATAGTTGTTTATCTTCTTAGAGGTCTGTAGTCCTATTGTACAGTTGGGATGTAACTGCAAAACTATGTATATATATATACCGAAAGGCGACATTTTCTCACATAAAAACTGTGTCTCATATTACAACTGTTTCATGTCTTGTTTTTATATTACGCTGATTACTCTGATGTACGACTACTTGGGTGCCCGGGTAAGGCACCAGTCACGGGTCGTGACATAGGGTCACAGTTCAGCGTTTGGGAAGCTCCGTTTCTCCGGAGGCTTATCTTTGGTATAGTCCCCTGTTGTTGTAGATGCTTACATTCAGGGGTATGGCGGGGCCCTGTCCCGTCGTTGTTGTCATATCATTCGAAGTGCAGAGTCTGTTGTGGGCGAGTTGTAATGGGATAATCGTCAGATTTAAGTTTTTATATATATATGCGAAGGCAACTTTTCTTCGGATAAACATGTGTCTCTTTACATTGTTTCATGTTGTGTTTTATATTCCGATTACTCGATGTTATATCACTAGGGTGCGGGGTAGGCACGATCCACGGGCCGGTTCGGTCGTGACAAAAGTGGTATCGAGCGATTAATCCTCTGAAGCGTCTCTGACATCGTATCGAAGAAAGTCTTGATTATCGATGTGTTGCACCACACCAATAATCGTGAGGCTATAGGATATTTAGGATTAGTTTCCATTCTTCTCACTCTGAGATCGTGCCCAGAGCCGTGTTATAAGTTGGACCTCTAACGTAATTCCCTTACCGCTATGCCTCCGCGTAAGGCAACCGGGCTGAAGGGCAAGGCGGAGAAGTGAGTAGAGCACAAAGGGTTACTAGGGCACAGCCCAATCATCACCGTGGTGCTTGTTCGGGGAGTTCTGCGACGTCGCTTGGCCAAGAGTTTTAGCATGGCGATTCCTACTGCGGCGTGATAGTTGAACCTTCCACGACCGATGGCGAGAAAGTATAGGTTGCAAAGAGCGGCCCGATACTAGCTAAGGATGTAGCTACGAGAGTATATGATGTACCGATTTATCACGGGTCTTGATGACTATCTAAGAGAGGTTGTGCGAGTAGCTCTTGATCGAGCAGCATGGCACGTATGCGGGCTTGTGCGCGGCCGAAACATAGGTATCAACGGGTTAACCAAAATCAGCGTAAGAGGCCGATCGGCAGGTCCTTTGGTAACTATCGAGGCGGACCTTCAAAGATCGAGACTAGTTATGCGCCTCACGCCATGCAGAGTGGTCCTCGCGGGAGTTGAGCGTTATGCTCGGTATGCAGAGTCGGTCGAGCTCGAGCTGGATCACAGATGCACGTAGGTTCCAGCCACCCGGATTCAGTTTTTTTCCTCAGTACTCACGGTGGCGTACGCCACCTCGGGAATGTCGTCTCTTTGTTGGTGCTTGTTATGCTTCGCCGCAGGGCCATTTTGCGAAATTGTCCTACTAAAGGGGCGCGGATGTAGAGACTCAGCCTTCGGGATCAGTGGCTAGTTAATCACCTTCCCTAGCTATGTGCCCTACGGGGCAAGATTGATTAGAACGACAAAGGGGAAGTGAAGCGTTAGATACATGTATATCCTTGAACCCTCTAGAGATTTGTATGTGTGATAAGATGAGTATCTCTTAAGTGTTGTGTTCAGATAGCATTATGTGAATCATGGTTAGTTAAAAGGGTAAGATTGGGGATAAGGAAAGTGTGAGCCTTAGAGTTTTATACGTAGAGACCTTAGAGGCAAGGCCATCTCGAGTAAAAGATGTATTTTTATGTGTTTGACCCTTATCGGAGTGCATAGTTCACGTGATATATATTTGTATAATAAGTCCCTGAGTAGTGTGGAATGAAAGAGGGTAGTTGAGCTAAGAAGACCACTAGGTTTTCGTGACTTGATTGTGAGATTGTTCCGGATCGGGGAGCAAGTGTTTGGCGCGATAGCGGGTCGGGTTGCGGACCGATCGCGGGTCAACCCGCGACCTGTTTTGTGGTGGGGTCAGTTCGGGGTGGTCCCGCCAGGTGGTAGGGTCACGAGGGTGTTAGGCCCAAGTTTAGTTAACCATCGTATGAGTTCGTGGATGCGTTCGACCAGTAGTCGGGCCAATGAGGTCAACCCATCTTGTCTTTCTGTCAGGACAGTTTACTCGGCAGAGGGTTATGCGAAAGGTTATATCAGGAAGGTTGTAAGGCTGCACGAGGTGCCTACTTTCACCTTATGGCAGACAGCGAAGCCCAGGTTATGGCTATTCCTTTTTCTGGAAGTTTTACCAGGCAGGGTTAGGAACTCGGTGAGTCCGTGACGCATTCATCCTCGGGCCAGTGTTTGGATTTCAGGGGTAGCTGTGAGGATTGTTGCCTCCTGTTGAGGGAGTGTTTTTAGCTACCATTTCAGTATTCGGATATTGCCTTATGAAGCCTTGTAGGGGCGGAAGTGTAAGTTTCCGATCGATTGATTCGATGTAGGCAAGGTTCAGATAGTTGGTTCATACTTGTTCAGCAGGATGTGGATAGGGTGAAGCTTATCCAGAAGAGGTTATTGGCAGCTCAGAGTCAACAGAAGTCGTGCGGATAATCGACGTCGACACTTGAAGTCGGGTTGACGGTCGGTATTATCGAAGGTACCACCCCGGAAAGGGTGTGACGAGTTTGGGAAACAGAGGAAACTTTGCCCGAGTTACTTTGGGCCTTTCAGATCATGTGAAGAGTAGGCCAGGTTGCCTATAGTTGGCATTGCCGTCCGACGTAGGAGGCAGTATGTCCGGTCTTTCGTGTTGCTATGTTCGGAAAGTATCGGAGATCCATCCAGAGTGTTCCCAGTAATGATGACCAAGTTGGAGGTAGTAACCCAGAGATTTTGGTAAGTGAAGCAGTAACAGAAATGTGGTAAGTTATGAGAAAGAGTTCGAGTGTACGAGAAGGGTACGACGAGTAAGAGAATAAAAGTGATCATTGCGTTCGTAAAGAAAAGGTGCGAATGGAGTATCTTTTAGACCTTGGGTGGGAGATTTTATAGTGATGGAGGTGATTCCTCGTAGACTTGAAGTTGAGTAATTGCGCGTGTGTTGTGTTATGGCCAGGTACGGCATGATTGTTTTCGTAAGTATAGTAGTGAAGACTATACAGGCACTTGTGTGTTTTGAGGCTTAGAAGGAACATTCGGGACGAATGTTTCTAAGGAGGGGAGAATGTTATACCCCGTATTTCGGTATATGCGTGGGGCGTGCGTCACGATAAAGTTTGAGCCTTAAGTTAGGCATACGACCGAAAATTTTGTGCACAACCCCCGAAAAGAATCGTTTTCCGACGAAACGTTTTCCAACGAAACGTTTTCCAAAGCTTGCGTAGGGAAAATTACGGTTATGTCATTTATTATTTTTGCGGATTTTTCCGAGAGATGAAATATTTTGGACCAACGAGAGGGCGACACTTGTCACCCTCAAGTGGGCGGTCTTGATGGCCGATTGGTTGCACGTTTTGTGCCATGTCTTGTGGCCTAATCCATGGGTCAATATTTGTGAGGGAAGTGTGGAGTAGGGATAGGGGCACTTGGGCAAATCTTGGCCCTCCACTTGCCCACTTGGCTTGATCATGGCCATTGGTTTCCTATAAATACCCCCTTTGAAGACTTCTTCATCCACTCCACAAATCTCTAAGTCTTGAAATCCCTCTCCTCCTCTATGGTTTCGTCCAAGCCTCCCCCTTTCGTGAGGCCCCTTGGCAGAGATCTCTCTCCCCCTCCTAGTGGTGTTGGCAGAGGTACACCCTTGCCTAGTTGTTCTCGTAAAATACCCACTCTTGGTAGTAAATACAATCCAATAATTGGTACTATACCAAAATAACTTAGCCGTATAACTTGTAGTATTCCAAAGTTACCTCTATCGTAGAGTCCTAAATACTACCTTATGTCCTTTTGTCTCAAAACGAAACCCTAAGGAAAATCTTCATAGTCGGTTGAAGTGTTAAGTAGAAGTTGCGTAGAACTTCTAAGGGTTGTTTGAGCGGGTTGGAGCGCCTGAGTAGGAGCTAAACGTTGCTCAGGATCGACATTTAAACTTGGATAATTTTGGGCTTATCGAGGTAAATATCTTGTCTCCCAATTGTAATTGAGTTTACATACTATTGAAGTATAAGAATTAAGTATAAGTTATATACCGTGAAGGTATATAAGAAGGGAATTGAATCACTTACATAGGATTGTATTCTGATGAACTTGTGAAGTTTGTGGTAGGAAGTCTTTGCCCAATTTTCCGTAGAATCTTGTATCTAGATTTATTCTACCGAGTAGTCTAGGCGTTGATAGACTTGTATAAACGTTATAGGTTGAAATCGCGAGTAGCATATTCTACTCGAAGGGTGGAAAAGGCTAAGCGGACTACGATGCTGGAGCTATTTGCTAATAGTCGATAATCGTCGCGAGGTATGTGATTCTTCCTATCCTCTTGAGCATGATATTTTAAAAGAATATATATATAGTACGGTAGACGTCGTGTGTTAAGCGAACGTAGTTTTCTGGCAATGTCTTTTGACTTAAGCACGAATAATAAGAATCAAGTATTTCAAAAGAATTAAGAAACCTTTTTGAAAGAAGAGTAATACTTAGTTTTAAAAGCTAAGAGTTATGCTAGCTTTATGGGAAGTTAGGTATAACGACTTAAGAAAGATAAAAGAATGGTTTATTGATTTTAGAAGTTAAGAGACTTGATCTTAAAGATAAGAGACTTGACTTAATTGAATTAATCAATTTTGTTAAAAGTGTGAAACCTCATTCGTGAGTAATGAGTACTTGGTTTTAAAAGGAATAATGTTTTTCTTGATTTGAAATCGAATAAGTATCGAAGCAGACCACGGCGCTAATAAAGGGAAATGTATTGACTAATAAAGTATTATTAAAACCAGTAGAAACCTCCATCCGCATGAAGCTAAGATGAGACAAAATGATATTACATTTCCTAGATCATGTCGCTTAATAAGATTGTTATGAACAAGAATAACCTACTCACATATAAGGCATATGTTTCTCAAATTGTTTTAAAGGAGAATTACATCATTAAGTGATTAACTATGAACTCTGAAACTTTTCAAAATGAGAAAGTTGAGCACTTGAAATTAGGCAAACTTGAGCGTTTGGAAAATAATGTTGTTACTTGATTTTACAAAGGGAAGTGCTTTGGTTTACTTAAAAAGATAGTCACTCTATTTTTATACTACGGGTATTGTGTGACTTTTGTGAAAGAAACGGATCTTTTAAAGAGATTAATGTATGAAGTACTTTGGGGATAAAAACCCGCACTTGTTAACATAAAGTAGAAAGTACCTTGTGTGAATAACTTGATTGTATTGGTTTGTGATAGCCTTGTAATACTTTCTTGTTGATTTGATAAGTAAACATGTTAGGATGCTACGTGTGTTAGTATCTTGTGATGTTTGTGTAAAGGGGTTTCCCTTGTTGTGCTTATGTTGTTTAACGATAAGCTGTTATGTTAGTATTATATCACTCACCTCTTGACATGATACCGGGGGTTAAGCTGCCCTCCGATGCGGGGTATAGCTCAGGCGGTCTGGGACCATGATTCGAGACTACCTCATGCGGGTCCAGGGGACCTATGCGGGCCTACGAGTTCGAGTTAGTGTGCGGACCTTGTGGACATGCGGTCTATGTGGCCACGTGCGGTGCGAGTCGGGGCGTTCTTTGGGAGTAGCTACCGATGCGGGAATACCTCATGCGGGCCATTGGAGTGGCCTATGCGGGCTGCGGGAAGTTCGAGGACTGAACGCGCATTAGATACTACAGGCGAGTGGCGGCGCCGATCATGTGGCGGTCTAGACAGATCTCATGATACAGTTTATGACCTTGTTGGTACTGTGGGTGTTAGTAGTCGGCTATGCCTTCGTACTTACCCCGTACGGTTTTATTATGACACAGGTGGGACCTGGTGTTCATATGTATTCCTTGGTGCTTTTATATCATGGATCGGTGAGAAAGGTATTCCACGCATGATTGATGTTGTGGGCGTGAGACCCAGTTGTATTTGAGTAATGACTTTGAGGCGTGAGTCCACGACTTGACATCGCTTATTTATTGTGGCGTAGTTTGGTTATCATACATGTCTCCCTTTATATAGACTACTATGATTTCATTTACGATATTTTGATTTCACATACTTGGTACTGTTGTCTTGACCTCGCCGGGGCCGTTCATCTGCGCAGTAGATACACCAGTGTTGATCCTCGCTCATAGGGTCACAGTTCAGCGTTTGGGAAGCTCCGTTTCTCTGGAGGCTTATCTTTGGTATAGTCCCCTGTTGTTGTAGGTGCTTACATTCAGGGGTATGGCGGGGCCCTGTCCCGTCGTTGTTGTCATATCATTCGTAGAGGTCTGTAGTACTATTGTGGGCAGAGTTGTAATGGGATGTAACTGTTCGGATTTAAGTTTTTATATATATATATGCCGAAAGGCAACTTTTCTTTAGATAAACATGTGTCTCCTTTACATTGTTTCATGTTGTGTTTTATATTCCGCTGATTACTCTGATGTTATATCACTAGGGTGCCCGGGGTAAGGCACCAGTCACGGGCCCGGGTTCGGGTCGTGACAGTAATTTTCCCCTCGCAAAGTTTGGAAAATGTTTCGTCGGAAAACAATTCTTTTCGGGGGTTGTGCACAAATTCCGACCCTTGCCTATCTTAAGGCTTAAACTTTCGTACGTACGTCCTCACGTACATACTCTGGAAATACGGGGTATAAAATTCTCCCCTCCTTAGAAACATTCGTCCCGAATGTTCCTTCTCGATACAGATAACGATAAGTTCCTCTTAACATAACAAGTTGCCAATGCCACACCTGGCCACAAAATAACACACGCGCAATTACTAAATCCAAGTCCACAAGGAATCACCTCTTAGCATAACAAAAGCTCCCACCCAAGGTCTAAAAGATATTCCCTTCGCACCTTCACTTTACAAAAGAAATGATCACTTCTATTCTCTTACCACATGCTCGCTTCTTCCCTTACTGGTCGTACCCTCCTCGTACACTCGAACTCTTTCTCACAACTTACCACATTTCTGTTATTGCTTCAGTTTCCAAAATCTCTGGATGGATCTCCGATACTCTTCCGAACATAGTAATAAGAAAGACCGAACGCACTGCCTCCCACGTCGGACGACAAAGCTAACTTATAGGCAACCTGGCCTATCCTCCAAAGGATCTGAAAACGCTCTAAGTACCTCAGGCTAAATTTCCTCTATTTTCCAAAACTCGTCACACCCTTTCCGGGGTGGTACCTTCAGAAAGACCGACCGTCAACCCGAACTCCAAGTGTCGACGCCGATCATCCGCACGACTTCTGTTGACTCTGAGCTGCTAATAACCTCTCCTGGATAAGCTTCACCCTAGCAACATCCTGCTGAATCAAGTATGAGCCAACAATCTGTACCTTGCCAACATCGAACCAATCGACTGGCAACCTATACTACCGCCCATACAAGGCGTCATCAGACGATATCCGAATACTGAAATGGTAGCTATAAAACACTCCCTCAACAGGAGGCAACAATCCTCGCAGCTACCCCTGAAATCCAAACACTGGCCCGAGGGCGAATGCGATACTGAGACTCACCTGAGTTCCTAACCCTGCCTGGTAAAACTTCCAGAAAAAGAAATAGCCGTAACCTGGGCTCCACTGCCTGTCATAAGGTGAAAGTAGGCACCCCGTGCAGCCTTACAACCTTCCTGATATATATAACATCTCGCATAACCCTCTGCCGAGTAAACAGTCCTGACTGAAAGACAAGATGGGCTGACCTCATCGGCCCGACTACTGGTCGAACGCATCCACGAACTCGTACGATGGTTAACAAAACTTGGGCCTAACACCCTCGTGACCCCACCACCTGGCGGGACCACCCCGAACTGACCCCACCACATTACAAGCCGCGGGTTGACCCGCGATCGGTCCTCAACCCGACCCGCTATCGCGCAAAACTCTTGTTCCCCGATCCGGAACAATCTCACCATCGAGTCACGAAAACCTAGTGGTCTTCTTAGCTCAACTACCCTCTTTCATATCACACCACTCAGGGACTTATCACACAACATATCTCACGTGTACTACGCACTCCGATAAGGGTCAAACATATAATAAATCTTTTACTCGAGATGGCCTTGCCTCTAAGGTTTCCACGTATAACATTCTAAGGCTCACACTTTCCCTATCCCCAATCTTACCCTTTTAACTAACCATGATTTCTAATCACAATTAACACAATGCTATCTGAACATAACACTTAAGATATACTCATCTTATCACACATACAAATCTCTAGACGGGTAAGGATATACCTGTATCTACTGCTTCACTACCCTTTGTCGTTCTAATCAATCCTGTTCTGCTGGGTGCATAGCTAGGAAAGGTGATGAACTAGCCGCTGATCCTGAAGGCTGAGTCTCTACATCCGCGCCACATCTGGTCGGACAATTTCTCGCAAAATGGCCCTGCTGGCCGTAAGCATAACAAGCTGTCGAAGAAGTACGACACTCCCCACAATGACACTTACCACGGCGCCACCGGTGGGGTGGCCTCTGCAGCTAACACCCCTTCCTCTCCGAAATACTGAATCTGCAACTGATCTGGTAGGCTGAGTCCTCCTACTTGCATCCCTCCTACAAGGACACCCTTTCGACACATGACCCTGACGACCGCAGGTAAAACAAGCACCAACAACAAGACGACATTCCGGGATGGCGCACGCCATGTGTGAACACTGAGGAAAATCTGAACCCGGCTGGCTGGAACCTACGTGTATCTGTGAACCAGCAGCCCTGGAGCTCTGACCAACTCCTGCATACCCCGAACGTCCTGAACCCTGTGGAGGACCACTCTGCACTGGCGGAGGCGCATAACCAGTCTGCTGCTGAGAAGGTCCGCCTCGATAGTTACCAAAGGACCCTGCCGATCTGGCCCTCTTCTGCTGATCTTGGTTAACCCGTCGATCCCTACGTTTCTCGGCCTGCTGCGCATAAGCCTGTACGCAGGCCATGCTCATGCCTGACTGAAGAGCTACTCTTGCACAACCCTCTCTTAGATACTCATCAAGACCCGTGATAAATCGGTACATAATATACTTTCTGGTTGCTAAATCCATAGCTAGTAACAGGGTCGTCTCTTTGCAGTCCATACTTTCTGCTACTGGTCGTGGAACTGAAGGTTCAAATATCATGGCCGCAGTAGGAACTGCTGCCGCTGCGCTAGACTCTGCTGGGACTGGCGTCGTCGCAGAACTCCCCGAATGAAGCACCACCTCAGGTGATGGTTGGGCCTGTGCCCTCGTAACCCTCTGTGCTCTACTCGCAGCTCCCTCGGCTGCCTTGCCCTTCTGGGCCCGGGTTGCCTTACGCGGAGGCATAACTGGTAGGGGAAAGAAATACGTTAGAGGGGTCCAACTTATAACACAGCTCTAAGGCACGATCTCAGAGTGAGAAGAATGGAAACCAATCCTAAATATCCTATAGCCTCCTGATTATTGGTGTGGTGCACAACACACCGATAATCAAGACTCTACTAAACGGTGCAGACACTTTCCGAGGATTAATCGCTCACGATACCACTTTTGTCACGACCCGTTCGGGGCGTGGTCGTGCCTACCGGGCACCCAGTAGACATACATCGAGTAATCGGGAATATAAAACAAGACATGAAATAATATGAAGTGAAAGCAGTTTAGCGAGAAAAATTGCCTTCGTATATATAATAAACTTGAACGACGATTACATCCCTTTTACAAACTCGCCCACAATTACTCTGCACTCTAAGAATGTTATAACAACAATGGCGGGACAGGGCCGCCATACCACTGAATGTAAGAACCTACAACGACAGGGTAATATACCACTTATAAGCGTCAGGTTAAACGGAGCTTCCCAAACGCTTAAATGTGACAGTAAGAGCGAGGTTCAACGGCGGTGTACCTCTACCTGCGGCATGAACGCAGCCCGGGTGAGGTCGATAACAGTACCAAGTATGTGAACGAAAATCATCAGAAATGAAATCATAGTAGTCTATATAAAGCGGGAGACATGTATGATAACCAAACTACAATTCCATGATAAATAGCGATCATGTCAAGTCGTGACTCACGCCTCAAAGTCATCACTCAAATATAACTATGGGTCTCACGCCCACAACATCAATCATGCCCGTGGAATACCTTCCTCATCGCGATCTATGATATAAAAGCACCAAGGAATACACATGAACACGTGTCCCACGTGTCATAATAAAACAAGCGGGGTAAATACGAAGGCATAGCGATTACTAAAACCACGCACCAACAATGCCATAAAAGCGTATCACGAGGTCTTTCTAGACCGCGCCATATGATCGGCGGGCACTCGCCCTCGGTATCAATGCGCGTCAAATCCTGGAACTTCCGCGACTCCGCATAGGCCACACACATGGGCCCGC
The DNA here is from genome assembly GCA_029844215.1 of Przewalskia tangutica. NCBI lineage: Eukaryota > Viridiplantae > Streptophyta > Magnoliopsida > Solanales > Solanaceae > Przewalskia > Przewalskia tangutica. The sequence continues at coordinate 79,431,911 of CM056729.1, read as the reverse complement.
ATGAGGTATTCCGCGTCGAGGTAGCTACTCCGGAATCGCCCCGACTCGCGGTCGCATGGCCACATGCATCGCATGGCCATATAGACCGCACACTAACACCTGAACTCTCGTAGCTCCGCATAGGTCCCTGGACCGCATGCAGGTATTCTCGAATCATAGTCCTGCATCGAGGTATACCCGCGTGGAGGGCAGCTTAACCCCCGGTATCATGTCAAGAGGTGAGTGGTACAATACTATCATAACGACTTATCGTTAACAACATAAGCACAATCAAGGGAAACCCCTTTACAAAAACATCACAAGATACTAACACACGTAGCATCCTAAACATGTTTACTTATCAAATCAACAAGAAAGTATTACAAGGCTATCACAAACCAACACAATCAAGTTATTCACACAAGGTACTTTCTACTTTATGTCAACAAGTTCGGGTTTTTATCCCCAAAGTACTTCCTATGTTAACTCTTTAAAAGATCCGTTTCTTTCACAAAAGTCACACAATACCCGTAGTATAAAAATAGAGTGACTATCTTTTTAAGTAAACCAAAACACTTCTTTTTGTAAAATCAAGTAACAACATTCTTTTCCAAACGTTCAAGTTTGCCTAATTTCAAATGCTCAAGTTTCTCATTTTCGAAAGGTTTCGTAGTTCATAGTCTTAATCACTTAATAATATAATTCTCTTTTAAAACAATTTGAGAAACATATGCCTTATGTGTGAGTAGGTTATTCTTGTTCATAACAATCTTATTAAAGCAGCCATGATCTAGGAAATGTAATATCATTTTGTCTTATCTTAGCTTCTATGCAGATGGAGGTTTCTATTGGTTTTCATAATACTTAATTAGTCAATACATTTCCCTTTATTAGCGCTGCAGTGGTTTGTTCGATACTTATTCTCATTTCCGAAATCCATACAAGGCTTTCATAAAACAATTAAGTAAACTGTTCCTTTTATCACTCTTAAGTCGTTATACCTAACTTCCCATAAAGCTAGTATAGCTCTTAAGCTTTTAAAACCAAGTATTACTCTTCTTTCTAAAACGATTCTTAATTCTTTTGAAATACTTCAGATTCTTATTATTTAGACTCAAGTCAAAAGACATCGAAGTAAAACCACATTCAGTTAACACACGTACGTCTATCGTACTATATATATTCTTTTTAAAATATCATGCTCAAGAGGATAGGAAGAATCACATACCTCGCGACGATTATCGACAATTAGCAAAACGCTCCACGGCTATAACCCGGCTAGCCTTATCCACCTTCCAAGTAGAACATGCTACTCGCAGAACTTTCAACCTATAAAGGCCATATACGTCTATCAATGTCTAGACTACTCTGTAAAATATTCTAAGCAGAGGGTTCACTATTCTACGAAAAATCGGGGAGCACTTCCCTACCCGTTAAACTACACAAGTCTCATCAGAATACAAATTCTATGTAAGTCTGATTCATCTTCTTTTTTAATATTCTTCTGATGTGATTTCAATTATTCTCTTCTCTTATACCATCCTTCTATATATCTTATACTCATTTCTATACTACTACAGTATGTAATTTCCAATCACAATAGAAGGACAAGAGTATTTACCTCGATAAGCCCAAAATTATCCAAGTTTAAATGTCGATCCTGAGCAACGTTTAGCTCCTACTCTGGGTGCTCCAACCCGCTCCAAACAACCCTTAGAAGTTTCTAAACAACTTCTACTTAGCACTTCAACCAACTATGAAGATTTTCCTTAGGGTTTCGTTTTGAGACTAAAAGGACATAAGGTAGTATTTCCGGGCTCTACGTACACTGGTAACTTTGGAATACTACAAGGTATAAGGCTAAGGTTTTTTGGAATAGTAACAATACTTGGAGAATACTTTTCTACCAGGGAGGGGGGGGGTATTTTACGAGAACAACACTCAAGAGTGGGGGGGGTACTTTCGGCTAGCACCACTAGAGAAGGGGGGGGGGGTATTTCTCGGCCAAAGGCCTCACAAGGGGGAGGGGGAGGCTTGGACGAAAGCCTTACAAAGGGGGAGAGGGATTTCAAGACTTAGAAAGTGTGGAGTGGATGAAGAAGTCTTCAACCAAGGGGGGGGTATTTATAGGGCCTTCAATGGCCAAGATCAAGACAAGTGGTGGGCAAGTGGAGGGTGAAGATTTGCCCAAGTGCACCCTAGCCATCTACTCCACAAAACCCTCCAAACATTGACCCAAGTTTTAGGCCAAAAAACATGCCAAAAAACGTGCTCACTTTCTGCCACAAGACCACCCACTTGAGGGTGACAAGTGTCGCCCTCTCGTTGGTCCAAAATATTTCATCTCTCAGAAAAATCCGCAAAAATTATTAAAGTCGCAACCGTAATTTTCCCCTCGCAAAGTTTGGAAAACGTTTCGTCGGAAAACAATTCTTTTCGGGGGTTGTGCACAAATTTCGACCCTTGCCTATCTTAAGGCTTACTTTTCGTGACGTCCTCACGCATACTGCGGAAATCGGGTATAACAGGTGTATAACGTCTTGGGGTTTACCCGCATTTATACTCGGAGGTGTATAACGCCTTGGGGTTTACCCGCATTTATACTCGGGAGGTGTATAACGTCTTGGGGGTTTACCCCGCATTTATACTCATAACACTAGCACCAATGGCTATCATGAACAACATATGCAAGTTAAGATAATCTTTGACTCTCAACATCATAAAATGAATAAACCATCATTTTAACAAACCAAGACAATTTTCATTCCTTCTTTTTCAACAAATCAAGACAATACTGTCACGACCCGACCGGGCATGATCGTGCCCTACCAGGCACCCTTTCTGTATACATCAGAGAATAGCAGCGAAACATACACGACACACATACATACTTAGACAATAAACATCACAGGCTAGCCGATAAGGCCACCTTCCATAAACTATACATAAACCAAAAGTAAAACAATACTTTTCTGTTCTTAAAACCCAATCCACAAATGTGACTACAGACCTCTAAGAATAACAATTGTGGCGGGACAGGGCCCCGCCATACCCCTGAATGTACATAAATCTACAACATCAGGGAAACACCGTACCAAAAGACAAGCCTCTGGAGAAATGGAGCTTCTGACACCTGATCAGTGATCCTAAGAATGAGGATCGACCACCTGCTTACCCCACCGCGACATGACGCAGCCCCGAGAAAGGGTTCGATACAATATGTACCAAGTATGTAAAACTGGAAAATACTGCAATTTACATCATAAGTCTAAAATAAAGCTGGAGACATATATGATAATCAAATTACAGTACACTCTGCCTTACTAACAATGAGAGTAAACAAATGTATACTTTACTGCATAAAAATAGGAGGCTCATGATCAAAGTAGGGTCACCCGCCCATAGTATCATTAAGTGATCCTACTCCTGGGACTATTTCACCCGCACAGGCCGTATGGGCCCGCATGAGGTAACTTCCTCGCTTAGACTGTATCTGCCCGCATAGGTCGTATGGACCCGCATGAGGTAATTTCCTCGCATAGGACTAGTCCGCCCCGCATAGGACTATTTCACCCGCATAAGCCCTACGGACTCGCATGAAGTATTCCTCGCATCATGGGTAGCAAATCCACGGAATATGCAAATTCCACAAACCCGGGGAATGACCCCGTAATGAACAATATATATATCCCTAGCACAACCGGCTATCATACATAACATAAGCACTACCGGCTTATCATACATAACACAAGAACTACCGGCTTATCATACATAACATAAGCAAGTTAAGAAATCTCCTAACTTCTTATTAGCTTTGTTCATAAACACTCTCATTTTAGTTTACTTAAGGCACTAGCATGTCATCATAAAAATCCGGGAATTTAACCCAAAGTACTACGTAGTTCTACTCTTTTAAAAATGACTCTTTCTCATATAAAACTTCCAAGATACTAATGACTGTAGCATCAAGTCATATTTACTTTCCAAGACAAATCACAATACCTTTAAGAAATATATTTATAGACTTCTAAATCAAGTGACTTCTTTCTTTTAAAACCTTAAGCAATTGATGCCTTCAAATCAATTTGCCTTTCATTAATTCAAGTCATTTATCATTACTTACATTACTTAGAGTAAACCACTCTTTTTAACTTTCTATAAAGCTATTGTAACCAACTTCCCATAAAGCCGTTATACTAGCTTTGTACCTTAGATACTTACATTCCTCTTTATAACCAAGAGACTTAAACTTTCCAAACAAAACAAGTATCTTTCAAAATACTTTAAGTCTCTTAACTTTTAGAAACTAAGATATCCTTAATACTTTTAAACAAGTGAGTTAATCCCCTAACTCAACCAACTTGGACATTCTAAAAATAAGCCAAGGATATCAAAGGGACTAGATTGTCAAAAATCTCGTACGTCTACCGTACTATATATATATATTCAACTATTCATGCTCAAGAGATAAGAAAGTTCTACATACCTCTTCGGTTCAATCCACTTGCTAAGTCCAATTTGCCGTACTTAGTATGTCAACATATAATGACCATAATACGTCTATTAACTTCTTACTTCAAACGTAGAATATTCTAAGTGCAAAGTCACTAAATTCTACGGAAAATCGGACAACACTTCCTTTGTTTCTACATACTTTTCCACCTTTTTCAAGGCCCGAATTCAATAACCAAATACGTCACATTTAAGGCTCAACAATGTAGTTAACAATAGGGGATTACACGCCTACAAGACGTGTAAAATTCCGCCCCACAATTTATATCAAACTAGTCCAACATACAATATCATTTTCGGCAATTTGAGGGACAACAATACAATTTCTTTCCAATTCCTTTTCAATCCAAGTTGTTTAGTATAACATGTTATCAAGCCGCAATCTATTATAACTACTACAATCCTCAAGTAGGTAACATACGACGATTCTAATTAACGACCAAATTGTATTTCAATTTCAAAAGGCTCACAATGTCATTTCGGATTTAGGCTTCTACAATCCATATCACTTATCAATCTTCAATACATATACTTCATGCTAGTTAAAATGTAAGTCTACAACACTATGTAATCTTATAACACTTAAGAGAACAAGATTGTTACCTTAACGAGCCTTAATCCACTTCAAGATCCGAAGTCGCTCCCTAGAAACTTAGAGCCTCTCCTTGACACTCCAATCCGCCACTTGAGACCCTTAGAAGATCACAAACAACTTTCCTTTAACTTCCAATCCAAACCCTAGGAAAGTGACTAGGTTTTCACCTTGCGACTAATACGGAAACGATATTTTTCCGGGATCTTTCTATTGAGATACCCTTAGGAACCTTGGTTTAAAGTGTGGAGCTTATTGAACAACAAACAATTTTTTTTTTCTTTCTCTTCTCCCCTAACCCGAGAGCACCCTTAGTGTTCTTCAAAATGTTCTTGAAATTTTTCTAAGTGTAGAAGCTTGTATTGCTACTAGTACACATAGATAACACTATGAAGGGTCAAGATGAGAACAAATGGGTGGTTTAGATACAATTCAATAAAGCTCAAGCCAAGTGGCCCTTTGACTAAGTCAATTATATCAAGCTCCAAGACTTTGCAAGACTTGGTCATCTTAAATTATGGTCAAATGATCATTCTAGCCATGTCCATTTCGTCCAAGACCACAAAAGGGGGGGGGGGGTGACACGTGTTGTTATACCCCGTATTTCCAGAGTATGTACGTAAGGACGTACGTAAAAAAGTTTAAGCCTTAAGTTAGGTAAGGGACGAAAATTTGTGCACAACCCCCGAAAAGAATTGTTTTTCGACGAAACGTTTTCCGGACTTTGCGAGGGGAAAATTACGGTTGCGACATTAATAATTTTTGCGGATTTTTCCGAGAGATGAAATATTTTGGACCAACGAGAGGGCGACACTTGTCACCCTCAAGTGGGCGGTCTTGTGGCCGAAAGTGAGCACGTTTCTTGGCATGTTTTGTGGCCTAAAACCTGGGTCAATGTTTGGAGTGATTTGTGGAGTAGATGGCTAGGGTGCACTTGTGCAAATCTTCACCCTCCACTTGCCCACCACTTGTCTTGATCTTGGCCATTGAAGGCCCTATAAATACCCCCCCTTAGTTGAAGACTTCTTCATCCACAACACAACTTCCAAGTCTCAAAAACTCCTTCCCCCTCTCTATAGTTTTCGCCCAAGCCTCCTCCCCTTTGTGAGGCCCTTGGCCGAGAAATACCCCTCCTTCCTAAGTGGTGCTAGCCGAAAGTACCCCTCTCTTGAGTGTTGTTCTCGTGAAACACCCCTTTGGTAGAAAAATACTCTCCAAGTATTGTTACAATTCCAAAATACCTTAGTCTTATACCTTGTAGTATTCCAAAGTTACCTCTATACGTAGAGCCCGGAAATACTACCTTATGTCCTTTTAGTCTCAAAACGAAACCCTAAGGAAAATCTTCATAGTTGGTTGAAGTGCTAAGTAGAAGTTGTTTGGGAACTTCTAAGGGTTGTTTGGAGCGGGTTGGAGCGCCCAGAGTAGGAGCTAAACGTTGCTCAGGATCGACATTAAATCTTGGATAATTTTGGGCTTATCGAGGTAAATATCTTGTCCCCCTATTGTATTTAGAGTTTGCATACTGTTGAAGTATAAGAATTAAGTATAAGTTATATACAAGGAAGGTATATAAGAAGGGAATTGAACTGTACTTACATAGGACTGTATTTACAGTAGACTTGTGAAGTTTGACGGGTAGGGAAGTGCTGCCCAATTTTCCGTAGAATCTTGTATCTAGATTTATTCTACAGAGTAGTCTAGACATTGATAGACTTATATAACCGTTATAGGTTGAAGTACTGCGAGTAGCGTATTCTACTCGAAGGGTGGAAAAGGCTAGCAGGATTACAGTACTTTGGAGCGTTTTGCTAATTGTCGGTAATCGTCGCGAGGTATGTGATTCTTCCTATCCTCTTGAGCATGATATTTGAAAAGAATATATATAGTATGGTAGACGTACGTGTGTTAACCAACGTGGTTTCTTTGCGATGTCTTTTGACTTGAGTCTAAATAATAAGAATCTGAAGTATTTCAAAAGAATTAAGAATCGTTTTTGAAAGAAGAGTAATACTTGATTTTAAAAGCTTAAGAGTTATACTAGCTTTATGGGAAGTTAGGTATAACGACTTAAGAGTGATAAAAGGAACGGTTTACTTAATTGTTTTATGAAAGCCTTGTATGGATTTCGGAAATGAGAATAAGTATCGAACAAACCATCGCAGCGCTAATAAAGGAAATGTATTGACTAATTAAGTATTATTAAAACCCAGTAGAAACCTCCATCCGCATTGAAGCTAAGATGAGACAAAATGATATTACATTTCCTAGATCATGCGCTTTAATAAGATTGTTATGAACAAGAATAACCTACTCACATAAGGCATATGTTTCTCAAATTGTTTTAAAAGAGAATTATATTATTAAGTGATTAAGACTATGAACTACGAAACCTTTCGAAAATGAGAAACTTGAGCATTTGAAATTAGGCAAACTTGAACGTTTGGAAAAGAATGTTGTTACTTGATTTTACAAAAAGAAGTGTTTTGGTTTACTTAAAAGATAGTCACTCTATTTTTATACTACGGTATTGTGTGACTTTTGTGAAAGAAACGGATCTTTTAAAGAGTTAATGTAGGAAGTACTTTGGGGATAAAAACCCGAACTTGTTGACATAAAGTAGAAAGTACCTTGTGTGAATAACTTGATTATGTTGGTTGGTGATAGCCTTGTAATACTTTCTTGTTGGTTTGATAAAGTAAACATGTTAGGATGCTACGTGTGTTAGTGTCTTGTGATGTTTGTGTAAGGGGTTTCCCTTGTTGTGCTTATGTTGTTTAAGCATCACGGCCGAACCGGGCGTGGTCGTGCCTACCTGGGCACCCTTCTACCTTAACAATACAAGTAAGCTGCGGAACTGAAATAACACCTCATTTTTTTTTAAAACAAACGTACGTGCAAGGGCAAAGCCGACAAGGCTGCCATATATACATAAACAAAAGACACTACACCGTACATGAGTCCAATCCCACATATGAATACAGACCTCTAGGAGTTAAACTGAACTATGACGGGACAAGGCCCCGCCGTACCCAAAACTATACAAAGCCTGTACTGAAGGACATATACCAAAGATAAACTCCGGAAATAGAAGGAGCTTATCCAAAACCCTGAGCAGGATCCTACACCTGCCGATCACCGAACTGCGTACCTAAACTTGCGGCAAGAACGCGGCCCGGGCGAGGTCGATGCGAAGAATGTACCAAGTATGTGAACAATAAGTACTGTAATAAAATCATAGCAGTCTAAATAACACCGGAGACATGTATGATATCCAACCTACAAGATATAACACGTAAGCGATCATATCAAGTCGGGGGCAGCCCTCAAAGTCATTACTCAATATAACCATGGGTCTCACGCCCATAATATCAATCATGCGTGGAATCCTTCCTCACCGCCGATCCATGATGTAATAACACCAATAAGGATACATGAACACCAAGTCCCACGTGTCCTCAATACCTCGTGGTCCCATGCCCTAATCCTCGTAAAAGCATGACCATAGGGTAACACAAACAAATCCGGGGACATATATGATAATCAAAATACAACACATTGTGCCTTACTAACAATGAGAGTAAACAATAGTATCCTTACAATATAAACTAGGAAGCTCATGATCAAGCAGGACCATCCGCCCGCAGTATCATTTAGCAATCCTATTCCTGGGACTATTTCACCCGCATAGGTCGCGTGGACCCGCGTGAGGTATTCCTCGCATAGGCTGGACCCGCCCGCATGGGACTATTTCACCCGCATAAGCCCTTTCGGACCCGCATGAGGTATTCCTCGCATAGGACTATTTCACCCGCATAAGCCCTTACGGACTCGCATGAGGTATTCCTCGCATAGGACTATTTCACCCGCATAAGCCCTTACGGACTCGCATGAGGTATTCCTCGCATCGTGGGTAGCAAATCCACGGAATTATGCAAATGCCACAAACCCGGGGAATGACCCCGAAACGACTGATATACCAATAGCACACAACCGGCTATTTCCAGCACACATAGGCAATTCTCAATTAACAAGCCCAAGTACTTATCACGGCATACTTAGACAAATTCTCAATTTATCAAGCCAAAGTACTAATCAAGGCATACATAGAATAATTCTCTTTTAACAAGCCAAAGTACTTATCAAGGCACACTTAGACAAATCCTCAATTTATCAAGCCAAAGTACTAATCAAGGCATACATAGAATAATTCTCTTTTAACAAGCCAAAGTACTTATCAAGGCACACTTAGACAAATCCTCAATTTATCAAGCCAAAGTACTAATCAAGTTATACATAGAATAATTCTCTTTTAACAAGCCAAAGTACTTATCAAGGCACACTTAGAATAATTCTCTTTTAACAAGCCAAAGTACTTATCAAGGCACACTTAGACAAATCCTCAATTTATCAAGCCAAAGTACTAATCAAGTTATACATAGAATAATTCTCTTTAACAAGCCAAAGTACTACGTACGTACATTCCTTTATAAAAGACTCCTTTCTATGTAAAGCCCCAAGATACTAACACCCGTAGTATCAAGGCGTGTCTATTTTTCAAAGTAAGTTACTACACTTTTAGAAAACTCATTTCAAAGCTTGAAATCAAGTAACTCCAAATTTTCACAATCTAGGCAACTTATGCCGATTTAATCAAAATAGACAACTTTCTAAACCTTCCATAAAGCCGTTATAACCCTTTATGGTTTTAGACGTATCCATTCCTTCAATAACCAAGAGACTTATACTATTAAAACCAAGTATCACATACTTACAAATCAAGTTCTTAACTTTCAAAATACTTCAAGTCTCTTAATAGTTAGAAAACAAGTTTTCTTCTACTTTTTAAACCTCAAGTAACTTCACCCTTAACGCAAGTTACTTCTCTTAAATCATGTCATTTCTCCTCTTTTAAATCAAATAAGTAAATCACTCCTTTGACTCCCCTAAAGTCATTATAATGACCTTTAGGTTTTAGAACTAAGGCACTAGCCAAAAGATTTGGAAACCACTTCCTTTTCAAGTCTCTATGTACTTTAAGAAAAATACCTTCACTTTTAAGAATCCAAACTTCCCTAAGGAAATGGATTATACTACTTACAATTTAAACATCAAAGTACACTCGGAAGTACATAGAACAATTTCTATTTTAGGCAATCCAAATACAAGCAAGGAATGGATCATTCAAGGAGTAGAACTTACTTTCTTTATTCTAAGGAATCATGCTAGAAGAGGAGATAGTTCACATACCTTTTCGGCTAATATCCACAAGCTAAGCCGAATATGCCGTACGTAGAAGTGTCAACCTATAATGGTCACAACAAGACTATCAACTTCTAGTCTCTACGTAGAATAATACTAAGTATACGGTCTCTAATTCTACGGAAAATCGGGCAGCACCTCCTTTGTTTCTACTTACTTTGCCACCTTTTTCAAGGCCGAATACAATAACCAACAAGCCACATTTAAGGCTCCAAACAACATCCAAACAAAGGGGATTACACGCCTTACACCACGTGTAAAATTCCGCCCCACAATTCATACGAAATAGTATAAAACTTCACTAGCTATTCTCGGCCAACATATAACCAATCACACAACGTCTTTTCCAATCCTTTTCAAATTTCAAGTTCTTAGGTCCACATGTTATATAGTTATAAACCACTTCAACAACTATAATTTCCTTCTTTATTCAACATGCGACGACTTAAACTAATAATCAACTTGAATTCCAATCTTAAAGCTAAACATGCTAGATTTCGGATTAGGGTTCCAATAGTCAAAATACTTATCAAACTTCATACTATATAACTCATGCTTGCTAATAACCATAGATACAATGATAAGTAAACCTTAATTGCTAAAACGACAAGAATATACCTTTATAAGCCCTTAAAATTTCCAAGATTCCAAAGTCGCGCCTTAGCAATTCTTAGCTCCTTTCCTTAGGTTCCAATCCGCTCCAAGCACTCCTTAGAGGCCTACGAAGAACCCATCTTCAAGTTCCAACTTCAAAGTTGAAGAACTCCCTTAGTTTCCGCCTTGCGACTAACGTAAAAATACGTTTTTTCCGAAATCTTTCTATTGAGATAACCTTACAACACTCTTAGGAACCTTGGTTTTAAGTCTTGTGAACAAAGGATCAAAATCACAAATTTTTGTGTGGGTATAGTATGCAAACCCGAGAGCAATGTTGCTAGAACAATGGTTCTCTAAAATTTTCTAAGTGTAAATGAGCTAGTCTTGCACTAGTATAAACCTTATAACACACAATGGAGGGCTTAGACTTAAACAAATGTGAGGCTAGGATTAAAATCACATGGATCAAGCCTAAGTGGCAAGTTGACTAGTCAATTATGTCAAGCTTTGAAGACTTATCTTCCAAGATGTTCAATGACCATAATACCCCTCCTCTAATTCGACCAAGACCACTTATGGGGGTGCCACGTGTCGCCCTCTCATTCGTCCATAAAATTAGAACCTCGTGGGCCCCACAAAATGTAAAATTTCTGTGGGCCCACATGACCAAATCGTAAAAATAAATTTCCATATTATTTATAAGTTCCATACTCTTCAAATAATGCATTTTGAGAATCCAATTCTCAATAACGAACATTTTTCCTTTCCGACTTCGGAAGATTTTCGTCGGAAAAACAATTCTTCCTTTCGTACTAATTTCCAAGTCTTGTTTCCTTACGCATTCTCTTATACATGTCCCGACTTACGGTGTAACATTCTTCCCCTTAGAAACATTCGTCCCGAATGTTCTTAGTCGATTGTCAAGCTATACAAACTCGGCATAAACTCTATACTATGCCTATCGATCAAAAGCGCACAAGACCAACGATGCCACATGGCCACCACAACATACGTAAACATAACAATGGACCTTCCGTCCGACCCCTTCTCACAAAACTCGAAGGTTACGATCCTCCCAAAACACGGGATCCTTAGAGGTTCCTTTCTTTCCTTACTAGTCATACTTTCGCATTTTCAAACTTATCTAGTACACGCACAAAATCTCAATATCGTTTACATTCTCCACTGAGTTACTAATCAAACTCGCCATTAAGCTACTTGAATTTCCGCTAAGGCTCTTCTCGGTCCTTACGACCTAGTTCGGTGGAGCAACGTGGCCCACAAACTCGCATAACGATTAACTAAACTTGGGCCGCATCCCGGGACCCTATCACTTAACCGACTATTTCTAATCGATATCACCCGATTCCATACTATCGGTTGACCCGAAATGAGTCTATAACCCGACTCATCGTCACACTTAACTTCTCGCTCTTAGTCCGAATAAATCTCTCTTATCTCAAGGTACTTCTTACCCTATCCCTATTCACTAGAGGTTCGCCACATAAGCCAAAGTATTTCTACTGCATAATCTTCCCTATTGGTCTTACTGCTACATGGCAATTACAACTTGTGAACTTTATACAACTATAGTCTCAGTTCACCTATCATTCTTGTCAACATTCTTACTTCTCACTTACTAATCAAAGTATCCCTACCTCTGGGGTACTATCACTTACAACTGCTAGCACCGCTATCTTGGTCAATAACACAACGGCTTTCCTCATGACCCTATAGTCTTCTCCTAACCGAGAAACTGGAGGCTCTGGTGCTGGGGCCTCAAAACCTGGCGCAGAAGAACTCGCCGACTGCGGAACAACATCCGGTGTACCCTGGGCATAAGCCCTATCAACTCTCTGAGTCTGACTAGTAGCTCCTGCTACTCCTTTGCCCTTCTGGGCGGCTGTTGCCCTCCTTGGAGGCATACTGTAACACAACAATACGTCAGAGAGGAATTTTCTTACTAACACAGCTCTATGGCACGATCTTAGAGTGAAAAGAATAGAAACCAACTCCTAAATGTCCTGTAGCCTCCTGTTTATGGGTGTGGCGCGCAACACACCGATAATCAAGACTCTACTAGACACGTCTGTAGACATTCCGAGGATCGATCGCTCGATACCACTGTCACGGCCCGAACCGGGCGTGGCGTGCCTACCTGGGCACCCTTCTACCTTAACAATACAAGTAAGCTGCGGAACTGAAATAACACCTCATTTTTTTTTAAAACAAACGTACGTGCAAGGGCAAAGCCGACAAGGCTGCCATATATACATAAACAAAAGACACTACACCGTACATGAGTCCAATCCCACATATGAATACAGACCTCTAGGAGTTAAAGCCCGAACTATGACGGACAAGGCCCCGCCGCATCTAAAACTATACAAAGCCTGCATCAAGGACATATACCAAAGATAAACTCGGAATAGAAGGAGCTTATCCAAAACCACTCGCGAGGATCTACACTGCCGATCACCGAATCGCGTACCTAAACTCGCGGCATGAACGCAGCCCCAAGGAGGTCGTGCAGTATGTGAGCGATGAAATCGTAATAAAATCATAGCGATCTAAATAACACAGAGACATGTATGATATCCAACCTACAAGACATAACACATAAGCAATCATATCAAGTCGTGACGCAGCCCTCAAAGTCATTACTCAATATAACCATGGGTCTCACGCCCATAATATCAATCATGCCTGGAATCCTTCCTCACCGCTGCGGTCCATGATGTAATAACACCAATAAGGATACATGAACACCAAGTCCCACCGTGTCCTCAATACCTCGTGGTCCCATGCCCGAATCCCACCTCGTAAAAGCATGACCATAGGGTAACACAAACAAATCCGGGACATATATGATAATCAAAATACAACACATTGTGCCTTACTAACAATGAGAGTAAATGAGTATCCTTACAATATAAACTAGGAAGCTCATGATCAAGCGGGACCATCCGCGCAGATATCATTTAGCAATCCTATTCCGGGACTATTTCACCGCATAGGTCGCGTGGACCCGCGTGGTATTCCTCGCATAGTCGGACCCCCGCGTGGGACTATTTCACCCGCATAAGCCCTTTCGGACCGCATGAGGTATTCTCGCATAGGACTATTTCACCGCATAAGCCCTTACGGACTGCATTTAGGTATTCCTAGCATAGGTCGACCCGCCGTGGGACTATTTCACCGCATAAGCCCTACTGACGGACTCGCGTGAGGTATTCCTCGCATCGTGGGTAGCAAATCCACGAATTAATGCAAATGCCACAAACCCGGAATGACCCCGAAACGATCGATATACCAATAGCACACAACCGCTATTTCAAAGACACATAGAAATTTCAATTAACAAGCCCAAGTACTTATCACGGCATACTTAGACAAATTCTCAATTTATCAAGCCAAAGTACTAATCAAGACATACATAGAATAATTCTCTTTTAACAAGCCAAAGTACTTATCAAGGCACACTTAGACAAATCCTCAATTTATCAAGCCAAAGTACTAATCAAGGCATACATAGAATAATTCTCTTTTAACAAGCCAAAGTACTTATCAAGGCACACTTAGACAAATCCTCAATTTATCAAGCCAAAGTACTAATCAAGTTATACATAGAATAATTCTCTTTTAACAATCCAAAGTACTTATCAAGGCACACTTAGAATAATTCTCTTTTAACAAGCCAAAGTACTTATCAAGGCACACTTAGACAAATCCTCAATTTATCAAGCCAAAGTACTAATCAAGTTATACATAGAATAATTCTCTTTTAACAAGCCAAAGTACTACGTACGTACATTCCTTTATAAAAGACTCCTTTCTATGTAAAGCCCCAAGATACTAACACCCGTAGTATCAAGGCGTGTCTATTTTTCAAAGTAAGTTACTACACTTTTAGAAAACTCATTTCAAAGCTTGAAATCAAGTAACTCCTAATTTTCACAATCTAGGCAACTTATGCCGATTTAATCAAAATAGACAACTTTCTAAACCTTCCATAAAGCCGTTATAACCCTTTATGGTTTTAGACGTATCCATTCCTTCAATAACCAAGAGACTTATACTATTAAAACCAAGTATCACATACTTACAAATCAAGTTCTTAACTTTCAAAATACTTCAAGTCTCTTAATAGTTAGAAAACAAGTTTTCTTCTACTTTTTAAACCTAAAGTAACTTCACCCTTAACACAATTTACTTCTCTTAAATCATGTCATTTCTCCTCTTTTAAATCAAATAAGTAAATCACTCCTTTGACTCCCCTAAAGTCATTATAATGACCTTTAGGTTTTAGAACTAAGGCACTAGCCAAAAGATTTGGAAACCACTCCTTTTCAAGTCTCTATGTACTTTAAGAAAAATACCTTCACTTTTAAGAATCCAAACTTCCCTAAGGAAATGGATTATACTACTTACAATTTAAACATCAAAGTACACTCAAGGAAGTACATAGAACAAATTCTATTTTAGGCAATCCAAATACAAGCAAGGAATGGATCATTCAAGGAGTAGAACTTACTTTCTTTATTCTAAGGAATCATGCTAGAAGAGGAGATAGTTCACATATCTTTTCGGCTAATATCCACAAGCTAAGCCGAATACACCGTACGTAGAAGTGTCAACCTATAATGGTCACAACAAGACTATCAACTTCTAGTCTCTACGTAGAATAATACTAAGTATACGGTCTCTAATTCTACGGAAAATCAGGCAGCACCTCCTTTGTTTCTACTTACTTTGCCACCTTTTTCAAGGCCGAATACAATAACCAACAAGCCACATTTAAGGCTCCAAACAACATCCAAACAAAGGGGATTACACGCCTTACACCACGTGTAATATTCCGCCCCACAATTCATACGAAATAGTATAAAACTTCACTAGCTATTCTCGGCCAACATATAACCAATCACACAACGTCTTTTCCAATCCTTTTCCAATTTCAAGTTCTTAGGTCCACATGTTATATAGTTATAAACCACTTCAACAACTATAATTTCCTTCTTTATTCAACATGCGACGACTTAAACTAATAATCAACTTGAATTCCAATCTTAAAGCTAAACATGCTAGATTTTGATTAGGGTTCCAATAGTCAAAATACTTATCAAACTTCATACTATATAACTCATGCTTGCTAATAACCATAGATACAATGATAAGTAAACCTTAATTGCTAAAACGACAAGAATGTACCTTTATAAGCCCTAAAAATTTCCAAGATTCCAAAGTCGCGCCTTAGCAATTCTTAGCTCCTTTCCTTAGGTTCCAATCCGCTCCAAGCACTCCTTAGAGGCCTATGAAGAACCCATCTTCAAGTTCCAACTTCAAAGTTGAAGAACTCCCTTAGTTTCGCCTTTGCGACTAACGTAAAAATACGCTTTTTCCAAATCTTTCTATTGAGATAACCTTACAACACTCTTAGGAACCTTGGTTTTAAGTCTTGTGAACAAAGGATCAAAATCACAAATTTTTGTGTGGGTATAGTATGCAAACCAGAGAGCAATGTTGCTAGAACAATGGTTCTCTAAAATTTTCTAAGTGTAAATGAGCTAGTCTTGCACTAGTATAAACCTTATAACACACAATGGAGGGCTTAGACTTAAACAAATGTGAGGCTAGGATTAAAATCACATGGATCAAGCCTAAGTGGCAAGTTGACTAGTCAATTATGTCAAGCTTTGAAGACTTATCTTCCAAGATGTTCAATGACCATAATACCCCTCCTCTAATTCGACCAAGACCACTTATGGGGGTGCCACGTGTCTCCCTCTCATTCGTCCATAAAATTCAGAACCTCATGGCCCCACAAAATGTAAAATTTCTCGTGGCCCCACATGACCAAATCCGTAAAAATAAATGTCCATATTATTTATAAGTTCCATACTCTTCAAATAATGCATTTTGAGAATCCAATTCTCAATAACGAACATTTTTCCTTTCCGACCCTCGGAAGATTTTCCGTCGGAAAAACAATTCTTCCTTTCGTACTAATTTCCAAGTCTTGTTTCCTTACGTACATTCTCTTATACATGTCCTGGACTTATGGGGTGTAACATTAACGATAAGCCGTTGTGCTAGTATTATAACACTCACCTCTTGACATGATATACCGGGGGTTTAAATGCTCGACGCGAGGTACACCTCGTGCGATGTGTGACTATGATTCGAGAATACCTCATGCGGGTCCAGTGGGCCTATGCGGAGCTACGAGAGTTCCAGGTTAGTGTGCGTTCTATATGGCCATGCGGTCTATGCTGCGCGATCGCGAGTCGGGACGATCTTGGGAGTAGCTACCGACGCGGAATACCTCATGCGGGCTGTGTGTGGCCTATGCGAGTGCGGGAAGTTCGAGGATTAGACGACACATTTGATATTGCGGGCGAGTGGCGGCCGATCATGGCGGTCTAGAAAGACCTTGTGATACCGTTTTATGGCATTGTTGGTACCGGGTTTTAGTCGGCTATGCCGCATTACTTACCGTGCGGTTTTATTATGACACAGTGGGACACGTGTTCATGTGTATTCCTTGGTGCTTTTAGATCATAGACTGCCGACAGTGATGAAGGTATTCCACGGGCATGATTGATGTTGTGGGCGTGAGACCCATAGTTATATTTGAGTGATGACTTTGAGGGCGTGAGTCCTGACGACATCGCCTATTTATTGTGAATCGTAGTTTGGTTATCATACATGTCTCCTACTTTATATAGACTACTATGATTTCATTTATAGTATTTTCGATTTCATACTTGGTACTGTTATCGACCTCCTTGGGCTGCGTTCATCGCAGTAGAGTACACGATCGTCGATCCTCGCTTAGGATCACATTCGTGTTTTGGAAGCTCCGTTTCTCGAGGCTTATCTTTGGTATAGTCCTTGTCATTGTAGGTACTTACATTCGGGGTATGGCGAAGCCCGTCGTCGTTGTTATTATAAAACTCTTAGAGTGCGTAATCTTTGTTGTGCAGTTTGTAAAAGGGGATATGCTCGTCAAGTGTATGTTTATATATGCCGAAAGGCAACTTTTCAGAATAAAGCTTCACACTTCATTTTGTTTCATGTTTTGTTTTATATTCCGCTGATTACTCTGATGTATGTCTACTTGGGTGCCCGGGTAAGGCACCAGTCACGGGCCCCGGAACGGGTCGTGACACGTGTCGCCCTCCCATTCGTCGCAATATTTCGTTTTCCGACAATTCCATAATTTCGGTAAATTTTTACTAGTCTCAAATCTTAACATTTTTGAGTTCTTACGTACGTTCTTATAAACATGCCCTGGAATTACGGGGTGTAACATTCTTCCCCCCTTAGAAACATTCGTCCCCGAATGTTCTTTCGGAGTCAAACTTATAGATAGCGACATATTCTCCTTTACAACCCCTACATACTAATAATGCCACACGTGGCCACCTAATAGCACTTAAGCAAAATACTTCAATCAAAACTTGACAAGTAAGGGAAATGAATTACCTGAAGGTGTAGATAATAAGTGAGGATACTTCCTTAACATGTCCTCCTCCGCTTCCCACGTCATCTCCTCCCTATTATCATTCCGCCACAAGACTTTGACGGAAGCCACATCCTTGGTCCGATCGCTGACGCGATCGAGTATCGCTATGGAACTCTCCTCATACGATAACCCCTCTATCACCTGGACCTCGCTAGCTGGGAAAACTCTCGATGGATCTCCGATACACTTTTGCAACATAGAAACATGGAAGATCGGATGTACCGCCGCTAAATCTGATGGCAGATCCAACTCATAGGCAACCTTGCCTACTCTACGGATGATATGGTAGGGCCCAATGTACCTTGGGCTAAGTTTCCCCTTCTTTCCGAACCTCATCACACCCTTCATGGGTGATACCTTCAAGAAGACCCAATCGTCCACCTGAAATTCCAAATGTCGACGCCGATTATCTGCATAAGACTTCTGACTCGAACGCTAACGCTCTCCTGGATAAGCTTCACCTTATCCACAGCCTGCTGAATCAAGTTTGGGCCATCTAACTGAACCTCGCCCACATCGAACCAACCAATCGGCGACCTACACTTTCGCCCATACAAAGCCTCATATGGCGCCATCTGAATGCTAGAATGGTAGCTGTTGTTATAAGCAAACTCCACAAGAGGAAAATGATCCTCCCAGCTACCCCTGAAATCAATAACGTAGGCTCGCAACATATCCTCAAGTGTCTGGATAGTACGCTCTGCCTGCCCGTCGGTCTGAGGATGAAACGCAGTACTGAGACTCACCTGTGTCCCTAATCCCTTCTGGAAAGCCCTCTAAAAGTTAGCCGTAAAATGGGCTCCTCTGTATGATATAATCGATATAGGGACTCTGTGCAGTCTCACAATCTCCCTGATATACAATGCGCATAATCTCTCTAGAATCGTAGTCTGACCGAAAAGTGGGCTGATTTCACATCTCTGATAACCGGATGGAATCATACCTCCTCTGAGTACGAGGTAACCCTGTAATAAATTCCATGTTGATCACCTCCCACTTCCATGTCGGAATATCAATAGCCTGCAATAGCCCACCGGGCTTCTGGTGCTCAACCTTGACCTGCTGACAATTAGGACACTGAGCAACAAAACCTGCCACGTCCCTCTTCAGGCCATCCCACCAATACATACATCTGAGGTCATGGTACATCTTAGTCGACCCCGGATGAATAGAATAACGAGCACCAGTGCCTCCGAAATCTGCGACGAAGTCCTGCAACATCGGGAACACACAATCTGCCCTCAAATCTTAGCACCCCATCAGGCGCTACCTCTAATAGACTCCTCTCCTCTCGAAGAGCCGTATCTCAATACCGTATCATAACTGGGTCCTCATACTGTCGCATCTTCACCTCATCAACGATGGAAGACTCGGCAATCTCACGAACCGTCCACTTATCATCGATATCGACCAATCGAACCCCAAGGCTCGCTAGTCGATGGATCGACGGACCATGTCCTGCCTCTGCACTCTGCACTCCCATCGATCTACGACTCAAAGCATCTGCAACCACGTTGGCTTTCCCCGGATGGTATAGGATGTCAACAACTCTAACCACCGTCTCGCGCAAGTTCACTCCCATGCGAAGATGTCTTGGAGGCTCTTGTGGCTCAGTATAAATATCCACATGAACCCCATATAAATAATGTCCAAATCTTCAAGGCATGAATAACTACGCCAACTCTAAGTCGTGAGTAGGGTAAGTTCTCATGCTTAGAGTTGTCGGAAGCATAGGCTATTACCTTGCCGTGTTGCATCAATCGCACCTGGCGATGCGAGGCATCACAATAAATCACGTATCCTCTAACCCCTCGGAAGAGTAAGCTGGGCCGTCGTCTTTTCCTTCATGGCGGAAGCCCTTCTCACAAGCTTCTGTCCACTGAAACTTAGCTGCTTTCTGAGTCAGCCTAGTCAACGGTGTTGAAATCGAAGCAAACTGCTCCAAAAACCTATGATAATAACCTGCCAGCCCTAAGAAACTGCGTACCTCCGTCGGAGTAGTAGGTCTCGGCCAAGACTTGACCGCCTCAATCTTTGTCGTATCAACCTGAACACCGTCAGCCCCAATAATGTGCCCCCAGAATGCCACGGAGGCCAACCAAACTCACTTGAGAACTTGGCGAATAATCGCCGGCCCGAGGACCCAATCACGTCGCGAGTGATCTGCATGCTCTCGCTCAGGCGCGAATAAACGAGAATATCATCAATGAATACTATAACAACGTATCAAAATGGCTTGAACACTCGGTTCATCAAATCCATAAATACGCCGAGAGTTGGTCAAACCGAAGACATCACCCGAACTCATAGTGCCCATACGTCGAAGGCGATCTTTGGGATATCTGCCTCTCTAACTCACACTGATGATAACCGGACCGCAGTCTATCTTGGAGAAACACCTCGCACTCGCAATCGGTCAAACAAATCATCAATCCTGGGGAGGGGGTATCTGTTCTTGATGGTTACCTTATTCAGCTTCCTGTAGTCAACACACATACACAGCGTCCCATCCTTCTTATTTACAAACAAAACTGGCGCTCCCCAGGGAGAAACACTAGGCTTGATAAAGCCTTTTTCCAACAAATCTTTCAGCTGGTCCTTCAACTCTCTCAACTCAGCAGGTGCCATCCTGTACGGCGGAATAGATATAGGCCGAGTGTCTGACAACATATCAATACAAAACTCAATCTCCCTCTCAGGAGGGATACCCGGAAGATCGTCTGGAAATACATTTGGAAACTCTCTAACCACTCGAATCGATCAAGAGTGGCTCTCACTGCCTGTATCGAATACGAACGGATGATAGATGTACCTTTCTCGCATCTTCCTAGCCTTGAGGTAGGAAATAAACCTACCCCTCGGCGATGCTGTGTTGCCCTTCCACTCGATAACAGGCTCACTAGGAAATTGGAATCAGACTAACCTGTCCCTACAGTCAATATTGGCATAACAAGAAGCCAACCAATCCATACCCATAATGACGTCAAAATCTGTCATCTCCAACTCTATCAAGTCTGCTAGGGTCTGGCGACTGTAAATAAACACCGACCAACCTTTGTACACCCGCTCAGCTAACACTGAATTACCCACTGGCGTAGCTACCTCAAAAGGCTTTATCGACACCGGCTCTATCCCGATTCTACCCGCAATAAGAGAAGACACATAGGACAAGGTAGAACCTGGATCTATCAAAGCATAAACGTCAGATGAAATCAATAATGTACACTGACGGCGTCAGGAAGCCTCACGGTCACGGAGGTGGCTAAGGAATATATGCGATTCGTGGACCGCAAGAACTGGACCCACCACGACCCGCCGCGGCCGCCGTGAACACGCCCTCCGGGCGTAACCACGAAGAAGAAGATCCGAAGAATCGACCGCTGGTGAACCATAACACTCCCGCCTGCGGTGGACAATCCCTCTTCATATGGCCTGCTGCCACAAGAGAAACAAGCTCCCAAGCCTTACGACACTCGCCGGGTGAGATCTTACGCATCGAACACACCGAGATACGGTGGTCTCGATCGGTGGCGGTCTGCCTCCCGAAACCCGAAGTCACGGAGCACGACTGCTCGCGAATGACCGATGATCAACCTTCCGCGGAATACCGAGAAGGCAATGCATGCCGGTGAAATATGGACCTAGTTCGCAGGCCAAGTCGCCTCGAAATTGCCTGAACCTGTGTCCGCCTCTTTGGGTCTGGTGCGGATGATCCTCTATCTGCCTCTATCCATAAACTCGCATCTGCACGGCAATATCCATACCGGGTGAAGGCGGCTCCCAAGCATGTAGTAATCATATGGCCAGTCTAGCCCCATCACATAGCGATGAACTCATCGCCGTATGCATTCTGATAGTGGCGATCAATACTCGCGACCGATCCGGGGCGTGGATCGTGCCTTACCCGCACCAGTAGACATACATCGAGTAACCAACGGAATATAAAACAAGACATGAAACAATATGAAGTGAAAGAAACTTTATCGAGAAAAGTTGCCTTTCGGATATATATATAAAACTTGAGCAGTTACATCCCTTTTACAAACCCCGCCACAGCATTACTGCACCTCTAAGAATGTTATAACAATGGCGGGACGGGCACTATACCACGAATGTAAGTACTTACAACGACGTGGACTATACGAGATAAGCCTCAAGACACGGGCTTCCCAAATGCTGGTGTGACCCATGGCGAGGATCAACAATCTGGTGTACCTACCTGCGGCATGACGCAGCCCGAAGGAGGTCGATAACAGTACCAAGTATGTGAAATCGGAAAATCAGAATCGAAATCATAACGGTTATATAAAACGAGACATGTATGATAACTAAACTATAGTTTACAACATAAAAGTAGTCATGTCAAGCGGGGACTCACTCCTCAAAGTCATCCTCATGCGTGGAACTCCTTCCTCACCGCCAGCCTAGGTATAAATCGTATGATACATATAACATGTCTCGGCCCGTCCATGGGACACGAGGTGGAATCGTGTGGTATACATGTCCCCGCATCCATGGGACTCGGTGAAATCGTATGGAATACATCTCCCCGCCATCCACGGGACTCGGTGAAAGAATCGTATGGAATACATGTCGACCCGTCCATGGGACTCGTGAAATCGTCCATAACATTTAAACCCTCTTTTAAGACAGTTAAGACAATACCATGCCTTCATTTTAAACCAACACATTTTCCCTTTTAAGGTCAAGTAACATTCCTTTCCAAAAGTTCAAGTTGCATATTTTTAAATACTTAAGTCTCTTATTTTCGAAAGATTTCATAGTTAATAGTCCTAATCACTCAACAACGTAATTTCTTCTTTTAACAAAATTGAGTAACATATATCTTATGTGTGAGTAGTTTATTCTTGTTTATAACAACCTTATTAAAGCAGCCATGATCTAGGAAATGTAATACAATTTTGTCTTATCTTAGCTTATATGCAGATGGAGGTTTCTCTTTGGTTTTAATATAATTAATTATTTGTCAATACATTTTCCTTTATTAACGCCGCATGGTTTGTTCGATGCTTATTCTCATTTCCAAATCAATACAAGGCTTTCATAAACAATTAAGTAAACTGCCTTTTATCTCTCTTGCCGTTATACCTAACTTCCCATAAAGCTAGTATAACTCTTAAGCTTTTAAAACTAAGTATTACTCTTCTTTCAAAATGATTCATAATTCTTTTGAAATACTTCAAGATTCTTATTATCTAAAACTCAAGTCAATGACATCGAGTAAAACCCTTTAGTTAACACACGCACGCCTACCGTACTATATATATATATCAAAATATCATGCTCAAGAGGATAGGAAGAATCACATACCTCCTACGAAATCCACCGCCAAGTCGAATATGTCGCGCGCAGAGTATCAACCTATAATAGTCAAATACGTCTATCAACGTCTAGACTACTCTGTAGAATATTCTAAGCAGAAGGTTCTTAATTCTACGGAAAATTGGGCAGCACTTCCCTACCCGCCAAACTACACAAGTCTACTGTAAATACAGTCCTATGTAAGTACAGTTCAATTCTCTTCTTTCATATCCTTCTATATCTTATACTCAAATCTAAACTACTCTTATATGTAATCTCCAATTACAATAGAAGGACAAGAGTATTTACCTCGATAAGCCCAAAAATTATCCAAGTTTAAATGTCGATCCTGAACAACGTTTAGCTCCTAATTTGCACGCTCCGATAGCTCCAAGAAACCCTTAGAAGTTTCTAAACAACTTCTACTTAATACTTCAACCAACTATGAAGATTTCCCAGGGTTTCGTTTAGTGACTAATGGATATAAGGTAGTATTTCTGGGCTTTTAGTATAGAGGTGACTTTGGAATACTACAAGGTATTTGGCTAAGGTATTTTGGGATAGTAACAATACTTGGAGAATATTTTCTACCAGGGGGGGGGGTTTCGGCGAGACCAACAAGGAAGGGGGAAAAGGGGTTTGGACGAGAGCTCTCAAAGGGGGAGGGAGTTTTTGAGACTTGGAAATTGTTAAGTGGATGAAGAATAAGTCTTGAACTTAAGGGGTATTTATAGGCCAATCAATGGCCAAGATCAAAGCAAGTGGATGGTGGAGATTTGGACAAGTGTTGTGTGGGTCCCACTTATCCATCTACTACACAAATATCTAGCAAAACATTGACCAAATGTTTAAGGCCTTTTCCATGTAAAAAACGTGCCAACAACTCCCTCACCAAAACGTCAACTTGAGGGTGACACATGTCGCCATATCGTTGGTCCAAAATATTTCATCTCTCGGAAAAATCCAAAATAAATAAATTCCTGAAAACGTAAAATTCCTTTACAAGGTTCGGAAAATTTTCCGTCGGAAAAACAAATCTTTTCGTGGATGTGCACAATTTCGTCCTTAACAATAATTCGGGCTTACAAAATTGTACGTACGTCCTCACATACATACTCTGGAAATACGGGGTATAACATGGACAATGAATCAAACTCCAGGCTGTACTCTCTGATAGTCCTCCCATTCTGTCTCAATGTCAAGAATCTATCCATACGGGCTCTCCTCATCTCAGGAGGCAAAAAGTGATCCAGGAAGGCCTCTGTGAACTCATCCCAAACAGCTGGAAGAGCACCCTCACCTCTAGACAGCTCCCATGACTCAAACCAGTTCAACGCAATATCACGTAACCGGTAAGAGGCTAACACAACTGACTCTGTCTCCGAGGCCCTAAGCACCTGCATAGTCCGCTGTAACTGCCGAATAAACTCCTGAGGATCCTCCTCAGATCTCGAACCATAGAACTCGGGTGGATGACAACCCAGAAAATCCCGAATCCGCAAACTGTCGGCTCTAGGGTTAGCTACCTGCTCGTCGCGCCGCCTTCCACTATCTTTGGTCAATAGCCCGACCGCTCTCCGTAATCTCTATACTCGGCCCCGCGAATCGAGGCTCGGTGCCGGAACCTCTGGAGCTCGCCGCCTCGGCTCCTCTAATACTACCGGCGTGGCTGAACTCGCCGACCCGCCCACAACCTCAGGCATAGTCTGGGCCTGAGTCCTAGTAACCCTCTGCGTACCGCTAGCAGCTCCTGCTGCTGCCTTGCCCTTCTGGGCCCTGGTCGCCTTCCGTGGAGGCATAACTGATACATAAGAATAGGTTAGAGAGGATTCAACCTAATAAGACAACTCTACTGCACGATCTCAGAGAGAGAAGAATGGAAACCAATCCTAAATGTCCTGCAGCCTCCTGATTATAGATGTGGTGCACAACACACCGATAATCAAGACTCTACTAGACACGGTCTGTAGACACTTTCCGAGGACTAACTGCTCTGATACCACTTTTGTCACGACCCGACCCCGAGCCCGTGATTGGTGTCCTACCTGGGCACCCCTTTCAGGTATACATCAGAGAATAGTAGCGGAACATACACGACACACATACATACTTAGACAATAAACATCACAGGCTAGCCGATAAGGCCACCTTCCATAAACTATACATAAACCAAAAGTAAAACAGTACATCTCTGTTCTTAAAACCCAATCCACAAATGTGACTACATACCTCTAAGAATAACAACTGTGGCGGGACAGGGCCCCGCCATACCCCTGAATGTACATAAATCTACAACATCAGGGAAAAACCGTACCAAAAGACAAGCCTCCGGAGAAATGGAGCTTCTGACACCTAATCAGTGATCCTAAGAATGAGGATCCACCACCTGCTACTCCCACTGCGGCATAACGCAGCCCCGAGAAAGGGGTCGATTACAATATGTATCAAGTATGTAAAACTGGAAAATACTACAATTTATATCATAAGTCTAAAATAAAGCTGGAGACATGTATGATAATCAAATTACAGTACACTGTGCCTTACTAACAATGAGAGTAAACAAATGTATACTTTACTGCATAAAAATAGGAGGCTCATGATCAAAGTAGGGTCACCCGCCCATAGAATCATTAAGCGATCCTACTCCTGGGACTATTTTACCCGCACAGGCCGTATGGGCCCGCATGAGGTAACTTCCTCGCATAGACTGTATCCGCCCGCATAGGTCGTATGGACCCGCATGAGGTAACTTCCTCGCATAGGACTGGTCCGCCCCGCATAGGACTATTTCACCCGCATAAGCCCTACGGACTCACATGAGGTATTCCTCGCATCATGGGTAGCAAATTCACGGAATATGCAAATGCCACAAACCCGGGGAATGACCCCGTAATGAACAATATATATATCTCTAGCACAACCGGCTATCATACATAACATAAGCACTACCGGCTTATCATACATAACACAAGCACTACCGGCTTATCATACATAACATAAGCAAGTGAAGAAATCTCCTAACTTCTTATTAGATTTGTTCATAAACACTCTCATTTTAGTTTACTTAAGGCACTAGCATGTCATCATAAAAATCCGGGAATTTAACCCAAAGTACTACGTACTTCTACTCTTTTAAAAATGACTCTTTCTCATATAAAACTTCCAAGATACTAATGACTGTAGTATCAAGTCATATTTACTTTCCAAGACAAATCACAATACCTTTTAGAAATATATTTATAGGCTTCTAAATCAAGTGACTTATTTCTTTTAAAACCTTAAGCAATTGATGCCTTCAAATCAATTTGCCTTTCATTAATTCAAGTCATTTATCATTACTTACATTACTTAGAGTAAACCACTCTTTTTAACTTTCTATAAAGCTATTATAACCAACTTCCCATAAAGCCGTTATACTAGCTTTGTACCTTAGATACTTACATTCCTCTTTATAACCAAGAGACTTAAACTTTCCAAACAAAACAAGTATCTTTCAAAATACTTTAAGTCTCTTAACTTTTAGAAACTAAGATATCCTTAATACTTTTAAACAAGTGAGTTAATCCCCTAACTCAACCAACTTGGACATTCTTAAAATAAGCCAATGATATCAAAGGGACTAGATTGTCAAAAATCTCGTACGTCTACCGTACTATATATATATATACAACTATTCATGCTCAAGAGATAAGAAAGTTCTACATACCTCTTCGGTTCAATCCACTTGCTAAGTACAATTTGTCGTACGTAGTATGTCAACCTATAATGACCATAATACGTCTATTAACTTCTTACTTCAAACTAGAATATTCTAAGTGCAAAGTCACTAAATTCTACGGAAAATCAGACAACACTTCCTTTGTTTCTACATACTTTTTCACCTTTTTCATGGCCCGAATTCAATAACCAAACACGCCACATTTAAGGCTCAACAATGTAGTTAACAATAGGGGATTACACGCCTACAAGACGTGTGTAATAAGCTGCCCGGCTCCGCATCGTGCCTTACCCCGCACCCTAGTGACACAACATCGAGTAATCAATGAACATAAAGACAATACATGAAACCAATGTAAAATGACAAGTGAAATAAGAAGACAAAGCAACCAAAACTTACCTTCATATATATAAATAGCAATTTGAATAGCTATAACCTCTTACAAATTCTGCAACAAAGATTTACGCACTTCTAAGAATTATACGACAACAATGGCGGACAGGCTCGCCATACCCCAATGTAAATACCTACAACGACAGGACTATACCAAGATAAGCCTCCGAGGAACGAGCTTCCCAAACGCTGAATCGCGACCCTAAGAGCGAGGATCAACGATCGTGTACTTCTACTGCGATTTAACGCAGCCTCGGGCGAGGTCAAGACAACAGTGCCATGTGAAATCAAAATATCAGAAATGAAATCATAATAGTCTATGGCGGTGAGACATGTATGATAACCAAACTACGATTCACAATAAGTAGCAAATATGTCAAGTCGTGACTCACGCCAAAGTCATCACTCAAATGTAACTATGGGTCTCACGCCCAGAACATCAATCATGCCCGTGGAATACCTTCCTCACTGCCGGCAGTTTATGATACAAAGCACCAAGAAATACACATGAACACGTGTCCCACGTGTTATAATAAAACCGTGCGGTAAGTAAGGCATAGCCGACTACTAAAACCCCCAGTAACAAGGTCATAAATCAGATCATGAGATCTGTCTAGGCATCACATGATCAAAGATGGCCACTCGCATGATATCTAATGTGCGCGTCTAGCCTCGAACTCCCGCACTCCGCATAGGCCAATCTCATAGGCCCGCAGGTATAACCCCGTCGAGGTAGCTACTCCGGCGTCCGCCATTGCCGCGATCGCATGGCCATATAGACCGCATGCCCATAAAGGCGCACCCTAACCTGGAACTCGTAGTTCGCATGGCCCCGGGGACCGTGAGGTATTCTCGAATCATAGGTCCATCGACCGCTGAGTCTACCCGCGTGAGGCGGCTTAACCGGAATCATCTCAAGAGATGAGTGATGTATAATACTAACATAACAGCTTATCGTTAAACAACATAAGCACAACAAAGGAAAACCCCTTTACACAAACATCACAAGATACTAACACACGTAGCATCCTAGCATGTTTACTTATCAATCAACAAGACAGTATTACAAGGCTATCACAAACCAACACAATCAAGTTATTTACACAAGGCACTTTCTACTAACAAGTTCGGGTATCTATCCCCAAAGTACTTCACACATTAAATCTTTAAAGGATCCGTTTCTTTCACATAAGTCACACAATACCCGTAGTATAAAATAGAGTGACTGTCTTTTTAAGTAAACCAAAACACTTACCTTTGTAAAATCAAGTAACAACATTATTTTCCAAACGTCCAAGTTTGCCTAATTTCGAATGTTCACGTTTCTTATTTTAGAAAGGTTTCGTAGTTCATAGTCTTATTCATTTAAGGATATAATTCTCTTTTAAACCATCTGAGAAACATAAGTCTTATATGTGAGTAGGATATTCTTGTTTATAACAATCTTATTCAATGACATGATCTAGAAATATCATTTTGTCTCATCTTAGCTTATGCAGATGGAAGTTTCTCTGGTTTTAATAAAACTTAATCACAAAACATTTCCTTTTATTAACGCATGGTTTGTCGATATACATTCCGATTTCAAATCAAGAAACATTCTTAAGCCGTTATACCTAACTTCCCGTAAAGCTAGTATAACTCTTAAGTTTTCAAAAACCAAGTATTACTTCTTCTTTCAAAATGATTCAAAAATCTTTTGAAATACTTCAAGTTCTTTATTATCACATAACCAATTGCTTATAGTTCAAATCGATTACCTTTTAAAAACCACAAGTATTTTCTTACCTACATAAAGTCGTTATAACTAACTTCCCATAAAGTCGTTATAACACTTTATGTTTTTAGACCAATCAAATACATTTAACACGTATGCGTCTACCGTACTACGCGATACACACATATCATGCTAGAAGAGATAAGAGGTTCACATACCTCGCGACGAGTATCGACTAATAGCAAAACGCTCCAAGTACTTCCAACCGTCGCTACTCCTAAGCCAAGTAGATCGCGCCACACGTAGTACTTCAACCTATAAGGCCACAAGGCGCTATTAACATGTAGATCTCTTCGTAGAACATTCTACGTAAAATTGGCAAAGATCTCCCTCCCGCAGCGTAAATCTCCTCCTCGATCGAGGCCTACCACCACCAACCATGGGGTTTACGTCAGCCGGACGTATACAATTCTTCAATACAATAATACCACAAGTCTACTGTAATACAATCCTACAACATGTAATTTCCAATTACATTAGGGGACAAGAATATTTACCTCGATAAGCCCAAAATTATCCAAGTTATAATGTCGATCCTGAGCAAGGTTTAGCTCCTACTCCTCGCGCTCCAACCCGCTCCAAACAACCCTTAGAAGTTCTACACAACTTCTTCTTAATACTCCAACCAACTATGGAGATTTTCCTTAGGGTTTCGGTTTGAGACTAAAAGGATATAAGGTAGTATTTCCGGGCTCTACGTATAGAGGTATCTTTGGAATACTACAAGGTATACGGCTAAGGTAATTTGGGTATAGTAACAATACTTTGGAGAGTATTTCTACCAAGAGAGGGGGAGGGTACCTCTCGGCACACCACTAGGAGGGGGGTGTACCCCTCAGCCAAGGCCTCTAGGAGGGGGGTGCACCCCTCGACCAAGGCCTCTCAAAGGAAGAGGGGAGGGACGAAACCACAAGGAGGGAGGGAGGTTTTCAAGACTTGGAAATTATGGAATGGATGAAGAAGTCTTCAAAGGGGGAGGGTATTTATAGGCCTCGCAAAGGCCAACCAATGGCCAAGATCTAGCCAAGTGGGGGGCAAGTGGAGGGCCAAGATATGCCCAAGTGCCTAGACCCTACTCCTTAAAACCTCACAAATATCTACACAAATATCTACCAACACTTGCCCATTCAATCGCCCTAACCGCTTCTTCAGTCCACCAACGAGAGGGTGCCAAGTGTTGCCCTCTCGCTGGTCCAAAACGTTTCGCCTCTCGGAAAAATCCGCAAAATAAGAAAAGACATAGCCGAATTTTCCTCGCAAGTTATGTAAAACGTCATTTAAAAAACGACTCTAACCTGTTGTGCACAGGTCATTCGGCCACCTAGGGGTGACACGTGTCACCTCCTATTGGCCAAAAATAAAACATCTTTCAAAATATCCACAATGGCCAAAATCTCAAAACAAAGTGGCTCTACAAAATCAGAATTTCTCCCGTGGCCCCACGTGACCATTTCCAAAATAAAATTCCATAATTCTCTAATATTCCAGAAGTCCGACCAAACTGGGAATCCAATTCCCATTAATGAACCTTTTTCCTTCACAAAACCGGAAACTTTTCCGTGGAAAATCACCTCTTTCTTCCTTTCCACTTTTGTCAGATTCTCGCACGCACGCCCTCGCATACATACCCCGAACTACGGTATAACATTCTTCCTTAGAAACATTCGCCCCGAATGTTCCTTCGAGTCCCCAAACATACAAGCGCATATAGTCTCTACTACTATACTTACGAGAACAATCCCGCCACACCGCCATAGAAATACCTGCGCAAAAACTTACATCCAAGTCCACGAGGAAACACCTCTAACATCACGAAAGCTCCTACCCGAGGTCTAAAGTATACTCCCATAGCACCCCGAGCAGCCTTGCAACCTTCTCGATATATCAACACCCGAGTACACGCCCCGACCAAAACACGACGGGCTGCCCCATCGCCCGACATCCGAACGCATCCACAAACTCGCACTGGTTAACCAAACACGGGTCTAACACCTCAAGACCCTACCTCAAGGCGGGACCACCACAAACAGACCCCACCACCATACAAAGCCGCGGGTTGACCCAAGACGCGGCCCCAACCCGACCCTAACGCCGCAAAAACTCTAGCTCCCGATCCGAAAACTCACTAATCACGCTACGAAAACCTAGCGGTCTTCTTAGCTCAATTACCCTCTTTCATTCCATACTATTTAGGGACCTATCCCAAACATAGCTCCCATGCACTATGCACTCCGATAAGGATCAAACATAACAATACATCTTTACCCGAGATGGCCTTACCTCTAACGTCTTCACGTATAACATTCTAAGGCTCACACCTTCTCTATCCCCCAAATCTTACTTGGTTAACTAACCAAGATTTCTAATCACAATTTAACACACTGCTATCAGAACATAGCACTTATGATATACCCATCTTATCACACATACTGATCTCTAGAGGGTTAAGGATATACCAGAACTCATGTTTCACTCCCTTAGTCGCCTAATCAAACCCGCCTGAGGCGATAGCTAAAGCGTGATGAACTACCCACCGATCCTGAAGGCTGAGTCCTCCTACTAGGACACTCTTTCGATATCATACCCCGACGGTCGTAGGTACAACAAGTACCAACCCAAAAGACGTCATCCCCCGGGATGACATCTACCACATCAGAAACCGCCCCGAGCTCGACCAACTCCCGCCTACCCCGAACGCCCCGAACCCGGAGGACCACTCGACCGCCCTCTTCTCGCCCTTGTTAACCCGCTGATTTCTACGCTTTCGCCGCGCATAAGCCCGCATACGTGCCATGCCAAGCCTAACTAAAGAATTACTCTTACACCACCCTCTCTTAGGTAGTCATCAAGACTCGCGGTACATCGGTATACTCTCTGGTAGCCAAATCTATAGCTAGTAACAGGTCGCTTTCTGCAATCTAAATTCACTGCTCCCGGTGAATCAAGGTTCAAATATCATGGTCGCAGAGGAACCGCCGCTAAACTCGCTGGCAGCGACGCAGTAACTCCCCAACGAGGCACTTAACTCAGTGATGATTGGTCGTGCCTCGTAACCTCTCAGAATCTACTCAGCCTCTCGCCTTGCCCTCCGGCTGATTGCCTTACACGAGGCATAGCGGTAGGAAAGAAATACGTTAGAGGGTCCAACTTATCACACTCTAAGGCACGATCTCGTAATGAGAAGAACGGAAACTAACCCTAAATATCCTATAGCCTCGATTATTGGTGTGGTGCACAACACATCGATAATCAAGACTCATCGATACTTGGCTCAGACACTTTCCGAGGATTAATCGCCTGATACCACTTGTAATAGCCTCGCCCGGCCGATCGTGCCTTACCCGCACCCTAGTGACACAACATCGAGTAATCAATGAACATAAAGACAATACATGAAACCAATGTAAAATGACGGTGAAATAAGAAGACAAAGCAACCAAAACTTACCTTCTTATATATAAATAGCAATTTGAATTCATAACCTCTTACAAATTCGCCACAACAAGACTACATGCACTTAAGAATTATACGACAACAATGGCGGGACAGTATTCTCATACCCCGAATGTAAATACCTACAACGACAGGACTATACCAAGATAAGCCTCCGAGGAACGAGCTTCCCAAACGCTGAATCTGTGAC
Organism: Przewalskia tangutica; assembly: GCA_029844215.1. Taxonomy (NCBI): domain Eukaryota; kingdom Viridiplantae; phylum Streptophyta; class Magnoliopsida; order Solanales; family Solanaceae; genus Przewalskia; species Przewalskia tangutica. The sequence continues at coordinate 79,398,588 of CM056729.1, read as the reverse complement.
CCTAAGAGCGAGGATCAACGATCGCGTGTACTTACCGCGGATGAACGCAACCCCCGGCGAGGTCGACAACAGTACCAAGTATGTGAAATCGAAATATCAGAATGAAATCATAATAGTCTATGAAGCGAGACATGTATGATAACCAAACTACGCTCACAATAAGTAAATATGTCAAGTCGTGACTCACGCCTCAAAGTCATCACTCAAATGTAACTATGGGTCTCACGCCAGAACATCAATCATGCCCGTGGAATACCTTCTCACCGCCAGCGCTTATGATACAAAGCACCAAGAAATACATGAACACCGTGTCCCACCCGTGTTATAATAAAACCGCACGGTAAATACGAAGGCATAGCCGACTACTAAAACCCCGCACTAACAAGGTCATAAATCAGATTACGATCTGCCTGCACTCATATGATCAAAGCCGCCACTCGCAAGATCTAATGCGCGCTAGCCCTGAACTCCCGCAGCCTCGCATAGGCCAATCTCATAGCCCGCATGAGGTATAACCCCGCATCGAGGTAGCTACTCCGATCCGCTCGACTTCGCACCGCACGCCATATAGATCGCATGCCCATAAAGGACGCACCTAACTCGAACTCGTAGCTCCGCATAGGCCCGGGGACCCGCATGAGGTATTCTCGAATCATAGGTCCATCGACCGCCTGAGTCTACCAGTCGGAGGCGGCAACCCTCTAATCATCTCAAGAGATGAGTGATGTATAATACTAACATAACAAATTATCGTTAAACAACATAAGCACAACAAAGGAAAACCCTTTACACAAACATCACAAGATACTAACACACGTAGCATCCTAGCATGTTTACTTATCAATCAACAAGTCAGTATTACAAGGCTATCACAAACCAACACAATCAAGTTATTTACACAAGGCACTTTCTACTAACAAGTTCGGGTATCTATCCCCAAAGTACTTCACACATTAAATCTTTAAAGGATCCGTTTCTTTCACATAAGTCACACAATACCCGTAGTATAAAATAGAGTGATCGTCTTTTAAGTAAACTAAAACACTTACCTTTGTAAAATCAAGTAACAACATTATTTTCCAAACGTCCAAGTTTGCCTAATTTCGAATGTTCACGTTTCTTATTTTAGAAAGGTTTCGTAGTTCATAGTCTTATTCATTTAAGGATATAATTCTCTTTTAAACCATCTGAGAAACATAAGTCTTATATGTGAGTAGGATATTCTTGTTTATAACAATCTTATTACAAAGAATGATCTAGAAATATCATTTTGTCTCATCTTAGCTTCTATGCGGATGGAAGTTTCTCTGGTTTTAATAAAACTTAATCAAAACATTTCCTTTTATTAACGCCGCAGTGGTTTGTCGATATACATTCCGATTTCAAATCAAGAAACATTCTTAAGCCGTTATACCTAACTTCCCGTAAAGCTAGTATAACTCTTAAGTTTTCAAAACCAAGTATTACTTCTTCTTTCAAAATGATTCAAAATCTTTGAAATACTTCAAGTTCTTTATTATCACATAACCACCGGTTATAGTTCAAATCGCTACCTTTTAAAACCACAAGTATTTTCTTACCTACATAAAGTCGTTATAACCAACTTCCCATAAAGCCGTTATAACACTTTATGTTTTAGACCAATCAAATACATTTAACACATGTACGCTCACCGTCACATACACACATATCATGCTGAAGAGATAGAAGAGGTTCACATACCGCGACGTATCGACTAATAGCAAAACGCTCAAGTACTTCCAACCGCTACTCTTAAGCCAAGTAGATCGCGCCACACGTAGTACTTCAACCTATAAGGCCACAAGGCGCTTATTAACATGTAGATCTCTTCGTATAACATTCTACGTAAAATTCAAAGATCTCCCGCAACAACAGAATCTCCTCTCGATCGAGGCCGCTACCAAGCCAACCAGGGGGTTTATACCTAGCCTGACGATACAATTCTTCAATACAATAATACCACAAGTCTATCAGAATACATCCTACAACATGTAATTTCCAATTACATTAGGGACAAGAATATTTACCTCGATAAGCCCAAAATTATCCAAGTTATAATGTCGATCTGAGCAAGGTTTAGCTCCTACTCCGCGCGCTCCAACCCGCTCCAAACAACCCTTAGAAGTTCTACACAACTTCTTCTTAATACTCCAACCCACTATGGAGATTTTCCTTAGGGTTTCGGTTTGAGACTAAAAGGATATAAGGTAGTATTTCCTGCTCTACGATAGAGGTATCTTTGGAATACTACAAGGTATACGGCTAAGGTAATTTGGGTATAGTAACAATACTTTGGAGAGTATTTCTACCAAGAGAGGAGGGTACCTCTCGACACCACTGTGAGGGTGTACCCCTGCCAAGGCCCTCAGGAGGGTGCACCCTCGGCCAAGCCTCAAAGGAAGAGGAGGGACGAAACCACAAGGAGGAGGAGGTTTTCAAGACTTGGAAATTATGGAATGGATGAAGAAGTCTTCAAAAGAGGTATTTATAGCCAAGCAAGGCCAACCAATGGCCAAGATCTAGCCAAGTGGGGGCAAGTGGAGGCCAAGATATGCCCAAGTTCCCCTAGACCCTACTCCTTAAAACCTCACAAATATCTACACAAATATCTACCAACACTTGCCCATTCAATCGCCCTAACCGCCTTTCAAGTCCACCAACGGAGGGTGCCAAGTGTTGCCCTCTCGTTGGTCCAAAACGTTTGCCTCTCTAAAAATCCGCAAAAATAAGAAAAGACATAGCCGAATTTTCCTCGCAAGTTATGTAAAACGCTTCGCCGAAAAACGACTCTAACCGGTGTTGGCACAAAGGTCATTCCTAAGCCACTAGGCGGGGTGACACGTGTCACCCTCCTATTGGCCAAAATAAAACATCTTTCAAAATATCCACAATGGCCAAAATCTCAAAACAAAGTGGCCCTACAAAATCAGAATTTCTCCCGTGGCCCCACGTGACCATTTCCAAAATAAAATTCCATAATTCTCTAATATTCCAGAAGTCCGAATACCAAATCTGGGAATCCAATTCCCATTAACGAACCTTTTTCCTTCACAAAAACCGGAAACTTTTCCGTGGAAAAATCACCTCTTTCTTCCTTTCCAATCTTTCTGTCGTATTCTCGTACGTACGTCCTCGCATACATACCCTGGAACTACGGGGTATAACAACGTGTAAAATTCCGCCCCACAATTTATATCAAACTAGTCCAACATACAATATCATTTTCGGCAATTTGAGGGACAACAATACAAATTTCTTTCCAATTCCTTTTCAATCCAAGTTGTTTAGTATAACATGTTATCAAGCCGCAATCGATTATTACTACAATCCTCAAGTAGGTAACATGCGACGATTCTAATTAACGACCAAATTGTATTTCAATTTCAAAAGGCTCACAATGTCATTTCGGATTTAGGCTTTTACAATCCATATCACTTATCAATCTTCAATACATATACTTCATGCTAGTTAAAATGTAAGGCTACAACAATACGTAATCTTATAACACTTAAGAGAACAAGATTGTTACCTTAACGAGCCTTAATCCACTTCAAGATCCGAAGTCGCTCCCTAGAAACTTAGAGCCTCTCCTTGACACTCCAATCCGCCACTTAAGACCCTTAGAAGATCACAAACAACTTTCCTTTAACTTCCAATCCAAACCCTAGGAAAGTGACTAGGTTTTCACCTTGCGACTAATACGAAAATGATATTTTTCCGGGATCTTTCTATTGAGATACCCTTACAATACCCTTAGGAACCTTGGTTTAAAGTGTGGAGCTTATTGAACAACAAACAATTTTTTTTCTTTCTCTTCTCCCCTAACCCGAGAGCACCCTTAGTGTTCTTCAAATTTTTCTTGAAATTTTTTTAAGTGTAGAAGCTTGTCTTGCTACTAGTACACATATATAACACTATGAAGGGTCAAGATGAGAACAAATGGGTGGTTTAGATACAATTCAATAAAGCTCAAGCCAAGTGGCCCTTTGACTAAGTCAATTATATCAAGCTCCAAGACTTTGCAAGACTTGGTCATCTTAAATTATGGTCAAATGACCATTCTAGCCATGTCCATTTCGTCCAAGACCACAAAAGGGGGGGTGACACATGTCGCCCTCCCATTCGTCGCAATATTTCATTTTCCGACAATTCCATAATTCCGGTAATTTTTACTAGTCTCAAATCTTAACATTTTTGAGTTCTTACGTACGTTCTTATAAATATGTCATGGAATTACGGGGTGTAACAAATACCATTTAGGCGAGCCGAAGTACTATCAAGGCACAAAATAGAATAACTATCATTTAAGCAAGCCAAAGTACTATCAAAGCACTAACACACCTTGCATTACTAAGGATTAAAGTCCATTACGACAATGTACGTGAGGCGTACATTCACTTTATGAACTAAATTTCCATTTTAGGAAAGCCCAAGTACTACATGTATCGCTAGGAAGTAGGATCCAATACCAAGTATCCTTCTAAGACATGGTTTTGGCAAATCAAGGCACTAGACCTCACGTGTTACTTTAAAACATCTTGAACATCAAAGTGCCACATATCATGTATTATATTAAGGACTTAATCATGGACATTCTCGCACGATTTCCTTAAAACATTTTAAACCATCCCTTGACTTTCCACTAAAACTTGTTATAACAAACTTCCCATAAAGCCGTTATAACCACTTCATTTTTAGACAACTAACGCACCATTACCTCTTTCATTTTTATAAAAAACCAATCCATTATCATTCCACGTAAGGGAATTGAACCCAAAGTACTTTGTACATCTATTCTTTATAAAAGAATCGTTTCATGAAATATTAGGGCGTTGGACCCAAAAGTACTTTCACCATTAAAACCAAGTTACTTACTTTTTTAAACTCAAGTAACTTATACTTTTAAGACCAAGTAACTTATACTTTTCAAATCGAGTTACTACACATTTTCGAAATTCAAGTCCCAAGTACTTTCGAAAATCAAGCCTCATGTACTTACAAAATTAATACTTTTATGAGCCGTGAATAGGTTATTATCGTTTATAACGATCTTGTTAACAGCTATGATCTAGAAAATGTAATACAATTTTGTCTTATCTTAGTTTCTATGCAGATGGAGAATTCTACTCATTTCAATATAATTGATTGTCGATAAATTTTCATTAACGCTGCAATGGCTTGTTTGATACCTATTCTCATTAGTATAGTAATTTACCAAGGTCAACTCGACTCTAATACTTCCTAACGACTCTTACCAACATCCCCCATAAGACTTGGTAAGAACTTAGGAATATTCTAGACATGCCTTTAGCATAAAGTTAATAACATGAATAACAAGACAAGTATACTTCAAGAATAAGTCATGTATATGCTGCGAGGGGCTCAGTTTACGGCTAACTTCTGGAGGTCTTTCCAGAAGGGATTAGGGACGCAGGTGAGCCTCAAGATCTTGCATTCCATCCCAGGCATCGACGGACGTGCGAGCGTACTATCCAGACACTTGAGGATATGCTGCGAGCCTGTGTTATTGACTTCAGAGGTAGCTGGGAGGATCATTTTCCGCTGGTAGAGTTTGCGTATAACAACAGCTACCACTCCAGTATCCAGATGGCGCCTTACGAGGCCTTATATGGGAGGAAGTGCAGGTCACCGATAGGCTGGTTTGATGTGGGTGAGGTACAGTTAGTCGGTCCAGACTTGGTTCAGCAGGAAGTGGATAAGGTGAAGCTTATCCAGGAGCGGTTATTGACAGCTCAGAGTCGACAGAAGTCGTATGCAGATCATCGGCGTCGACATTTGGAGTTTGAGGTTGCTGATTGGGTTTTTCTGAAGGTATCACCCATGAAGGGTGTGATGAGGTTTGGCAAGAAGGGGAAGCTCAGCCCAAGGTACATTGGGCCTTATCAGATTGTCCGTAGAGTAGGCAAGGTTGCCTATGAGTTGGATCTGCCGTCCGATCTGGAGGCAGTACATCCAGTTTTTCATGTTTCTATGCTGAGGAGATGTATCGGAGATCCGTCTAGAGTGCACCCGGTTGATGATGTCCAGGTGACAGAGGAATTATCGTATGAGGAGATCCCCGTAGCGATACTTGACCGACAGGTTAGGCGACTGCGGACAAAGGATGTGGCTTCCGTCAAGGTCTTGTGGCGGAATGAGAACAGATAGGAGATGACATGGGAAGCAGAGGAGGACATGAGGCAGAAGTATCCCCACCTATTCCCCACACCTCGAGGTAACTCACTTTCATACCGGTTAATTTAAATTGTCATATGTACTTAGGTGTTCTGTTATGGCCATATGTGGCATTTTGTTAATTGTTCGAATTATGGGGGACTATGTCGTTATCTGAGTTATTTTGAATCTTGGAGGAACATTCGGGACGAATGTTTCTAAGGGGGGGAGAATGTTATACCCCGTAGTTCCGAGTATATGCGTGGGGCACGTACGAATGTATACGCCCTAATTAGGGTAAGAACGATAGAATTATTTTCCGACGAAAGTTATTTCGAACCTTGTGAAGAAAATTTTACGTTTACAATGTTCTTACGTCTATGGAATTTTTCCGAGAGATAAAATATTTTGGACCAATAAGAGGGCGACAAGTGTCACCCATGGATTGGGCCAAGTGGACGAAAATGAGTGGACATTTGGCAAGACAAGTGGCCAACAAGTCTTGCCTAGTTGGCATGGCTTGGACGGAAATTGTGAAGATAGTGGGCAAGTCTTGCATGGTCAAGACTTGCATGGCTTTAACAAGACAAGTGTGGGAAGGCTCTTACACAAATAATCTCTACCTTACACTTGTGTTAATCCCATCCCTTGGTTGTGCTATATAAACCCCCTAAGTGGATGAAAATCATCCACACTTAAACATATTACAAGTCTTGAAAAATATTTTCCTCTCCCTCTTCTCTAGCTTGCTCTCGTCTAAACAGCCCCCTCCCCTACCAAAAGTTGTCCAAAAACTCTTAAACTTATAAGTGTTCTTCCTTAGTATGTTAGGAAGATCACCAACCAAGAGTTAGATAAGATTTTCACACCCATAGCCTCTAAAACACCACCAAAACCGAAACTGGACAGTTTTGAAGACTAAGTGTTCTTCACCTTTTGGAGTCCATTCTTGAATAGAAGTTGGTTGGAACTTCTAAGGGTAAACTATGGTGATTTGGAACACAAGAAATTGGAGCTAAAGCACAAAGGTTTGGAGCTAAGACTTGCTTTGGAACGACTTTAAAATCTTGGATATTGTTGGGCTAGTATTGAGGTAATGAACCTTAAACTCTTTGTGAATTTGATTATTATGTATATAAGGATATTATACATATATTGGAAATATATTATGGACTATAACTTATATAAAGATTGGAATATAAGTTGAAGGACTAATGAAGTAATTGGATAAGTAAAATGTAAAAGTTTGCCAAGGACCCCAACTTAAGGACCGTATCTACTTTGGACTTTTTACTTTGGACTTCATTACTTATTGTTGTTATGAAGGCGAGATAGTAAACGGCGTTACCGTTTGGGCGTGTAATACCCTTCTTTTACTTATTGTTATTATGAAGGCGAGATAGTAAACCACGTTACCGTTTGGGCGTGTAATCCCCTTCTTTTACTTATTGTTATTATGAAGGCGAGATAGTAAACCGCATTACCGTTTGGGCGTGTAATCCCCTTCTTTTACTTATTGTTGTTATGAAGGCGAGATAGTAAACCCCGTTACCGTTTGGGCGTGTAATCCCCTTCTTTACTTATTATATTTATGAAGGAGAGATTGTTAATCGCGTTCCGTTTGGGCGTGTTATCCCCTTCCTTACTTATCGAAATTATTGCGCCACGTTGGTTACTGTTATCGGGCTTTGTTAAAAATGAAGAATTGAGTAAAAACGGGGGAAGTGCTGCCCAATTTTCCGTAGACTAAGAGGAGTCTTACTTAGAAAAATTCCACAAAAAACTAGAAGTTAATAGTCGTGTTTTGACTATTATAGGTTGACACTTTGCACGCAACATATCCGACTTGGCAAGTGGGTTTAGCCGAGGAGGTATGTGATTCTTCCTATCCCTTTGAGCATGATATTTTCCAATTAAATATATAGTACGGTAGACGTACGTGTGTTAAACTGAACTTGGTTTTACTTTGATACCTTTGGACTGGAGTTCTAAATAATAAGAATCTTGAATATTTCAAAAGAGTTATGAATCATTTTCGGAAGGAAAGTAATGCTGGGTTTTTACAAAAAGCTTAAGGGTTATACTAGCTTTATGGGAAGTTAGGTATAACGACTTAAGAAAGATAAGAAAACGGGTTTTATTAGTTGTTTATCAAATGCTTGAAATATTGTCTGAAGATATGGTAAGTTGGTTTGATAGACATGTTATGATACCTCATGTGTTAGTATCTTGTGAAGCTTACGTAAGGAGGCTATTCTTGTTATGCTTATATTGTTCAACGATTAGTCGTTGTGTTCTATTCTTGTGATGGTTGTATAAAGAGGTTATTCTTATTGTGCTTATGTTGTTTAACGATAAGCTGTTATGTTAGTATTGTACCACTCACCTCTTGACATGTTATACCGGGGTTAAGCGCTCGACGCGAGGATGCTCATGCGGGTCCAGGGACCTATGCGAGCTACGAGAGTTCCGTGTTAGTGTGCGAGGATACCTCACGCGGTCTATGTGGCCATGCGGATCGCGAGAGTCCGGGGCGATGCCGAGGAGTAGCTACCCTCGATGCGAGGAATACCTCATGCGGGCCTAGGTGGCCTATGCGGACTGCGGGAGTCCAGGATTAGGCATGCATAATGATACTATGGGCGATTGGCCTTGCTTCGATCATTCACGGCCTAGAAAAGACATGTTACAGTATACCTATTATTGCTCGTGTTTGTGATGTGGCACTATGTGCAGTTAACTCGGTTGTTTTCATACATATTTGTGAATTGGTTTTAAAAATGTTAAGTTTTTATATATGTATATATATTTGTACTTTACAGTTTCACATACTTGGTACTTGTTATCGACCTCTCGGGGCTGCTCATGCCGCAGGTAAAGGGAAGCAGGTAGCGGATCCTCAGTCTTAGGATCTTTACTCTGGTGTCAGGAGCTCCATTTCTCCGGAGGCTCGACTTTTGGTATGGTTCTCCCTGGTGTCGTAGATATTTTGTACATTCAGGGGTATGACGGGGCCATGTCCCGTCATAGTGTTTACATTTCCTTAGAGGTCTGTAGTCCTGTCGCATTTTGGAATTGTAACTGTTCACTACTGGGTAATTATATATATATGCCGAAAGGCAACTTTTCTTGGATAGACTATTCTTACTTTTGTTGTTTCATGTCTTGGTTATATTCCGCTGGTTACTCTGATGTTTGGCTACTTGGGTGTCCGGGTAAGGCACCAGTCACGGGCCCGGGAACGGGTCGTGACACTCAGATTGAAGGAATCGATTATGATGAAACCTTCACACCTGTGGTTAGAATTCAATCAATTAGACTACTTCTTGCCATTGCCTGGTTTCTGAAAATTACTTTACACTAAATGGATGTAAAAAGTGCATTCTTAAATGGTTTTCTAGATAAGGAAGTCTATGTTGAACAACCAAAAGGATTTGAAGATCCTTACCATCCACACTATGTATACAAGCTCAATAAGGCTTTGTATGGATTGAAACAAGCTCCTCGTGCATGGTATGGTCGTTTAACTAACTTTCTTCTTGAATTTAATTTTAACCGTGGTGGTGATCGTACTTTATTCATTAAACATCACGATATATATATCATTATTGCTCAAATATATGTAGATGACATATTTTTTGGTTCGACCTCACATTCTTACCTAACAACATTTGTTGAAGCAATGTCATCAATCTGAGATGAACATGATTGAGGAACTAACTTTTTTCTTAGGCTTGCGATTAAGCAAAGTAAAGATGGAATCTTCATCTTCCCGAGCAAATATGCCAAGAATCTAGTTAAGAGGTTTGGATTGGAAAATGCTAAGCAGATGAAAACTCCAATTGTTTCGTCGAAGAAGATATGTAAGGATAATGTTGGTGAAAAAGTAGACCCAATATTGTATCGATCTATGATAGGTAACTTCTATATCTCACTGCTAGTCGTCCTGATATAATGTTTAGTAGTTGTGTTTGTGCTCGGTTCCAAGCCTGTCCCAAAATCTCCCACTTAAATATCGTAAAAAGTATCATTAGATATGTTGCTGGCACATGTGAGTTAGGAATTTGGTATTCCAAAGACACTAATCCTAATAATAGGGTATAGTGACTCGAATTGGGCTGGTGATGTGGATGATAGAAAGAGTACTAGTGAACGATGTTTTTATCTTGGCAATAATCTTGTTTCATAGTATAGTCGTAAACAAAACCGTGTCGCATTTTCAACTGCCGAATTTGAATATGTAGCAGGTGGAAGTTGTTGCTCTCAATTAATATTGTTAAGGCACATGCTAGACGACTGTGGGTTTTCAAATAATATCTTAGTTTTGTACTGTGATAATTTGAGTGCCATAAATATTTCAAAAAATCCACTTCAGCACTCACGTACAAAACATATTGATATTAGAAATCATTTTTTTAAGAGATTTGGTTGAAAAACAGCTAGTTCAAATTGAACATGTTGACACTTTTTATCAACTAGTTGATATTTTTACAAAAGCCTTACACCATGAGAGATTTTCTAGTTTGAAAAAATCTCTTGGTCTTTATAATATCTAAAAAGGCATTTTTGGTGAATGTTGGCTAAAATGTCTCTAACATTTCGGGTGACATTTACTTATGTAATATCATAATCTAATTATTGTTATTGTATAGTGCATTAATTTTGGTCACACAAGCATGATCCTTCAATAAGAACATGATTTCAAAGTGATACCGTTCTCTGCGATGATATTAGATATCATAAAAATGGAGTATCAAAATAAGGCAAAGTCTTTACAATATTTGGCAACTGTGCAAAATGGGCAAAGCCCTTGAAAAAATATTGTTCCTATTCTATAGGAGTATCAAGTGCTATAAAAGAATTATAAGAATACTAAATAAGTATTCTTATTTTTGACACAAAAAATAATTTTTTATGTGTTTTATGATTACATCAAGGACACGATGAGAAAATGTTACATTGATCCAGTGGTTAAACTCATAAAATACATATAAAACGTGTCTTGATTTGTTGCCAAAAAAAAAAATTCTTGCGGATCATAATACTTGTGTTGTCCAAAATGTTGCCAACATTGCTGTTGATATTTTTAGATAATGATATTTATTGGGACGTTGCTCGTAACTGACTTTTGAAAAATCAGTTATTTATCTTCCTTATTTTTATGCCATATTTTTAATTGGAATTCAAACTTTAATAGGATAAGATTAAATTCCAAAATATGATGTCTATTTTTTTATCCCAAGATTTTAGGTGCAAGTTTTTGAATAAAACTCAAACACCTAAAAATAAGGAATTTTACAAATTGCCAAGAGTATAAATATCTACCCTATTTGTTCTTCCTTTTTACCATCTTTGTCTTTTCCGAAAAAGTAAAAATAAAAAAGAGGAAAAGATCACATCATTCTCGGTAAAACTCCTACCAAACCGATGGAACCATCACTTTACTTTTCATCCAAAAACCTCAAAACCCCTAAACCATCTCCTTCAAACTCTCCCATGAAAACATCCCCTATGTCTTCCAACACCACAAACACCACACCTATGAGCACCAGTCCACCAAAATGTACAACCATTGTTCTTAGCTCAGTTCAAGAACCACTACTACAATTATAGGCTAATGCGATGACTCATATAGGTCTAATGCAACGCCATATGTAGTACCATTACATTAGATGTGGCTAATGCGACGGGTTCAAGTTATAACAAATCAGAAAATATGCTAATGCAATGGTATTTTATGGCCGTTGCATTAGATAGGCTAATGCGACGGTTTATATCGTCTAATGTAATGCCCAAACACGACCGTCGCATTAGCATATCTAATACAACGACTGTCCAAGTCTAATACAACGGTTCGTATGTTTTAATATCCCCAAATTACACAACGGGTCGCATTTTATTTCAGATACCCGATACTTAGCCCCCTTCTTCTTCCTAATCCCTAGCCGTCGCATCCCCTTCCCCCAGCTCGTCGTCGCATCTACCAACCTCGTCGTCACCTTACCCTTCCATCGCCGCCGTCGCCGCTTACCGCTTCCATCGCCGTCGCGTTACTCCTTTTCATTGCTGTCGAACTGCTCTTCCCTCTTCTCCAAGGTTAGATTATGTTTTACCGTCATTTTACCTTCCCTGTCATGTTTTACCATTGTTAATTCAAGGTTATATTACTGTTGTGTATAGATTTGCTCAGATTTTACCGTCGTTGCTTCGTCGGACTGCTCAAATCGAACTGCTCAGATTTTATTCATTGTTCTTCCCACATTTTATTTATTTGTAAATTGTATTTCCAAATTAAATTACAGAGAATGTAATTTAATTTGTTTACTGTATGTATTTCCAAATTTTGTTTATTAGTCTCTTAAATATTACATTGGGGAAATAGATTGTGGAACTAAGGTGTTACACCCCGTAGTTCCAGGGTATGTATGTGAGGACGTACGTACGAGAATACGACAGTAATATTGAAAAGGAAGAAAGATGTGATTTTTCGACGGAAAAGTTTTCGGTTTTTGTGAAGGAAAAAGGTTCGTTAATGGGAATTGGATTCCCAGATTTGGTATTTGGACTTCCTGGATTATATTAGAATTATGGAATTTTATTTCCGGAATTGGTCCCGTGGGGCCCACGGGGAAAAATTTACGGTTTTGTGGGGCCCACTTTGCTTTCAAGATTTTCGATATTTTGGATATTTTTGGGAGATGAAATATTTTGGACGAGTAGGGGGGCGACACGTGTCACCCCCATGTGGCCATGTTGGCCGATTAGGTGTGGACAAGTGGCCTTGGCCGAAATGGCTTGCCAAGTGTCTAGCCACTTGTCTTGATTTTTTTGTGTGGACACTTGGAGGGTGGGACCCACACACACTTGTACCCCAATCTCACCACACGCTTGCCTTGATCTTGGCCCTTGATTTCTCTATAAATACACCCCTTGATAGCAAGACTTCTTCATCCACACTTGAGATAATTTCCAAGACAAAAATACTCCCTCCCCTTCCCTAGTTGCTCTCGGCTTTGCCTAGATTTCTTGAGCAAAAGTTGTCCAAAAATCCTTAAACTTATAAGTGTTCTTACTTAGGGTGTTAGGAAGATTGTGTACCAAGAGTTGGAAAAGATTTCACACCCCTAGCCTTAGAAATACACCTTGGCCGAAACTTGCCATAGTTGAGCCTAAGTGTTCTTCACTTTTTGGAGTTAGATCTTGAAGAGGAGTTGGTTAGGAGCTTCTAAGTGTTGCTTGGAGCGAGTTGGAACGTAAGGAGTTGGAGCTAAACGTTGCTCAGGATCGACTTATTCATCTTGGATAATTTTGGGCTTATCGAGGTAATGATCTATGTCCCCCTATTGTAATTGGATATTACATATTGTTGTAGATTAGAATTAAGTATAAGATATATTGGAAGGATGATTATTGTTATACCCAGTATTTCCAGAGTATGTACGTGAGGGCGTACGTACAAAAGTTTAAGCCTTAAAGAAGACTAAGGGACAAAATTTTGTGCACAACTAGCAAAAAGAATCGTTTTCCGACGAAACGTTTTCCGGACTTTGCGAAGGGAAAATTGCGGCTATGTCATTTATTATTTTTGCGGATTTTTCCGAGAGATGAAATATTTTGGACCAACGAGAGGGCGACACTTGTCACCCTCAAGTGGACGATTTTTGTGGGCGTTTTTGGCCTTGTTTCTAGTCAAGGAGTTGGTAGGATATTTTGTGTAGTAGATGAGCAAGTGGGACCCACAAACACTTGTCCAAATCTTGACCCTCCACTTGCCCCCCCACTTGGCTCAATCTTGGCCATTGAATGTCCTATAAATACCCCTCTAATGCAAGACCATTTCTTCATCCACACTTGTGAAATTCCAAGGAAAATACTCCTCCTTTGTGTAGTTTTTCGTCCAAAGCCTCCTCCCTCGAGAGGCCTCCGAAACCCCTCTTGCCTAGTTGTTTTCGTAAAATACCCCCCCCCCCTTGGTAGAAGAGTTGTCTCCAAGTAGTGTTACTATACCAAAATCCTCTGAAGCTGACGGATGAACTCCTGCGGATCATCCTCCGGCCTCGATCCATAAAACTCCGGCGGGCTACAGCTCAAGAAGTCTCGTAGCCTCAAACTCTCTGCCCTAGGGTGAACAACGGTGCGACCAGATCGAGCTGAACTGAATCGCCAGATCCAGCCTCTCTCAGACGGGCCACAACTTTAGCTAAAAGCTGGCTATCTCAGATTTTAACTCTCCGCCTGCATCGCGGGATGCGAGGTGGTACCGTGGTCTCGCCGGGCCGGCGTCATAGAACTCGCCGCTCGTATAGACGGGCCCGAGCCCTCGTGACTCGGGTGTCTCGCTAGCAGCCTCGCCGCTTTGCCCTTCGGGCCCGGTTGCCTTACGTGGAGGCATAATCGGCATACGGAAAGGAATACGTTAGGGTCCAACCTATAACACGCTCTAAAGCACGATCTCGGAATGAGAGGAACGGAAACCAATCCTAAATATCCTATAGCCTCCGATTATTGGTGTGCACAACACACCGATAATCAAGACTTACTAGATACGGTGCAGACACTTTCCGAGGATTAATCGCTCGATACCACTTTTGTCACGACTGCCTGGGGCGTGATCGTGCCTTACCGGGCACCCAAGTAGTCATACATCGAGTAATCACGGAAACATAAAGCAAGACATGAAACAGCTTTATAAAACAAGACACGATTATGTGAGAAAACATCGCTTTCTAAGATATATATATAATCATGTTTTAGCAAGCTACATCCGACATCGCATAACATGACTACTGCACTTAAGGAAATATATAACTATGGCGACAGGCTCCCGCCATACCCTCGATCGCATAAAAACTATCTACAACAGGAGATCATACCAAAAGTAGAGCCTCCAAGAGATGGAGCTCCCGACACCAACGTAGATCCTAAGGATGCGGATCTAGCACTGCTTGCCCTTACCGCAGATGAACGCAGCCCTCAAGGAGGTCGATAACAGTACTAAGTATGCGAAACTGTAAAGTACTTAAATGAAAACATATCATTTTTAAAACCAGTTACAAATATGTGTGAAACAACCAAGGAAACCGCACATAGTGCCACATCACAAACAAGAGCAACAATAGGTAATCAGAATACGTCTTGTCTAGGCTGCGAATGATCGAAACAGGCCACTCGCCCACATCCTCATTCTCGCAAGCCTAACTCGACTCGAGTCCGCATAGGCCACTCGTGACGGGCCCGCATGAGGTATAACCCCGCATCGAGGGTAGCTACTCCTCGCATCGCCCCGACTCGCTGTCCGCATGGCCACATAGACCGCGTGAGGCATAACCCCGCATACTAACCTGAACTCGTAGCTCGCATAGCCCCTGGACCCGCATGAGGTATTCTCGAATCATGGTCCTGCATCACCGAGTCTACCCCGCGACGGAGGCGCTTTAACCTCCGATCATCTCAAGAGGTGAGTGATAGTACACTAACATAACGACTTATCTTTAAACAACATAAGTACAACAAGGATACTCACGTATACAAACGTTACATGGTACTAACACGTATAGCAACATGTCATGTCTACTTATCAAACCATCTTATTATTCTTTTCACAATTTCATATAAGTCTGTTAGAAATACATAGGCAACTTGTTTCTTTTATCAATCTTAAGTGGTTATACTTAACTTCCCATAAAGCTAGTATAACTCTTAAGCTTCTTGTTTGAGAAACCAATTAATTCTCTTCTGAAAAAAAAATGGTTCAGTAGTCCTTTTGAAATGTTTTCAGTTCTTTATTATTCAAAGCTTGCCAGGCATCACAGACGTATTATTCAAAGCTTAAGTGAGGCATTGCCGTAAGTATTATTCAGGCTTAAGCCGTGAGGCATTGCCGTAAGTATTATTCAGTTAACACATGTACGTCTACCGTACTATATACATATTGTAAAATATCATGCTTTAGGAAGAATCACATACCTTCTCAAATCCACCGCCAAGTCGAGTATGTCGCAAGCAGAGAATCAATTTATAATAGTCACAGATATCTATCAAAGTCTAGACTATTCTGAGGTCATTCTAAACAGAGGGTCCTCAATTCTACGGAAAGTCGGGCAGCACAACCCTACCCATGAGCTATATAAGTTCATCGTGAAAACAAATTCTATGTAAGTACAGTCAGATATTCTTCTTTATACCCTTCTAAGGTGTTACAGTTCAATTCTATTCCTTAATAACCTTCTAAGTATTTATACTTATTCTTATTCTACAACAAGAAGTATTCTCTAATTCACAAGCGGGTTAGGATTAGTTACCTCGGGAAGCCCAATAATATCCTAGAAAAAGTCGCGCCTGAGCAAGGTTTTGCTCCTAAGTTGTATGCTCCAAGGAAACCTTAGAAGTTCTTCACAACTTCTACTAAGTACTAAGGTATTTGGGCTAGGGTATTTTGGGCATTATAACAATACAAGAAGGCAACTTTTCTACCAGGGGGGTAGGTTTCGCCAGGGGTGGGGTAGCCTGCCAAGCTTCTCGAGGAGGGGGTGTGTTGGACTAATTGCTTACAAAGGGAGAGGAAGGATTTTAGACTTGGAAAGCTTTTGTGGATGAAGAACTCTTCATCTCAAGAGGGGTATTTATAGGTCAAGACATGGCCAACCAATGGCCAAGATTTAGCCAAGTGCTAGGCAAGTGTAAGGTCAAGATTAGGGCAAGTGTACCTAGCCAACTTGCACACAAAATATCTAACCAACTTTATGACAAGGATGGTCATCCATTCGGCCCTATTGCCGTGACAAGTCCACCAATGAGAGGGTGGCAAATGTCGCCTCTCGTTGGTCCAAAGTGTTACGCCTCTCTAAAAATCCGCAAAAATTAGAAATGACATAGCCGAATTTATCCTACGAAAGTCGTGGAAACGCTTTCGCCTAAAACTGCTTTGTGAGCTGTGCCTAAAAATCGTCCAAGGCCTAACTTTAAGACCAAACTTTTTGTACGTATTCCTTTACGTACATACTTTGGAAATACGGGGTATAACATTCTCCCCTCCTTAGAAACATTCGTCCCGAATGTTCCTTCCCAAGAGATAACGTTAAGGTTATTCAAAAGTTAAAAAGTTTGCAAAAGCCACACACGGCCATAAACAACACTTAGGCATAAACGATAATGAAGATTTACAAGTAGGAAAGTGAATTACCTGGAGGGGTGGGGAACAGGTGAGGATACTTCTGCCTCATGTCCTCCTCGGCTTCCCACGTCATCTCCTCCTGAGCTCGCTCCGCCACAAGACTTTGACGGAAGCCACGCCCTTCGTCCGCAGACGCCTAACTCGACGATCGATTATCGCTATGGAATCTCCTCATACGATAACCCCTCGTCACCGACATCGTTAATCGGATGTACCCTAGATGGATCCCCGATACATCTCTCAAGATAGAAACATGAAACACGATGCATCGCTTCCGGACGGACGGCAGATCCAACTCATAGCAACCTTGCCTACCTCGCGACAACCAAACGCCCAATGTACCTTGGGCCGAAGTTTCCTTCTTCCCGAATCTCATCACACCCTTCATGGGTGACACCTTCAGAAAACCCAATCATCAATCGCAAACTCGGATGTCGACGACGATGATCTCGTGATACGACTTCGCCGACTCGAGTGTCAATAGCCGCCTCGAATAAGCTTCACCTTATCCATCGCCGCACCAACCGTCCCACTAGCCGCACTCGCCCACCGAACCAACCTATAGGCGATCTGCACTTCCTCCCATACAAGGCCTCATAAGGCGCCATCGAATACCGAGTGGTAGCTATTATTATACGCGAACTCAACTAGAGGCAAATGATCCTCCCAACTACCATCAAGTCAATAACACATGCTCGCAGATATCCTCAAGAGTCCGATAGTGCGTTCGCCGCCCGTCTGCTCGTGGATGAAATGCAAGATTGTGCTCACTCGCCCCTAAACCTCTCGAAGGACTCTGCAGCCGTCAGAACCGGCTCTCTGCGATATGATCGGCAGGGACTCCATGCACTGACGATCTCCCGATGTAAAGTCCGCATAATCCTCACCAAAAAGTCGCCCCGACGGAAGAAAGTGGGCTGATTTCACACCGCTTCGGCGATAACCCATATAGAATCATGTCTCCTCCGAAAGCGAGGTAATCCCGTGATGAAGTCCATGTTGATTACCTCCCACTTCCGTGTCGGGATCTCTATCGTCAGAATAAACCACCGTGTCTCCGGTGCTCTACCTTCACCGATAACACGCATCGAGCTACGAACTCGCAACGCCCTCTTCGCCATCCCACCAATACACAGATCCAAGGTCGTGGTACATCTTGGTCGACTTTGACGATAGAGTAACGCGCGCGTGTGCTTCCCAAGAACTCCGCCAAGTCCTCAAACATCCGAACACACAACACGCCTCAAACCTTAGCACCCCATCGTGCTACCTCAAAGGACCTTGCCTCACGAAGAGTCAGATCACGATATCGAATCAAAGCCGATCCTCGAATCGCCGCTTCTTCACCTCCTCAACGATGGAAGACTCGGCAACCTCACGAACTCTAACCCCATTGCTATCGTAATCAATCAAACGGACACCAAGGCTCGCTAATCGTGCAAATTACGAACCATGTCCCTTCTCTCTAGCCGCACATCCGATAGGCTCCCATCGACCTACGACTAAGCGGCATCCGCCACAA
Source organism: Przewalskia tangutica (assembly GCA_029844215.1). Taxonomy (NCBI): domain Eukaryota; kingdom Viridiplantae; phylum Streptophyta; class Magnoliopsida; order Solanales; family Solanaceae; genus Przewalskia; species Przewalskia tangutica. The sequence continues at coordinate 79,379,698 of CM056729.1, read as the reverse complement.
CATCGCCTTGCCCGTGGTACAGATGTCCACATCGTAATCCTTAACTCTAACCACCGCCTCGCCGTAAGTTCACCTCCTCCGTCAAGATATACCGAGGCTCTTGTGGTCCGTAAAATATCCACGCAACCCCATACAAATAGTGCCTCCAGATCTTCAAAGCGTGAATCACACCGCTAACTCTAAATCATGGGCGGGTAGTTCCTCTCGTGTTTCTTCACCGCCGACGATATGCTATAACTCGCCATGCCGCATCAACACACATCCCAACCCGATGCCCGACGATCACAATACACGACATAACCATCCGACCTCCGAAGAGTAAGAACGGGCGGCCGCCGCCTCTCCTTCAAAGAATCGAAACCCCGCCACAAGCATCACCATCAAACTTGGCCGCTCCGAGTCACCTAGTCAACGGTGCGTAGATAGAAGCAAACTTCTCCACGAACCGATAATACCTCGCAAGGCCCGTAAAATCGCGAACCTCACGAGTAGTAGGTTCAGGCTAAGTCCTCGATCGCTCGATCTGGCAGATCAACTCGAATGCCATCACCCGACAATATGCCCAAGAAACGCCATCAAGTCAACCAAAACTCACATTTGGAAAACTTGGCGCATAATCATGGTCCCGAGAATCACAAGACAGCCTCAAATGCTCCGCATGCCTCGCTCGAGCGAATAAACCAAGATATCATCAATGAACACTATCACAAACGCGGTTCAAAATGGTTTGAACACTCGGTTCATCAAATCCATGAATACCGCCGAGCATTGGTCAACCCAAAAGACATGACTCAACTCATAATGCCCGTGATCGTCCGAATGCGCACCTGTGGACATCCACCTCTCGACTCGCACTGATGATAGCCCGATCGCAGATCAATCTTGAGAAACATCTCGCACTTCGCAATCGGGTCGAACAAATCATCAATCCTAGGAAGGGGTATCTGTTTTAATGGTCACCTTGTTCACCGTCAGAATCAACACACACGCTGCAGCGGCCCCGCCCTTCTTCTTCACGAACAATACCGCGCTCCTCAGGAGAAACACTAGGCCTAATGAAGCCCTTCTCTAGCAAATCCCTGCCGATCCTTCAACTCTCTCAACTCGGTAGTGCCATTCGTATGGCGGAATGGAAATAGGCCGAGTATCCGCAACACATCTATACAAAACTCGATCTCCTCTCGTGAGGGATACCCGGAGGTCATCCGAAACACGCCCTGGGAACTCACGACCATCGAATCGACGGAAAATCTGCACCGCAGCCTTCGTGATCAAACACCCGAACGAGATGGTAGATATACCCTTCCGCACCATCTTCCTAGCCTCAGGTAGGAAATAAACCTACCCTCTACGATACCGTGCTCCTCCCACTCAACAACCGGCCTCGTGAAACCGAACTGCACTATTCTCTCTCTCAGCCTATATTGGCGTAGCAGAAGCTAGCCAATCCATCCCCATGATCACATCGGTCAATCATCTCCAACTCTATCAAGTCGCCAGGTCCGACGATCGTAAATGATCACAGACAAGCTCTATATACCCGCCGAGCTACCACCGAATCACCCATCGCGTAGCTACCTCGAAAGTGGTCCATGGACTCGTGCTCTATCCCTATCCTACTAGCAACAAGGGAGATATATAGACAGAGTAGAACCCGGATCTATCAAAGCATACATATCAAACCCAAACCGATAAGGTACCGTGACGACATCAGTGAGGCCTCATGATCCCGCTTACCGACAAAGCATAAATGCGGCTCGAGGACCGCGAATCGACTGAGCCACGCCTCGCCACGACTGGCCGACCCATGAGCACCGCCCGGCGAGTAATCAGAGGAGATGATGGCGGCAATGTAACTCAAGGCGTCGAGCCCTACCACCGCCACGCTCGGCCGATGGGCCGCAGTGACCTCGCCGCCACAATCGTAATAAGATCCAAAGTAGTACCACACTTCCCGAATGGGATCTACCGACGGCCACACGGGGTGGTCCCGATCGCCGCACTTCGCTACTCGACGCTCAAGCCCCGGGGCCCCGGTTCGCCAAAATCGTGGCCGTGGCTGAGGACGCGCAGAGTGCTCAGGCCGGCCGTGGTGCGACCTAGATCGCCGCCGAGGCCGCCACCACGATAACCACCGTAAGACCCTCCCGCCCCGCCTTCTTCTCGCCGCCGTCGCCCACTCGCCGACCAAGCGCCTCGCATCCAAGGGCGTGAGCTCGCATGCGGTAATGTCCATACCCTACCGAGAGAAACCCCGCACATGACTCGCCATATAGTCGTTCAGCCCGTGACATAGCGGTGCACCCTATCCTCCATATTCGCTACCAATGCCGGGACATATCGAGCCAATGAATCAAACTCGACATTGTACTCCCGACAAGGCCCTCTCTCGCCTCGCAGTAAAAATCTATCACCCCGCGCCTCCTCATCCGCGAGGCAAGAAGGAGCGAGAAAGCCTCCGAGAACTCATCCTAGGCACTGGGACGCGTGCTCTCCCGGATAACTCCCATGAATCAAACCAATCGATCGCGGTATCACGCAGCCTTATGTGAACCAAAGATCACTGACTCGGTCTCCGACGCCCGATCACTCTCAAAATCCTCCGGCCGACGGATGAACTCCTCGCGATCATCCTCCCGCCGATCCATAAAACTCCGCGGGCTACCAAGAAGTCTCGTAGCCTCAAACTCTCTCGCCGTGAACAACGCGCGACAAGCATCGAGCTGAACTGAATCGCCGATCCAGCCTCTCTCAGATCGGGCCACAACTTTAGCCAAAGCGGGCTATCTCTCAGGTTTCCTAACTCCTCCGCCTGCATCGCGGGACAGAGGTGCTGGTACTGTGGTCTCGCTGGCCGGGCGGCGCCATAGAACTCGCCGCTCGGTATAGACCGGGCTCGAGCCTCGTGACTGGGTGTCTCGCTAGCAGCCTCTACGCTTTGCCCTTCTCGGGCCCGGTTGCCTTACGTGGAGGCATAATCAGCATAGAAAGGAATACGTTAGAGGGGTCCAACCTATAACATGCCTCTAAAGCACGATCTCTGAATGAGAAGAACGGAAACCAATCCTAAATATCCTATAGCCTCGATTATTGGTGTGGTGCACAACACACCGATAATCAAGACTTACTAGATACGGTCAGACACTTTCCGAGGATTAATCGCTCGATACCACTTTTGTCACGACTGCCTGGCCCGTGGATCGTGCCTTACCGGCACCCAAGTAGTCATACATCGAGTAATCGGAAACATAAAGCAAGACATGAAACAGCTTTATAAAACAAGACATACGACATGTGAGAAAACATCGCTTTCGGATATATATATAATCATGTTTTAGCGCTACATCCGACATCGCATAAATACGACTACAGCACTTCTAAGGAAATATACAACTATGGCGACAGGCCCCGCCATACCTCGATCAGATAAAAACTATCTACAACAGTGAGATCATACCAAAAGTAGAGCCTCCTAAGAGATGGAGCTCCCGACACCAACGTAGAGATCCTAAGGACGCGGATCTAGCACTGCTGCCTTACCGCTGCATGAACGCAGCCCCCGGGCGAGGTCGCATAACAGTACTAAGTATGCGAATCAGAAGTACTTAAATGAAAACATATCATTTTTAAAACCACTTACAAATATGTGTGAAACAACCATGAAACCGCATATAGTGCCACATCACAAACAAGAGCAACAATAATAATCAGAATACGCCTTGTCTAGGCCGCGAATGATCAAACAGGCCACTCGCCCACATCCTCATTCTCGCAAGCCTAATCTCGACTCCGAGTCCGCATAGCCACTCGCACGTGGGCCCGCATGAGGTATAACCCCGCATCGAGGGTAGCTACTCGCATCGCCCCGACTCGCTGTCCGCACGGGCCACATAGACCGCATGAGGCATAACCCCGCATACTAACTCGAACTCGTAGCTCCGCATAGGCCCCCGACCCGCATGAGGTATTCTCGAATCACGGTCCTGCATCACCGAGTCTACCCCCAGACGGAGGCGCTTTAACCTCCTGATCATCTCAAGAGGTGAGTGATAGTACACTAACATAACGACTTATCTTTAAACAACATAAGTACAACAAGGATACTCACTTATACAAACGTTAAGGTACTAACACGTATAGCAACATGTCATGTCTACTTATCAAACCATCTTATTATTCTTTTCACAATTTCATATAAGTCTGTTAGAAATACATAGGCAACTTGTTTCTTTTATCAATCTTAAGTGGTTATACTTAACTTCCCATAAAGCTAGTATAACTCTTAAGCTTCTTGTTTGAGAAACCAATTAATTCTCTTCTGAAAAAAAATGGTTCAGTAGTCCTTTGAAATGTTTTCGCTTCTTATTATTCAGCTTAAGAGGCATCACAGACGTATTATTCAGGCTTAAGCCGTGAGGCATTGCCGTAAGTATTATTCAGGCTTAAGCCGTGAGGCATTGCCGTAAGTATTATTCAGTTTACACATGTACGTCTACCGTACTATATACATATTGTAAAATATCATGCTTTAGGAAGAATCACATACCTTCTACAAATCCACCGCCAAGTCGAGTATGTCGCTACAGAGAATCAGCCTATAATAGTCACAGATATCTATCAAAGTCTAGACTATTCTGTAGGTCATTCTAAACAGAGGGTCCTCAATTCTACGGAATGTCGGGCAGCACAACCCTACCCACGAGCTATATAAGTTCATCAGAAAACAAATTCCATGTAAGTACAAACAGATATTCTTCTTTATACCCTTCTAAGGTGTTACACTCAATTCTATTCCTTAATAACCTTCTAAGTATTTATACTTATTCTTATTCTACAACAAGAAGTATTCTCTAATTCAAAAGAGGGTTAGGATTAGTTACCCTGAAGCCCAATAATATCCTAGAAAAGTCGCACTGAGCAAGGTTTTGCTCCTAAGTTGTATGCTAAGGAAACCTTAAGTTCTTCACAACTTCTACTAAGTACTAAGGTATTTGGGCTAGGTATTTTGGGCATTATAACAATACAAGAAGGCAACTTTTCTACCAAGGAGGGGGTAGGTTTCGGCTAGGCTGGGGGGGTAGCCTCGCCAAGCTTCTCGGGAGGGTGTGTTGGACGAATTGCTTACAAAGGGAGAGGGGAGGATTTTTCAAGACTTGAAAGCTTTTGTGGATGAAGAACTCTTCATCTCAAGAGGGGTATTTATAGGTCAAGACATGGCCAACCAATGGCCAAGATTTAGCCAAGTGCTAGGCAAGTGTAAGGTCAAGATTAGGCAAGTGTACCTAGCCAACTTGCACACAAAATATCTAACCAACTTTATGACAAGGATGGTCATCCATTCGCCCTATTGCCGTGATAAGTCCACCAATGAGAGGGTGGCAAATGTCGCCTCTCGCTGGTCCAAAGTGTTACGCCTCTGAAAAATCCGCAAAAATTAGAAATGACATAGCCGGAATTTATCCTACGAAAGTCGTGGAAACGCTTCGCCGAAAACTGTTCGCTGTGAGTTGTGCCTAAAAATCGCCCAAGGCCTAACTTTAAGACCAAACTTTTCAGACGTATTCCTTTACGCATACTTTGAAATACGGGTATAACACGTAGTTTGACTGGTAGGGAAGTCGCCAATTTTTCCGTAGAATAAGGAATCAGATTCTAGAATTATTCTACAGAGTAGTCTAGACGTTGATAGACTTGTATGACCGCTATAGGTTGATCGCAAGTAGCGTATTCTACTAGAAGGGTGGAAAAGGCTAAGCGGACATACTTTGGAGCTATTTGCTAATAGTCGATAATCGTCGCGAGGTATGTGATTCTTCCTATCCTCTTGAGCATGATATTTTAAAAGAACATATATATAGTACTGAGACGACGCGTTAATCGAACGTAGTTTTACGGCAATGTCTTTGACTTAAGCCCAATAATAAGAATCTTGAAGTATTTCAAAAGAATTAAGAATCGTTTTGAAGAAGAGTAATACTTGGTTTTAAAGATCAAGAGTTATACTAGCTTTATGGGAAGTTAGGTATAACGACTTAAGAGAGATAAAAGAATGGTTTATTGATTTTAAAGAAGTTAAGAGACTTGATCTTAAAAGATAAGAGACCTGACTTAAATTGAATTAATATGAATTTTGTTAAACAGTGTGAAACCTCATTCATGAGTAATGAGTACTTGGTTTTTAAAAGGAATAATGTTTCTTGATTTCTAAATCGAATAAGTATCGAACAAACCACAAAGCGCTAATAAAGTGAAATGTATTGACTAATAAAGTGTTATTAAAAACCAAGAGAAACCTCCATCCGCATGTGGCTAAGATGAGACAAAATGATATTACATTTCCTAGATCATGACTTCTTTAATAAGATTGTTATAAACAAGAATAAACCTACTCACACATAAGGCATATGTTTCTCAATTTGTTTTAAAGGAGAATTATATTATTAAGTGATTAAAACTATGAACTACGAAACCTTTCAAAATGAGAAACTTGAGCATTTGAAATTAGGCAAACTCGAATGTTTGGAAAATAATGTTGTTACTTGATTTTACAAAAGGAAGTGTTTTGGTTTACTTAAAAAGATAGTCACTCTATTTTTATACTACGTATTGTGTGACTTTTGTGAAAGAAACGGATCTTTTAAAGAGTTAATGTATGTAGTACTTTGGGGTTAAAACCCGATTTGTTGAACTCCTATGCTGGTGATAACCTTTGTTGTGCAAATGTTGTATTTACGCTACCGCGTCTCGCCGAGAGGTCGACTATCCGCCGATTGATGGACATACTGACACGATGGGTGGCCCACGGGTATGCTTCCACTAATCGATCCTTTTGGACATACCGACACGATGGGTGCCCACGTACGCCCATTGTGAGTGTTATCTTGTTATTTGCTTTGGACATACCGACACGATGAGTGGCCCACGAGTATGCTTCCATTTTGATTGTTATCCGTTATTTCTTTCGACATACCGACACATGGGTGGCCCACGTATGCTCCATTAGAGTATGATCTTGTTATTTGTTTTGACATACCGACACGATGGGCGCCCACGAGTATGCTTCCATTTTGATTGTTATCCGTTATTTCCTTTTCGACATACCGACACGATGGGGCCCACTGTATGCTTCCATTAGAGTATGATCTTGTTATTTGTTTTGGATATACCGACACGATGGGTGGCCCACGAGTATGCTTCCATTCTTGTTTGTTATCTTGTTATTTCTTTTCGACATACCGACACGATGGGTGGCCCACTGTATGCTTCCATTAGGATGGTTCCATGGCCATGCTTATACAGAGGTAAGATGTCGGGCATGCGCCGTTGTGCGTTAAACTCCCGTTACATTTGAGTGATGACTTTGAGGCGTGAGTCCCCGACTGACATGACCGCTTTATGTCAGGAATCAGAGCCTAGTTATCATACATGTCTCCTATTTTATATGGACTATTATGATTTCATTTTCAGATTTTCGTTTCACATACTTGTACATGTCAGACCTCGACTCTTCGGGCCGCGTCATGCCGCAGTAGAGATACATCGGTTGTTGATCCTCGCTCTTAGGATTACCGCCCAGATTGGGAAGCTCCGCTTCTCCGAGGCTTATTTTTTGCATGCTCCTCGAGTTGTAGTTTCTTGCACATTCGTGGTATGGCGGCCCCGTCCCACATAGTTGTTGTCACATTCTTAGAGTCCAGAGTATTGTGGGCGTGGTTGTAAAGGATGTAACTGTTCAAACTTTGTATATATATATATGCTGAAAGGCGACTTTCTCTCAGATAAAATGTGTCTCATTTTACAATTGTTTCATGTCTTGTTTTTATGTTCCGCTGATTACTCTGATGTATGACTACTTGGGTGCCCTGTAGGCACTACCACGCCCCGAACGGTCGTGACAATTATAAAGAATTGAATCAGTATTTACATCGACTGTATTTACGAGACTTGTAGTATTATTGTGTGGCGAGTTGTACACGCCCGGTTAGACGGTAAACCCTCGAGTTGTTGGCTTGGTAGCGGCCTGATAGAGAGGAGTTTTATGTTGTGTGTGGGAGGTCGCCAATTTTCCGTAGAATAAGGAACCTTGTACTTGAAATGTGCTACAAAGAGATCGAGAAGTTGATAGACGCTTGTGGCCTTTATAGGTTGAAATATCGAGTAGCATATTCTACCCGGGGTGGAAAAGGCTAGCAGGGTTATAGTACTTTGGAGCGTTTTGCTAATTGTCGATAATCGTCGCGAGGTATGTGAACCTCTTCCTATACTCTTGAGCATGATTGTTGTGAACTATATAGTACGGTAGACGTATGTGTGCTAAATGAATTTTGTTTGTTTAAAACATAAAGTGTTATAATGGCTTTATGGAAAGTTAGTTATAACGACTTTATGAAGATAAAAGAAATATTTGATTTTGAAAGCTAAACAACTTGATTTTGAAAGTTAAGAGACTTGATCTTGAAAGATAAGAGACTTGACTTATAAACGACTTGATTTCGGAAAAGGAGAAGTAACTTGATTTAAGTATGGGTTACTTGTTTTGAAAAGAGTAAGTTACTTGGGTTTTAAAAGTATACATTGATGTTGTTTTAAAAGAAAAGCACTTGGTTTAAAAAGTATAGAGTACTTGATTTTAAAAGCCTTATAAAGATTTTCGGAAGGTGTAGTAATTTGGTTTGAAAGGAAAACATGTTTTGATACCACGAGTATTAGTATCGTGTGGCTTTTACGTAAAAAGAGGTCTTTTTGAAAGAATGAAAGTATGTAGTATTTTGGGGTTGAAACCCGGATTGTTGACATAAAATGAAAGTACGTTGAACTTGCCTATGCTTGTTGTGATAGCCTTTGTTGTGTAAGTGTTTTGATTTTGTGCTACCGTGTCTCTCAGGAGGTCATTATTTGGTTGATTGTTGGACCTAAAGACAAGATGGATGGTCCACGGGTATGCTTCAACTAGGAGTGTTAACTTGTTATTTCTTTTCGACATACAGACACGTTGGGTGGCGACCGTATGCGTCCACTTTGAGTATTATCTTGTTATTTCCTTCGACATACCGACACGATGGATGGTCCACTGCATGCGCCCAGAGGATGGTTTCATGGCCATGCTTATACCGAGTTAAGATGTCGGGCACGGTCATTGTGAGGTTAAAACCCCGGGTTATGTTATTAGTCCATGGACCGCTAATCCATGAAGCTTCGCGGTGACGGCGATCACAGTGCTTGATTTGTACACGTGGTTACAGCACACTTTAGATACTTGTCCCGGTCATTTCTTGTGTATCGACAGTTCGTAGATAGCTTAAGATACTTGCCACTGCCATATCTCGTGAGACGGTAGGCCGCACGTTAGCTTAAGATACTTGCCTCTCGGCGCGTGGCTAGTTTTTGATCCGTAGTTGGCTTCCGTGATTGCCCGTGAAGTTTTATGACTAGCCTTCGATCCGTAGTTGGCTATTCTACTTGCCCGACGGTTTGACGACGCAGCAGATCTAGTGTTCGTGTTCACATACGGGTGTTGTTTTACATCATGTCGCCGTCGGTGGAAGGAGTTCCACAGTGCATGATTGATATTGTGGGCGTGAGACCCATAGTTACGCGTGAGTGATGATTTTGAGGACACGCCCTTTACTTGACATAATCATTTACTTATTGCGAAATGGTTTTATAAAATGATGAAATGTGATTTCATTACGCATTTTCGCCACATACTTGGTGCCCTGTTGTATCGACCTCCTTCGGGCTACGTCATGCCGCAGTAGAGGTACACCAGCTTGTCGATCCTCGCCATAGATCGCAGCTTCGTTGGGAAGCTCGTTTCTCGAGGCTTATCTGTATAGTCCTCGTCATTGTACATTCAGGTATGGCCCCGTCCGCCATAGTTGTTGTTACATCTTAGAGGTGCAGAGAGTTGTTGTGGGGGTTTGTAAAGGATTTTAACTGTTCGGTTTTATATATATATACGGGAAGGTGACCGGTTTTGGTTGGCCTGTGTCTTACTTTATGTCTTGTTTCATGTTTAAGTTTTTATTTTCGCTGATTTTCTCTGATGTTGTATGTCACGACCCGAACCCGGGCCCGTGACTGGTGCCTTACCCCGGGCACCCTAGTGATACAACATCAGAGAAATCAGCGGAAATAAAAACTTAAAATGAAACAAGAGATATGATAAATAAACAGGCCAACCAAAACAGTTGCCTTCTGTATATATATATATACAAATCTTTCAAACCGAACAGTTTAATCCTTTTACAAACCCCGCCCACAACAAGCATTCTGCACTTCTAAGAGTTTTTATACAACATGATTGTGGCCCGCCATACCCCGAATGTACAAGTACCTACAAAGGACAGGGACTATACTAAAAGATAAGCCTCCGAGAAACGGAGCTTCCCGACACGCAACATGTAAGTCGTGACTCACGCCTCAAAGTCATCACTCAAATATAACTATGGGTCTCACGCAGAACGCCTAACCCGCCCGCATCGTGCCTTACCCGGCACCCTAGTGATACAACATCGAGAAAACCAATGGAAAAATAAAACACGAGTCATGAAACAAGAGATATAATAATAAACAAAGCAACCAAAACGGTTGCCTTCGTATATACATAAAACTCGAACAGTTTAATCTTTACAACCCCGCCACAACAAGCATTTCATGCACTTAAGATTTACAACGACTATGACGGACAGGGCCCGCCATACCCCGAATGTACAAGAACCTACAACTCAGTGGAAACACATACCAAAAGATAAGCCTCCGAGAAACGGAGCTTCCACTACGCCAATCGTGATCCTATGAGCGAGGATCCACGACGATGTACCTCTACCTGCAGATGAACGCGGCCCCAAGGAGGTCGATAACAGTACCAAGTATGTGAAATCAGAAAATATCGTAAATGAAATCATAATAGTCTAGATAAAGCAGAGACATGTATGATAACCAAACTACGCTCACAACATAATAGCAGCCATGTCAAGCCGTGACTCACGCCTCTAGTCATCCTCATGCCCGTGGAACTCTTTCCTCACCGCCAGCCTAGGTACAAATCATGTGATACGTATAATGGTCTCGGCCCATCTTATGGACCCAATATAGAAACGTGTGGAATACATTCTGATGAACCAGTAGTCGGTGAAATACATTCTGGATGAACCCAGAGTCAAGTGAAATACATTCGGATGAACCGTAGTCAAGTGAAATACATTCCGGATGAACCGTAATCAAGTGAGATACATTCCGGATGAACCGGTAATCAAGTGAGATACATTCGGATGAACCGGTAATCAAGTGAGATACATTCGGATGAACCTAATCAAGTGAGATACATTCGGATGAACCGTAATCGTGAGATACATTCGGATGAACCGGTAGTCGAGTGAACACAAGACTTGCACAACAAGGCTATCACACGTAACATGGTCAAGTTTCATAACAATAAGCATAAGCAAGTTACACACAACTCAAGGTACTTTCATTTTATGTCAAAGTCCGGTTTTAACCCTAAAGTACTACATACGTTAAGTCCTTTTAAAAGAGATACATTCCTTTTATAAAAGTCACCCGATACAGTAGTATAAAACTAGAGTGATTCACATTATTAAGTAAACCGTAACACTTTCTTTTAAACTCAAGTACCAACATTCTTTTCCTAAAGTTCCGGTTTGCCTAATTACAAATGCTCAAGTTCCTCATTTTAGAAAAGGTTTCGTAGTCCATAGTTTTAATCCTTTAAAGCATAATTCTCCTTTAAACGTTTTGAGAAACATATGTCTTATATGTGAGTAGGTTATTCTTGTTTATAGTCAATCTTATTAAGCAGCCATGATCTAGGAAATGTAATATCATTTTGTCTCATCTTAGCTTCTATGCAGATGGAGGTTTCTACTGGTTTTAATAATACTTCATTAGTCAATACATTTTCCTTTTATTAACGCTGCAGTGGTTTGTCGATACACATTCGGATTTCCGAAATCAGTAAAACGTTCTTAAGCCGTTATACCTAACTTCCCATAAAGCTAGTATAACTCTTAAGCTTTCAAAACCCAAGTACTACTCATTCTTTCAAAACGATTCATAAATCTTTTGAAATACTTCAAGTTCTTTATTAACACATATCAAGCCAGTTATTATTCAAATCAGTTACCTTTTAAAAACCACAAGGTATTTGCTTATCCACATAAAGTTGTTATAACCGACTTCCCATAAAGCCGTTATAACACTTTATGTTTTAAACCAATCAAATACATTTAGCACATGTACGTCTACCGTACTACATAGTTCACACATATCATGCTAGAAGAGATAGGAAGAGGTTCACATACCTCGCGATTATCGACTAATAGCAAAACGCCCAAGTACCTCAAACCGCTTACTCCTTAAGTAAAGTAGATCACGCCATACGTAGTACTTCAACCTATAGAGGCCACAAGGCGCCTATTAACATTCTAGATCTCAACGTAGAATATTCTATAGAAAATTCGGCAGCACCTCCCCCCCCGCCACAGCGTTAATCTCCTCCTCTATCAAGGCCGGCTACCAAGCCAACCAGGGGGGTTTGCACGCCTAACCTGACGTACAATTCTACCCACGCATGCTACACAAGTCTATCGAATACATCCATGTAATTACAATTCTCTTTATTTAAAATCGCTTAAGTCGCAAGACATCACGCACAACTATGTTCAATTCTATATATAGTATACTTCAACTATATATTCCAACAACATGTAATTTCCAATTACAATAGAAGGTCAAGATATTTACCTCGATAAGCCCAAAATTATCCAAGTTATAAGTCGCCTCGAACAAGGTTTAGCTCCTACTCCGGCGCTCCAAAACGCTCCAAGAAACCCTTGTGTTGTCTACACAACTTCTACTTAATACTTCAACAACGGGTGAAGATTTTCCTTAGGGTTTCAAGTGGCTAAAGGAAAGTATAATCGTATTTTCCGGTTCTACGATAGAGGTACCTTGGAGAGTACTACAAGGTATTTGGCTAAAGTATTTTGGGCATTACAACAATACTTGTAGAATACATTTCTACCAAGGGGTAGTATTTCACTAGCACAACTAGGCAGTGGGTTACTCTGCCTAGGGCACCACAAAAAGTGGGAGAGGATCCTTCTCGGCCAAAGGCCACAAGGAGGAGGGAGGGGAGAGGCTTGGGACGAGAGCCACAAGAGGGAGGAGGGATTTCAAGACTTAGACAAAGTGAGGAGTGAATGAATAAGTCTTCACAAGGGAGGGTATTTATAGCCAAACCAAGGCCAACCAACGCCAAGATCAAGCCATGTGCAAGGCAAGTGTAAGGCCAAGATCAAGCCAAGTGCACCCTACTCCCTACTCCTTAAAACCCTCACAAATATCTAACAAAAATATCTTCACACTTGACACCCTAAACGGCCAAGCCCAAACCGCCCACTTGTTTCAATGCGAGGTGACACATGTCACCCTCCCGTTGGTCCAAATGTTCCGCCGCCGAAAAATCCGCAAAATACAAAGCGACATAGCCGAATTTTCCCTCGCAAGTTATGTAAAACGCTTTAAAAACGACTCTAACCAAAGGCCAGGCACAAATGTCAATTCGGCCAAGCCACCTAGGCGGGGGTGACACGTGTCACCCTCCTAATGGCCCAAAATAAAACATCTTCCGAAAATATCCACAATGGCCAAAATCTCGAAAACAAAGTGGGCCCCACAAAAACCGTAAATTTCTCCCGTGGGCCCCACGTGACCATTTCCGAAAATAAAATTCCATAATTCTAATATAATCAAAGAAGCCCAAATTCCAAATATGGGAACCCAATTCCCATCAACGAACATTTTTCTTTACAAAAACCGGAAACTTTTTCCGTGGAAAAAATCACCTCTTTCTTCCTTTCAAATTTTCTGTCGTGCTCTCGTACGTACGTCCTCGCATACATACCCTGAGAATACGGGGTATAACACACGCCCTCAACATCAATCATGCCCGTGGAATACCTTCCTCACTGCCGGCAGTTTATGATATAATAACACCAAGGAGTACATATGAATACCAAGTCCTACCTGAGTCATAAAACCGTACGGGGCAAGTACGAAGGCTAACTACCAGATACCAAAGCCGCACTATCAATACTATACAATCAATACTATACAATCAAACCACTGAGTCGATACGGCAAGTACGAAGCCGATCACCAGATACTGGCCGTGTCGCGAAATGGCCGGCAAGACGGTGGCTAACTACGGATACCAAGGCGCGATCACGAGACTCCGCCACGAAGTCGATTGTTATACCCGTAGTTCCGTGGTATGTATGCGAGGACGCACGTGCGAGAATACGGCGAAAGATCGGAAAGGAAGAAAGAGGCGATTTTTTCCACTAAAAGTTTCCGCTTTTGTGAAAAAGGTTCGTTAATGGAATCGATTCCCGATTTGGTATTCTGACTTCGAATATTAGAGAATTATGGAATTTTATTTTCTGTTGGTCACGGGCCCACGGAGAAATTTACGCTTTGTGGGCCCGCTTGATTTTGAGATTTTGGCCGCTGGATATTTTCTAAGACGAAATATTTTGATTTAATCGGGGCGACACGTGTCACCCCACGTGGCACCTTTCGGGCGAAATATGTTTGTGCACAACACCCTTGCTAGAGTCGCTTTTCGACGTAAACGCTTTCACAAATTTCGTAGGGAATTTCCGCTATGTCATTTAGTATTTTGCGGATTTTTCCGAGAGACAAACATTTTGGACCAACGGAGGGCAACACTTGTCACCCTCCAAGTGATGGACTTGAAACGCAATATGGCCGATTGGAGTCGCTAACTTGGTCAAGTTGTTGGTAAGATATTTTGTGTGCAAGTTGGCCAAGGACACTTGCCCAAATCCTCACCCTACACTTGCCTTGCACTTGTCTTCATCTTGGCCATTGGTTGGCCAAGGCTTGACCTATAAATACCCCTCCCTTTGAAGACTAATGCATTCACAAAATTGCCTAAGTCTTGAGAGCCTTCCCCCTCCCCTTTTCGCAGGCCCTCGTCGAGAGTCCCCTAGTGGGGTAGGCCGAGGCAGGCACCCTCCTTTGTGGTGTGGCCGTGGGGTACCCCCCCCCCCCTAGCCTAGTTGCTTTCGTATAATACCCCCCTTTGTGGTATAGAAATACTCTCCAAGTATTGTTATAATGCCCAAATTACCTTAGCCTTATACCTTGTTGTATCCTAAGGTTATACCTTTACGAAAGCCCGTAAATACTATTATACTTCCCGTCACAAAACCGAAACCCTAGGAAAATCTCCATAGTCCGGAGTATTGTGTGAAGTTGGTTAGAACTTCTAAGGTGGTTTAGAGCGGGTCGAGCGCTGAGTCGAGCTAAACGATTGCCCAGATCGACTTTATGCTTGGATAATTATGGGCTTATCGAGGTAATTATCTTGTCCCCTATTGTAATTGGATATTACATGTCAGGAGTATATAGTTGAAGTATACTATATATAGTGCTGAATCAGAATTACATGGGACGGTATTACAAAGAGACTTGTAAAGAGTACCGCGGATTAGAATTGTACTGTTAGGGTTAGACGATAACCCCGTTGGCTTCGATAGCCACCCGATAGAGGAGATTTACGCGTTGCGGGGAGGTGTGCCGAATTTTCGTAGAATGTTCTACGATGTTAATAAGTCACTGTGGCCTTATAGGTCAAGTACTACGTGTGCGCGCTCTACTTGGCAGGAGTAGCCACGGCGAGGTACTTGAGCATTTTGCTATTAGTCGATAATCGTCGCGAGGTATGTGAACCTCTTCCTATCTCCTCTAGCATGATATGTGTGAACTATGTAGTACGGTAGACGATACGTGCTAAATGTATTCGATTGTTTAAAACATAAAGTGTTATAACGCTTTATGGGAAGTTGGTTATAAACTTTATGTAGATAAGAAAACACTTTGTGGTTTTTAAAAGGTAAATGATTTGTTTATAATCGCTTGACGTGTGATCATAAAGAACTTGAAGTATTTCAAAAGATTTCAAATCGCTTTGAAAGAGAAGTAATACTTGGTTTTTGAGAACTTAAGAGTTATACTAGCTTTATGGGAAGTTAGGTATAACGCTTAAGAACGCTTTATCGATTTTGGAAATCGTGACGTATCGACAAACCATCGCAATACATTAAAAGGAAATGTTTTGAATAATTAAGTATTATTAAAACCAGAGAAACTTCCATCCGCATGTAAGCTAAGATGAGACAAAATGATATTTCCTAGATCATGGTCATTGTAATAAGATTGTTATAAACAAGAATATCCTACTCACGATAAGGCTTATGTTTCTCCGATTGTTTAAAAGAGAATTATATTCTTAAATGAATAAAGCTATGAACTAAACCTTTCTAAAATAAGAAACGTGAACATTTGAAATTAGGCAAACTTGGACGCTTGGAAAATAATGTTGTTACTTGATTTTACAAAGGTAAGAGTTTTGGTTTTCTTAAAAGGATAGTCACTCTATTTTTATACTACGTATCAGGTGACTTATGTGAAAGAAACCGATCTTTTAAAGATTTAATGTGTGAAGTACTTTGGGGTTAGATAATTCAACTTGTTAGTAGAAAGTACCTTGTGTGAATACTTTATTGTATTGGTTGTGTTGGTTGGTGATAGCCTTGTAAGACTTTCTTGTTGCTTTGATAAGTAAACGTGTTAGGATGCTACGCGTGTTAGTATCTTGTGATGTTTGTGTGGCGGGTTTCTTGATTGTGCTTATTAACTATCGGCCGTTATGATAGTATTGCGGCATTCATCTCGAGATGATTCCGGTTAAGCCGCCTCCGACGCGGGTAGACTCAGCGTCGATGGACCTATGATTCGAGAATACCTCACGCAGTCCCGGCCTATGCGAACTACGAGTTCCGTGTTAGTGACGCCCTTTACGGGCACGCGGCCTCAGGCTACGCGGATCGCGGGTCCGTGACGATGCCGGGAGTAGCTACCCTCGATGCGGGGATGCCACGCGGCCGATGAGATTGGCCTACGCGAGTCGCGGAAGTTCCAGACTAGACGCGCGACATTAGATACCGCGCAAGTGGCGCCTTTGATCATGCGACGGCCTAGACAGATCTTATGATACGCTTCATGACCTTGTTGGTACTGGTGTTAGTAGTCGGCTATGCCTTCGCATTTTACCCCGCACGGCAGTTATTATGGCACGTGGGACTCGTGTTCATGTGTGTTCCTTGGAACTTTTATATCATAAACCGCCAAGCTGAGGAAATGTGTCCCACGGCACGATTGATGTTGTGGCGTGAGACCCATCATATGTTCTTTGGTGATAACTTGAGGCGTGAGTCCTCGACTTGATACGATCGCTTAGTTATTGTAAAATCAGAGTTTGGTTATCATACATGTCTCCCGCTTTATAGACTATTATGATTTCATTTGCGTGATTTTTAGTTTCACATACTCTGCACTGCCAGATCGACCTCCTTCGGGCCGCTCATGCCGCAGTCGAGGTACACCGCCGTTGGTCCTAGCTCTCGTGGTCACGTCAGCGTTGGGAAGCTCCGCTTCTCCGAGGCTTATCACGCGTAGTCCCCGTCAGAGTGTTTACATTCGTGGCTCATGGCCCCGCCCCGCCATTGTTGTCATATCATTTCTTAGAGGTCCGTAGTACCGCAAGCGTGGTTTGTAAAAGGATTAAACCGTTTCTTTTGTAAAAGAGGTTATTTATATATGCCAAGGCAAGTTTTCACAGCATTATTGTTTTATATTTCGTTATCTCACGTTGTTGTTTTATGTTCCGACATTCGATGTCAGGTCACTAGGGTGCCCGGTAAGGCACCGCCACGCCCGCCGGTCGTGACAAAAGTGGTATCGAGCGCTAATCCTCTGAAAGTGTCTACGCATCAGATCCAGAGAGTCTTGATTATCGCGTGTCAGGCACCACATCAATAATCGTGAGGCTATAGGATATTTAGGATTGGTTTCTATTCTTCTCACTCGAGATCGTGCCTTAGAGTCGTGTTGTAAGTCAACCTCCGACGAAATCCTTTCCCTTATCGCTATGCCTCCGCGTAGGCAACCCGCCCAGTGAGGCGCGCACCGGCGGAGCCGCGAGTAGAGTTCAGAGGGTGGCGAGGGCACAGCCAAATCATTACCTAGGTAGTGCTTCATTCGGGATTTCGCGACGTCACTAGCCCCAGAGTTTACACGGCGACGGCAGCTCATCGCGCCATGATATTGAACCTTCGCCCACGATCGGAACCGAGAGTATAGATTGCAAGAGACAACCTTGTTACTAGCTATGGATTTGGCTACCCGAGAGTACCGATGTATCGCGAGTCTTGAGGACTACCTAAGAACGGGATGTGCACGAGTAATTCTTCATTGGCTTCGAGCATGGCCTGTACGCTTATGCGCAGCAGTCGAGAAACGTAGAGATCGACGGGTTAACCAGTGACGTAAGAGGGCCAGAGCAGCCCGGTCCTTCGGTACCTTTCAAGGGGAGTAGGCCTTAAGTGCTATGTTCTGATAGCAGTGTGTTAGTTGTGATTAGAAATCATGGTGGGTTAACCGAGTAAGATTTTGGGGATAGAAGGCGTGAGCCTTAGAGTGTTATACGAAAGACCTTAGAGGTAAGGCCATCTCGAGAAAGGTGTAGTGTTATGTTTGACCCTTATAGGAGTGCATAGTGCACGCGAGCTATGTTCGTGGGATAAGTCCCCGAGTAGCATGATTTGAAAGAAGGTAGTCGAGCTAAGAAGACCGCCGTGTTTTCGTAACGTGTTTAGTAAGATTGTTCCTTCGGGAGATGGTATTTCGCGCTTGCGGGTCGTGTCGAGGCTACGCACGTCAACCCGCGTAGGTTTTGTGGTGGGCGCGGTTGTGGTGGTCCTCTTGTGTTAGGGTCATGAGGTGTTAGGCCCATGTTTAGTTAGCCGCGGCAAGTTCGTGGACGCGTTCGACCGCTGGTCGGGCCGATGGGGCAAATATCGTGTTCTTCGGTCGTGGTCGCTCTCTGCAAAGGTTGATGTTATCCGAAAGGTTGCGAGGTTGCACGGTGCCTACCTTCACCTTATGCCGACAATGGAGCCTGTGGTACTGCTTTCTTCTCGAGTTTGTACGTGCAGGCTAGAACTCGTGAGTCTCCAGACGCATTCGCCCCGCCGATGTTTTGATTTCGTGGTAGCCGAGGATCGTTGTCTCCGGTTGGGAGTGTTTAAGCTACCATTTCGTTGTTCTGATGTCGCCTTGTGACGCCTTGTAGGCAGAAATGCAAGTCACGGCCGATTGGTTCGATGTTGGCGTGGTTCGATAGTTGGTTCAGCTTGTTCCAGCAGATCGGATAGTGAAGCTTGTCTAGAAGTTAAGTTCCGACACTGCAGGAATCGTGCGGATAATCGGCGACGACGCCAGAGTTCGTGCGACGGTCGGTCTTCTTGAAAGTACCACCCTGACAGGTGTGACGAGTTTTGGAAACGAAGGAACTTAGCCCGAGTTACTTTGGGCCCTCGTGAGTTCATGTGAAGAATAGGCCGATTGCCTATATGTTAGCATTTGCCGTCCGACTTAGGAGGAAGGACGTCCGGCCTTTCGTATTGTTATGTTCGAAAGTATCAAGATCCATCCGCATGTTCCCGCTAATGATGACCACGTTAGAGATAGTAACCCCAGTTTTGGATACTAAAGCGATCGTAAATGTGGTAAGAATTCGAGCGCACGCCTTCAAAGTGATCGACGCAGCGCACCATTTGTTGGGTCGCCGAGCAAGGCTCGCGACAAAGTGACAAAGTAGTATTATTTGTGGTGATGTTAGAGGTGTTTCTCGTGGACTTAGATGTAAGTTTTGCGCAGTGTTTCCATGGCCGTATGGCAGATTGTTTCGTAAGTATAGTAGTGAAGACTATACCGGCGCACGCTTGTTTTGAGATTTAGAAGGAACATTCGACGAATGTTTCTGGGGAAGAATGTTATACCCGTAGTTCCGTGGTATGTATGCGAGGACGCACGCACGAGAATACGCAGTAAAGATCGGAAAGGAAGAAGAGGCGATTTTTTCCACTAAAAGTTTCCGGTTTTGTGAAGGAAAAAGGTTCGTTAACGGGAATTGATTCCCAGATTTGGTATTCGGACTTCCGAATATTAGAGAATTATGGAATTTTATTTTCTGGTGGTCACGTGGGCCCACGAGAAATTTACGCTTTGTGGGCCCGCTTTGATTTTGAGATTTTGGCCGCTTTGGATATTTTCTAAGACGAAATATTTTGATTTAATCGGGGCGACACGTGTCACCCCACGTGGCACCTTTCGGGGTCGAAATATGTTTGTGCACAACACCCGCTAGAGTCGCTTTGACGAAACGCTTTCACGCCTTTCGTAGGGAATTTCCGCTATGTCATTTAGTATTTTTGCGGATTTTTCCGAGAGACGAAACATTTTGGACCAACGGAGGGCAACACTTGTCACCTCCAAGTGATGGACTTGAAACCGCAATATGGCCGATTGGAGTCGCTAACTTGGTCAAGTTGTTGGTAAGATATTTTGTGCAAGTTGGCCGCGACACTTGCCCAAATCCTCACCCTACACTTGCCTTGCACTTGTCTTCATCTTGGCCATTGGTCGCCAAGGCTTGACCTATAAATACCCTCCCTCAAGACTAATGCATTCACAAAATTGCCTAAGTCTTGAGAGCCTTCCCTCCCCTTTCGCAGGCCCTCGCCGAGAGTCCCCTAGTGGTAGGCCGAGTGGTAGGCACCCCCTCCTTTGTGGTGTGGCCTGGGGTACCCCAGCCTAGTTGCTTTCAGATAATACCCCTCAGGTATAGAAATACTCTCCAAGTATTGTTATAATGCCCAAATTACCTTAGCCTTATACCTTGTTGTATCCTAAGGTTATACCTTTACGAAAGCCCGTAAATACTATTATACTTCCCGTCATTACAAAACCAAACCCTAGGAAAATCTCCATAGTCCGTTGAGTATTGTGTAGAAGTTGGTTAGAACTTCTAAGGGTGGTTTAGAGCGGTTGAGCGCTGAGTCGAGCTAAACGATTGCCCAGATCGACTTTATGCTTGGATAATTATGGGCTTATCGAGGTAATTATCTTGTCCCCTATTGTAATTGGATATTACATGTTGTAGGAGTATATAGTTGAAGTATACTATATATAGTGCTGAATCAGTAATTACATAGGACGTATACAAGAGACTTGTAGTAGTACCGTGGATTAGAATTGTACCCGCAGTGGTTAGACGTATAACCCCTCGTCGCTTGATAGCCTACCCGATAGAGAGGAGATTTACGCGTCATGGGGAGGTGGCCGAATTTTCTGTAGAATGTTCTACGATGTTAATAAGTCGCGCGTGGCCTTATAGGTCAAGTACTACGTGGCGCGTTCTACTTGGCTGGAGTAGCCGACATTGAGGTACTGAGCATTTTGCTATTAGTCGATAATCGCCGCGAGGTATGTGAACCTCTTCCTATCTCCTCTAGCATGATATGTGTGAACTATGTAGTACGGTAGACGATACGTGCTAAATGTATTCGATTGTTTAAAACATAAAGTGTTATAACGGCTTTATGGGAAGTTAGTTATAATACTTTATGTAGATAAGAAAACACTTTGTGGTTTTTAAAAGGTAAATGATTTGTTTATAATCGCTTGATGTGTGATCATAAAGAACTTGAAGTATTTCAAAAGATTTTCAAATCGCTTTGAAAGAGAAGTAATACTTGGTTTTGAGAACTTAAGAGTTATACTAGCTTTATGGGAAGTTAGGTATAACGGCTTAAGAACGCTTTCTCGATTTTGGAAATCGGGATGTGTATCGACAAACCATCTGCAATACATTAAAAGGAAATGTTTTGAATAATTAAGTATTATTAAAACCAGAGAAACTTCCATCCGCATGTAAGCTAAGATGAGACAAAATGATATTTCCTAGATCACGGTCATTGTAATAAGATTGTTATAAACAAGAATATCCTACTCACGATAAGGCTTATGTTTCTCCGATTGTTTAAAAGAGAATTATATTCTTAAATGAATAAAGCTATGAACTACTTAAACCTTTCTAAAATAAGAAACGTGAACATTTGAAATTAGGCAAACTTGGACGCTTGGAAAATAATGTTGTTACTTGATTTTACAAAGGTAAGAGTTTTGGTTTTCTTAAAAGGATAGTCACTCTATTTTTATACTACGGGTATCAGGTGACTTATGTGAAAGAAACCGATCTTTTAAAGATTTAATGTGAAGTACTTTGGGGTTAGATACAACTTGTTAGTAGAAAGTACCTTGTGTGAATACTTTATTGTATTGGTTGTGTTGGTTGGTGATAGCCTTGTAAGACTTTCTTGTTGCTTTGATAAGTAAACGTGTTAGGATCTACGTACGTGTTAGTATCTTGTGATGTTTGTGTGAAGGGTTTCGATTGTGGCTTATTAACTATCGATCGTTATGATAGTATTGTGGCATTCATCTCGAGATGATTCCGGGTTGTCGCCTCCGACGCGGGTAGACTCAGCGGTCGATGGACCTATGATTCGAGAATACCTCACGCAGTCCCGGCCTATGCGGAACTACGAGAGTTCCGTGTTAGCGACGCCCTTTACGGGCATGCGGTCTCGCGCTACGCGATCGCGTTCGTGACGACGCCGGAGTAGCTACCTCGACGCGGACGCCTCACGCGGCCGATGAGATTGGCCTATGCGGAGTCGCGGAAGTTCCAGACTAGACGCGCGCATTAGATACTGCGCGCAAGTGGCCGCCTTTGATCATGTGACGGTTCAGACAGATCTTATGATACGCTTCATGACCTTGTTGGTACCGCTGGTGTTAGTAATCGGCTATGCCTTCGCATTTACCCCGTGACGTGTTATTATGGCACGTGGGACTCGTGTTCATGTGTGTTCCTTGGAACTTTTATATCATAAACCGCCGAATGAGGAATGTGTCCCACGCACGATTGATGTTGGGCGTGAGACCCATCGTTATGTTCTTTGGTGATAACTGAGCGCGAGTCCACGACTTGATATGATCGCTAGTTATTGTAAAATCGTAGTTTGGTTATCATACATGTCTCCCGCTTTATAGACTATTATGATTTCATTTGCGATTTTTAGTTTCACATACTCTGCACTGTATCGACCTCCTTCCGGCCGCGTTCATGCCGCAGTCGAGGTACACCGCCGTTAGTCCTAGCTCTCGTGGTCAGCGTTTGGGAAGCTCCGCTTCTCCGAGGCTTATCACGTGTAGTCCCTGTCGTAGTAAGTGTTTACATTCGGGGTTTGGCGGGCCCCGTCCCGCCATTGTTGTCATATCATTTCTTAGGTCCAGAGTAATCACAAGTGTGGTTTGTAAAAGGATTAAACTGTTCTTTTGTAAAAGAGGTTATTTATATATGCCGGAAGGCAAGTTTTCACAGATTATTGTTTTATATTTCTGTTATCTCATGTTGTTGTTTTATGTTCCGCTGATTACTCTGATGTTGTGTCACTAGGGTGCCCGGGGTAAGGCACCACCACGCCCAGCTGGTCGTGACACCGATACAGGCAAGTACGGCCGACTACCGTGATACTGCGTCGTGTCACATAGCTGATCGGCAAGTACGAGGGCTAACTACCGCATACCAAGCGTATCACGAGACTTCGCCACTAAACCGAACGGCAAGTGCGAGGGCTAACTACCAGTACCAAGGCCGAATCAGCCACGAGACGGGCAAGTACGAAGCCACCACCGGATACCAAGGCCGAATCAAGAAGAAACCTCGCTGAGGGCTAGTCCATGGAATAACACTATCAGCGGGACCGCACTGCGGAATTCTCCACACCGCCAGACGCCCAAGTAATATCATAACAAATCAGCCGGCCCTCCATTAAGAGACGCGGTGGTATAGAAATACAATGCTAGCACGACAAGGCTATCATACGCAAACATAGGCAAGTTACACACAACTCAAGGTACTTTCATTTTATGCCAAAGTCCAGGTTTTAACCTCAAAGTACTACGTACGTTAAATACTTTTTAAAAGATCTGTTTCTTTTACAAGGGTCACCCGATGCCCGTATTATAAAAAAAATAGAGTGACTAACATTTTTCAGTAAACCACAACAACTTCCGTACTTTCCTTTTTACACCAAAATTAAAACAATACCATGCCTTCTTTTTAGACCAAAACACTTCTCCTTTTAAAGTCAAGTTACCACTTTAAAACCACTGATAAAACCATTCTTTTGTTTTCATAAAGTCGTTATAACTAACTTCCCATAAACCTGTTATAACACTTTATGTTTTAAACCAATTTAAGACAAAACAATGCCTTTCTTTTAAACCAAAAACTCTTCAATTTCCTCAAGTCTCTTTTAGAAATCAAGTTCCTTACTTATTCTCATTTCCGAAATCAGTAAAACATTAATCTTTACAAACCAAGTACTTATTACTCACGAATGAGGTTTCACACTTCATAACAACTTTCATATCAATTCAATTAAGTCAAGTCTCTTATCTTTTAAGATTAAGTCTCTTAACTTCTAAAATCAATAAAACATTCTTTTATCTTTCTTAAGTCGTTATACCTAACTTCCCATAAAGCTAGTATAACTCTTAAGCTATTAAAACCAAGTATTACTCTTCTTTCAAAAACGATTCTTAATTCTTTTGAAATACTTCAAGATTCTTATTATTTAGGCTTAAGTCAAAAGACATTGACGTAAACTACGCTCGCTTAACGACGACGCTCACCGTACTATATATATATACTTTTAAAATATCATGCTCAAGAGTATAGGAAGAATCACATACCTCGCGACGATTTATCGACTATTAGCAAATAGCTCCAAAGTACTGTAGTCCTGTTATCCTTTTCCACCCTTCGAGTAGAATACGCTACTCGCAGTACTTCAACCTATATCGGTCATAAGAGTCTATCAACGTCTAGACTACTCTGTAAAATATTTCTAGATACAGATTCCTTTATTCTACGGAAAATTGGGCAGCACTTCCCTACCCGCCAACTACACAAGTTCATCAGAATACAAATTCCCATGTACGCATGCTTTAATCTTCTTCTTTAATATTCTTCTGATGTGATTTCAGTTCAATTCTTTTCTGTAATATCCTTCTATGAATCTTATATTCATTTCTATACTACTACAGTATGTAATTTCCAATTACAATAGAAGGATAAGATATTTACCTCGATAAGCCCAAAATTATCCAAGTTCAAATGTCGATCCTGAGCAACGTTTAGCTCCTACTCTGGGCGCTCCAACCCGATCCAAACAACCCTTAGAAGTTCTACGCAACTTCTTCTTAATACTTCAACCCGCTATGAAGATTTTCCTTAGGGTTTCGTTTAGTGGCTAAAGAAGTATAATAGTATTTCGGCTTTTAGTATAAGTGGTAACCTTGGAATACTACAAGGTATTTGGGGCCAAGGTATTTTGAATAGTAACAATACTGAGAATACTTTTCTACCAAGGGGTGTATTTCAAAACAACTAGGCAAGGGGGTATACTCGCCAAGGCTTCTCGAGGGGAGAAGCTTGGACGAACACTTCAACAAAGGGGAGGATTTCAAGACTTGGAGAAATGATTTTGGATGAAGAAATCCTTCAACTTGGGGTATTTATAGGACATTCAATGGCCAAGATCAAGCCAAGTGGGGGGCAAGTGGAGGGTCAAGATTTGGACAAGTGTTTGTAGGTCCCACTTGCTCAACAACTACACAAAATATCCTACCAACTACTTGACAAAAAATCCAAGGAAAAACGCCCAAGTTCGTCCCACACTTTACCGTCCACTTGAGGGTAACACTTGTCACCCTCTCGTTGGTCCAAAATATTTCATCACTCGGAAAAATCCGCAAAAATTATAAATGACATAGCCGTATTTTTCCCTTCGCAAAGTCCGGAAAACGTTTCGTCGGAAAACGACTCTTTTCGCTAGTTGTGCACAAATCTCGCCACTTTGCCTACTTAAGGCTTAAACTTTTGTACGTACGCCCTCTCGTACATACCCTGGAAATACGGGGTATAACATTCTCCCCTCCTTAGAAACATTCGTCCCGAATGTTCCTTCTCAAGACAGATAACGATACAGTTCCTCACAACAAGTTTCCAATGCCACACCTGGCCACCAAATAACACATACGCAAATACTTATCCCAAGTCAACGAGGAATCACCTCTAGCATTACAAAAAGCTTCCACCCCCGGTCTAAAAGATATCCCCTTTGCACCTTTACTTCACAAAAGTAATGATCATTTCTATTCTCTCAGCACATGTTCACTTCTTTCCTTACTCAGATTTCTCGAACACTTGAACTCTTTCTAGAATACGTACCATACTTCAATCATCGCTTCCGTTTCCAAAACTTTGGAGTCACCACCTCCAAACTTGGTCATCTTACTAGCCTCGATCTCTTTTAAGGCCATTCCCGGCCTTCACGATCCGATTCTGGTCGAACATATCCACGAACTCATACGATGGTCATCTAAACATGGGCCTAGCACCCTCGTGACGCTACCACCTGGCGGGACCACCCAGAACTGACCCCACCTCAATCCGGGCTACGGGTTGACCCGCAATACGTCCTCAACCCGACCCTCCATCGCCAAACACTTGTTCTCCCGACCCGAAACAATCTTACCTATTCAAGTCCAGAAAGCTACCACTCTCATCTTACACAACCCATGGAATTATCCCATAATACATTTATACGCATACCAAGTATTTTGACAAAGACTAACCGTAAAATCTTTTATTCAAGCCGGCCTTACATCTAAGGTCTTAACGTGTAATATTCTAAGGTTCATACCTTCCCTGTCCCCATACTTATTCTTTCAACTAACCATGTCTCTAAACCACAATATACACAATGCTATCTGTACAAAGTACTCAACATATAATCATCGTATCACGCATGCAAAACTCTAGAGGGTTAAGGATATACCTGAAAAGGTAGGCGGTTCAAAGGACCGCTAAAACTGGGAACTCCTACCGCGACCTCTGCCGTGGCCTGCCGGTGTTCGAACATCCTGCCTAGCTATGGAAGATGAAGAACCCGCAACTGATCTCGTAGTCTGTGCTATCCTACCAGTGTTACCCCTGGTCGGACAGTCTCTTGCCAAATGGCCCTGTTGGCCGCAAGCATGACAATCTCCCAAACTAGTACGACATCCTCCCTTATGAAGTTTTCCACAATGGCCACACTGAGACAAGGGTGACCTTATCCGGCGAGCATTCCTACTCCCATGAAAATCTGAAACCTAGGAGCCTTGACCTGCTCCTGAATATCCCAAACGTCCCAAGCGCGGAGGACCACTGCATCTTGGCGGAGGTACATAACTAGCTCTTTGTGAGGCGCGCTCGAAAGTTATCAAAGGACCACTGCTGTTACGGCCCTCTTCGCGATCTTCGTCATTCCGCCGACCTCTCCGCTCCTCACATCCAAGTGCATAAGCTGCGTGCGGGCAATGTCCATGCCCGGTGAAGAGCTACCAACAAGCCTCGCCAGTAGTCATCTAGCCCGTGACGTGGCGGTGCACTCGCCCTCCATCACGGCTACTAACGCGGGGACATACCGAGCCAATGAGTCGAACTCCACATTGTACTCCCGCTTTGCCTCAACACCAAAAATCTGTCGGCCCGAGCCCTCCTCATCTGTGGAGGCAAGAAATGTGCAAGGAATGCCCCTGAGAACTCGTCCCAAATAGCTGGAGGCGCATGCTCCCCCCGGGATAGCTCCCATGAATCAAACCAGTCGACTGCAGTATCACGCAGCCGATGCGAACCTAAGACCACCGACTCGGTCTCCGAAGCCTTGATCACTCTCATGATCCGCTGTAACTGTCTGATGAACTCCTGCGGATCATCCTCAGTCCTCGATCCATAAAACACTGGCGGGCTGCAACTCAGAAAGTCCCGCAGTCTCAAACTATCTGCTCTCGGGTGAACTACGGGTACTACCGGTACCGGAATCGCTGCATCCAGCTTATCCTCGTGCCTTGCCACTATCCTGGCCAATAACTGGGCCATCTCCTTGTAACCCATCTCCTCTGCTCCAGGATGTGGGACTGGAGTCTCTCGGTGCGTGGTCTCAGCGACCATCGCTGCGGCTCTAAACTCTTGAGGTGGCGTCGCAAAACTCGCCGTCGAAGCACTATCTCGTAATGGGGGCTGCGCCCCGTACTCCTCAGATCCTACCAGCGGTTTCTCGGCTACCTTGCCCGTACAGGCGGGTTGCGTGCGGCGAAGCATAATCGTAAAAACGAAATGCGTCAGAGGGGTCCAACTTATAACACAGCTCTAAGGCACGATCTCAGAATGAGAAGAATGGAAACCAATCCTAAATGTCCTGCAGCCTCCTGATTATAGATGTGGTGCACAACACACCGATAATCAAGACTCTACTAGACACGGTCTGTAGACACTTTCAGGATTAATCGCTCGATACCACTTTTGTCACGACCGAACCGGGGCGTGGTCGTGCCTACCGGGCACCCTAGTGATACAACATCAGAGAAATCAGCGGAAATAAAAACTTAAAATGAAACAAGAGATATGATAAATAAACAGGCCAACCAAAACACTTGCCTTCTGTATATATATATATACAAATCTTTCAAACCGAACAGTTTAATCCTTTTTACAAACCCTGCCCACAACAGTACTACAGACCTCTAAGAGTTTTTATACAACATGACGGGACAGGGCCCCGCCATACCCCTGAATGTACAAGTACCTACAGTGACAGGGGACTATACCAAAAGATAAGCCTCCGGAGAAACGGAGCTTCCGTCTGTTGGCTGTGATCCTATGAGCGAGGATCAACGATCGTGTACCTACTGCGGCATGAACGCAGCCCCGAAGGAGGTCGATAACAGTACCAAGTATGTGGAATCAAAAAATCAGTAAATGAAATCATAGCGATCTATATAAGGCGGGAGACATGTATGATAACCAAACTACGATCCATAATGCGATCGTGTAAGTCGTGACTCACGCCTCAAAGTCATCACTCAAATATAACTATGGTCTCGCCGCCTTAACATCAATCATGCGTGGAATACCTTCCGCCGCTGGCGGCCTATGATATAATAACACCAAAGTACATATGAACACCAAGTCCTACGAGTCATAAACCGTGCGGGGCAAGTAACGAAGGCTAACTACCAGATACCAAAGCCGCACTATCAATACTATACAATCCATACTATACAATCAAACCACGGAGCGTCACGAGGCAGTACGTCTGGCCGACTACGGATACCAAGGCCGTGTCACGTGGTGGCCGGGCAAGTCTGAGGGCTAACTACCGGATACGAGCGCGTCACGAGACTCGCCACGAAGGCGTCGGGGCAATCTGGCCGACTACGGATACCAAGGCGTGTCACGTGTGGCCGGGCAAGCACGAGGGCTAACTACGGATACCAAGGCGTATCACGAGACTTCGCCACTAAACGAGCAGGGCAAGTGCGAGGGCTAACTACAGTACCAAGGCCGAATCAGCCACGAGGCGGGGCAATACGGCCGACCACCGGATACCAAGGCCGAATCGGTAGAAACCTCGCGGAGGCTAGTCCATGGAATAACACTATCACCGGGAGCGCGTGCGTGGAATTCTTTCGCTGCCAGTGCGTCAAGTAATATCATAACAAATCAGTCGGCCCTCCATTGAGAGACGCGGTGGTATAGAAATACAATGCTAGCACGACAAGGCTATCATACGCAAACATAGGCAAGTTACACACAACTCAAGGTACTTTCATTTTATGCCAAAGTCCAGGTTTTAACCTCAAAGTACTACGTACGTTAAATACTTTTTAAAAGATCTGTTTCTTTTACAAGGGTCACCCGATGCCCGTATTATAAAAAAAATAGAGTGACTAATATTTTTCAGTAAACCACAACAACTTCCGTACTTTCCTTTTTACACCAAAATTAAAACAATACCATGCCTTCTTTTTAGACCAAAACACTTCTCCTTTTAAAGTCAAGTTACCACTTTAAAACCACTGATAAAACCATTCTTTTGTTTTCATAAAGTCGTTATAACTAACTTCCCATAAAACTGTTATAACACTTTATGTTTTAAACCAATTTAAGACAAAACAATGCCTTTCTTTTAAACCAAAAACTCTTGATTTCCTCAAGTCTCTTTTAGAAATCAAGTTCCTTACTTATTCTCATTTCCGAAATCAGTAAAACATTATTCTTTACAAACCAAGTACTTATTACTCACGAATGAGGTTTCACACTTCTTAACAACTTTCATATCAATTCAATTAAGTCAAGTCTCTTATCTTTTAAGATTAAGTCTCTTAACTTCTAAAATCAATAAAACATTCTTTTATCTTTCTTAAGTCGTTATACCTAACTTCCCATAATGCTAGTATAACTCTTAAGCTTTTAAAACCAAGTATTACTCTTCTTTCAAAAACGATTCTTAATTCTTTTGAAATACTTCAAGATTCTTATTATTGAGGCTTAAGTCAAAAGACATTGCCGTAAAACTACGTTCAGTTAACGCACGTACGTCTACAGGACTATATATATATATATATATATATATATATATATATATATATATATACTTTTAAAATATCATGCTCAAGAGTATAGGAAGAATCACATACCTCGCGACGATTTATCGACTATTAGCAAATAGCTCCAAAGTACTGTAGTCCTGTTATCCTTTTCCTCCCTTCGAGTAGAATACGCTACTCGCAGTACTTCAACCTAAATCGGTCATAAGACTCTATCAACGTCTAGACTACTCTGTAAAATATTTCTAGATACAGATTCCTTTATTCTACGGAAAATTGGGCAGCACTTCCCTACCCTCCAACTACACAGTGCTCATCAGTAAATCTGATGCACAATGCTGATTTAATCTTCTTCTTTAATATTCTTCTGATGTGATTTCAGTTCAATTCTTTTCTGTAATATCCTTCTATGAATCTTATATTCATTTCTATACTACTACAGTATGTAATTTCCAATTACAATAGAAGGATAAGATATTTACCTCGATAAGCCCAAAATTATCCAAGTTCAAATGTCGATCCTGAGCAACGTTTAGCTCCTACTCTGGGCGCTCCAACCCGCTCCAAACAACCCTTAGAAGTTCTACGCAACTTCTTCTTAATACTTCAACCCGCTATGAAGATTTTCCTTAGGGTTTCGTTTAGTGGCTAAAAGAAGTATAATAGTATTTCTGGGCTTTTAGTATAAGGGTAACCTTGGAATACTACAAGGTATTTGGGCCAAGGTATTTTGGAATAGTAACAATACTTGGAGAATACTTTTCTACCAAGGGGGGGGGTGTATTTCGAAAACAACTAGGCAAGGGGGGGTATACTCTCGGCCAAGGCTTCTCAAGGGGGGGGAGAAGCTTGGACGAACACTTCAACAAAGGGGGAGGGATTTCAAGACTTGGAGAAATGATTTTTGGATGAAGAAATCCTTCAACTTAGGGGGGTATTTATAGGACATTCAATGGCCAAGATCAAGCCAAGTGGGGGGCAAGTGGAGGGTCAAGATTTGGACAAGTGTTTGTGGGTCCCACTTGCTCAACAACTACACAAAATATCCTACCAACTACTTGACAAAAAATCCAAGGAAAAACGCCCAAGTTCGTCCCACACTTTACCGTCCACTTGAGGGTGACACTTGTCACCCTCTCGTTGGTCCAAAATATTTCATCACTCGGAAAAATCTGCAAAAATTATAAATGACATAGCCGTATTTTTCCCTTCGCAAAGTCCGGAAAACGTTTCGTCGGAAAACGACTCTTTTCGCTAGTTGTGCACAAATCTTGCCACTTTGCCTACTTAAGGCTTAAACTTTTGTACCTACGCCCTCACGTACATACCCTGGAAATACGGGGTATAACATTGTATCACTAGGGTGCCCGGGGTAAGGCACCAGTCGCGGGCCCGAGATCGGATCGTGACATAAGGAGTGGTGTATGACTGCCAAATGGAGTGATGAATATGAACGAGGAGTATACGAGTATATTAAAAAGGCTTTTGCTACAAAGTCTCAAGGAAACCAAATTTGTTGTCCATGTGATAGTTGTCACTATCGTTATTGGCAGCATGAGAATGTTGTGAGAGATCACCTAATATGTAATGGTTTTGTGCCAAGAACAAATAAGTTATATGATTAGGGATCGAATGTCACGACCCGACCGCGGGCCCGCGACTGGTGCCCTACCTGGGCACCCTTACAGGTATACATCAGAGATAATCAGCGGAACATACATAAACTTAACAAGAAATAAATAACAGGCTAGCCGATAAGGCCACCTTCCAAAAGTATACACATAACTACGTAAAACCAAAAGCAGTTACCTCTTTTGTTTCCCAAAGCGACCCACAAGATATGACTACAGACCTCTAAGAGTTTTGACATAACAACTGTGACGGGACAGGGCCCCGCCATACCCCTGAATGTACATATATCTACAACCTCAGGGAACTGTACCAAAATACAAAGCCTCCGAAATAATGGAGCTTCCCAACCAGCTGAACAGTGATCCTAAGAAATGAGGATCAGCAAGCTATGTACCTCAACTTGCGGCATGAACGCAGCCCCCCGAAGGAGGTCAGTACGAAATATGTACCAAGTATGTAAAACTGAAAATACTGGAATGAAATCATAACAGTCTATGTAAAACAAGAGACATGTATGATAACCAAACTACAATACACACTATATAATCAGTCATGTCAAGTCCGTGACACAAGCCCTCAAGTCATTACTCACATATAACCATGGGTCTCATGCCCATGGAACTCCTTCCTCACTGCCGACAGTCCATGATATAATATAACACCAATAAGTATACATGAACACCGGGTCCCACCTGTTCATAAAAACTGTACGGGCCAAGTAGGAAAGCGAACCACCAGATCCACCCTGCATCATAAAACTGACCGGGGCAAGTACTAAAGCCAACTACCAGATCCAGCATGCGTCAACAACTGATCGGGGCAAGTACGAAAGCCAACTACCAGATCCATCCTGTCGTTACGAGATATGATCGGGGCAAGTGCGAAAGCTATCTACCAGAGTCTACCATACCAAACTGTGCCATAGAACCGACGGGGGCAAGTACGAAAGCCAACTACCAGACCATCCTGTGTCAGCCACTGACCGGGGCAAGTACAAAAGCTAACTACCAGACCATCCTGTGTCACTAAACCTCATGGAGGGCTAGTCCATGGAATAACAATATCACCCGGGGATTTACCCCGCATCATGGTCGCATGCCCCGTAATCCCACATCGTATAAGCATGTCCATGGAGTAATAAAAACAATCCGGGAATCTAACCCGCCTCCTGGTCGCATGCTCCGGAATCCCACATCGTATAAGCATGTCCAAGGAGTAACAAAAACAATCCGGGAATCTAACCCGCATCCTGGTCGCATGCCCCGGAATCCCACATCGTATAAGCATGTCCAAGGATCAATCTCAATGGAAGCATACCCGTGGAAGCCTCCACATCACAAGACGCTCCAAGTAAATTCACAACAAGACAGCCAACCCTCCAACTGAGAGTCACGGTAGCGTAAACATATAATACTTGCACTCAAGGCTATCACAAGCAAACATAGGCAAGTTCATAAAATCTTTAGACTTTCATTATCATACAAAAATGAATTTCATTTTATAAACTCAAGTCGTTTCACATAAAAATCCGTGAATTTAACCCAAAGTACTACGTACCTTCATTCTTTTCAAAAGACTCTTTTTATATAAAACCCCAAGATGATAACACCCGTAGTATCAAGGCATGTCTACATTTCAAACAAGTCACTACATTTTTAGAAATACATTTCTAGGCTTCTAAATCAAGTGACCCTTACTTTAGAACTTTAAGCAATTGATACCTTTAAATCAAATTGCCCTTTTTTATTTCAAGTCATTTCTTTGTTTACATTACTAGAGAAAGCCATTATTTTAACCTTCCATAAAGTTGTTATAACCAACTTCCCATAAAGCCGTTATACTAACTTTATGCTTTAGAAACTAAGACATCTTTAACCTTTCATAAAGCCGTCATAACTAACTTCCCATAAAGCTGTTATAACTCTTTATGTCTTAGACTAATTCATTCTTTTTATAACCAAAAGACTTATACTTTCAAATCAAGTTACATAACTTTCAAAATACTTCAAGTCTCTTAACTTTAGAAATCTAGTTTCTTAACTTAGAATATCAAGTCTCTTTAACTTAGGATATCAAGTCTCTTAACTTAGAATATCAAGTTATCAATGCTTTTTCCAAATCAAGTATTCTATACTTTTCCAGTCAAGTAAAATATACTTCTTTGAAAATGAGTTACTACACTTTCGAAAATCCATACAAGGATACCAAAATGAAATCGAGTTCATTTAAAACACGACGCTCACCGCATTTCATACATTTCATAAGATTCATGCTCAAGAGATAAGAAGAGTTC
Source organism: Przewalskia tangutica (assembly GCA_029844215.1). Lineage (NCBI taxonomy): Eukaryota > Viridiplantae > Streptophyta > Magnoliopsida > Solanales > Solanaceae > Przewalskia > Przewalskia tangutica. The sequence goes on along the minus strand of CM056729.1, from coordinate 79,345,252 downwards.
ACATACCTCTTCGGCTTAATCCACTTGCTAACTTGAATTTGCCGCACGTAGAATGCCAACCTATAATAACCATAATACGCCTATCAACTTCTAGCTTTCAACGTAGAATATTTCTAAGTATAAAGACTCTTATTCTACGGAAAATCGGGCAACACTTCCTTTGTTTCTACGTACTTTTCCACCTTTTTCAAGGCCCGAAAATCAATAACCAAACGCCACATTTAAGGTCCAACAATTCAGCAATACAAAGGGAATTACACGCCTAATAGGACGTGTAAAATTCTGCCCCACAATTCATATAAAACTGTCCAATATTTCCAAGCCATATTCGGCTACCATTGTCATAACAATTATCAATTTCCTTTCAATTCATTTTTCAATCCAAGTTGTTATTCCAACATGTTATATATATAATAACAATTACAACAACTATAAATCCTTTCTTCCTTAACATGTGATGATTGTAACTATCGACCAAATTGATTACAACATTAATGACTAACTTGTCCATTTTCGGTTTTAACATGTCGACATGATCCAAATCTTTTCAAACTTCATTCTATATACCACATACTCATTTCTTAGCTACTATAACATGTAATCTTCAATTACATTAAGAAGATGAAGATTTTACCTCAATAAGCCCAAATAATGTCCAAGCGTACAAGTCGATCCTTAGCAACTTTTATCTCCTCTTCTTATGTTCCAATCCGCTCCAAGCACTCCTTAGAAGCTCATGAAGAACTCCTCTTCAAGTTCCATCTTCAAAGTTGAAGAACACCTTAGGTTTTCGCCTTGCGACTATCGTGAAAACGTCATTTTTCTGAGATCTTTCTATTGAGATATCCTTACAATACCCCTAGGAACCTTGGGTTAAAGTCTTGTGAATTATGAACCACAAATGAATTTTTTTGTCTTCCATTTAGGCACAAAGCCAAGAGCAACACTATGAACACCTAAAGTTTTGCAAAAATTTCTCTAAGTGTAGGACTTGTCTTGCTACTAGTGTGATGATATACTACTTCCAATGGTCAAGACTATAACACTTGTGTGGCCTAGATTTATTGGGGTTAAAAGATCTAATGTCAAGTGGGCTAGTTGACTAAGTCAAATATTTCAAGCCTTGGTTTGTTCAAGACTTGACCAATTCCATGTCCATTTTCGTCCATGCCTAAGTAGGGGGGGGGGGGGTTGACACGTGTCGCCCTCTCATTCGTCCATATACTTCGTTTCCCGACATTTCCATAATTTCGATAAATTTTACGAGTCTCAATTTACAAACATTATTCTTTCCCGAGGTTCTAAATCACTTTCCGTAGAAAAAAGAAATCCTTCTTTCGTATCAAACTTAAAGTCGTATATTCTCACGTACATTCTCTTAAACACATGTTCTGGAATTACGGGGTGTAACATCGAAATTGAAAGAGAAAGAACTAATCTGGATCATGATGAACTATCAAATATGGATGATTGCAAAGATGACGTAGCAGAGTTGTTGAATGATGCTCGTGATGTTTTTACAGAGGTGCCGAATGACGAGGCAAAAAAGTTTTTCAAGTTAATTGAAGAAGGTCAGGAGGAACTATATCCCGGATGCAAGAAACATTCAAAGCTTTCCTTTATGATTCAACTATTTATTTTGAAGTGTGATCACAAGCTTACCAATGTTGCATTTGCTGATATATTAGAGCTTGTAAGGGGGGTGTTACCCGATGCAAAATTGCCTAAGTCTTTTAATGAAGTGAAGAGTGTTCTAATAGTACTAGGGTTGGATTATACTAAGATAGATGCATGTCCCAATGATTGCATGTTGTATTGGGAAGAACATGCAAATGCTACAAGCTGCCATGTTTGTGAGAGGCCAAGATGGAAGTCGAATGATACATAGAATGACACACAACATGAAAATGGAAAGATCCATAGGGTTCATAATAATATTCTTAGGCAATTTCCAATAAAAAAAAAGTTTGCAAAGGTTATTTATGTGTGAAGAGACGGCGAAGTACATGACATGGCATGCTGATGGGCGTGAAAAAGATTGGATTTTATAACATCCAGTGGATGACCAAGCTTGGAATGAGTTTGATTCTGTATACTCAAAATTTGCATGTTATACCAGTATTTTCGTATATGCGTGGCGTACGTATGAAAGTTTAGCCTTAAAGTTTAGGCATGGGACGTTTTTTTGGGCACAACTCACTAAAAGAATCGTTTTCCGACGAAACATTTTACAAAACTTGCGACGGGAAAATTCCGGCTATGTCATTTATATTTTTTGCGGATTTTTCCGAGAGACGAAACACTTTGGACCAACGAGAGGGCGACACTTGTCACTCTCTCATTGATGGGCGATGGGGCAATAGGGCGAATGGATGGGCATGGAGTTGGTAGGATATTTGTGTAGTGGATGGATAAGGACACTTGGGAAAATCCTCACCCTACACTTGCCTTGCACTTGGCTTCATCTTGGCCATTGGTTGGCCATGGCTTGACCTATAAATACCCCCCTTAAGATGAAGAGTTCTTCATCCACAAATCTTTCTCCAAGTCTTGAAAATCCTCCTCTCCTTGAGCCTTTTCGTCCAAGCCTTCTCTCCCTTTGAGTGAAGCTTAGTGAAGCAACCTCTACAGGCTAGCGAAACCTACCCCCCTCCCTTGGTAGAAAAGTTGTCTTCCAAGTGTAGTTACTATACCAAAATACCCTAGCCCAAATCCCGTATAGTATTTAGTAGAACTTGTTGGAAACTTCTAAGGGTTCTTGGAGCTATCGGAGCGTACAAATTAGGAGCTAAACCTCGCTCAGGATCGACGTTTATACTTGGATAATATTGGGCTTATCGAGGTAAATAAACTTATCCTTCTTTTGTAATTAGAGAATACATACTGTAGAAGTATAGGAATAAGTATAAATACTTAGAAGGATATTACAGAATAGAATTGAGCTATTATCACGATGAAGGGTATAAAAGAAGAATAATTGAACTGTACTCACATAGGACTGTATTTACAATAGACTGTATAGCTTACCGGGTAGGGAAATGCTGCCCAAATTTCCATAGAATAGAGAACCCTCTGCTTAGAGCTTTATACGATCTGATCTGAGCGTTGATAGGCGTATTTGGTGATATAGGTCGATACTCTGCGCGCGACATATTCAACTTGGCAGGTGGTTTTCGCCGAGAAGGTATGTGATTCTTCCTATACTCTTAAGCATGATATATATTTTAAAGTATATATATAGTACGGTAGACGTACGTGTGTTAATTGGACGTACTTTACGGCAATGTCTTTTGACTTAAGCCTGAATGATAAGAATCTTGAAGTATTTCAAAAAGAATATTGAATCATTTTTAACAGAAGAGTAATATTGAAAACAAAAAGCTTAAGAGTTATACTAGCTTTATGGGAAGTTAGGTATAACAACTTAAGAAAGATAAAAAGGAACTGTTTACTTGTTTGTTTATAAAAGCCTTGTATTGATTTCTGTTAACTGTAGTAAGATTGTTTGATAAGTATGATGCTACATGTGTTAGTGTCTTGTAATGTTGTGAAAGGGGGTCATTCTTGCTTAACTTACGTTGCTAAACGGTAAGTCCGTTGTACTATTATTATATCACCTACCCCCTTGACTTGTTATACCGAGGGCTTGCCACCCTTGATGCGGGTCTATACGGCATATGCAGTCTATGTGACTATCGCGAGTGCGGGAGTTCGAGTTGATCATTCCGGTGTTTTAGCGATGTGGGGATGCCCTGTGCGATGTGTGTGACTATGCGGTCTATTGAGACTATGCGGTGCGGGAGTCCGAGGAGGGTGCAGGGTTAGCTACCCCGTCGAGGAATACCTCATGCGGGTGCGTGTGTGACCTATGCGGATCATGGAGTCGAGATTAGGCACGCATAATGATACTATGGGCGCTTGGCCTTGCCCGATCATTCGCGGCCTAGAAAAGACCTGTATAGATGTACTATTATTGTTCTTGTTTGTGATATGACACTATGTGTAATTGAACCGATTTATAAATGGTTTTAAATACTTGATTTCATTTAAGTACTTACGATTTCACATACTTGGTACTGTTGTCTTGGCCCCTTCGAGGCTGCGTTCATGCCGCGGTGAGTAAGAGCAGTGCTAGATCCACATCCTTAGGATCTTTGCTTTGGTGTCGGGAGCTCCATCTTATAGGAGGCTCTACTTTTAGGTATGATCTCCGTATTGTAGATAGTTTTGTACATTGGGGTATGGTGGCCCTGTCCCGCCATAGTTGTTTACTTCCTTAGAGGTAGTCTGTTATGCAGTTGGGATGTAGCGCAAAACTGGGTTATATATATATGCAGAAAGGCAAGCTTTTCATCGATAAAGCGTGTCTCATTTTACAAGCTATTTCATGTCTTATTTTATATTCCATGATTTCTCGATATATGACTACTTAGGTGCGGGTAGGCACGATCCGCGCCCCGGGCAGGTCGTGACAAAAGTGGTATCGAGCGATTAATCCTCGGAAAGTGTCTCTGAGCCGTATCTAGTAGTTCTTGATTATCGGTGTTGTGCACCACACCAATAATCGTGGAGGCTATAGGATATTTAGGATTGGTTTCCATTATTCTCACTGAGATCGTGCCTTAGAAAGTGTGTTATAAGTTGGACCCTCTAACGTATTCCTTTTATGTGATTATGCCTCACGTAGGCAACGGGCCCGAGAGCAAGGCGGCGAGGAGCTGCTAGTAGGACAGAGATTCACGAGGGCTCGAGCCCGCCTATGCAGAGGCAGCGAGTTCCATGACGCCGCCGCCCCAACAGAGACCACAAGACCGTACCTCTGCCCCACACTGGGACGGAGAGTTAGGGTACAGAGATAACCCACTATTGGCTAGGATTGTGGCGAACATGAGGATAAATTTGGCGATTCGATTCGGCCCAGTAGTACGTGGTTCACCCGAGGCGAGATAGTTTGAGGCTCGAGATTTCTGAGTTGTTGCCGCTTGAGTTTCTGGTCGAGGCGGAGGATGATCCGTAGGAGTTCATCCGTCGATTCTGAAGGATCAAGTGTGATCAAGGCGGAGACCGAGTCAAGTGACGCCGGTTCGCATCGTTTGCGTGATACGCATCGATTGGTTTGATTCGTGGGAGCTTTCAGAGAGCATGTACCTCCGGCAGTATGGGATGAGTTTTGAGGCTTTTCTCACGCACTTCTTGCCTCCGCAGATGAGAGGCACGGGTAAACAAATTTTTGTTCTTGGCGAGAGGGCGCACGCCAGGGAGTACAATGTCGAGTTCGATTCTTTGGCTCGATATGTCCTGCGCTAATGTAGCGAACATGGAGGACCGTGTACCGCCACGCGGGCTAGATGATTATATGGCCGAGTCTTGTGCGGGTGTGTCTCTTCAGCCAGGCATGGACATTACCCGTATGCAGGCTCATGCACTGGGATGCGAGGAGCGTAGAGACCGCCGGGTAGACCGATATCAGCAGCAGAAGAAGGCCAAGATGGCCGGTTCTTTTGGTAGCCCTCAAGGTGGACGGCATCAGCAGAAGTCTAGATTTGCACCACAGCCGGCTCAGAGCACTCCTACATCGTTATCGGTACAACCAGAGCATTCGTGCGGTCGGGGCCCCAGACTTGGACTTCGGGGTAGCGAGGTGCTAACCGATCGAGTGCCTTTCGGTGTCCGTTGTGGAAGATTCCATTCGGGAGTGTAGTACTACTCAGGGAGCTTGCTATACTTGTGGCAGCGGTCATTATGCGAGTTTGTCAGGCCAGGCGGCGCTGGTGGTAGGCTCGGCCACGAGTGCATTGCCGTTCATCATCTCCTCTGATTACGCCCCGAGGCGTGGTACTCATGGGCCAGGTCGCGCGGAGGTCGTGGCGCGGTCCGATTCGCGATCCTCGAAGCGCATATATGCCTTGTCCGGCCGGCGAGATCGGGGCGTCGCTGATGTCGTCCGCAGTACTTTATCGATTACGGTTATGATGTATGCGCCTTGATAGATCCGGTTCTACTGGCCCTATATCTCCCTTATTGCTAGTAGGATAGGGATGAGCACGAGTCCATAGACCACTTTCGAGGTAGCTATGCGATGGGTGATTCGGTGGTAGCTCGGCGGGTATATAGGCTTGTCCGATGACCGTATGCGATCGTCGGACCACTGGCGGACTTGATATAGTTGGATATGACCGATTTCGATGTGATCATGGTATGGATTGGCTAGCTTCTTGCTACGCCAATGTAGCTGCAGGAGAGTAGTGCGGTTCCGGTTTCCTGAGGCGGTTGTTGAGTGGGAGGAACCTTTGTATCGTAGAAGTAGGTTTATTTCTTACCTCGAGGCTAGGAAGATGGTGCGAAGGGTATATCTACCATCTCGTTGGGTGTTTGATCTTGAAGGCTGCGGTACGATTTTCGATCGATTCGATGAGTTCCCGGACTATTTCGGACACTCGGCCTATTTCCATTCCGCCATACGTAATGCACTGCGAGTTGAGAGAGTTGAAGGACCATTGCGAGATTTCTTTGGAGAAGGGCTTCATCGAGCCTAGTGTTTCTCCACGGAAGCGACGGTATTGTTCGTGAAGAAGAAGGGCGGGGCCGCGCATGTGTGTTGATTACGCGGTGAACAAGGTGACTATTAAACGAATACCCCTTCCCGGATTGATGATTTGTTCGACCGATTGCGGCGCGAGATGTTTCTCGAAGATTGATCTGCGATCGGGCTATCATCAGTGCGAAGTCGAGAGGTGGATGTCCCTAGGATTGCATTCGGACGATACGGACATTATGAGTTCGTGGTCATGTCTTTTGGGTTGACGATGCTCGCGGTATTCATGGATTTGATGAACCGAGTGTTCAAACCATTTTGGACACGTTTGTGATAGTGTTCATTGATGATATCTTGGTTTATTCTCGCTCAGAGCGGAGCATGCGAGCATTTGGCTATCTTGTGATTCTCCGACAGCGATTATACGCCAAGTTTTCCAAATGTGAGTTTTAGTTAACTTCGTGGCTTTTCTTGGGCATATTGCCGGGTGATGGCATTCAGTGGATACGCCAAGATCAAGCGGTGAGGACTTGGCCTAGACCTACTACTCAAGCAGAGGTTCGCAGATTTCGGGCTTGCATGTTATTATCGGTTCGTAGAAGTTTGCTTCTATCTGCACCATTGACTAGGTGACTCGGAAGGCGCTAAGTTTGATGGTGATGCTTGTGGCGAGGTTTCCGATTCTTGGGCGAGAGATCGACAACCGCCCCGTTCTTACTCTTCCAGGTCCGGGCGGTTATGTTGTATATTGTGATCGTCGAGCATCGGGTTGGGATGTGTGTTGATCACGGCGAGGGGGTTATAAGCGTCAGCATCCGTGACTTAAGCGTAGGAACTACCCCACCCGTGATTTGGAGTTAGCGCGGTGATTCACGCCTTGAAGATGCAGGCACTATTTGTAAGGGGTTCATGTGGATATTTATACGGACCACAAGAGCCTCGATATATCTTCGACGGAGGAGCTGAACTTACGGCGAGACGGTGGTTAGAGTTGCTTAAGGATTACGATGTTGATATCCTGTACCACCCGGGAAGGCGATGTTGTGGCGGATGCTCTTAGTCGTAGTCGATGGGAGCCTATCGGATGTGCAGAGAGGAGGGACATGGTTCGTGATTTGCATCGATTAGCGAGCCTTGGTGTCCGTTTGATTGATTCGATAGCGATGGGGTTCGAGTTCGTGAGGTTGCCGAGTCTTCCATCCGTCGAGAGGTGAAGAGCAGCGATTCGAGATCCAGTTCTTGCGTTATCGTGATCTGACTCTTCGTGAGGAAGGGTCCTTTGGGGTAGCACCATGGGGTGCTAAGATTTGGCGAGTTGTGTGTTCCGGATGTTTGAGACTTGCGAGTTCTAGGAGAAGCGCCATAGCAGCGTTACTCTATCCATCCGGTCGACCAAGATGTACCACGACCGATCGTGTATTGGTGGGATGGCTTGAAGAGGGGCGTTGCGAGTTTGTAGCTCGGTGCCCGTGTTGTCGGTGAAGATAGAGCACCGGAGGCACGGTGGTTTATTGCGACGATAGAGATCCCGACACAGAAGTGGGAGGTGATCAACATGGACTTTATCACGGGATTACCTCGCACTCAGGAGACATGATTCTATATGGGTTATCGTCGACGCCGATTTAAATCAGCCCACTTTCTTCCGTCGGGGCGACTTTTGGTGAGGATTATGCGGACTTTACATCAGAGATCGTCGACTGCATGGAGTCCCTATTTCGATCATATCGAGACGAGGAGCCCGATTACGACTAACTTCGAGAGTCTTTCCGAAAGGTTTAGGACGCAGTGAGCTTTGAAATCTGCATTCCATCCACGAGCAGACGGCAGAGCGCACTATCCGGACTCTTGAGGATATCTGCGAGCACTGTGTTATTGACCGTGGGTAGGGGAGGATCATTTGCCTCTAGTTGAGTTTGCGTATAATAATAGCTACCACTCCGGTATTCGGATGGCGCCATGAGGCCTTGTATGGGAGAAGTGCGATCGCCGATAGGCTGGTTCGATGTGGCGAGGTACGATTAGTAGGACGGTTGGTGCGTGAGCGGTGGATAAGGTGAAGCTTATCCGGGGCGCTGCGGCGACTCAGTCGGCGAAATCATATGCGATCATCGTCGTCGGCATCCGGAGTTGAGGTTGATGATTGGGTTTTCTGAAGGTGTCACCATGAAGGTGTGATGAGATTCGGGAAGAAAGGAAACTTCACCAAGTACATTGGGTCGTTTGATTGTCGCGAGGTAGGCGTTGCCTGAGTTGGATCTGCCGTCCGATCTGAGGCGGTGCATCCGGTTTTCGCGTTTCTATCTTTGAGGAGATGTATCGAGGATCCATCTAGGGTACACCCGATTGGCGATGTCGGTGGCCGAGGTTATCGTATGAGAGACTCCATAGCGATAATCGATGCGTCGGGTTAAGCGTCTGCGGACGGGGCGTGGCTTCAAAGTCTTGTGGCGGAGCGAGCTCGGGAGGAGATGGCGTGGGAAGGCGAGGAGGACATGAGGCGAAGTATCCTCACCTATTCCCCACACCTCCAAGTAATTCACTTTCCTACTTGTAAATTTTCATTGTCATATATGCCTAAGTGTTGTTTTGTGGCCATGTGTGGCACTTGCAAACTGTTTAAGCTTTATCGTTAACTGCCTTGGGAAGGAACATTCGGGACGAATGTTTCTAAGGAGGGGAGAATGTTATACCCCGTATTTCCAGAGTATGTACGAGAGGGCGTACGTGCGAAAGTTTAGCCTTAAAGTTTAGGCATGGGACGTTTTTTTGGGCACAAATCACTAAAAGAATCGTTTTCCGACGAAACGTTTTACAAAACTTGCGACGGGAAAATTCCGGCTATGTCATTTATATTTTTTGTGGATTTTTCCGAGAGACGAAACACTTTGGACCAACGAGAGGGCGACACTTGTCACCCTCTCATTGATGGACGTGGGGCGGCAATAGGGCCGAATGGATGGGCATGGAGTTGGTAGGATATTTGTGTAGTGGATGGATAAGGACACTTGGGAAAATCCTCACCCTACACTTGCCTTGCACTAGGCTTCATCTTGGCCATTGGTTGGCCATGGCTTGACCTATAAATACCCCCCTTAAGATGAAGAGTTCTTCATCCACAAATCTTTCTCCAAGTCTTGAAAATCCTCCCCTCTCCCTTGTGAGCCTTTTCGTCCAAGCCTTCTCTCCCCCCCCTTTGAGTCAAGCTTAGCCGAAGCAACCCTCTAGGCTAGCCGAAACCTACCCCCCCTCCCTTGGTAGAAAAATTGTCTTCCAAGTGTAGTTACTATACCAAAATACCCTAGCCCAAATCCCGTATAGTATTTAGTAGAAGTTGTTGGAAACTTCTAAGGGTTCTTGGAGCTATCGGAGCGTACAAATTAGGAGCTAAACCTCGCTCAGGATCGGCGTTTATACTTGGATAATATTGGGCTTATCGAGGTAAATAAACATCCTTCTTTTGTAATTAGAGAATACATCTTTGTAGAAGTATAGGAATAAGTATAAATACTTAGAAGGATATTCTGAGAATAGAATTGAATTATCACGATGAAGGGTATAAAGAAGAATAATTGAATTTGTACTACATAGAATTTGTTACAATGATAGTGTATAGCTTACAGGGTAGGGAAGTGCTGCCCAAATTTCCATAGAATAGAGAACCCTCTGTAGAGCTTTATACGATCTGATCTAGGCGTTGATAGGCGTGTTGGTGATATAGTCGATACTCTGCGCGCGACATATTCAACTTGGCGGTGGTTTTCGCGAGAAGGTATGTGATTCTTCCTATACTCTTAAGCATGATATATATTTTAAAGTATATATATAGTGCGGTGAGCGTCGTGTGTTAATTGGGCGTACTTTACGGCAATGTCTTTTGACTTAAGCTTTGAATGATAAGAATCTTGAAGTATTTCAAAAGAATATTGAATCATTTTTAACGGAAGAGTAATATTTGGTTTTAAAACAAAAAGCTTAAGAGTTATACTAGCTTTATGGGAAGTTAGGTATATGACTTAAGAAAGATAAAAGGCTGTTTACTTGTTTGTTTATAAAAGCCTTGTATTTATTTACATTAAGTGTAGTAAGATTGTTTGATAAGTATGATGCTACGTGTGTTAGTGTCTTGTAATGTTGTGAAAGGGTCATTCTTGATGTGCTTACGTTGCTAAGCGGTAAGTATGTTGTACTATTATTATATCACCTACCCTTGACTTGTTATACAGGGCTTGCCACCGCGCGCGGTCTATACGGCCTATCGCTATGTGACTATGCGGAGTCGGGAGTTCGAGTTGATCATTAGGGTGTTTTAGCCCGTCGGGAGATGCCTATGCGGTGCTGTGACTATGCGGTCTATTGAGACTATGCGGTGCGGAGTCGAGGAGAATGCAGGGTTAGCTACCCCGTCGCGAGAATACCTCATGCGGGTCTATGTGTGACCTATGCGGACTGCGAGAGTCCAGGATTAGGCACGCATAATGATACTATGGGTATTGGCCTTGCTTCGATCATTCGCGGCCTAGAAAAGACCTGTTACAGTGTACCTATTATTGTTCTTGTTTGTGATATGACACTATGTGTAATTGAACTGATTTATAAATGGTTTTAAATACTTGATTTCATTTAAGTACTTACAGTTTCACATACTTGGTACCTGTTATGCGACCCGGAGGCTGCGTTCATCCGCGGTAAGGGCAGCAGTGCTAGATCCACGTCCTTAGGATCTTTGCTTTGGTGTCGGAGCTCCATCTTCTAGGAGGCTCTACTTTTGGGTATGATCTCCCTGTATTGTAGATAGTTTTGTACATTCGGGTATGGCGGCCCTGTCCGCCATAGTTGTTTACTTCCCAGAGTGCGTAGTCTGTTATGCGGTTGGGATGTAACTGCAAAACTTGGGTAATATATATATGCCGAAAGGCAAGCTTTTCATCAGATAAATTGTGTCTCATTTTACAACTGTTTCATGTCTTGTTTTATATTCCCCTGATTTATCTGATATATGACTACTTGGGTGCCCGGGTAAGGCACCAGTCACGGGCCCCGGAACGGGTCGTGACATTGCAGAAGATCCGCGCAATGTGAGGTTGGGGTTAGCCACAGATGTATTTAGCCCATTCAACTCGATGAACATTGTTCATAGTACATGACCTATTATATTGATCAATTATAACTTGCCTTCATGGATGATTATGAAGCCAGGGTTTTTGATATTGACTTTACTTATCCCTGGTCCTTCTTCCCCGGGTAATGATATTGACATCTATTTACAGCCACTAATCAAGGATTTGAAGGATTTGTGGGTATGCAGGTTAAACTTACGATTCTTCAAGTAATTAAAGGTTTGACATGCGTGCGGTTGATGACTATTGTTAGTAATTTTCCAGCTTATGCAATGTTGTCCGGGTGGAGCACAAAAGGATATTTGGCATGCCACATGTCATTATGAAATAAATTCTGAGAGATTGCCTTATAGTAATAAGAATTGCTACAGGGCAACTCGTAGATTTCTTGATCCAACTCACCCTTGACGTCAAAATAAGAGGAATTTTGATGGAAAAACTGAGGAAAGAAGTGAACCTATTCCTTTGAAATGAATTGATATTGAGAATATGTTTCGTGATTTTCCAAATGAATTTGGAAAGAAGCGAAAGAAAAAGAGGAGCATTGATAATGATGATCCAAATCAATGGAGAAAGATATCCATACTTTTTCAGTTTGCCATACTAGAAGCATTGTTCTAATCGCCATAATTCAGACCCAATGCATATTGAGAAAAATGTGTTTGATAATGTCATTGGAACATTGTTAGACATATCGGGGAAGACTAGAGATCATGTAAGTGCTCGTCGAGATTTGATAGAACTTAAAATTATGCCAGAGCTTGACAGCCAAATTAGAAGATGGTAGCGAAGAAATTCCATGCTCTCGCTTTTGGATTTCACTTGAAGAAAATCGCAAGTTCTACCAAGTCATAAAAAATGTTAAGTTACCACAAAGTTATGCTTATAATATTGCTCGATGTGTGCATGTTGAAGAAAGGAAAATCATAGGCTACAAAAGTCATGATGCTCATTTTATGATGAATTACTTGCTCCCTATTGCTGTGAAAATAACATTACCCAAAGATGTTGCTACTCCATTGATAAGACTTTATGCTTTTTTCAGAGGCATATGGAATAAAGCTACTGATCCTCGACATCTTGGCAAACTCAAGTCAGAGATAGTTGAAACACTTTGCCTGTTTGAATAGATTTTTCCACCCGCATTTTTCGACGTAATGGTGCATTTACCTGTACATCTAGTGGACCAAATTAAGATGGGTGGACCAGTTAGTTCAAGGTGTATGTATGGGATTGAAAGGTATCTTGAGAGTTAAAGTTGGATGTTGAAACAAGAGTCGTCGAAGACTCGATGTTAGAAGGATACCAAGCTAAAAAAATGTATTACCTTCATTGCTAGACATCTGAAATGATCAAACTCATCCACACCTAATGTTAATAAGGATAGTGTCACACAATCATTTTTACCTAAGATTGGGCGTCCTATCAAGGGAAAGGGAAGAACCTCAAAGAAAAAACATTGTGGACACATGATTGATCAAACCACATGGACACAAGCACATCACTATGTCTTATTCAATTGCTATTGTGAGGAAGTTGAGAGATACATAAAGTTAGATGACAAACTATTATGTAATTTTTTACCTTATTTTTTATATGTATTATTCAATTGTATTGTGTTATTAAGATATTTGTTTTTTTATTTTTTATCACAGTCAACACAAAATGTGTGTAAGCACCAAATGGAAAAGAAAATGGGATAGTGCACAAGATCACAATAAGGATTTCATTGATTGGTTTAGGGAGAAAATTGAAGTAAAACTTTAAGAAAGTCAAGACATTATTCCGAATCATATCTTATGGTTATCGAAAGGACCTTCTTATGTTGTTAAAAAGTACACAGGGTACTCTGCTAACGGATATAGGTTTCATACCATGAAGCGTGATGCGGAGTGCGTAACTCAAAACAATGGAGTCACTCTCAATCGTAACACATAGCTTTGCGAGTTCCAAAGATCAAAATACTATACTGGGAGATGTCAATTATTATGTTTCAATACATGACATCATTGAGATATCTTATCATGGGCATTTTAGTGTTGTCTTGTTCAATGTTTGTGGTTTCACTCGAAAAAGATGATGATGAGTTTATCATGGTTAATATGAATAAGACAATTTATGCAGAAGAACCATTTATCTTGGCATCTCAGGCACATCAGGTATTTTTGTCGAAAATTTAAACAAATAGGGTTGGCAGTATGTTGTTGAAATCCCTCCTAGGAAATTTTCTGATGGTATTAAAATATCTAATTATTTACTCGTGTTTTAACTTATTTTTACTTTCTAATTAATTTTGTATCACATTTTGACTTATGTACTTGTTTTTATATTTTTTGATTTGTGCAGATGAAAGCTAATAAGTCCAAATTTTCTGCTCCGCAAAGTCAGATTCCAGAGTATGAGCGACAACAGATCGAGAATTTGAAAATGAATGCTCAAGATGCTTTATATTTGGCAACAAAATGGGTGCAAAAAGGAAGAAAGAGATGATGAGTCCACATCTGAATATGATGGAGGCGGTAACGAGGAGGAAACCACTAGCAATATGGGTGCAAAAAGAAAGGTAAACCTGTTATTTGTTTAATTCTTTGGAAGAACTTTTGAGGCTCACGGTGTTGATCTTTGAAGTTCTTTGGGCTGATTCTCATGTTCGCTGCGATTGCTAAAAACACAAAGATTTGCAGCTTGCAATGAGAATCACCGGTGGTCTTCTTGGTACTTATGTTCTTTGCAAGCTGCTGTGTTTTTAGCAATGCTGCGGCAAACATGAGAATCACGGTGTCTTCAAGCGATCTTTGCCTTCGTGTATGCAGAATGGTGTTGCTCTTTGGTACTCGGCTGGTGTACCATCATTTGATAATTATTTGAATTAGGGATCGAAATTGAAAGAGAAGAACTAAGCTACTAGTTCCTTAACTGGATGTAAGCTGCTAGCGAATGTATTAAACCAAAGAACCAAGTTAAAGAATTTCACCATTAATAATGAACCTACAATTCTTGCAAATTGCCTTAATCCACACAGAGATAGTAGTAGGATCAGCACCAGCTGCTGTGTTTTTAATTGCCTTAATCGTCCTTTGATAATTATGTTTGTGCTAGTCCTTTAAACATACTCTAATTTCGTCCATTACAACTTTTAGCTCGGCCACACTATGAAGTATTTTGTGAAAAAGAATAATCCAAAACAGAAGCATCATCAAATTGAGAAGAAGCAACAATATTTTGACCATCCTAATTCTGAGATAGAGTGTCGTAGTCTTGTACCGCAAAAGCAACAGAAAAAAAAGTCATTTTTTCTCCAGGTTCTATGTCAGCATATCTTGAATTGCGGAAAAATAAGTAGAAAATAATGAAATGGTTGCAACAAGGAATGATATTGTGAGTCATACTAATGAATCACCAGAAAGATAAGATACTGAAAGAGATAATAATGATAATGTCCAGCTAAATGATAATGTCAATGATGCGGGACATGACCATGCAGATTGTGATTTGGAATCAGCGGCTGAAGGCGAAAATAAAGCTACACATTAGTATTTATTAATCATTTAACTTATTAGCATACTAAATTAATATATGAATTAAAACTTGAATCTAAAACAACTGCCAAAGAGAATAAGCATCGAGGGCCAACAAAGCTTACAAAGGCTCATGCGCGTATAAAAGATGAGCTCCAAGTTATTATTTTGAACTCATTTGGCCAGCCAGTTGGACCTACAAAAGAAATAGTTGATGAATTTAAATTTTTCTTGGGAACTTTGGGGAAGGACTTCGAGCTTGCGCCACTGAATTATACAAGTTTTCCAAGTCTTCCCAGACATGACAAAATATGGGATTATGTTTTGGTATGTTGCAATAT
This sequence comes from Przewalskia tangutica, assembly GCA_029844215.1. Classification (NCBI taxonomy): domain Eukaryota; kingdom Viridiplantae; phylum Streptophyta; class Magnoliopsida; order Solanales; family Solanaceae; genus Przewalskia; species Przewalskia tangutica. Next base: position 79,329,738 of record CM056729.1, on the reverse strand, counting down.
TATTCTTTGAAATATTACGAGTATATTCTTGGTTCTAGACCTTTATCTATTACTAATATGTTGCTTTAATGATTGATATAGGAAAAGTATATGGTTGCTGAAGATGGAAGGAAATATGTAATGGAGGCAGTTAATGCAAGTTGGCGGAGTTATAAATGCAGATTTAAGAAGAATATCCTTCTATAAATATGATAGTGATGAGTTAAGATGGTTTCACAAACCTGACACTATTTCAGTACCTCAGTTTCAGGACCTCTTAAATTATTGGAATATTGAACAGATTAAGGTATTCAATTAAATTTGCTTATGTTTTCATGTAATAATGAGGTAATATTATTCTAACTTATTATTTTTATCTCACAGGCAGAATGTAAGACAAATAGAGACAATCGTCTATTGTTAGATGATATGCACACGATGGGTCGTAAGTCGTTTGCAATGTTACGTCATGAATTTGTATACACTTTTCTTTTTCAATAATTGAATTATCTTTTTGATTTCATTAATTCTCACTAATTTTAATTTGTAAAAATTTAAGGCTTAGGTATTTGTGTGATTTGTGTGCTAAATTTCATTTTTTTTACAGCAACAAAAGGATCTGAATAAGGAAGAACCTTCTCAAGCAGAAGTCTACAAAGAATCAAGGAAAAGAGTTTCAGGGAGAACATACCATACCATCAATGAGAAAACTGAACAGAATATTGTGAGTTAACAAATTGTATTATCATATATTTGCGTACTTTTGATAATTTAGTAAGACAATGACTTAACATTCTATAAATAGGCAAAGATAGATGCTATGGAGTCCACCCAGCACAGAGAAGGTAGCAACTCTAAAGATCTAGTTCTTTACTCTGAAGTGCTTCAAGGTCCCAAAAGCAAAGATCACTTAAAACTTGTCGGAAAATGTGTGACAATGACTGTTGAAGAAAAAAGAGAAAAAACCAGGTTTCATAATTCCAGAGGAATTATTGCAGAGTATGAAAGCTGAGTTAGTGCAACATCTTGCACCGATCGTTGCATCAGTGATTATATCACAACTTCAAGAAGCTAATCTTGGAATAAATCTTGTTCCTTCTTTTGTGAGTCCATCAATTCCAAATGATTCGTCTAGTGCACCGCATGTCAGTGAACCAAATAGGAAGTCTGCTAGGACAGTTAATTAGGTAATTTTTGTGTTTCCCTTCTTTCCAACACATAGTAATATTCTGGAGCTTGAAATTTTATATATTATTATATTGTGAAATTATATATTTTTATATGAGTAAACTATATTGACGTTATTATTTATGATGTTTTGGCTAGTCTACCATTTTTTTTATTTATGACTATTCATTATGTTAACTTGTAGGTGTCTGATGAGCTAAATGGAGAAGAAATCTAGCAATCTAACAAATGGTGGGTGGAGGCTTATCACGCGTTTGTTTTTGCGTCAATTTTTTGTTTCTAGTACTTATGCTAAATTTATTATATATATGGAGATACTTTTGAGAACAATTTTTTTGTAATATGTCCTATGAGGTCTAATATTGTAATATCGTACTTTTGTGAATAATTAGTAAGACAATCCCTTTTTATTATTATCTTTCTCTTTTTATTATTTATTTTGTCATTATTATTTTCTATAGCCGTTGCATTAGGTGACTCTAGTCTTATTAAAACCGATTCATATCTAATGCGACGGTTGTCTGGCGTCGCATTAGCCGCTTTAGCCATTCGTTAGGTGATTCTAGGCCTCTTGAGCAGATGCATATCTAATCGGCGGTATGCGAGTACGTCGCATTAGGTCTATCAGTCGTTGCATTAGATATGCACCTAATGCGATGACATTGTACAGCCGTCACATTAGATATGCACCTAATGCAACGGTTGTACAAAGCCATCACATTAGGTCCATTTTGTTGTTGCATTAGATCTAATGCAACGCCAGATGATGAAACGACTCCTCGTCGTTGCATTAGGTCTAATGCAACGGAGAAAGAGACCTAATGTGATGATTTTGAGGCGTCGCATTAGCCTTGAAATGTAGTAGTGAACCCTTAGAAATCAGCTATCCTAAGATGATAAAAACTCCATTGATGTAGATGCTACTTCAGATTTCTCCACCTTGGCAAGAGGACCAGTTCTTCCTCCTTTCCTCCCCGAAGGTCAAGTAGGGTGTTTGAGAGAATTGTTTAACAGAAACCTGTCAACAAGAAATCAAGGTTTGAGACTAAAGTTCCAGCCTATTCGAATAGTGACACAGAGGACATGGATTTTGAACTGTCCTCTGAAGAAACCCAAAGAGAACCTGAAGAATCTACTGATGTGCCACTGGAAACTGCTGCTTCTGAACATCAAGATGTGCCACTAGAAAAGAAAATTCCCGATGCAACACCATTGAAACAATTCCTTCCGAAAGGAGTTCCCAGATTTACAAGATCAAGTGTTGTCCCAGACCACAACATCTCAGAAAACATTTCAGTCAACATCAGAAGAGGCACATTCTCCTACTTCATCCAACAGTACAAAATCCTATAACCCAAACCTGATACAAACAATGAGGTAAATGCCTTCTCTGACAAATTCTACTCTAAAGCCAAACATGATAAATGGGATTACTATAGAAATAGAGTAATTATGTCAGAAAGAGAATTAGACATTCCCTCTTGTTCTGAGTATGATTTCGTAGATTTGTTTGAAGACATACAACTTTTTGGCACTGTTACTGGTAAGGAACCATATGTTGATGAGATTGTAAGGTTATTCTATGCAAATTTAAAATCTGCTATAGAGGATACCTCCTCGAAGAAATTTGGGAAAGTTTATCTCTACAATAAAGTTTATCAATTTACACATTCAGTTATAGAAATAGAAAGAGTAACAACAAATAGGGATACAATGATAGAATATCTCACTGGAGGTATACTTAAAAAATGGATCCCTAGATGGCCAGCATCAAAACTTACTACTTTATTTTCAACTCTCCACAAAATTACAATTCACAATTGGCTTCCCTCTTTAAATGAATTAGTTTCACAACTGAACAAGCCTCCATACTCTTCAAAATTGATAAAGGATTCAAAGTTGATCTAGGCAAGTTAAATTTCTATGAAATTGCCAACTGTGAGAAAAGAATCAACTTACATCCTACCTTTTCCCTATCTGATTTTCAGTATATATTTATATACAATAGAATAAATTTCGTCTTTTACAATATTACAAAATAATACAAAAGAAATTAAAAAATTAAAGTGGCAGATGACTTCTGTCTGAAAAATCTACCTAAGTAGACATAGACAACATCTTATTACAATTGCTTCAATAAAGAACAAATCTAGAATCTGGACAACAATTATAATGTTGGACAAAATATTGTCGACACGCTCATGCAACAATTGTGATCCAGTTTTCTGACGAATATATCGGAGAGCTCTCTTGATATTTTTTTCTAACTTTTTCTGGATATCGATTCACTGAAGCAACCTCTCTATTTATAGTAGATGGTCTTCCTTGAAAAGCTCATTGAATTGTTGTAGAGGTTGAGGGAAAGGTGGGCAGTCGATAAGGTTTGTCGGAGAAGATTATGGAGCAAGATCCTCTAACTTCTTGGACTTGTTCCCCAAGCTTAGCAACGACTTTGACTTGTTCTTCCCACATTTTTCATCTGCTCCTAATCACCTTGCCAAGTCACTTTACCATCGTGGTGAAAGTCCTATGAGATTTGCTTCAGTTCCGTGAAGTAAGGCAAATCTGTTTTATAGAATATTAGTCCGAATGTCATGACATTTGTTCCAATATTTCTGGATTTTAACTTAGTACTAAAATGATATGTTGGGCAAAATGTCATAACACCAAACCCAACATTAACATTCTCCCCTTTTTGCATTTCTTCACAAAACCTTAATATTCATCAGTAGCACCCATTCACCATTAGAAATTGTCCTTTGCATGTCATGCATCAGTAGTAGCTTACAGCCGCTTTCTACTTTTGCATGATTTCTGCTTGCTCCTTCCTCTATCTGGCAGCTTCGGCTTCAGCTTCAACCTTTTGCCTTGCAACTTCAGCTTCTGCTCTAAGCCTCAGCCTTGTCAGCAAGAATTTCCTTCCACTGCCTCTTCTCTCTGTTTGGCAGCATCCACAACTTCTCCACTTTTGCCTTCACCAACCTCTCTCTGCTCCCCCTGTATTTGCTTCCCCTGTGTAGATCCATCTCTTTTTTTTGTGAAGAAAGCAGAAGTAGGAAATGGTCTCTAGCTTGAACTAGTGCATCTATGCATTATCAACTCTAGTGTTGCCCTGAATATCAACAAGACAATTCAGACTGTTGGGCCAGTGTTGCCCTGAATATTGGAAACATTCCTGGCAACATTTTCCCTATCTGCCTCATTTGTCCAGGGGAGGTCAATCACTCTATCTTTGCTCTTTAGAATAGCTTTATTGACAGTGTAGAGTTCAGGAGCTTTCCCCAAAATATGTCATCTCAAAGGCTCTAGTCATTGGCTAGTTAGTACTAGAAAATCAGAGAGGAAAAAGGTAGGATGAAAGTTGATTCTTTTTCTACTAGGTTGGCAACTTGATAAAAAATTATCTTGCCTAGATCAACTTTGAATCCTTTACCAATTTTGAAAAGTAGGGAGACTTGTTCAGTTGTGACCGTTGATTCATTTAGAGAGGGAAACCAATTGTGAATTGCTATTTTGTGGAGAGTTGAAAACAAAGCAGTGAGTTTCGATGTTGGGAATCTAGGGATCCACTTCTTAAGTATACCTCCAGTGAGTTAATCTATCATTGTATCCCTATTTATTGTTACTCTTTCTGTCTCTCTCATTTGCTCATCATTAAGTCTCATATATTAATTGATTATTGAGGGCATAAACTGATAAACTTTGTTGTAGAGATATACCTTTCCAACTTTTTTTTGAGGAGGTATCCTCTATGGCAGAGTTTAGATTTGCATAAAACAACCTAACAATTTCATCAACATATTATTCTTTTCCAGTTACAGTACCAATAAGCTGTCTATCTTTCGAAAAATCTATCAGACCATACTCAGAACATGAGGCAATATCTAACTCTCTTTCAGATCTAATTACCATATTTCTATAATAATCTCATTTATCATGTTTGACTTTAGAGTAAAATCTGTGTTTCATCAGGAATTTCCCTTTCTTGTGGCACACCTTGATGTTCAGAAACAGTTTCCAGTGGCATATCAACAAATTCTTCAGGATCTCCGTGGATTTTTTCAGAGGACAACTCATAATTCATGTCCTCTGAGTCACTACTCGAACAGGCAGGAACCTTAGTCTCAAACCTGAATTTATTGGTGACATGTTCCTGTTAGACAGTTCTATCAAACACCCTGCTTGACCTTCGGGTAGTAAATGAGGGAGAATTGGTACTCTTTCCTAGTGTGGACAAATTTGAAGTAGAATCTACATCGATGGGGTTATTGTCATCCCCAAGATAGCCGATCTCTAAGGATTTTTGTACTGAGCTAAGAACAATGGCCGAGCAAAGTGGAGGACTAGTGCTCATAGGTGTGTTGTCAGCGGTGTTGGTGGACATAGGGGTTGACATTGGAAATGTTTCCATTGGTTAGTTTAGAGGAGAGGATATTGAAAGTTTAGGGTTTTTTGATGAAGAATGAAGTGAGGAATCCATCGGTTTTGGTTGATTTTACCGAGAATGGTGTAATCTTTTCCTTTTTTTAATTTACGGAAAAGACAAAAAGTTAAAAAGAAGAACAAATGAAGAAGATTTTATACTATTGGCAATTTGAAAAAAAATCCCTGGTTTTAGGTGTTTGAATTGTATTTAAATATTTGCACCTAAAATTTTGGGATAAAAAGATAGACATTACATTTGAAATTTTAATCTTATCATCTTAAAGTTTGAATTCCAATTAAAAACATAGCATAAAATAGGGAAGATAAAAATTGATTTTTCGAAAGTCAGTTACGAACAACATCCCAACAAATACTATTATCTGAGAATGTCAACAACAATGTTGGCAACATTTTGGACAACACAAGTATTATGATCGCGCAAGAACTTTTCATTTTGGCATCAAATCAAGACACGTTTTATATGTATTTATATGAGTTTAACCACTGGACCAATGTAACATTTTCCCATCGTCTCCTTGATCTAATCATAAAACACATACAAAACAATTTTTGTGTCAAAAATAAAAATACTTATTTAGTATCCTCATAATTTTTATTTAAGCACTTGATACTCCTATAGAATATGAATGGTATTATTACACCCCGTAGTTTCAGGACATGTATATAAGGACCTACGTGAGAAAATACGACCTTAAGCTTGAAACGAAAGAGAGATTTCTTTTTCCTACTGAAAATATTTCGAACCTCGTGAGGGAAAAAGGTTTAATAATTGGAATTTGTATTTGAGACTTATAGAATTTATTAGAATTTTGGAGAGATGAAATATTTTGGACCAATAGGAGGGTGACACGTGTCACCCCCACATGGCCCATGTTGAGCGAGAATGACATGGCCAAGTTGACTCAAGATATTTGTTCATCTCAATCTTGGCCACACATTTGCTTTAATCGTAACCCTTGGTTTCATTATATAACTACCTACTAGTGCAAGACTTCAACACTTAGAAAAATTTCAAAAAAACTTGTGCATTGAAGTGAGGCTCTCGGCCAAGGCTAGAAGAAAAAAAGAAAAATTCTTCAAATGTTGTTGATAAATCCCCATACTCAAACCAAGGATCCCTAGTAGTATACTAAGCATAAACAACCTCTTAAATCCCGGAAATACTACGTTAATCCGCTAGTCGCACTTTGAAACCCTAAGGTGTTCTTCATATTTTGAGTTGGAATTTGAAGAGAAGTTGGTTATGAACTTCTAAGGGTTTCTTGGAGTGGATTGGAACGTAAATAAAAGGAGCTAAAGTTGCTAAGGATCGACTTTTAGTCTTGGATTATATTTGGGCTTATTGAGGTAATGATCTTTGTCTTCCTAATGTAGTTGAAGATTACATGTTATAGTAGTTGATAAATGAGCTTGTGATATAAGGAATAAATATTTATAAGTGTTGGGGAATTTGGAGGGTGAATACCGAAATATGACATGCTAGCCATTGAAGTTGTTAATCAATTTAGTTGTTATAATTGTTATGACATATTAACATGTTGGAGTAACGACTTGGATTAAAGAATTGAAAGAACTATATGTTGTATTGTTATTTGATTGGTTGTGCCTTAAATGTGGCGTATTTGTTATTGATTTCGGGCCTTGAAAAAGGTGGAAAAGTACGTAAGAACAGGGGAAGTGCTGTCCAATTTTTCGTAGAATAAGAGGCCTTATACTTAGTATTATCCTACCTTAGAAAGCTAGAAGTTGATAGACGTATTATGGTCATTATAGGTTGACATTCTACGTGCGGCGTATTCAACTTAGTAGGTGGATTAAGCTGAAGAGGTATGTGGAACTTTCCCTATCTTCTTGAGCATGATTCTTATAAATGTATAGTACGGTTGACGTACATGTCTTAAATGAATTCGGTTTCATTTTGGTACCATTGATTTGATTTAAAAAGGTACAAGTTTAGTTGAGTTGGAAAGTTTAACTCACTTGGTTTTTAAAGGATGTAAATGCCTTGGTTTTCTAAAAACATAAAGTGTTATAATGACTTTATGAGAAGTTAGTTATAACGACTTTATGGGAAGTTAAAAGAGTGGTTTACTTGAATGATTTAAAAGAGAATAAATAATTTGATTTTGAAAGTATACGATACTTGGTTTAAAGAGTATAAGTAACTTGATTTAAAGGTATATGTTACTTGAGTTTGGAAAGTAGAAGTTACTTGGTTTCAAAGTCTTGAAATGAATTTCTAAAGGTGTAGTAACTTGATTTGAAAAATAGACATGCCTTGATACTACGGGTGTTGGTATCTTGTGGCTTTTATAAGAAAAGGTTCTTTTTAAAGGAATAGAAATACGTAGTACTTTGGGATTAAATTCTCGGATTTTACATGATAGTGCCTTAAGTTTAATTAATGAGAGTTAAAGATTGCTAACTTGAATATGTTGTTTGATGATAGGTAGTGCTAGTGTTATATTATTCATTCTGGGGTCAATCCCGGTCATTTTGCATTTGCATTTAGTGGATTTGCTCTCCACTTATCTGAGTATGACATATATGCTCATTGCGGGCCCACAGGGTCCATGCGGATGAAATAGTCCTATGAGGGTGAAATAGTCCTATGCGAGGCAACTTGCTTCATGCGGGTCCACAAGGCCTATGCGGGTGAAATAGTCCTAGGAGTAGGATTGCATAATGATACTAAGGGCGGGTGGCCCTAGTTAGATCACAAGCTTCCTATTTTTAAATAGTAAGGTTTACTCTTATTTAATCTCATTATTAGTAAGGCACAGTGTACTCTTAATTTGGTTATCATACATGTCTCCAACTTTATTTTAGACTACAAGATTTCATTACAGTACTTTCAGTTTCATATACTTGGTACATGTTTTGTACTTGTTACACCCCGTAATCCCAGGGCATGTATTTGAGAACGTTCGAAAGGAAATAAGATTTGATTTTGGAAAGATAAGTTGGTAAAATGTTTTTGGACAGATTTTTAGTCAACTTTGGAGCGGAATAGCTCCTAGTATTTTAGGAGTTTTTAGGTGTTTCAAAAGCCTAATATGAAGTTCGTTGAGTCTAGTTTCCAACGCAACTCGCCGATAGGACATCGGAGTAGAAAGTTATGGACGTTACAAGTTCAGCTGACAGAAGAGAAGAAAAGGTTTCAGGTTAGGAGCCACGGCCAGTTGCGGTAGGCCGTAAGCCACAAAATCTTCTAAGTTCAGTAGCGCGGGCTGCAGGGCCGTGGCGGGATTTTTGCGGAAAATGGGAAAACGTTAGAAGATATTTGTGTAAGGGACCTATGGGAGGGCGACAAGTGTCCCTCCCAACTTGTAGACCAAGCCAGACCCTATATTATGACCAAGTCTTGCAAGACTTGGTCATTTGCAAGACTTTATCCAAATAAATTGCCCTTCTCTTTCTCTAAAAATTTATAAAACCCTAAGCCTTCATGAAATTGTTGGAAGGGCGGCAAGAAGATAATATGTTGATAGACTTGTAGAGGGTTCATATGGATGATTTTGAGGTGAAAAGGAGTTGCGGAAAAAGGGCTACAGTGGGCGAGATTTTGGGGCTGTTTTGGGCAAAATCCTAAGGTAAATTCCCTCCCCTCTTGGAAGTAAATTAGAATACATGTAGTAGTGATTGGAGAACATCATGTGGTAAAGGAAATAGAAAGAAGAATCGTATGTCGCCATGTTGTAAATTTTAGTAAAAAAGACAGTTTTCGAGCCTCTAGTTCATTGGATTTTTATGGTCGTCGTCTTCACTTTTCATAGTTTTGGTTGGAAATGGAAGGGAAATTGCTTGTGAACTTCTAAAGGTTGCAAATAGTGGATTTGGACATCAAGAAGAGGAGCTAAAGTTGCTAAGGATCGACTTTAGGTTTTGGATTATATTTGGGCTTAACAAGGTAATAATCTTCGTCTTACTTATATAAATAAAGATTTCATATTATAGTAGTTGATTATTGATCATGTGAATATACATTGAAGATTGATAAGTGTTATAGAATATTGGGAGCCTAAATCCGAGCATGAGCTTATTAGCCATTGAAATTATAATACAAATTGGTCGATAGTTATAAATGTCGCATGTTGTCTAAATAAGGGATTATAGTTGTTGAAATTGGTTGCGGCTATATAACATGTTAGAAGAACAATTTGGATTGAAAAGGAATTGGAATGAACTTATGTTGATACACAATTGAGCCGAGAATGGCTATTTAATATTGGACGGTTTTATATTAATTGTGGGGCAGAATTTTATACGTCCTGTTAGGCGTATAATCCCCTTTGAATTGCTGACTTGTTTCGCCTTAAATGTGGCATTTGGTTATTGATTTTTGGGCCTTGAAAAAGGTGGAAAAGTACGTAGAAACAAAGGAAGTGCTGCCCAATTTTCCGTAGAATAGGAAGCTTTATACTTAGAAATATTCTACGTTGAAAGCTAGTAGTTGATGGACGTATTATGGTCATTATAGGTTGACATTCTACGTGCGACGTATTCAACTTGGAAAGTGATTTAAGTCGAGGAGGTATGTGACTCTTCCTATCTTCTTGAGCATGATTGTTGTGAAATATATAGTACGGTAGACGTACGTGTGTTAAAGGAATTTGGTTTCAGTTTTGATGTCTTTGATTGACTTCTAAATCTTAAGAGCCTTGAAGTATTCTAAAAAGTTGTGAAACATTATTCAGAAAAGGAATTGATACTTGGTTTTAAAAGAGTGTGATTGTTTGAATTGCTTAAGATATAAGTGTTATAATAGCTTTATGGGAAGTTAGTTATAACGACTTAAGGAGGATAAAAGAAACGGTTTACTTACTTGATTTTAAAGGCCTTGTATGATTTTATAAAAGTGTAGTAACTTGGTTTGATAAGTAAACATGTCTTGATACTACGGGTGTTAGTGTCTTGAGACTTTTTGTGGTAAGGAGGTTTTTCTGATTTGCTTATGTTGGTTACAATGGTCGGTTGCGTTTGTATTATATCACTTAAACCCCTGGCCATGTTACGATGTTCATATTATGCGGACTGTAGGGGTGGTAGTCCAGGAATTACCGCGGGTTTGCTATCCCCGATGCGAGGAATACCTCATGCGGGTCTACGTGACCTATGCAGACTGTAGGGGTGGTAGTCCAGGAATTACCGCGGGTTAGCTTCCCCCGATGCGAGGAATACCTCATGCGGGTCCACGCGACCTATGCGGACTGAAGGGGGGGGGGTAGTCCAGGATTAGGATTTGCAGAATGATACTAAGGGCGAATGGCCCTAGTTTTATCATTGGATGTCTATTCAGAACCGGCCAGGTTACACCTATTTGCTCTCATATATTACATTGGCGTCTGCCGGCAGTGAGGAAGGAATTCCACGGGCACGCTTGATATTGTGGGCATGAGACCCGTGGTTATATTTGAGTAATGATTTTGAGGGCATGCGTCCCTGACTTGACATGACTGCTTATATTGTGAAATGGTCTTTTAAAAGATGGAATTGATTTTCATTACTCTTGTTGTTAACCAGGCTTTGTGTACTGTATTTTGGTTATCATACCTGTCTCCTGTTTTATTATAGACTATTGTGATTTCATTCTGATGCTGATTTCACATACTTGGTACTGTTGGCCTCGACCTCCTTCGAAGCCGCGTTCATGCCGCAGGTAGAGGTACATCGGTTGTTGATCCTCGCTCATAGGGTCACAGTTCTTCATTTTGGGAAGCTTCGTTTCTCCGGAGGCTTATCTTTTGGTATGATTACCTGGCATTGTAGGTTCATGTACATTCAGGGGTATGGTGGGGCCCTGTCCCGTCATAGTTGTTATAAACTCTTAGAGGTCTGTAGTCCTGTTGTGAGTTGGGTTTGTAAAGGATATAAATGTTCAGGCTTTTTGTTTTATATACATGTTGAAAGGTAACCTTATCGGTTAGCCTGTTTCTTATTTTACATTGTTTTATGTCTTTGAGTTTATTCCGCTGGTTTTCTCTGATGTATATCTGCTAGGGTGCCCGGGTAAGGCATCAGTCACGGGCCCGAGGTCGGGTCGTGACAGTACTGACCCCCTTTCCTCGGGGGCTGCGTTCATGCCGCAGGTAGAGGTAAACAGGTTGATGATCCTCACTCTTAGGATCACTGTTCAGCTTTTGGCAAGCTCCATTACTCTGGGGGCTTACCTTTTGGTATGGATCCCTGTTGTTGAAGATTTATGTAGGGTATGGCGAGGCCCTGTCCCGTCATAGATAGGGTCCAAACTCTTAGAGGTCTGTAGTCATGTTTTGTGGGTTGGACTTGTAAAAGATGTATTCCTTTGTTATGTATATATGTAGGAAGGTGGCCTTATCGGCTAGCCTGGTTTTTATTTCACATTACTGCATGTCTATGAGCTTTATTTATATTTCGCTGGTTATCTCTGATGTATACCTGTAAGGGTGCCCAGGTAGGACACCAGTCGCGGGCTCGGTGTCGGGTCGTGACAGGTATCATTTCAAGGGCTTTTCCCATATTTCACAGTTGCCAAAAATTAGTAAAGGCTTTGCCTTAATTTGATACTCTCTTTTTATGATATCTAATATTATCGTAGAGAACGGTATATCACATTGGAATCATGTTCTTATTGAAGGATATAACTTGTGTGAACAAAAGTAATGCACTATACAACAACACTAATCAGATTATGATATTACATAGGTAAATGTCACATGAAATGTTAGAGACATTTCAGCTGACATATCACCAAAAATATCTTTTTAGAGATTACAAAGACCAAGAGATTTTTTCAAACTAGAAAATCTCTCATGGTCCAAAGCTTTAGTAAAAATATCAGCTAGTTGATGAAGAGTGTCAACATGTTCAATTTGAACTAACTATTTTTCAACCAAATCTCTTAAAAAATGATGTCTAATATCAATATGTTTTGTATGTGAGTGTTGAATTGGATTTTTGGAATTATTTATAGCTCTCAAATTATCACAATTCAAAACTAAGATATAATTTGAAAAACCATAGTCGTCTAACATGTGTCTTAGCCATATTAATTGAGAGCAACAACTTCCAGCTGTTATGTCACGACCCCAGGCCCGCTGCGATCGTGCCCTACACAGGCACCCTTTCGTATACATCGAGAATAGCAATGAACATACACAACTCATAAAAATACTTAGACATTAAATATCAACAGGCTAGCCGATAAGGCCACCTTCCGTAAAATGTACATAACCCAAAAACATCAGTTACATTTTTTTTTCTTTACAACCCAATCCACAATACATGACTACAGACCTCTAAGAATAACAACTGTGACGGGACAGGGCCCCGCCATACCCCTGAATGTACAACAACCGACAATATCATGGATCTGAACCAAGGATAAGCCTCCGGAGTAATGAAGCTTCTCAACAGCTGAACAGTGATCCTAAGAGTGAGGATCAGCAACATGTATACTCTACCTGCGGCGTAAACGCAGCCCCCCGAAGGAGGTCAATACAACATGTACCAAGTATGTGAAACTGAAAGTACTGTAATGAAATCATAAAGTCTAAAATAAAGCTAGAGACATGTATGATAACTCAAATAATAGTACACTGTGCCTTACTAACAATTAGAGTAAACAAGTGTATACTTTACTGCATAAAAATAGGATGCTCATGATCAAAGTAGGGTCACCCGCCCGTAGTATCATTAAGCAATCCTACTCCTGGGACTATTTCACCCGCATAGGTCCTGTGGACCCGCGTGAGATAATTTCCTCGCATAGACTCTATCCGCCCGCAGAGGTCGTATGGACCCGCATGAAGTAATTTCCTCGCATAGGACTGGTCCGCCCCGCATAGGACTATTTCACCCGCATAAGCCCTACGGACTCGCATGAGGTATTCCGCGCATCATGGGTAGCAAATCCACGGAATATGCAAATGCCACAAACCCGGAGAATGACCCCGTAATGGAAAACATATCACTAGCACAACCGGCTATCATACATAACATAAGCACTACCATCTTATCATATATAACATAAGCACTACCGGCTTATCATACATAACATAAGCAAGTTAAGAAATCCCCTAACTTCTTATTAGCTTTGTTCACATACACTCTCAATTTAGTTTACTTAAGGCACTAACATGTCATTATAAAATCCGGGGATTTAACCCAAAGTACTATGTACTTCTATTCTTTTAAAATGACTCCTTTTCATATAAAACTTCCAAGATACTAATAATCGTAGTATCAAGTCATATCTACTTTTCAAAACAAGTCACAATACTTTTTAGAACTACATTTAAAGACTTCTAAATCAAGTGACTTTTTACTTTAAAACTTTAAGCAATTGATTCCTTCAAATCAATTTGCCTTTCTTCCTTTCAAGTCATTTTATCTTAATTTACATTGCTAGAGTAAACCATTCTTTTAACTTTCCATAAAGCTATTATAACCAACTTCCCATATAGCCGTTATACTAACTTTATGCTTTAAACACTTACATTCTTCTTTATAACCAAGAGACTTAAACTTTCCAAAAACCAAGTATCATATACTTTCAAAAGTACTTCAAGTCTCTTATCTTTAGAAACTAAGATATCCTTAATCTTTAAAACAAGTGAGTTAATCCCCTAACTCAACCAACTTGGACATTCTTAAAACAAGTCAAGGATATCAAATGAAACTAGATTCATCAAAATCTCGTACGTCTACCGTACTATATATTTACAACTACTCATGCTCAAGAGATAGGAAAGTTCCACATACCTCTTTGGTTCAATCCACTTGCTAAGTCCAATATGCCGTACGTAGTATGTCAACCTATAATGACCATAATACGTCTATTAACTTCTAACTTCAAACGTAGAATATTCTATGTGCAAAGTCACTAAATTCTACGGAAAATCGGACAACACTTCCTTTGTTTCTACATACTTTTCCACCTTTTTCAAGGTCCGAAAATCAATAACCAAAAGCCACATTTAAGGCCCAACAATTCAGCAATACAAAGGGGATTACACGCCTTAACAGGACGGGTAAAATTCTGCCCCACAATCGATATCCAAATAGTCTAACATTTCAATGTCATTCTTGGCTAACAATGTATCACAACAATATCAATTCTCTTTCAATTTCCTTTTTAATCCAAGTTGTTATTCCAACATGTTATATACATGATAACAATTACAACAACTATAAATCCTTTCTTCCTTAACATGCGACGATTGTAACTATCGACCAAATTGATTACAACATAAATTGCTAACTTGTCCATTTTCGGTTTTAACATGTAGACATGATCCAAATCTTTTCAAACTTCAATCTATAATTATCACATGCTCATATAAACTACTATAACATGTAATCTTCAATCACAATAATAAAATGAAGATTTTTACCTCAATAAGCCCTAATAATATCCAAGCGTAAAAGTCGATCCTTAGCAACTTTTAGCTCCTCTTCTTATGTTCCAATCCACTCCAAGCACTCCTTAGAAGTTCATAACCAACTTCTCTTCAATTTCCAACTTCAAAGTTGAAGAACACCTTAGGTTTTCACCTTGCGACTAACGTGAAAACATAGTTTTTCCGGAATCTTTCTATTGAGATATCCTTGTAATACCCTTAGGAACCTTGGGTTAAAGTCTTGTGAATTATAATCCACAATTACAAATTTTTTGTGTGGGAGAGAGGACATTGCCGAGAGCTCTTTTTAAGAGCAAGAAAATTTGAAATTTTTCTAAGTGTTGGAAATGCTCTAGTCTTGCACTAGTAGTAGCAATATATAATGAGACCAAGAGCTAGGATTAATCAAAATGTGTGGCTAAGATGAGGTCAACAATGTCAAGCTAATTTGACTTCAAGACTTAGTCAATTTTATCAAGCCAAGATTGGCTACACTTGCCATGAATTTCGTCCATCATGTTCCATGTGGAGGGTGACACGTGTCGCCCTCCCGTTGGTCCATAATATTTCGTTTCCCGAAATTTCCATAATTGGTCAAAATATCGGAAACCTCGTGGGCCCCACAAAAACGTAAAATCTCTCGGGTGGCCCCACGTATCAAATTCTCAAAAATAAAATTCCATGATTCCGATAAACTCTTAAAAGTCTTAAATAACAAATTCGGGAACCTAATTCTCATTAACAAACATTTCTCTTTTCCGAGGTTCGGAAGATTTTTCCTTCGAAAAACAATTCTTTCTTTCGTTCAAATTTTTACATCATGAATTCTTACGTACATTCTTATACACGTGTCCTGGAATTACAGGGTGTAACATTCTCCCCTCCTTAGAAACATTCGTCCCCGAATGTTCCTTCGAGGTTGCACCTAAACGGATATTGGCATAGTCCCTTGACTACACCTAACATAATCACACTTGCCACACATGGCCACATAACAATACTTATACTAAAACGTCAACCTAAACTCCAAGTGTCGATGTCGGGTATCTGCATAAAGCTCCTGCTGACTCTGAGCTTTATAAATAATCTTTCCTGGACAAGCTTCGCCTTATCCACAGCCCGCTGAATCAAATCTGGGCCAATTAACTGGACCTTGCCTACGTCGAGCCAACCAATCGACGATCTACATTTCCTTTCATACAAAGCCTCACACAGGGTCATCAGAATACTTGAAGGGTATCTGCTATCGTACTTAACTCAACAAGAGGCAAATAATCCTCCCAGCTATCTCTGAAATCAATAACACAGACTCGCAACCTATTCTCAAGTGCCTGGATAGTACGCTCTGCATGTCCATCGGTCTGAGGGTTAAATGCAACACTGAGACTCACCTGTGTCCCTAATCCCTTCTGGAAAACCTCCAGAGTTATCCGTAAATTGAGCTCATCCATCTAACATCATAAATATAGGAACCCCGTGCAGTCTCACAATCTCTATGCTATATAATCTAGTATATTCCTCAGCCGAGTAAGTGGTCCTGACCGGAAGAACATGGGCTGATTTCGTCAGCCTGATTACTATGACCCTTAGGGAGTCACACTTTCTCTGAGTACGATGCAACCCTGTAACAAAATCCATATTAATCACCTCCCATTTCTAAGTCGGGGATCTCAATCGCCTGAAATAGCCCACTGGGCTTTTGGTGCTCAACCTTGACCTGCTACTAACTCGGACACTAAGCAACAAACTACGCTACGTCCCTCTTCAGGTCATCTTACCCATACCTACATCCGAGGTCATGATACATCTTAGTCAACCCGGATGAATAGAGTAACGAGCACTGTGTGCCTCTCCCAGAATCTGCTGACGAAGTCCTGCAACATCGGGATCACACACCGCCTCGAATCTCGACCCCATCGAGTCGCTCAAATAAACTCTCCTCCTCTCGAAGAGCCGTATCTCGATATTGTATCATAACTGGATCCTCATACTGTCGCCTCTTTACCTCCTCAACGACGGAAGACTCGGCAACCTCTCGGATCTAAACTCCATTATCCTTGGAAACAAATAATCGAACCCCTCGGCTCGGTAGCTGATGAATCCCACGGACCACGTCCTGTCTATCTGGCTGCCCATCTGACAGACTACCCATAGATCCACGACTAAGAGCATCTGCAACCGTCTCGGCTTTCCCCGGGTGGTATAGGATATCAATATCACAATCGTTGAGTAACTCTAACCACCGTCTCTATCTCAAATTCAGCTACCTCTGTCAGAAGATATACCGGAGGCTCTTGTGGTCTGCACAAATATCCACATGAAGTCTATAAATGTCACGACCCGAACCCGGACCCGTGACTGGTGCCTTACCCGGACACCCAAGTAGCCATACATCAGAGTAATCAGCGGAACATAAAACAAGACATGAAAATATTATCAAGTAAGAAACGATGTCGAGAAAAACTTGCCTTTCGCATATATATATAAATCAATTTAAACCGAAACGCTACATCCTTATTACAACTCGCCACAAAGATTTCTGACTTCTAAGAATGATACGACAACAATGGCGGAGGGCCCGCCATACCCTGAATGTAAATACCTACAACGGCAGGACAATACCATCGATAAGCCTCCGAGAAACGGAGCTTTCCCAAACGCCGAATCGTGACCCTAAGCACGAGGATCAATGATCGTGTACCTTTACTGCGGCATGAACGCAGCCCCAAGGGCGAGGTCGATAATAGGTACCAAGTATGTGGAAATCAAAATCGTAAATGAAATCATAATAGTCTATAAAGCAGAGACATGTATGATAACCAAACTACGATTCACAATAAATAAGCGAATATGTCAAGTCGTGACTCACGCCTCAAAGTCATCACTCAAATGTAACTATGGGTCTCACCCCACAACATCAATCGTGCGTGGAATACCTTCCTCACCGCCAGCTTTATGATATAAAAGCACCAAGGAATACATGAACACCGAGTCCCACCGTGTCCTAATAAAACATTACAGGTAATGCGAAGGCATAGCCGACTACTAACACCTACGCATCAACAAGGTCATAAAGCGTGTCATGATATCTGTCTAGACCGCATGATCAAAGTGGTCACTGCTTGCAGATCAAATGTGCGCGTCTAGCCCTGAACTCTCCGCACTCGCGTAGGCCAACCTCATAGGCCCGCGAGGTATTCCTCGCATCGAGGGTAGCCGCTCCCGCATCGCCCCGACTCGCAGTCCGCATGGCCACAAAGACCGCATGACCACAAGGGCCGCAAACTAACCTGGAACTCCCGTAGTTCCGCATGGATCCCCTGGACCCGCATGAGGTATTCTCGAATCATGGTCCCAGACCGCCTGAGTCTACCCCGCATCGGAGGGCAGCTTAACCTCCGGAAACAAGTCAAGGTGAGTGGTACAATACCAACATAACGGCTGATAGTCAAACAACTTAAGCGCAGTCGAAGGGAAAACCCCTTTACACAACCATCACAAGATACTAACACACGTAGCATCCTAGCATGTTTACTTAACAAATCAACAAGAAAGTATTACAAGGCTATCACAAACCAACACAATCAAGTTATACACACAAGGCACTTTCTACTATATGATTAACAAGATCGGGTTTTTATCCCCAAGGTACTTCATACATTAACTCTTTTAAAAGATACGTTACTTTCACAAAAGTCACACAATACCCTTAGTATATAAAAATAGAGTGACTGTCTTTTTAAGTAAACCAAAACACTTACCTTTGTAAAATCAAGTAACGACATTATTTTCCAAACGTCCAAGTTTGCCTAATTTCAAATGTTCACGTTTCTTATTTTAGAAAGGTTTCGTAGTTCATAGTCTTATTCATTTAAGAATATAATTCTCTTTTAAACAATCTGAGAAACATAAGCCTTATGTGAGTAGGATATTCTTGTTTATAACAATCTTATTACAGCAGCCATGATCTAGGAAATATCATTTTGTCTCATCTTAGCTTCTATGCAGATGGAAGTTTCTACTGGTTTTAATAATACTAATTATTCAAAACATTTCCTTTTATTAACGCTGCAGTGGTTTGTCGATACACATTCTGATTTCCAAAATCAGTAAAACATTCTTAAGCCGTTATACCTAACTTCCCATAAAGCTAGTATAACTCTTAAGTTTTCAAAAACCAAGTATTACTCTTCTTTCAAAATGATTCAAAAAATCTTTTGAAATACTTCAAGTTCTTTATTATTACATAACAAGCCAGTTATAGTTCACATCAGTTACCTTTTAAAAACCACAAAGTATTTTCTTACCTACATAAAGTCATATAACCAACTTCCCATAAAGCCGTTATAACACTTTATGTTTTAAACCAATCAAATACATTTAGCACATGTACGTCTACCGTACTAAATAGTTCACACATATCATGCTAGAAGAGATAGGAAGAGGTTCACATACCTCGCGACGAGTATCGACTAATAGCAAAACGCTCCAAGTACTTCCAACCGTCGGCTACTCCTTAAGCCAAGTAGATCGCGCCACACGTAGTACTTCAACCTATAAGGCCACAAGGCGCTTATTAATATTTAGATCTCCTCGTAGAACATTCTACAGAAAATACGGCAGCACCTCCCCCCCCCGCAACAGCGTAAATCTCCTCCTCTATCGGGGCCGGCTACCAAGCCAACCAGGGGGGGTTATACGTCTAATCCGGACGTGCACAATTCTACCTCCCAGAAAAGCTACACAAGTCTTGAATACATCTATGTAATTACAGTCAAAGACTCTTCTTCGAAAAGGTTTCTTATTATTCAGGCTTAAGTCCAAAGACATTGCCGATAACAACGTTCAGTTCTATATATAGTATACTTCAACTATATAGTCTAACAATCGTGTAATTTCCAATTACAATAGAGGGACAAGATATTTACCTCGATAAGCCCATAATTATCCAAGTAGAAATGTCGATCCTGGGCAACGTTTAGCTCCAACTCCGAGCGCTCCAACCCGCTCCAAACCACCCTTAGAAGTTCTAACCAACTTCTACATACTACTCCAACTAACTATGGAGATTTTCCCTAGGGTTTCGGTTTTGTGACTAACGGAAGTATAATAGTATTACTGGCTTTTCAGATAGGTATAACCTTAGAATACTACAAGGTATACGCTAAGGTAATTTGGGCATTATAACAATACTTTTGAGAGTATTTCTACCAAGAGGGGTATTTATACGAGACAACACCACAAGTGGTGTATACCCTCGGCCTACCCCACTGTGGGGTACTCTCGCCAAGGGGAGAACTCTCGCCACAAGGCCTCACAAAGGGAGGGCGAGAACACTACTCGGGGAGGAGGATTTTAACACTTAGGAAATTTAGGAATGGATGAAGAAGTCTTCCAAAGGGGTATTTATAGCACAAGCCAAGGCCAACCAATGGCCAAGATCTAGCCAAGTGCTATGCAAGTGTAGGCCAAGATCATGCCAAGTACACCTTATCCATCTACCACACCAACCAACACAAAATATCCTACCAACTCCCACTAGCCCAAATCGTCAATCCGCCACATCTCTCTTCCAATGTGAGGTGACACATGTCACCCTCCCGTTGGTCCAAAATGTTTCGTCTCGGAAAAATCGCAAAAAATAATAAATGACATAGCCGAATTTTCCTACGAAAGTCATGGAAACGTTTCGAAAAACGACTTAATCGGGTGTTGTGCACAAATACAAATCGGCCAAGACAACTTTAAAGTTCAAACTTTTCTACGTACGTCCCCACGTACATACTCTGGAAAATACGGGGTATAACATTCTCCCCTCCTTAGAAACATTCGTCCCGAATGTTCCTTCTAAGTCTCAAAACAAACGCGCGCCAGTATATTCTTCACCACTATACTTACGAGAACAAACCTGCTACACATGGCCACGGAACCAACTTGCGCAAAATACTTACATCCAAGTCCACGAGGAAACACCTCTAACATCACCACAAACACCTCACTCCGGGGTCTAAAATATACTTCCTTCGCACCTTCTCTTTACAAAAGAAATGATACCACTTTTGTCACTTTGCCGCGAGGTTCTAGGGTCACTCCGGCGACCCAACAAATGGTACCGGGCCGCATGTGATCCCCGAGGTCGTGACACTCGAACTCTTACCACATTTCTACATCGTCGCTTTCCAAAACTCGGGTTACTATCTCTAACGTGGTCATCATTAATGGGAACACTCGATGGATCTCCGATACTTTCCGATCATAACAATACGAAAAGACCGGACGTCGCCTCCTAAGTCGGACGACAAATGCTAACATATAGGCAACCCGCCTATTCTTCACATGAACTCAAAGGGCCCAAAGTAACTCGGACTAAGTTCCTCTGTTTTCCAAAACTCGTCACACCCAACCCGGTGGTACTTTCAAGAAGACCGACCACAACTCGAACTCTAAGCCGCCGCCGATTATCCGCACGATTTCTCTGAGCTGCCAGAACCTCTTCTAGACAAGCTTTACCATATCCACAGTCTGCTGGAACAAGCCTGAACCAACTATCTGAATCTTGCCAACATCGAACCAATCGACTGGCGACTTACACATCCTCCCCCTACAAGGCTTCATAAGGCGACATCCGAACACTGAAATGGTAGCTTAAAACACTCCTTCAACAGGAGACAACAATCCTTGCAACTACCCCTGAAATCCAAACACTGGCCCGAGGGCGAATGCGATTCTGAGACTCACCTGAGTTCTTAACCCTGCCTGGTAAAACTTCCAGAACAGAAACAGCCGTACCCTGGGCTCCACTGTCTGTCATAAGGTGAAGGTAGGCACCCCGTGCAGCCTTACAACCTTTCTGATAAATCGACACTGCCGAGTAAACGGTCTTTGCTAGAAAACAAGACGGCTGACCTCCTCGGCCCGACTCATCGGTCGAACGATCCACGAATTCCAGACAGTTAACTAAACTCGGGCCTAACACCCTCGTGACCCTACCACCCGGCGGGACCACCACAAACTGACCCCACCACCATACATGCCGCGGGTTGACCCGCAACGTGGCCTCAACCCGACCCGGCAACGCGCAAAACGCTAGCTCCCCGAAGGAAAACTCTCACTAATCACGTTACGAAAACCTAGCGGTCTTCTTAGCTCAACTACCCTCTTTCATTCCACACTACTCAGGGACTTATCCCACAAACATAGCTCACGTGCACTATGCACTCCTATAAGGGTCAAACATAAACAATACATCTTTACACGAGATGGCCTTACCTCTAAGGTCTCCACTTTCTCTATCCCCCAATCTTCCCCGGTTACTAACCATGATTTCTAATCACAATAAACACACTGTTATCAGAACATAGTACTTATGATATACTCCTCTTATCACACATACTGATCTCTAGAGGGTTAAGGATATACCTGTATCTACTGCTTCACTCCCCTTAATCGTTCTAATCAAACCTGCCCCGCAGGGCGCATAGCTAAGGAAGGTGACGAACTACCCATCGATCCTGAAGGCTAAGTCCTCCTACTAGGTCACCCATTCGACACATGGCTGTTATACCCCGTAGTTCCAGGGTATGTATGCGAGGACGTACGTACGAGAATACGCTGCAAAGATTGGAAAGGAAGAAAGAGGTGATTTTTCCACTAAAAGTTTCCGGTTTTGTGAAGGAAAAAGGTTCGTTAATGGGAATTGATTCCCAGATTTGGTATTCTGACTTCCGGAATATTAGAGAATTATGGAATTTTATTTTGAAATGGTCACGTGGGCCCACGAGAAATTTACTTTGTGGGGCCCACTTTGTTTTCGAGATTTTGGCCATTGTGGATATTTTCTAAGATGTTTTATGAGGGCCAATAGGAGGGTGACACGTGTCACCCCGCCAGTGGCTCGCCGAATGACATTTGTGCACAACACCCGGTTAGAGTCGTTTTTGACGAAACGTTTTACATAACTTGCGGGGAAAATTCCGGCTATGTCTTTTCTTATTTTTGCGGATTTTTCCGAGAGACGAAACATTTTGGACCAACGGGAGGGTGACCTGTGTCACCTCACATCGAAGCAAGTGGGCGACTTGGCCGATCAAGGGCAAGTTGATGGTAGATATTTGTGTAGATATTTGTGAGGTTTTAAGGAGTAGGGACTAGGGGCACTGGGCATATCTGGCCCTCCACTTGCCCCACATGGCTTGATCTTGTCCATTAAACTCCCTATAAATACCTCTCCTTGTGAAGACTTCTTCATCCCAAAACTTCTAAGTCTTGAAAGCTTTCTTCCTCCCTTAGTGTAGTGTCTGGCCGAGAGTTCCTCTCCCTTTGTGAGGCCTTTGGCCGAGAGCCCTTCCCCTCGCAGAGTACCCCCTGGGGTTGGCCGAGGTACACACCCTTGTGGTGTTGTCTCGTATAAATACCCATCTTGGTAGAAATACTCTCAAAAGTATTGTTACTATACCCAAAATACCTTAGCCGTTTGCCTTGTAGTATTCCAAAGATACTCTATACGTGAGTCTTAAATACTACCAGTATGTCCTTTTTGTCTCAAACCGAAACCCTAAGGAAAATCTCCATAGTTGGTTGGAGTATTAAGAAGTTGCGTAGAACTTCTGGGGTTGTTTGAGCGGTTGGAGCACCGTGAGTAGGAGCTAGCGTTGCTAAGGATCGACATTATAACTCGGATAATTTTGGGCTTATCGAGGTAAATATTCTTGTCCTTATTGTAATTGGAAATTACATGTTGTAGGATTATATAGTTGAAGTATACTATATATAGAATCAGCATAGTTTTGTGGCAATGTCTTTGGACTTAAGCTCAATAATAAGAAACCTTTTCAAAGAAGAGTCTTTGAATCGTAATTACATAGGGTGTATTCATGAGACTTGTGTAGCTTTTCTGTGAGGTAGAATTGTGCACGTCCGGTTTAGACGTATAACCCCTGGTTGGCTTGGTAGCCGCCCCGATAGAGGAGATTTACGCTGTCATGCGGGGAGGTCTGCCAATTTTCTGTAGAATGTTATACGAAGAGATCTAAATGTTAATAAGCGCCTTGTGGCCTTATAGGTTGAAGTACTACGTGTGGCGCGATCTACTTGGCTTAAGGAGTAGCCGACGGTTGGAAGTACTTGGAGCGTTTTGCTATTAGTCGATACTCATCGCGAGGTATGTGAACCTCTTTCTATCTCTTCTAGCATGATATGTGTGTAGCTATGTAGTACGGTAGACGTACATGTGTTAAATGTATTTGATTGGTCTAAAACATAAAGTGTTATAACGGCTTTATGGGAAGTTGGTTATAACAGCTTTATGTAGGTAAGAAAATACTTGTGGTTTTTAAAAGGTAACTGATTTGAACTATAACTGGCTGGTTATGTGATAATAAAGAACTTGAAGTATTTCAAAAGATTTTTGAATCATTTTGAAAGAAGTAATACTTGGTTTTTGAAAACTTAAGAGTTGTACTAGCTTTATGGGAAGTTAGGTATAACGGCTTAAGAATGTTTTCTCGATTTGAAATCGAATGTATCGACAAACCACCGCAGTTAATAAAAGGAAATGTTTTGACAGATTAAGTATTATTAAAACCAGTAGAAACTTCCATTTGCATAGAAGCTAAGATGAGACAAAATGATATTTCCTAGATCATGGCTGCTGTAATAAGGTTGTTATAAACAAGAATATCCTACTCACATATAAGGCTTATGTTTCTCAGATGGTTTAAAAGAGAATTATATTCTTAAATGAATAAGACTATGAACTCTTAAACCTTTCTAAAATAAGAAACGTGAACATTTGAAATTAGGCAAACTTGACGCTTGGAAAATAACGTTGTTACTTGATTTTACAAAGGTAAGTGTTTTGATGTACTTCAAAAGATAATCACTCTATTTTCATATATACCACGTATTGTGTGGTTTTTGTGAAAGTAACGTATCTTTTAAAGAGTTAATGTATGAAGTACTTTGGGGATAAAAACCCGATCTTGTTAATCATATAGTAGAAAGTGCCTTGTGTGTATAACTTGATTGTGTTGGGTTGTGATAGCCTTGTAATACTTTCTTGTTGATTTGTTAAGTAAACATACTAGGATGCTACGTGTGTTAGTATCTTGTGATGTTTGTGAAAAGGGTTTCCTCGATTGCGCTTAAATTGTTTTACTATCACCGATATGTTGGTATTATACCACTCACCTTGACTTGTTTCCGAGGTTGCCCGCCTCCGACGCGGTAAACTCAGTGGTCCTGGGACCTATGATTCGAGGATACCTCACGCAGTCCCGGGGCCTATGCGAGCTACGAGAGTTCCGTGTTAGTTTGCGCCCTTATGGGCACGCGTTTGGCCATGCGGATCGCGAAGTCCAGCGGACGCCGGGAGCTACACCGACGCGGGTTATACCTCATGCGCCTATGAGATTGGCCTACGCGAGCCGCTGGAGTTCCGAGGCTAGACGCGCATTAGATATCGCGGCGAGTGGCCAGCTTTGATCATGTGACGCCAGACAGATCTCATGATACGATTTATGACCTTGTTGCATCGGGTTTTAGTAGCTATGCCTTCGCATTTCACCCCGCACGTTTTATTATAACACAGGGACTCGGTGTTCATGTGTATTTCTTGGTGCTTTGTATCATAAATCGCCGCGGTGAGGAAGGTATTCCACGGCATGATTGATGTTATGGGCGTGAGACCCATAGTTACATTTGAGTGATGACTTGAGGCGTGAGTCTCGACGACACGATCGCCACTTTATTGTGAATCGTAGTTTGGTTATCATACATGTCTCCCGCTTATAGACTATTATGATTTCATTTACGTATTTTCGCCACATACTGTACCGTTGTCAGACTCTCGGGCCGCCATGCCGCAGTAAAGGTACACCGCCGCCGATCCTCGCTTAGGTCACAGCCGTCGTTGGGAAGCTCCGTTCTCCGAGGCTTATTCGTATAGCCCCGTCGTTGTAGGTATTTACATTCGGTGGTATGGCGGGCCCCGCCCCGCCATTGTTGTCGTATCATTCTTAAGTGCAGAGTATTGCGCAGGGCAGAATTTGTGCAGGTTGTAAATCGCTCAAATTGCTATTTATATATATACCAAGGTAACCGCTTTTGGTTAGCCTGTCTTCTTATTTCACCGCCATTTTACATTGGTTTCATGTATTGTCTTTATGTTCCACGACACTGATGTTGTGTCACTAGGGTGCCCGGTAAGGCACCGAACGGGCCCCGAACGGGTTATAAATGGTTCGACGGCAAACGGCAAAACAAGCATCAACAAAAGATGACATTCCCGACGACGCCGCCACATGTCGAACACTGGGAAAATCAATCCGGCCGGAGCCTACGTAGCCGTGGAACCAAAACTCGAGTTCTCACCAACTCCCGCATACCCCGATCATCCTCAACCCCGCGAGGACCTCTCAGACCGGGATGTATAATCTATCCACGCGAGGCGACTTGCCTCGAAAGTTACCAGCGACCTTGCCGCTCGCCCTCTTCTCGCCCTTCGTTAACCCGCCGATCTCTACGCTTTCGCTCGCCGCGACAAGCCCGCATCGTGCCATGCTCAAGCCTAATCAAAATTACTCTTGCACAACCCTTTCTAAGATAGTCATCAAGACTCGCGGTACATCGGTATACTCTCTGGTAGCCAAATCCATAGCTAGTAACAGGGTCGCCTCTTTGCAATCCATATTCCCTATCCCCGGTCGTGGAACTGAAGGTTCAAATATCATGGCCGCAGTAGGAACTGCCGCCGCCGTGCTAAACTCTGTTGGGGCTAGTGACGTCGCAGAACTCCTCAAACGAAACACCTAACTTAGGTGATGGTTGGGCTCGGCCTCGAACCTCTCAGATTTACCGCAGCCTCGGCCGCTCGCCTCTCCCTGCCCGGTTTGCCCTAGGCGGAGGCATAACGGTAAGGGAAAGAGATACGTTAGAGGGTCCAACTTACAACACAGCTCTAAGGCACGATCTCAGAGTGAGAAGAATAGAAACCAATCCTAAATATCCTATAGCCTCTCGACATTGGTGTGGTGCACAACACACCGATAATCAAGACTTCATCGATACGGTCTATAGACACTTTCCGAGGATTAATCGCTTCGATACCACTTTTGTCACGACCAACCTGCCCGTGATCGTGCCTTACCCGGACACCCAAGTAGGCATACATCAGAGTAATCCGCGGAACATAAAACAAGACATGAAAATATTATGAAGTAAGAAACAAGAATTGAGAAAACTTGCCTTTCGCATATATATATAAATCAATTTAAAATCAATAGCTACATCCTTATTACAACTCGCCCACAACAAGCATTTACATGCACTTCTAAGAATGATACGACAACAATGGCGGACAGTGGCCCCACCATACCTGAATGTAAATACCTACAACGACAGGGACAATACCATCGATAAGCCTCCGAGAAACGGAGCTTTCCTAAACGCCGAATCGCGACTCCTAAGCACGAGGATCAATGATCGTGTACCTTTACTCGCAGATGAACGCACTTCAAGGAGGTCGATAACAGTACCAAGTATGTGAAATCAAAATATCAGAAATGAAATCATAATAGTCTATAAAGCAGAGACATGTATGATAACCAAACTACGCTCACAATAAATAAGCAAATATGTCAAGTCAGGGACTCACGCCCTCAACGTCATCACTCAAATGTAACTATGGGTCTCACGCCCACAACATCAATCGTGCCCGTGGAATACCTTCCTCACTGTCGGCAGTTTATGATATAAAAGCACCAAGGAATACACATGAACACCGTGTCCCACCGTGTCCTAATAAAACATTACAGGTAAGGCACGAAGGCATAGCCGACTACTAACACCTACGCACTCAACAAGGCCATAAATCGTGTCATGATATCCGCCTGCACTGGCCACATGATCAAAGCTGGTCTCTCGCACGCTGTATCAAATGTGCGCGTCTAGACCTGGAACTCTCCGCAGCTCAGCAATGGCCAACCTCAGAGGCCCGCATGAGTTATTCCTCGCATCTAGGGTAGCTTCTCCCAAGATCGCCCCGACTCGCACCGCATGGCCACAAAGACCGCATGACCACAAGGGCCGCAAACTAACCCGAACTCCCGTAGTTCCGCATGGATCCTCGACCCGCATGAGGTATTCTCGAATCACGGTCCTGCATCACCGAAGTCTACCCCGCATCGGAGGCGCTTAACCTCCTAAACAAGTCAAGGCGAGTGGTACAATACCAAGATAAAGGCTGATAGTCAAACAACTTAAGCGCAGTCGAAGGGAAAACCCCCTTTACACAACCATCACAAGATACTAACACACGTAGAATCCTAGCATGTTTACTTATCAAATCAACAAGAAAGTATTACAAGGCTATCACAAACCAACACAATCAAGTTATACACACAAGGCACTTTCTACTATATGATTAACAAGATCGGTTTTTATCCCCAAGGTACTTCATACATTAACTCTTTAAAAAGATACGCATTTCACAAAAGTCACACAATACCCTTAGTATATAAAAATAGAGTGATCAGTCTTTTTAAGTAAACTAAAACACTTACCTTTGTAAAATCAAGTAACGACATTATTTTCCAAACGCCCAAGTTTGCCTAATTTCAAATGTTCACGCTTCTTATTTTAGAAAGGTTTCAGTAGTTCATAGTCTTATTCATTTAAGAATATAATTCTCTTTAAACAACTGAGAAACATAAGCCTTATGCGAGTAGGATATTCTTGTTTATAACAATCTTATTACAAGAACCATGATCTAGGAAATATCATTTTGTCTCATCTTAGCTTCTATGCAGATGGAAGTTTCACCGGTTTTAATAATACTTAATTATTCAAAACATTTCCTTTATTAACGCCGCAGCTGGTTTGTCGATACACATGCCGATTTCCAAAATCAAGAAACGTTTCTGCCGCTATACCTAACTTCCCATAAAGCTAGTATAACTCTTAAGTTTTCAAAACCAAGTATTACTCTTCTTTCAAAATGATTCAAAAATCTTTGAAATACTTCAAGTTCTTTATTATCGATAACAAGCCGCTTATAGTTCACATCGCTACCTTTTAAAACCACAAAGTATTTTCACCGACATAAAGTCGTTATAACCAACTTCCCATAAAGTCGTTATAACACTTTATGTTTTAAACCAATCAAATACATTTAGCACATGTACGCTCACCGCATTAAATAGTTCACACATATCATGCTAGAAGAGATAGGAAGAGGTCACATACCTCGCGACGAGTATCGACTAATAGCAAAACGCCCAAGTACTTCCAACCGCTTGGCTACTCCTTAAGCCAAGTAGATCGCGCCACACACAGTACTTCAACCTATAAGGCCACAAGGCGCTTATTAATATTTAGATCTCCTCGTAGAACATTCTACGTAAAAATACGCAAAGACTCTCCCGCAACAACAGAAATCTCCTCCTCTATCTGGCCGCTACCAAGCCAACCGCGGGTTATACGCCTAATCCGACGTACAATTCTACCTCCCGTAAAAGCTACACAAGTCTCATCAGAATACACCCTATGTAATTACGTCAAAGACTCTTCTTTCGAAAGGTTTCTTATTATTCAAAGCTTAAGTCCAAAGACATTGCCGATAACAACGCTCAGTTCTATATATAGTATACTTCAACTATATAGTCTAACAATCGTAATTTCCAATTACAATAGGGACAAGATATTTACCTCGATAAGCCCATAATTATCCAAGTAGAAATGTCGATCCCGGGCAACGCTTAGCTCCAACTCCGAGCGCCCAACCCGCCTCCAAACCACCCTTAGAAGTTCTAACCAACTTCTACATACTACTCCAACTAACTATGGAGATTTTCCTGTGGTTTCGGTTTGTGACTAACGGGAAGTATAATAGTATTACGGGATTTTCAGATAGGTATAACCTTAGAATACTACAAGGTATATGGCTAAGGTAATTGGGCATTATAACAATACTTTGAGAGTATTTCTACCAAGAGTGGTATTTATACGAGACAACACCACAAGTGTATACCCTCGCCTACCCCACTGTGGGGTACTCGGCCAAGTGGGAGAACTCTCGCCACAAGGCCTCACAAAGGAGGATGAGAACACTACCTGGGAGGGAGGATTTTAACACTTAGGAAATTTAGGAACGGATGAAGAAGTCTTCCAGCGGGTATTTATAGCACAAGCCAAGGCCAATCAATGGCCAAGATCTAGCCAAGTGCTATGCAAGTGTAGGGCCAAGATCATGCCAAGTACACCTTATCCATCTACCACACCAACCAACACAAAATATCCTACCAACTCCCACTAGCCCAAATCGTCCAATCCGCCACATCTCTCTTCCAATGTGAGGGTGACACATGTCACCCTCCCGTTGGTCCAAAATGTTTCGTCTCTCGGAAAAATCCGCAAAAAATAATAAATGACATAGCCGGAATTTTCCCTACGAAAGCTGTGGAAACGTTTCGTCGAAAAACGACTCTAATCGGGTGTTGTGCACAAATAAAAATCGGCCAAGCCAACTTTAAAGTTCAAACTTTTCTACGTACGTCCCCACGTACATACTCTGGAAAATACGGGGTATAACAATAAAAGTAATGCCTCCAAATCTTTAAGGCACGATTTACTGTTGCCGACTCTAAATCGTGAGTAGCGTAATTCCTTTCATGCTTCCGTAACCGCCGGGAAACATAGGCTCTAACCTTATCGTGTTGCGTCAGCACACAACCTAGCCCAAAACCCAAAGCGTTACAATAATAACCTAACCCTCTGGTCTCTCAGGAGGGGTTAGAACTGTAGTCGTGGTCAACTTATCTTCCAATAACTGGAAGCCTTTCTCATACTTTCGAAATATTCGGGGATATAATCTCAATTATGATTCCTATTTCCATCTCTCTGTTGCAACCAAACTTGGTCACTATACTTAGATTCGATTCCTTTGCTTGTCTCATGGCTAAGACTTCCTGCCAATCACAATTTAGTGGGAGACTTCCTTGACCTCGTCAAGTAGTAATCCTATTATTCTCTTCCAGCTCATAGAGCTTATAGTCAGGTGTTCAATCGTAATTTGTCACGACCACCCTCAAGCTCACGATCGTGCCCTACCTGGGCACCCTTACAGTATACATCGTAGAAAATCAGCGAACATACATGAAACTTATAAAATAAAACAATGTAGAAACAACAAAGTTAGCCGATGTGGCTACCTTCCGACATATATATACAACCAAGCAGCTTCCTTTCCTTTACTGCATCGACCCACACATACGTGACTCATGCACTTCTAAGAGTTTTAACATAACAATCACTGTGGACAGGGCCCCGCCATACCCTCGAATATACATGAATCTACAACCTCAGGAAACTGCATCAAGAGATAAGCCTGTATCAAATGGAGCTTTTTCCCAAAATCAACCAGATCCTAAGAGCAAGTGATCACCAACTCGCACCTAATACCGGCATTTAACGCAACCCCCGGGGGTCAGCATAACAAAAATTTAATATGGAATGTAAATAAAGTACAAGAAATAGATCATAATCATAAAAAGGATGACAGGGCAAGTATAAAAGAAGTACATACCGATCCTCGCCATGTCATTACCACTTATGAACTTAATCGCATATTATCTTTTCCACATTTTCAATAAAAGTTATAGTCACTTTATTACGCATATACTTGGGAAAAATCACAAGTTCATTACCATATAACTTACTTATCTTTCATACATAATCCGCCCTTTACGAGGGACACAAATACTACCCGCCAACTGGGACGCGATCAAGTCACACAAATATCAAAGCGCGTCTGCGGAATCCCCATCACCGCGCATACTATAAGTGTAAAATATAACCACGTGACGCGCCTGGCATCCCACTCACCGCTTGCATACATACATAATACATATATATATCTCTCGCCTGGAATCCCACATCACTACCGATACCGTAGGTGTAATATATACAATATATATATATATATATATATATATATATATATAACGCGTCGCATGCCCTAATCCTCATCGATAAGCATGGCCATAACGCGCCCTCTCGCATCCTCATCGAGGTGCAGTCTTCACGGGAGCTAGACCATGGAGTAGTAATATAACATGCCCCTAATCCTCATCGTGGGTACATGTCTTCACGGGAGATAGCCCATGGAGTAATAATCGCATATAGTACGGTCGCATGCCCTAATCCTCATCGATAAGCATGGCCACGGGTAATAAACAAATCCAGAATCTAACCCGCCTCCGTCACATGCCCCTAATCCCACATCGTATAAGCATGTCCAAGGATCAATCATAATGGAAGCATACCCGCGGAATCCCACATCACCGCTTGCACATCCAAGTAAACTTACAACAAGACAGTCGGCCCTCCAACTGAGAGTCACGACAACGTAAACATATAATACTTGCACTCAAAGCTATCACAAGCAAACATAGGCAAGTTCATTAAACCTTTAGACCTCCATTTTTATAAACTCATGGCACTTTCGTTTCACACATAAAAATCCGAGAATTTAACCCCAAGTACTACGTACTTCCATTCTTTTCAAAAGATTCCTTTTCATATAAAACCCCGAGATACTAACACCCGTAGTATCAAGGCTTGTGTACATTTCTCATAAGTCACTATACTTTAGAAATACATTTCTCGGCTTCTAAATCAAGTGACCCTTACTTTAAAGTTTTAAGCAAGTGATACCTTTAAATCAAATTGCCCTTCCTTAAATCAAGTTATTTCTTTGCTTACCTTATTATAGAAAACTATTCTCTTAACCTTTTATAAAGTCGTTATAACCAACTTCCCATAAAGCCGTTATAACCCTTTATGGTTTTAGACAAACTCATTCCTTTTATAACCAAGAAACTTATACTTTTTAAAACCAAGTATTAAATACTTTCAAATCAATTCTCTTAACTTTTAAAATACAATTAGTCTCTTAACTTTTAAGAAAACAAGTTTCTTAACTTTAGAAATCAAGTCTTTCCAAATCGAGTATTCTATACTTGTAAATCAATTCATTTCTTCATATAAGAATCAAGTCTCCTAACTTGAAAAATAAAGTCTCTTAACTTTTAAGAATTTGAGATCCATAGCCTTAAAACTTCATACGTAAATTCTTATAAGTTAAGTAACATATACTTTGATGCGTTGTGAATAAGTTATACTTATTTATAACGATCTTATTCAAGTAGCCCTGATCTAGAAAATGTAATACAATTTTGTCTTATCTTAGCTTCTATGCAGATGGAGAATTCTACTCATTTTAACATAATTGATTGTCATTACATTTTCCTTTATTAACGCTGCAATGGCTTGCTCGATACTTATTCTCATTCGTGCCATAAATTAGCCAAGTCAACTTGGCTCCAAAGTACCTCCTAACGACTCTTACCAACATCCCCTATAAGACTCGGTAAGGACTTAGGATAACCTTGACAAAAACTTTACATAGAGTAAATCACACACATACCTCTTAAATTCTAAGAGTAGAAGGAAACATGAAATAATACCACATGTTTATTCCATACATAGAATCATGCCAAAGGAAGGAAGAGGTTCACATACCTCGCGACGATTATCGACAAGTAGAAAAATGCTCCAAAGTACTTCAACCTTGATAGCTATTCCATCCTTCAAGTAGGATACGCTATATGTCACGACCCGACCCCGGGCCGCGACTGGTGCCCTACCTGGGCACCCTTATAATCATACAACATAATAAACTGCGGAAGATAAATAACACTCTTTTTAAAAACTAAGGCTGCCGATAAGGCCGCCATAACATAAAAATTACCCAAAGTGGTCTACACTGCTTAACAATGTAAAGAAACTCTAGCCACCCAAATTTACGTATTTAATACGCACTTAAGATTTGAACGAATACTATGACGACAAGGCCCCGCCGCACTTCAATATACATAAACATGACAACTCCGAACATCGAGCCATCTCAAAATGTTGAACTGTGATCCTAAGCTCATGGATCCACAATCGCGCATCTAAACTCGCGGACATGAACGCAGCTTCAAGGGGTCGATAACAAAAATTTAATATGGAACGGAAAATAAGGTACAAGAAACAAATCATAATCAGCATAAAAGAATGACAGTGGCAAGTATAAAAAGGGTACATACTGATCCTACCGTGTCATTACCATCTCATGAACTTAATCGCACATCATTATCTTTTCCATTCCATTAAGAGTTATAGCCAAATCTTACGTAAATACTTAGGAGAAATCATTAAGTTCATTACCGTATAACTTACTTATCTTTCATAACATAATCCGCCCTTGCTGAGGGGCACATATACTACCCTACCTAACTGGGACGCGATCAAATCACACAAATATCAAAGTGTGCCCGTGGAATCCCCATCATCGCCGATACCATAAGTGTAACATATAACCACGTGACGCGCTCGTGGCATCCCACCTCACCGCTTCGCGCATACATACACAATACATATATATATCTCCCGCCCGTGAATCCCACATCATCGCCGACACCGTAGTGTAACATATAACCACGTGACGCGCCGCGGCATCCCACGCCACCGCCGCGCATACATATACAACACACACATATATATATAACGTGGCTTCATGCCCCTAATCCTCATCGTATAAGCATGGCCATAACGCGCTCTCTGCATCCTCATCGAGGCGCAGTATTCATCGAGCTAACCCACGGAGTAATAATGTAACACGCCCTAATCCTCATCGTGGTACATGTCTTCACGGGAGCTAGCCCATGGAGTAATAATCGCATAGCACGGTCGCATGCCCCTAATCCTCATCGATAAGCATGACCACGGGTAATAAAACAACCGAATATAACCCGCCTCCCGGTCACATGCCCCTAATCCCACATCGTATAAGATGTCCAAGGATCAATCATAATGGAAGCATACCCGTGGAATCCCACATCACCGCTTGCACGCCCAAGCAAACTTACAACAAGACAGCCGACCCTCCAACTGAGAGTCACGACAACGTAAACATATAATACTTGCACTCAAAGCTATCACAAGAAAACATAGGAAAGTTCATTAAACCTTTAGACTTCCATTTTTATAAACTCATGGTACTTTCGTTTCACACATAAAAATCCGGGAATTTAACCCAAAGTACTACGTACTTCCATTCATTTCAAAAGGTTCCTTTTCATATAAAACCCCAAGATACTAACACCCGTAGTATCAAGGCTTGTTTACATTTCACATAAGGCACTACACTTTTAAAACCAAGTATCATATACTTTCAAATCAATATTCTTAACTTCCAAAATACTTCAAGTCTCTTAACTTAGAAATCAAGTTTCTTAACTTTTAAATCTCAAGTAACTCACACCTTTTAAAACAAGTTACTTCCCTTAAATCGTGTCATTTCTTCCTTTAAGAATCAAGTTTCATTACTAGAAAATAAAGTCTCTCAACCTTTTAGGAGTCAAAGGTTCATAGTCTTAAAACTTCATAACGTAAATTCTTTAAGTGAAGTACATATTCCTTATGTGTGTGAGTAGATTATACTTGTTTATAACGATCTTATTAAAGCAGCCATGATCTAGAAAATGTAATACCATTTTGTCTTATCTTAGCTTCTATGCAGATGGAGAATTCTACTTGTTTTAATATAATTTATCGTCATTACATTTTCCTTTATTAACGCTGCAATGGCTTGTTCGATATTTATTCTCATTCGTGCCGTAAATTAGCCAAGTCAACTTGGCTCCAAATACCTCCTAACGACTCTTACCAACATCCCCCATAAGACTTGGTAAGAATTTAGGATAACTTAGACATAACCCTTACGTAGAGTAAATCAACATACATACTTCTTAACTTCTAAGAGTAGAAGGAATCATGAAATAATACCACGTGTATATTCCATACATAGAATCATGTCTAAAGAAGGAAGAGGTTCACATACCTCGCGACGATTATCGACAAGTAGCAAAATGCTCCAAAGTACTTCAACTTTGATAGCTATTCCATCATTCAAGTAGAATACGCTATACTAGTACTTCCACCTATAATGGCCATAATATGTCCATTAACCTCTAGCTTCGAACGTAGAATATTCTAAGTGCAAAGTCACTAAATTCTACGGAAAATCGGACAGCACTTCCTTTGTTTCTACACACTTTGCCACCTTTTTCAAGGCCGAATACAATAACCAAACACGCCACATTTAAGGCCCAACAATTCAGCTAACCAAAGGGGATTACACGCCTTAACAGGAGGTGTAAAATTCTGCCCCACAAATTAATATGAAACTAGTTCCATAATTAAAGCCATTCTTGACTAAACATATACAACAACACAAAGTCTTTTCCAATTCTTTTCCAATCCAACTTCTTAGGTCTAACATGTTATATAGTCATAAACAACTTCAACAACTACAATTTCCTTCAATATATAACATGTGACGACTTATACTTATAATCAACTTGAATTGTAATCTCAAGGCTAAACATACTAGTTTTCGGATTAGGGTTCCAATATCCATAACACTTATCAACTTCATAATATATATATCTCATACTTGCTAATATCCATAGCTACAACAATAAGTAATCTCAATTACTAAAACGACAAGAATTTTACCTTTACAATCCCTTATAATTTCCAAGATTCAATGTCGCTCCTTAGCAATTCTTAGCTCCTTTCCTTTACGCTTCAATCCGCTATTTGAAGCCTTTAGAAGCTCACAACCAACTTATCTTCCATTTCCAATCAAAACCTATGAAGATGCCTTAGGTTTTCGCCTTGCGACTAACGTGAAAACGCCATTTTTCCGAAATCTTTCTATTGAGATATCCTTACAATACCCTTAGGGACCTTGGGTTAAAGTCTTGTGGCTAATGGATCAAAACTACAAAATTTTTGTGTGGGATAATTACCAAACCCGAGAGCTCTTATGAACATACACAAGGTCTCTAAATTTTCTAAGTGTTAAAAGAGCTAGTATTGCACTAGTTATGTATATATAATACAATGGAGGGTCTAGATTACAACACATGTTAAATTTGGAGGGAAGAGATCAAGCTGCCGCCTCGACTAGTCAACAATGTCAAGCTCTATAATTAGCAAGACTTGGTCTTCTACCATGGTCAATGACCATAATACCCTTGCATAAATTCGACCAAGCCATGTGAGGGGGGAGCCACGTGTCGCCCTCTCATTCGTCCATAAAATTCAGAACCTCGCGGGCCCCACAAACGTGAAATTTCTGTGGGCCCCACATGACCAAATCCGTAAAAATAAATTTCCATAATGATAATAAGTTCTATCCTCTTCAATTAATGCATTTTGAGAATCCAATTCTCCTCAACGAACATTTCTCCTTTCCGATGTTCTAAGATTTTCCGCCTAAAAACAATTCTTCCTTTCATACCAATTTCAAGTCTTGTGTTCCTTACTTACATTCTCTTAAACATGTCCTTGAATTACGGGGTGTAACACTATACTTAGTACTTCAACCTAAAATAGTCACAATACGTCCATTAACCTCTTACTTCAAACGTAGAATATTCTAAGTGCTAAGTCACTAAATTCTACGGAAAATCGGACAACACCTCCTTTGTTTCTACTTACTTTGCCACCTTTTCAAGGCCGAATTCAATAACCAAACACGCCACATTTAAGGCCCAATCAACACAATTAATCAATAGGGGATTACACGCCTACTAGACGTGTAAAATTCCGCCCCACAATTGATATCAACTAATACAAACTACTAGGCCAAATTCGGCAACAATGAGATACAACACTACCAATTCTTATCCAATTTCCTTTTCAATCCAAGTTGTTAGCATAACATGATATTAAGTCGCAATCGATTATAACTACTATAATCTTCAAGTAAGTAACATGCGACGATTCTAAATACGACCAAATTGTAATCCAACTTCAAATGGCTAATATGTCATTTCGGATTTTAGGCTACAACAATCCATAACACTTATAAGACTTCAACACATATACTTCATGCTAGCAAAAATGTAAAGCTAACAACAATACATAATCTTGTAACACTTAAGAGCCAAGATTATTACCTCAACGATTCTTAGTCCAACTCCACCCAAGTCGCCCTTAGCACTTAGAGCTTCTTCTAGACACTTCAATCCACCACTTGAGACCCTTAGAATATCACAAACCACTTCCCTTAAAACTTCCAATCAAAACCTAGAAAAGCAACTAGGTTTTCATCTTGCGACTAATACGAAACTATCTTTTCCGGATTTTTCTATTGAGATACCCTTACAATACACTTAGGAACCTTGGTTTAAAGTGGGAAGATTATTGGACAACAAACAAATTTTTTTCCTTTTCTATTTGCTAGAACCCGAGAGCACATTGCTCTTGTTCTTCAAATTCTCTTGAAAATTTGGCTAAGTGTGGACTTGTCTCACTACTAGTAGTATTATATAGTAACATGGAGGGTTGAGATTAGCACAAATGTGTGGTTTGGATGAAGTTCTTCTAAATATCAAGCTAGTGGTCCCATTGACTAAGTCAAACATGTCAAGCTTTACTACTTGCAAGACTTGTCTTCCTAACAAGAGTCAAATGACCCTTGTGCCCATGTAATTTCGTCCAAGACATCTTATAAGGGGGGGTGACACGTGTCGCCCATCCATTAGTCACAATATTACGTTTTCCGACAAATTCCATAATTCCGATAAATTTTTACAAGTCTCTAATCTTAACATTTGGGATTCTTACGTACGTTCTTAAAACATGTCCTGTAAATATGGGGTGTAACATTCTTCCCCCCTTAGAAACATTCGTCCCCGAATGTTCTTTCGGAGTCAAACTTATAATTAGCGACATAGTTTCCTTTCACAACCCCGACATACCAACAATGCCACACATGGCCCTAATACCTCGCACACGCATAACTGTCCATCATAAGCCCAAAAGAGATTATCTTTTCGTACTTCCAACTCCTTCTAACATATACATAGTCTCAATATAATCTGTTCATGACACTTAAACATACCACAACTTTATCATGCATACAAGTTCTAAAGGGCCAAAGACATACCGAAATCATATAGGCGGTTCAAAGTGGCCGCTAAAATCGGGAACTTCCACCACGACTGGCACTACGGCACGGCATAAACATCCCGCCTAGCTATGGAAGGCGAAGAACCCACAATCGATCCAAAGAGATCGCGCTTATCCCACCATTGCCACCTCGGTCGGACAGCTCTCACGAATGGCCCTGGCCGCAAGCATAACAAGCCGTCCAAGAGTACGACACTCCCAAAATGGAATCTACTACGCGACTACACGGGCAAAGGTGGCTTCCATCGCTACTATTCTCGAACATCTCGCGAACTCAGAGCTCTCGAGCCCCGACCGCTTCTCAATATTCCCGCATCAAACCTCCGCCGTAATACCGGAAGGAGCACTCAGGTTCTGAAATGTGGACTCATTTCGCCGAGGCCGCCCGCCTCGCGACTGTCCCGAACCTCATGTCCCGCCTCTGGTTGTCCCGAGTCTAGCCGACTCTCTCTCTCGCCCTCTATCCTCGCGCATAAGCTCGCATCTCCGCAATATCCATACCGGCCAAGCGGCCACTCCTGCATGCAGAATCATATAATGGTTCAGCCCCATCACATAGCGGTAAACTCGCCCGCCATATCAGCCACAATAGTGGCGATACCGCCAACGAGTCAAACTCGTGTTGTATTCTCGATGGTCCTCCCATTCTCGCCTCAATGACAAGAACCTATCAACACGGGCTCTCCTCATTTCGTGAGGCAAAAGTGATCAAGAAAGGCCTCCGTGAACTCATCCCAAATCGCCGACGAGCACCCACACCTCTCGACAGCTCCCAAGACTCAAACCAGCCAACGCAATATCGCAGAATCCTGTAGAAGCTAACACAATCGACTGCCTCCGAGGCCCTAAGCACTGCATAGTCCGTCAGAGTCGAACGAACTTCGAGGATCATCCTCGATCTCGAACCATAATACTCGTGGACTACAACCTAAAATCCCGAATCCTCAAACCGCTTGTGGTTAGCTACCTACCACTATGCTAGTCAATAGTCCGATTTGCTCCATAATCTCTAAATCGCTCGTCATGGAATCGAGGCTCGCATCGAACCTCGAGTTACGCCGCCCCGGCCTTCTAATACCGGCGTGGCTGATCTCGCCGACCGCCTACTACCTCGCATAGTCCAGGCCCGAGTCCCGTAACCTCTCGCACCACTAGCAACTCCTCGCCGCCGCTTGCCC
The DNA here is from genome assembly GCA_029844215.1 of Przewalskia tangutica. Lineage (NCBI taxonomy): Eukaryota > Viridiplantae > Streptophyta > Magnoliopsida > Solanales > Solanaceae > Przewalskia > Przewalskia tangutica. The sequence goes on along the minus strand of CM056729.1, from coordinate 79,289,483 downwards.
TTCGTTCTCGGTCGCCTCCGTGAAGGCATAATCAACATAAGAAGGGGTCGCAGAGGATTCAACCTACTAGACATCTCTATCGCACGATCTCAAAGAGAGAAGAATGGAAACTAATCCTAAATGTCCCGCAAATTCTCCTCGACATAGATGGTGCACAACACACCGATAATCAAGACTCTACTAGACACGGTCAGACACTTTCCGAGGACTAATCGCTCGATACCACTTTTGTCACGACCCGACCCTGCTCGCGATCGTGCCCTACCCGGGCACCTTACAGTATACATCGTAGAAAATCAGCGAACATACATGAAACTTATAAAATAAAACAACAATGTAAAACAACAAAGTTAGCCGATAGGCTACCTTTCCCGACATATATATACAACCAAGCTAGCTTCTCTTTCCTTTACAGATCGACCCACAATATGTGACTACGCACTTAAGAGTTTTAACATAATAACAAGTGGGAAAGGCTCCCGCCATACCCTCGAATATACATGAATCTACAACCTCGTGGGAAACTGCACTAAGAGATAAGCCTCCGAGCAAATGGAGCTTTTTCCCAAAATCAACCGAGATTCTAAGAGCAAGGATCACCAACTCGGCACCTAATACCGCGGCATGAACGCAGCCTCCGGCGGGGTCAAGACAACAGTACCGAATACGAATGTAAATAAAGTAAGAAATGATCATAATCAGATAAAGGATGACGATGACAGGGCAAGTATAAAAGAAGTATATACCGATCCTCGCCATGTCATTACCACTTATGAACTTAATCGCATCTTATTATCTTTTCCACATTTTCAATAAAAGTTATAGTCACTTTCTTACGCATATACTTGGGAAAATCGCCAAGTTTATTACCATATAACTTACTTATCTTTCATACATAATCCGCCCTTACGAGGGACGCAAATACTACCCTACCAACTGGGACGCGATCAAGTCACACAAATATCAAAGCGCTCCCGTGAATCCCCATCACCGCCGATACTATAAGTGTAAAATATAACCACGTGACGCGCCTGCGGCATCCCACTCACCGCTTACGCACGATACACAATACATATATATATCTCCCGCCTGTGGAATCCCACATCATCGCGACCGTAGGTGTAACATATATACAACACACACATATATATATATATATATATATATATATATATATATATATATATAACGCGTCGCATGCCCTAATCCTCATCGTATAAGCACGGCCATAACGTGCCTCTGCATCCTCATCGTAGGTGCAGTCTTCACGGGAGCTAGCCCATGGAGTAGTAATATAACATGCCCCTAATCCTTCATCGCGGTACATGTCTTCGCCGAGCTAGCCCATGGAGTAATAATCGTGACATAGCACGGTCGCACGCCTAATCCTCATCGATAAGTACGCCACGGGTAATAAAACAAATTCGAATCTAACCCGCCTCGGTCACATGCCCCTAATCCCACATCGATAAGCATGTCCAAGGATCAATCATAATGGAAGCATATCCGTGGAATCCCACATCACCGCTTGCAGACGCCCAAGTAAACTTACAACAAGACAAATGCCCTCCAACTGAGAGTCACGACAACGTAAACATATAATACTTGCACTCAAAGCTATCACAAGCAAACATAGGCAAGTTCATTAAACCTTTAGACCTCCATTTTTATAAACTCATGGAACTTTCGTTTCACACATAAAAATCCGGGAATTTAACCCCAAGTACTACGTACTTCCATTCTTTTCAAAAGATTCCTTTTCATATAAAACCCCGAGATACTAACACCCATAGTATCAAGGCTTGTGTACATTTCTCATAAGTCACTATACTTTAGAAATACATTTCTCGGCTTCTAAATCAAGTGACCCTTACTTTAAAGCTTTAAGCAAGTGATACCTTTAAATCAAATTGCCCTTCCTTAAATCAAGTTATTTCTTTGCTTACCTTATTAGAGAAAACTATTCTCTTAACCTTCCATAAAGCCATTATAACCAACTTCCCATAAAGCCGTTATAACCCTTTATGATTTTAGACAAACTCATTCCTTTTATAACCAAGAGACTTATACTTTTTAAAACCAAGTATTAAATACTTTCAAATCAATTCTCTTAACTTTTAAAATACAATTAGTCTCTTAAATTTTAAGAAAACAAGTTTCTTAACTTTAGAAATCAAGTCTTTCCAAATCGAGTATTCTATACTTGTAATTCAATTCATTTCTTCCTTTAAGAATCAAGTCTCCTAACTTGAAAAATAAAGTCTCTTAACTTTTAAGAATTTGAGATCCATAGCCTTAAAACTTCATACGTAAATTCTTTAAGTGAAGTACATATGCCTTATGTGTGTGAGTAGATTATACTTGTTTATAACGATCTTATTCAAGTAGCCATGATCTAGAAAATGTAATACAATTTTGTCTTATCTTAGCTTTTATGCAGATGGAGAATTCTACTCATTTTAACATAATTGATTGTCATTACAGTTTCCTCTATTAAAGCTGCAATGGCTTGCTCGATACTTATTCTCATTCGTGCCATAAATTAGCCAAGTCAACTTGGCTCCAAAGTACCTCCTAACGACTCTTACCAACATCCCCCATAAGACTTGTAAGACTTAGAAAACCTTGACATAAACTTTACATAGAGTAAATCACACACATACCTCTTAACTTGTAAGAGTAGAAGGAAACATGAAATAATACCACATGTATATTCCATACATATAATCATGCCAAAGGAAGGAAGAGGTTCACATACCTCGCGACGATTATCGACAAGTAGCAAAATGCTCCAAAGTACTTCAACCTTGATAGCTATTCCATCCTTCAAGTAGGATACACTATACTTAGTACTTCAACCTAAAATGGTCACAATACGTCCATTAACCTCTTACTTCAAACGTAGAATATTCTAAGTGCTAAGTCACTAAATTCTACGAAAATCTGGACAAAGACCTCCTTTGTTTCTACTTACTTTGCCACCTTTTCAAGGCCGAATTCAATAACCAAACACGCCACATTTAAGGCCCAATCAACACAATTAATCAATAGGATTACACGCCTACTAGACGGTAAAATTCCCCACAATTGATATCAACTAATACAAACTACTAGGCCAAATTCGGCAACAATGAGATACAACACTACCAATTCTTATCCAATTTCCTTTTCAATCCAAGTTGTTAGCATAACATGATATTAAGTCGCAATCGATTATAACTACTATAATCTTCAAGTAAGTAACATGCGACGATTCTAAATACGACCAAATTGTAATCCAACTTGAAATGGCTAATATGTCATTTCGGATTTTAGGCTACAACAATCCATAACACTTATAAGACTTCAACACATATACTTCATGCTAGCAAAAATGTAAAGCTAACAACAATACAAAATCTTGTAACACTTAAGAGCCAAGATTATTACCTCAACGATTCTTAGTCCAACTCCAATTCCGAAGTCGCTCCTTAGCACTTAGAGCTTCTTCTAGACACTTCAATCCACCACTTGAGACCCTTAGAATATCACAAACCACTTCCCTTAAAACTTCCAATCAAAACCTAGAAAAGCAACTAGGTTTTCATCTTGCGACTAATACAAAAACTATCTTTTTTCGGGATTTTTCTATTGAGATACCCTTACAATACACTTAGGAACCTTGGTTTAAAGTGGGAAGATTATTGGACAACAAACAAATTTTTTTCCTTTTCTATTTGCTAGAACCCGAGAGCACATTGCTCTTGTTCTTCAAATTCTCTTAAAAATTTGGCTAAGTGTGGACTTGTCTCACTACTAGTAGTATTATATAGTAACATGGAGGGTTGATATTAGCACAAATGTGTGATTTGGATGAAGTTCTTCTAAATATCAAGCTAGTGGTCCCATTGACTAAGTCAAACATGTCAAGCTTTACTACTTGTAAGACTTGTCTTCCTAACAAGGGTCAAATTACCCTTGTGCCCATGTAATTTCGTCCAAGACATCTTATAAGGAGGGGTGACACGTGTCGCCCTCCCATTAGTCACAATATTACGTTTTCCGACAAATTCCATAATTCCGATAAATTTTTACAAGTCTCTAATCTTAACATTTGGGATTCTTACGTACGTTCTTAAAACATGTCCTGTAAATACGGGGTGTAACATAATTCATGGTATTACAATATCCAATGGCTTGTCAAGATTTCTTATATTTCGAGTGTCTACTCGTCTTTCCTTTATAATTTATTTCAAGTTGTCCTGGGGTCCCTTACCCCCCCCCCCCGTATTTTCCTACTATATGTTACACCCCGTAGTTCAAGGACATGTTTAAGAGAATGTATGTATGGAACACAAGACTTGAAAAGGGTACGAAAGGAAGAATTGTTTTTCCGACGGAAAATCTTCCGAACGTCGGAAAGGAGAAATGTTCGTTGGTGAGAATTAGATTCTCAAAATGCATTAATTGAAGAGTATGGAACTTATTATCATTATGGAAATTTATTTTTACGGATTTGGTCATGTCGGGCCCACGAGGGTTACGGAATTTTATGGACGAATGGGAGGGCGACACGTGCCCCCCCCACATGGCTTGGTCGAATTAATGCAAGGGAAAAATGGTCATTTGACCAAAGTTTAGATGACAAAGTCTTGCAAGCTAAGAGCTTGATATTGTTGACTAAGTCCAAGGGCCACTTGGCTTGATCTCTTCCCTCCAAACTTAACATGTGTTGTAATCTAGACCCTCCAATGTGTTATATATCATCCTAAGTAGCAAGACTTAGCTCACAACACTTAGAAAAATTTGAGAGACTTGTGTGTGCCATATGGGCTCTCGGCTTTGAGGCTTTTTGATCAAGAATTTTTTTCAATTGTTGTCCAATATTCACAAGACTTTAACCCAAGGTTCCTAGGGGTATTGTAAGGATATCTCAATGGAAAGATTTCGGAAAAAATGGCGTTTTCACGTTAGTCGCAAGGCGAAAACCTAAGGCATTTTCATAGGTTTTGATTGGAAATGGAAGAGAGGTTGGTTGTGAGCTTCTAAAGGCTTCAAATAGAGGATTGGAGCGTAAAGGAAAGGAGCTAAGAATTGCTAAGGAGCAACATTGAATCTTGGAAATTATAAGGGCTTGTAAAGGTAAAATTCTTGTCGTTTTAGTAATTAAAGATTTCTTATCATTGTAGTTATGGATATTAGCAAGCATGAGGTATATATTATTAAGTTTGATAAGCATATTGACTATTGGAACCCTAATCCGAAAACTAGTATGTTAGCCCTTAAGATTGTAATTCAATTTGGTTACTAGTTTAGTCGCCACATGTTATATAAAGAAGGAATTATAGTTGTTGAAGTTGTTTATGACTATATAACATGTTATACCTAAGAACTTGGATTGGAAAAGAATTGGAAAAGACTTTGAGTTGTTGTTTATATTAGCCGAGAATGGCTTTAAATTTGGAAATAGTTTCGTATTAATTTGTGGCGCAGAATTTTACACGTCCTGTTAAGGCGTGTAATCCCCTTTGGTTAGCTGAATTGTTGGGCCTTAAATGTGGCGTGTTTGGTTATTGAATTCGGCCTTGAAAAAGGTGGCAAAGTATGTAGAAACAAAGAAAGTGTTGTCCGATTTTCCGTAGAATTTAGTGACTTTGCACTTAGAATATTATACGTTCGAAGCTAGAGGTTAATGGACGTATTATGGCCATTTTAGGTTGAAGTACCAAGTATAGCGTATTCTACTTGAAGGATGGAATAGCTATCAAGGTTGAAGTACTTTGGAGCATTTTGCTATTTGTCGATAATCGTCGCGAGGTGTGTGAACCTCTTCCTTCTTTTGACATGATTCTATGTATGGAATATACATGTAGTACTATTTCATGATTTCTTCTACTCTTAGAAGTTAAGAGGTATGTATGTTGATTTACTCTACGTAAAGGTTATGTCTAAGTTATCCTAAGTTCTTACCAAGTCTTATGGACGCTGTAAGAGTCGCAGAGGTATTTGGAGCCAAGTTGACTTGGCTAAGTTACGGCACAAATGAGAATAAGTATCGAAAAAGCCACTGCAGCGTTAATAAAGGAAAATGTATTGACAATCAATTAAGTTAAAATGAGTAGAATTCTCCATCTGCATAGAAGCTAAGATAAGACAAAATTGTATTACATTTTCTAGATCTTGGCTACTTGATTAAGATCGTTATAAATAAGTATAACTTATTCACAACGCACCAAAGTATATGTTACTTAATTTAAAAGAGTTTACGTATGAAGTTTTAAGACTATGAACCTCAAATTCTTAAAAGGTTAAGAGACTTTATTTTTCAAGTTATGGGACTTGATTCTTAAAGGAAGAAATGAATTGATTTAAAAGTATAGAATACTTGATCTGGAAAGAATTGATTCCTTGCCATTTTAAAGATAAGAGACTTGATTTCTAAAGTTAAAGAAGCTTGATTTCAAAAGTTAAGAGACTTGAAGTATTTTGAAAGCTATGTGATTTGATTTGAAAATATAAGTCTCTTGGTTATAAAAGGAATGAATTTGTCTAAGACATAAAGAGTTATAACGGCTTTATGGGAAGTTGGTTATAACAACTTTATGGAAGATTAAAAGAATGGTTTTCTTCAAGAATGTAAGCAAAGAAATGATTTGAAATAAAGAATGGCAAATTGTTTTAAAGGTACCAATTGCTTAAGGTTTTAAAGAAAGAAGTCACTTGATTTGAAGCCTATAAATGTATTTCTAAAAAGTATCATGGACTTGTCTTGAAAAGTAGATATGACTTGATACTACTGCTATTAGTATCTTGGAAGTTTTATTTGAAAGAGAATCATTTTAAAGGAGTAGAGGCACGTAGTACGTCAAGTTAAATTCTGATTTTATAATGACATGTTAGTGCCTTAAGTAAACAAACGAGAGTGTATATGAACAAGATAATAAGAAGTTAGGGATTTCTTAACTTGCTTATGTAATGTATGATAAGTCAGGTGCTTATATTATGTATGGTGTCATGGTGCTTATGTTATGTATGATAAGTCAGAAGGCTTATGTTATGTATGATGTTTCAGAGTGCTTATGTTATGTATGATGTTTCTGCAGGGCTTATGTTATGTATGATGGTCGGTTGAGTTAGGTAAGAGTATAAACGGCGGTAAACCTCAAGACGTTATACCACCTTCTCCGTAAGAGTATAAATAAGCGGTAAACCCACAAGACGTTATACCACCCGCCTGTGGTAAGAGATAAACGGCGGGTAAACCCCAAGACGTTATACCACCTGCTCCGTGGATTTGCTACCCATGATGCGAGGAATACCTCACGCGAGTCCTTATGGGCTTACGCGGGTGAAATAGTCCCACGCGGGCGGGTACACTACGCGAGGAATACTCTACGCGTCCACAGGACCTACGCGGGTGAAATTGTCCTGCGAGTAGGATTGCTTAACGATATCATGCGCGGTGGCCCCGCTTGATCACGAGCCTCCTATTTTTACGCAGATACCTTACGGGCGTACTTATGTGATTTTATCGCCCCCAGATCGGGCCGGCCAAGATACCTTACGGGCGCACTTATGTGATTTTATCGCGTCCCGCATCGTCGCGCAGATACCTTCACGGGCGCACTTAGGTGATTTATCGCGCCCCGCATTGGGCCGACAAGATAGGCGCTCCTCCATAAAGGGACGGATTAGGTTATGCAAGATACGTAAGTTATATGTTTATGAACTTGATGAGTTTTCTAAGATGCACGTAAGAATTTGACTATACTCTTATGGAAAAACGGGAAAAGATAATAAGGTACGATTAAGTTCACGAGATGGAAATGACACGGTAGGATCCGGTATTTACCCTTTCTTTATACTTGCCTCGCCATTCTTTTGTACGCTTATGATTTGTTATCGCATCTTATTTTCCGCTCCATATTCGCACTGTTAGATCGACTTCTTCGGGGCCGCTCATGTCCGCAGTTTAGGTATTACGCTGTGGATCCGCGAGCTTAGGATCCTCGGTTCAAAGATTTCGAGATGGCTCCAATGTTCCGAGTTGTCATGGCTATGTATATTCAGTGGTACGCGGGCCTTGTCCCGCCATAGTATTTGTTCAAATCTTGAGGCCCGTATTCATCTCGGGCCGGATCAAGCCAGAGTTGTTTTTACATTGTTAAACAGCAGACTTTTCGTAATTTTTATGTTACGGCACTTTATCATTGGCCTTAGTTTTTTTTTTTTTTTTTAAAAAGAGTGTTATTTATCTTCCGCAGCTTTATTATTGTCAGATGAATGGCGGTGCCTGTGTAGGGCACCAGCCGCGCCCGGTCGGGTCGTGACAAAAAGTGGTATCGTGAGCGCTTAGTCCTCTGAAAGTGTCTACGCACCGCGTGTCTAGTAGAGTCTTGATTATCGCGTGTTGTACACCACATCTATAATCACGAGGTCGCATGACATTTAGGATTGGTTTCCATTCTTCTCACTCCGAGATCGTGCGATAGAGCCGTGTTGTTAGTGGTCGCCTCCCTAACGAAAGTTATGTTGATCAGAGCTACGAGAAAGGCAGCATGACCGAAGCGACTATGGATTGCGATCCGTGTTAGTAATGATTATAGTATAGTTGGTATTATGACATACAGCTATACGGAGTTATGTATGAGGGTCAGACGCGTGTTGCCTAGAATGATTTTAGATTACCAAGAGTTGGTAAAGACTAACTAGATACCAGGAAGGTATGGAACAGTTGATGAATTCTCGCCAAGGTCTTGTGTTTTATTTTGAGATAATTGGGAAGGGATGAGCTGTCTGATTGGGAAGTGAATCCTTAAGAAGTCATGTTAAGAAACCTAATGGAATACCATGTTAATATATTAAGCTATGTGGTAGGCTTAAGAGAATTGTACGGATGAGGTTCGTATAGAGTAAGTAATGGTTGTGACCGAGACAACATGATTATGGTATTATGAGAAGTTATCATTCGCTACGGGGACCGTAAGGTAGGCTTGGAGCATGGAAATTTCGAGCCTAAGAATGTTGATGATCACGAGACCTTAGATGTACAAGGTCTTCTGCAGAAAGATTTATTATAGACCAAGAATAAGAGTTGTCACGACGCTGGACGGGCGAGGACCTATCATGGTCGCCCATAGCCCAAATGGAGTAGATCAGTTGGTAGTAGTTCCGCCACGCGACAGTGGTCACGAGGGTGCAAGGCCCAAGTCTAGTTAATTGTTTTACGTTCGTGGACGCGCTCCACCAAACCAGGTCAGAGAGCCGAAATGGCCTTATGTTGTTTAAAAGAGTGACTCCAAAAGATCAAAGTAATCGGTATGGGGGTTATGTATGTATGCTACTATGAGTTGGAAGTACGGAAATAGTGCGACCAGTAAGAAGGATAGCAACCAAGTGTAAAGGAATAGAGCCTGAATGCATAAGAACCTTTTAAGGTAACTACACCCGTGAGTGTTTGGGGTGGTAGCCGAATGTATACGAGATTTGCCTGATTTATACAATGCCGACCCTAGTAGACCTAGTAGAGATGATTATGACGGACTTTGAGGTCATTATGAGTATGGACTAGTTGGCTTCGTGAGTACCAAGGTTGACATCTTAGTATAAATATTGTTATGTGGTCGGGTGGCATATGCTGTGTAAGGCGGTGTAGTAAAAGGAGACTATGTCGCGCCTAATTAGATCGATCGAAAGAACATTCGAGGACGAATGTTTCTGGGGGAAGAATGTTACACCCCGTAGTTCAAGGACATGTATAAGAGAATGTATGTAAGGAACACAAGACTTGAAAAGTGGTACGAAGTGAAGAATTGTTTTTCCGACGAAAATCTTCCGAACGCTTCTGAAAGCGAGAAATGTTCGCTGGTGAGAATTAGATTCTCAAAATGCATTAATTGAAGAGTATGGAACTTATTATCATTATGGAAATTTATTTTTACGGATTTATCATGGGGCCCACCCGAGGAATTTTACGTTTTGTGGGGCCCACGAGGGTTACGGAATTTTATGGACGAATGGGAGGGAGACATGTGGCACCCCCCCCCACATGGCTTGGTCGAATTAATGCAAGGGAAAAATGGTCATTTGACCAAAGTTTAGATGACAAAGTCTTGCAAGCTAAGAGCTTGATATTGTTGACTAAGTCCAAGGGCCACTTGGCTTGATCTCTTCCCTCCAAACTTAACATGTGTTGTAATCTAGACCCTCCAATGTGTTATATATCATCCTAAGTAGCAAGACTTAGCTCACAACACTTAGAAAAATTTGAGAGACTCAGGCGCGCCATACGGGCTCTCATTGAGGCTTTTTGATCAAGAATTTTTTTCAATTGTTGTCCAATATTCACAAGACTTTAACCCAAGGTTCCTAGGGGTATTGTAAGGATATCTCAATGGAAAGATTTCGGAAAAAACGGCGTTTTCACGTTAGTCGCAAGGCGAAAACCTAAGGCATTTTCATAGGTTTTGATTGGAAATGGAAGAGAGGTTGGTTGTGAGCTTCTAAAGGCTTCAAATAGAGGATTGGAGCGTAAATGAAAGGAGCTAAGAATTGCTAAGGAGCGACATTGAATCTTGGAAATTATAAGGGCTTGTAAAGGTAAAATTCTTGTCGTTTTAGTAATTAAAGATTTCTTATCATCAGAAGTTATGGATATTAGCAAGCATGAGGTATATATTATTAAGTTTGATAAGCATATTGACTATTGGAACCCTAATCCGAAAACTAGTATGTTAGCCCTTAAGATTGTAATTCAATTTGGTTACTAGTTTAGTCGCCACATGTTATATAAAGAAGGAATTATAGTTGTTGAAGTTGTTTATGACTATATAACATGTTAGACCTAAGAACTTGGATTGGAAAAGAATTGGAAAAGACTTTGAGTTGTTGTTTATATTAGCCGAGAATGGCTTTAAATTTGGAACTAGTTTCGTATTAATTTGTGGGGCAGAATTTTACACGTCCTATTAAGGCGTGTAATCCCCTTTGATTAGCTGAATTGTTGGGCCTTAAATGTGGCGTGTTTGGTTATTGAATTCGGCCTTGAAAAAGGTGGCAAAGTATGTAGAAACAAAGAAAGTGTTGTCCGATTTTCCGTAGAATTTAGTGACTTTGCACTTAGAATATTATACGCTCGTTTAGAGGTTAATGGACGATATGGCCATTTTAGGTCAAGTACCAAGTATAGCGATTCTACTCAAGGATGGAATAGCTATCAAGGTTGAAGTACTTTGGAGCATTTTGCTATTTGTCGATAATCGTCGCGAGGTATGTGAACCTCTTCCTTCTTTTGACATGATTCTATGTATGGAATATACATGTAGTACTATTTCATGATTTCTTCTACTCTTAGAAGTTAAGAGGTATGTATGTTGATTTACTCTACGTAAAGGTTATGTCTAAGTTATCCTAAGTTCTTACCAAGTCTTATGGGGACGCTGTAAGAGTCGTTAGAGGTATTCGAGCTGTTGACTTGGCTAAGTTACGCGACAAATGAGAATAAGTATCGAACAAGCCAATGCAGCTAATAAAGGAAAATGTATTGACAATCAATTAAGTTAAAATGAGTAGAATTCTCCATCCGCATGAAGCTAAGATAAGACAAAATTGTATTACATTTTCTAGATCATGGCTACTTGATTAAGATCGTTATAAATAAGTATAACTTATTCACAACGCACCAAAGTATATGTTACTTAATTTAAAAGAGTTTACGATTGAAGTTTTAAGACTATGAACCTCAAATTCTAAAAGGTTAAGAGACTTTATTTTTCAAGTTATGGACTTGATTCTTAAAGGAAGAAATGAATTGATTTAAAAGTATAGAATACTTGATCCGAAAGAATTGATTCCTTGCCATTTTAAAGATAAGAGACTTGATTTCTAAAGTTAAAGAAGCTTGATTTCAAAAGTTAAGAGACTTGAAGTATTTTGAAAGCTATGTGATTTGATTTGAAAATATAAGTCTCTCGTTATAAAAGGAATGAATTTGTCTAAGACATAAAGAGTTATAACGCTTTATGGGAAGTTGGTTATAACAACTTTATGGAAGATTAAAAGAATGCTTTTCTTCAGTAATGTAAGTAGAGAAATGATTTGAAATAAAGAAGGGCAAATTGTTTTAAAGGTACCAATTGCTTAAGGTTTTAAAGAAAGAAGTCACTTGATTTAGAAGCCTATAAATGTATTTCTAAAAAGTATTGTGACTTGTCTTGAAACGTAGATATGACTTGATACTCCCGCTAGTAGTATCTTGGAAGTTTTATTTGAAAGAGAATCATTTTAGCGAGTAGAGGCACGAGTAGACGTCAAGTTAAATTCTGATTTTATAATGACATGTTAGTGCCTTAAGTAAACAAACGAGTGTATATGAACAAGATAATAAGAAGTTAGGATTTCTTAACTTGCTTATGAATGTATGATAAGTCTGGTGCTTATATTATGTATGGTGTAAGCGGTGCTTATGTTATGTATGATAAGTCGGTAGTGCTTATGTTATGTATGATAAGCTCAGAGTGCTTATGTTATGTATGATGTTTGTAGGGCTTATGTTATGTATGATGGCCTATTGAGTTAGGGTAAGAGTATAAACGCGGGTAAACCCCAAGACGTTATACCACCTTCTCCGTGGTAAGAGTATAAACGGCGGTAAACCCCAAGACGTTATACCACCTTCTCCTGGTAAGAGATAAATGGCGGTAAACCCCAAGACGTTATACCACCTTCTCCGTGGTAAGAGTATAAATAAGCGGTAAACCCCAAGACGTTATACCACCGCCTGTGGTAAGAGTATAAACGGCGGGTAAACCCCAAGACGTTATACCACCTGCTCCGTGGATTTGCTACCCATGACGCGAGGAATACCTCACGCGAGTCCTTATGGGCTTACGCGGTGAAATAGTCCCACGCGGGCGGTACATCCTATGCGAGGAATACCTCACGCGGGTCCACATGACCTATGCGGTGAAATAGTCCTGCGAGTAGGATTGCTTAATGATATCATGCGCGTGGCCCCGCTGATCACGAGCCTCCTATTTTTACGCAAGATACCTTTACGGGCGCACTTATGTGATTTTATCGCGCCCCGTATCAATGGCCAAGATACCTTTACGGGCGCACTTATGTGATTTTATCGCGCCCCGATCGGGTCGGCAAGATACCTTCACGGGCAGACTTAGGTGATTTATCGCGTCCGCATCGGGCCGACAAGATAGGCGCTCCTCCATAAAGGGACGGATTAGGTTATGCAAGATACGTAAGTTATATGTTTATGAACATGATGAGTTTTCTTAAGTATGTACGTAAGAATTTGACTATACTCTTATGGAAAACGGGAAAAGATAATAAGGTACGATTAAGTTCACGAGATGGAAATGACACTAGGATCCGTATTTACCCTTTCTTTATACTTGCCCTCGCCTTTTCTTTTGTACGCTTATGATTTGTTACTGCACCTTATTTTCCGCTCCATATTCTGCACTGTTGTGATCGACTTCTTCGGGGCCGCTCATGTCCGCAGTTTAGGTACACGCCAGGATCCGCGAGCTTAGGATCCTCGGTTCAAAGATTTCGAGATGGCTCCAATGTTCCTGAGTTGTCATGGCTATGTATATTCGTGGTACGCGGGCCTTGTCCCGCCATAGTATTTGTTCAAATCTTGAGGTCCGTATTCATCCGGGCTGGATCAAGCTAGAGTTATTTTTACATTGTTAAACAAAGTAGACCCTTTTCTGTAATTTTTTATGCATGGCAAACTTTATCATTGGCCTTAGTTTTTTTTTATTTTTAAAAAGAGTGTTATTTATCTTCCGCAGTTTATTATTGTTGTATGAATAGAAGGGCGCCCAGGTAGGGCACCAGTCGCGGCCCGGGGTCGGGTCGTGACACTATCCTTCTCGTCAGTACAGATGTTACCACCTTTCCTCGAGGTTCTCTTACTGCCCATCATTTACTAATAGTCTTTACACTAGTCTGGGGTAATCATATCTCGTGCAACTTACATAACCATAGTTGCATTCTCTTTTATCATTCTGGTCATAACCCTTCCTTATGCTTATTATAAGCAAAAGTATTTCTATCTTGATTCATAATCATACAGTTTCATGCATGCGTACTACCTGCATTAATATCCTTACGACACTTCCTCTGCCATTTCCTAACGTTGTTCTCAATTACCCCAACGCAATACTTTTCCCACGGTTATCTAAAACTGTAACCTATAGCATGACGATACTGAAGACCTTACCAGTCTCATATCCTTCGTCTAACAACATGGGTACACATAACCCCATAATACGTAAAACTATCCTTTTACGTGGGGGAGAGAACTTATCTCCCTTTCAAAATCTTAATCATCAAGCGCCGCCTTATAATCGTATAGATTTTCAAAACCTACCAACGATGTCTTCTGTTTTCCGCAGGCAGCACTTGTACTTATCTTATTCTTGCTTGCGCACTTTCCTGAAATTATCCGGAAGGTCGTGGCCCTCACCGCCACACAAACCAACTCCAAGTACCCCCAAGGGCACTTAACATAAAACTCCTTCAAATTCAATTACTACTTTCCTTCTGCATCAATTCACCTCAAATGAACAAGTCACACAGACTTATTAAAAACAATGATGTCAAAGAAGGAAGGATAATTCACTGGTTACCACCACTTCCCTTCCTTTCCACTCGATAATCGCCACCGTAAAACCGAATCGAACAAATCTCTCTCTCGCAATAACGCTGAATAACAAGAGGCCAACTAGCCCGTACCCATAATGTCCTCAAAGTCTGTCATAACAGCTCTGCTAGGTCTGCTAGGGTCCGACGACTGTATCATCACCGGGCAATTATTATATACCCGCTAAGCTACCACCCATCACTCACGGGTGTAGTCACCTCGAAAGGTTCTCATGGATTCAGGCTCTATTCCTTTACACTTGGTTGCTCTCTTTCTCACTGGTCATACTCCTTCCGTACTTCCAAACTTATACTAGCGTACGTACATAACTTCCACACTAAATCTGGCCTCCAATCTTTGGAGTTACTATATTAAACAATATAAGACCATTTTCGGCTCTCACAACCTGGTTCCGGTGGAATGCGTCCACGAACCTGTAAAATGATTAACTAGACTTGGGCCTTGCACCCTCGTGACCCTGTCACGTAGCGGGACTACTACCAATTGATCCCACTCCATAACCGCCATGGGTGACCTGCACAGTCCTCAACCCCACCCACCGTCAGCATTTCTAACTCTTACCCTTAGTCCGAATTGAATCTTATACCCGGAAGGCCTCATATACATAAGGTCTCGGTTATCACTATTCTTAGGCTCGCAATTCTACGCCCAAGCCTATCTTATTAGTCCTCTGCAAACGGAAAATGGCTTCATAAACTCTCAATCGTGTTGTCTTAATCATAACAACCATAATTACTCTATACGGATCTCATCCGCATAAATTCTCTTAAGCATACCACGAGTCAATCTATTAACATAGTCTTCCATTAAGTACCTTAACAGACTTCTAAGGGTTCACTACCCTATCGATGTACCTCATCATTTCCTAATTATATCAAATTAGCACATAACCCTCGATGAGAATTCATTAACCGCCTTCATACCTTCCCAGATCTATTTTGTCCTTACCAATTCCTCGGTAATCTTTAAGCATTCCAGTGCAACCCATACGTGACCTCATACATAAATCCGTGGTCAGACGCCATTATACCAACTACACAACAATTATTACCAACCCGATACGCAATCCACATAATCCTTCCGGTCATCACGCCTCTTCTCATACCGCAATCAATATAACTCGTTGTGAGAGACGACTTAACAACACGCCTCTATCGCACGATCTCAGAGTGAGAAAATGGAAACCAATCCTAAATGTCCCGCAACCTCCTCGATTATAGACGTGGTGCACAACACACCGATAACTAAGACTCTACTAGACACGGCCCAGACACTTTCCGAGGACTAATCGCTTCGATACCACTTTTGTCACGACCGACCCGCCGATCGTGCCCTACCTGGCACCCTTTCGTGTATACATCGAGAATAGCAATGAACATACACAACTCATAAAAATACTTAGACATTAAATATCAACAAAGCTGAGCAAGGCCACCTTCCGTAAAATGTACATAACCCAAAAACATCGCTACATTTTTTTCTTTATAACCCAATCCACAAAACACGACTATGCACTTAAAATAACAATCGTGGATGACAGGCCCCGCCATACCCACGAATGTACAACAACCGACAATACTGTGGATCTCAACCAAGGATAAGCCTCCGAGTAATGGAGCTTCAATACCGAACAAATGATCCTAAGAGCAGGATCAACAACCTATATACTCTATCTCATGCAGATTTAACGCAACTCCCGGCGAGGTCAAGACAACACGTACTCAAGTATGTGAAACCGAAAGATCAGAATGAAACCATAAAGTCTAAAATAAAGCCGAGACATGTATGATAACTCAAATAATAAAGACATCAGGCCTAACTAACAACGAGTAAATGTGTATACTTTATCGCATAAAAATAGTGAGGCTCATGATCAAAGTAGGTCACCCGCCCGTAGTATCATTAAGCAATCCTACTCGGACTATTTCACCGCATAGGTCCCGCGACCCGCTGAGGTAATTTCCTCGCATAGATCAGACACCGCATAGTCGATGGACCCGCATGAGATAATTTCTCGCATAGATCGTCCGCCCAAGACAGACTATTTCACCCGCATAAGCCCTACGGACTCGCATGAGGTATTCCTCGCATCATGGGTGTCACGACTCGACACCGGACCCGCGACTGGTGCCCTACCTGGGCGCCCATTTCAGGTATACATCAGAGAATAGCAGCGGAACATACACAACTCAAAAAAAAAAATACTTAGACAATAGACATCAACAGTCCAGCCTATAAGGACACCTTCCGTAACTTATACAAATTTAAAACAGTACATCTCTGTTCTTACAACCCAATCCACAAATGTGACTACGCACTTAAGAATAATAACCGTATGACAGAGCCCCGCCATACCCATGAATGTACAACAACCGACAATACTAGGGATAAGCCTCCGAAGTAAATGAGCTTCTCAACAGTTGAACAGTGATCCTAAGTGTTACACCCTGTAAGTCCACGACATGTATAAGAGAATGTACGTAAGGAATCAAGACTTGAAAAGGATACGAAAGGAAGAACTGTTTTTCCGACGGAAAATATTCCGAACGTCGGAAAGGAAAAATGTTCGTTGGTGATAATTAGATTCTCAAAAGGCATTATTGAAGAGGATGGAACTTATTATCATTATGGAAATTTATTTTTACGGATTTGGTCATGTGGGGCCCACCCGAGGAATTTTACGTTTTGTGGGGCCCACGAGGGTTACGGAATTTTATGGACGAATGGGAGGGCAACACGCGGCACCCTCCCCCATATGGTCTTGGACGAAATTGCAAGGGTAGAATGGTCATTGACCATTGAAGATGAACAAGTCTTGCTAGCTTGAGATTGTTCACTTGTCAACTTGTCCACTTGGCTAATTAATTAATGTTCTTCATCCAAACCACACATGTGTTGTTATCTAAGCCCTCCATTGTATTATATATACACAACTAGTATCAAGACAAGGTCTTCCACACTTAGAAAAATTTAGAGATCATTCTTGTCTTTAAAGTTGCTCTCAGCTTTGCCTATTTTTCAACACAAATTTTTTGTAGTTTTGATCCATTATTCACAAGACTTTAACCCAAGGTCCCTAAGTGTATTGTAAGGATATCTCAATAGAAATATTTCGGAAAAACGACATTTTTACGTTAGTCGCAAGGCGAAAACCTAAGATGTTCTTCAACTTTGAAGATGGAACTTGAAGAGGAGTTCTTCATGAGCTTCTAAGGAGTGTTTGAAGCGTATTGGAACATAAGAAAAGGAGCTAAGAATTGCTAAGGAGCGACTTTGAATCTTGGAAATTTTAAGGGCTTGTAAAGGTATAAATCTTGTCGTTTTAGCAATTAAAGATTTCTTATCATCAGAAGTTATGAATATTAGCAAGCATGAGGTATTTAGTATGAAGTTTGATAAGTTGTATTGTCTATTGAACCCTAATCCAAAACTAGCATGTTTAGCCTTAAGATTACAATTCAAGTTGATTATTAGTTTAAGTCGACATGTTATATAAAGAAGGAATTATAGTTGTTGGTTGTTTATGACTATATAACATGTTAGACCTAAGAATATTCTACGTCAGTTTCAGAGGTTAATGGACGATATGGCCATTATAGGTTCAAGACTAAGTATAGCGTATTCTACTTAAAGGATGGAATAGCTATCAAGGTTGAAGTACTTTGGAGCATTTTGCTATTTGTCGATAATCGTCATGGCAGATGTGAACCTCTTCCTTCTTTTGACATGATTCTATGTATGGAATATACATGTGGTACTATTTCATGATTCCTTCTACTCTTAGAAGTTAAGAGGTATGTATGTTGATTTGCTCTACGTAAAGGTTATGTCTAAGTTATCCTAAGTTCTTACCAAGTCTTACGGACGCTGGTAAGAGTCGTTAGAGGTATTCGAGCAAAGTTGACTTGGCTAATTTACTACATCTAATGAGAATAAGTATCGAACAAGCCATTGCAGCGTTAATAAAGGAAAATGTAATAACAATTAATTAAATTAAAATGAGTAGAATTTTCCATCTGCATAGAAGCTAAGATAAGACAAAATTGTATTACATTTTCTAGATCATGGCTACTTGAATAAGATCGTTATAAATAAGTATAACTTATTCACAACGCACCAAAGTATATGTTACTTAATTTAAAGAGTTTACATTATGAAGTTGTAAGACTATGAACCTTAGACTCATAAAAGGTTGAGAGACTTTATTTTTCAAGTAATGAAACTTGATTCTTAAAGGAAGAAATGACATGATTTAAGGGAAGTAACTTGTTTTAAAAGGTGTGAGTTACTTGAGATTTCAAAGTTTAGAAACTTGATTTCTGAAGATAAGAGACTTGAAGTATTTTGAAAGTTAAGAAAATTGATTTGAAAGTATATGATACTTGGTTTTAAAAGTATAAGTCTCTTGGTTATAAAAGGAATGAATTTGTCTAAAACCATACAAGGTTATAACGGCTTTATGGGAAGTTGGTTATAACGGCTTTATGGAAGGTTAAGAGAATGGTTTTCTCTAATAATGTAAACAAATAAGTAACTTGAAATAAGGAAGGGTCACTTGATTTAGAAGCCGAGAAATGTATTTCTAAAAGTGTAGTGACTTATGTGAAATGTAAACAAGCCTTGATACTACGTGTTAGTATCTTCGGGTTTTATATGAAAAGGAATCTTTTGAAAAGAATGGAAGACGTAGTACTTTGGGTTAAATTCTGATGTTTTATGTGAAACGAAAGTGCCTCGAGTATATAAAATGAAAGTCTAAAGATTTTATTAACTTGCCTATGCTTGCTTTGTGATAGCCTCGAGTGTAAGTATTATATGTTTACGCCGCCGTGACTCTCTGAGGGCCTACTGCCTTGTTGTGAATTTACTCGACGCATCGACGCGACGAGGCTTCCACGCATGCTTCCATCAGGATCGATCCGACATACGCTTATACGACGCGGGATTCCGGCACGCGACTGTGACGCGTTAGATTCCTGATTGTTCTTATTACTCTTCGACATGCTTATACGACGAGGATTCGGGCACGCTACCGTGAGGCGTTAGATTCCTGATTTGTTTTATTACCCATGGCCATGCTTATACGATGACGGATTCCGGGGCATGCGACCATGTTATGTACGACTATTACTCCATAGACTAGCTCCCCATGAAGACATGTACCAGACGAGGATTCCACGCATGTTATATACGACATACCCTATGGCCATGCTTATACGATGAGGGATTCCGGCACGCGACCATGTTATGTACTATTACCCCACGGATTAGCCCTCCATGAAGTCACTGTACGAGAGGATTCTACGGCATAGATATATATATATATATATATATATGTATTGTATATGTGTACGACAAAGGTAGGATGCCACTGGCGCCACACATGGTTATATGTTACACTTATAGTCACAAGAAGTGATGAGGATTCCACGCGCGAGATATATATATGCATGGTATATGTGTACGCTGACAATGAGTGGACGCCACGAGCGCCACACGGGTTATAGTTTACACTTATACCGTCAGCTTGATGGGGGATTCCACGGGCACTCTTTGATATTTGTGGGCTTGAGACCCTTACTGGACTATGTGATGATATTTGAGGGCTTGTGTCCATAGCCCTGGTGTGACTATTGTTCATGTGTTGAAATAGTATGTACAAGGTAAAACTGACTTTCATTACTTTCACTTCAGTAAGGCAGAGTGTACTGTTATTTTGGTTATAATACATGTCTCCAGCTTTATATAGACTGTTATGATTTCATTACAATATTTTCAGTTTCACATACTTGGTACATATTTTGTACTGACCTCCTTCGGGGGGCTGCGTTCATGTCCGCAGGTTTAGGTACACAGTTGTGGATCCGCGAGCTTAGGATCCTGGTTCAGCATTTTTGAGGTGGCTCCAATGTTCCGGAGCTTGTCATTATGGCTAGGTATATTCAGGGGTACGGCGGGGCCTTGTCCCGTCATAACATTTGTCCAAATCATAGATGTTTGTATTCATCTGTGGGTTGGACTGGTTAGAGTTGTTTTTACATTGTTAAACAGTGTAGACCCTTTCGGGTAAATTTTTATGTTATGGCAGCCTTATCGGCTTGGCCTTAGTTAAAAAAAATTGTTATATATCTTCCGCAGTTTATTATGTTGTATGAATAGAAGGGTGCTCAGGTAGGGCACCAGTCGCGGCCCCGGGGTCGGGTCGTGACACTAAGAGTGAGGATCAGCAACCTGTATACTCTACATGCGGCATGAACGCAACCCCCCGATGGAAGTCAGTACAACATGTACCAAATATGTGAAATCAAAGATCAGAGTGAAATCATAAGTCTTAAAATAAAGCCGAGACATGTATGATAACTCAAATAAACAAGACATCAGGCCTTACTAACAATGCAGAGTAAACAAGAGTATACTTTATCGCATAAAAATAGGAGGCTCATGATCAAAATAGGTCACCCGCCATAGTATCATTGCGATCCTACTGGGACTATTTCACCCAGATAGCCGTGATGGACCCGCATGAGGTAACTTCCTCGCATGTGATCGATCCGCCGCATAGTCGCGCTGGACCCGCATGAGGTAACTTCTCGCATAGGACTATTTCACTCCGCATGAGCCCTACGGACTGCATGAGGTATTCTCGCATCACGGGTAACAAATTCGCGAATATGCAAATGCCACAAACCCGGGAATGACCTCAGAATGAACAATATATCCGTTATACCCGTATTTCCGCAGTATGTATGTGAGGACGCACGACATTTGTACAAACCCTAATTAGGTTAAGGATGGAATTGTGAACTTTCAACGAAAAGATTCCAACCTCGAAGGAAATTCTACGCTTTTAATATCTTAACCGACACGGATTTTTCCGAGACGAAATATTTTGACCAACAGAGGGGCGACATGTGTCACCCTTAGTTGGCATGGGTTGGACGAAATGTTGGGCTTGTGGACAAGTCAAAAGGTCAAGTCTTGGAAGATATTTCTTTGGGTGAGCGGGAGAGTGGCGGACGATTTCATGGGCAAGCTGGGCTTGCCTTGGGCGTTTTTGTGCCTAGTGGAAGGCCACATGGTTTCTTTGTTGTGGGGACATATGTCCCAATGTTGTGGTGGACATATGTCCCAAGGTTGTGGTGACACTTGGTGGAAGACTCCACTCACACAAGTTATCCAATCTTCACCCTCCACTTGCTTTGATCTCGCCATTGATCGCCTATAAATACCCTCAAGTGCAAGACTAAATCTTCATCCCTTAAACATTTTCCAAGTCTCAAAATCCATCTCCCTCTTGAAAGCTCTCGCCCAAACTCCCTCCTCATGAAGCCCACTACCAAACACCCCCTTCCTACTGTTCTCACGAAATACCCCCTTGGTAGAAAAATACTCCAAGTATTGTTGTTATTCCAAAATACCTTAGCCCAAATACCTTGTAGTATTCCAAAGTTACCTCTATACTAAAAGCCCAAAATAATAATTTATATCCATTAGTCACAAAACTAAACCTCAGTGGAAAATCTTCATTGTTGGTCAAGATTAAGTGTAAGTTGTATAGAACTTCTAAGGGTTTCTCGAGAGAATTGAGCGCATAAATTAGAGCTAAACCTTGCTCAGATCGACTTTAATCTAGGATAATTTTGGGCTTATCGAGGTAAATATCTTTGTCCTTCTATTGTAATTGGAAATTACATATGTAGTTTAGAATCGAGTATAAGATATGTATGACGGTATTAAAGAAGAGAATCGAATCAGAATTACATAGTGATGTATTCTGAGACTTGAGTAGTTTGACTGCAGGAAATGCTGCCCAATTTTTCCGTAATAGAGAACCTTCTCGCTTAGAATATTCTACAGCAGTAGTCTAGACGCTGATAGACGATTTGACTATTATAGGTTGATACTCGCGCGACATATTCGACTTGGCAGTGGATTTCACGGCGAGGTATGTGATTCTTCCTATCCTCTCGAAAGCATGATATTTTAAAAGAATATATATAGTACGGTAGACGACGCTGTTAATCGAACGTGGTTTTACTTCGATGTCTTTTGACTTAAGTTTTAAATAATAAGAATCTTGAAGATTTCAAAAGAATTAAGAATCGCTTGTGAAAGAAGAGTAATACTTGGTTTTAAAAGCTTAAGAGTTATACTAGCTTTACGGGAAGTTAGGTATAACGACTTAAGAGAGATAAAAGGAACTACATTTAATTGTTTATGAAAGCCTTGTATTGATTTCTGAAATGAGAATAAGTATCGAACAAACCATCGCAGCGCTAATAAAGGAAAATGTATTGACTAATTAAGTATTATTAAAACCAAGAGAAACCTCCATCCGCATGTAAGCCAAGATAAGACAAAATTGTATTACATTTTCTAGATCATGGTCGCTTAATAAGATTTTTATAAACAAGAATAACTACTCACACATAAGGTATATGTTACTCAATTGTTTTAAAAAGAGATTACGTTATTTGATTAAGACTATGAACTATGAGATCTTTCGGAAGTAAAAGACTTGAGTATATTTTAATTAGGCAACTTGAACTTTTGGAAAAGAATGTTGTTACTTGATTTTAAAAAAGGAAAGTGTTTGTGATTTAAAAGGAAAGCATCGGTATTATCTTAATCATTTTAAAAGAGAGTTTAAATGTTATGGTCAATTTGATACCGAGTCCACGGGATGGACCGAATGTATTCCACCCGATTTGATACCGAGTCCACGAGATGGACCTGAAATGTATTCCACACGCTGATACCGAGTCCACGGGATGGACCGAATGTATTCCACCCGATTTGATACCGATTCCACGACGGACCGAATGATTCCACATCGCTTTGATACCGAGTCCACGGACGGACCGAATGTATTCCACCCGATTTGATACCGAGTCCATGAGATGGACCGGAATGTATTCCACATCGCTTGATACCGAGTCCACGGGACGGACCGGAATGTATTCCACCCGATTTGATACCGAGTCCACGAGACGGACCGAATGTATTCCACATCGCTTGATACCGAGTCCACGGGATGGACCGGAATGTATTCCACCCGATTTGATACCGAGTCCACGGGATGGACCGGAATGTATTCCACCCGACGGATACCGATTCCACGAGACGGACCGAATGTATTCCATACGATCCAAGACCGAGTCCATGAGACGGACCGAATGTGACCTACGCGATTCCACCTCGAGTCCCATGGACGGGCCGAGACATGTTATACGATTACACGATTTATACCTAGATCGCCGGCAGCTGGCGGCGAGTTCCACGCACGGCGGACGACTTCGAGCGCGAGTCCCCGCTTGACATAATCGCTTTATGTTGCGAATCGTAGTTTGTTATCATACATGTCTCCTGCTTTATTTTAGATCGTTATGATTTCGCTATGATTTCCGCCACATACTGTACCTGTATCGACCTCCTTCTGGGCCGCGCTCATGCCGCAGTAGAGGTACATCGCTGATCCTCACTCTAGGATCACAGCCAACAGATTGTAAGCTCCGCTTCTCCGAGGCTTATCTTTGGTATGTTTTCCCGAGTTTGTAAGTTCTGTACATTCAGTGGTATGGTGGCCCCGCCCCGCCATAGTTGTTGTAAAAATCTTAGAGGTCCAGAGTAATCTGCGCAGAATTTGTAAAAGGGATGTAACTGTTCAAGTGCATATATATATATATATGCCGACAGGCAGCTTTTCTCAGATAAATTGTTTCTCACTTCATTTTGTTTTATCTGTATGTTTTATTTCCGCTGGTTTTTCTCTGATGTTGTATCACCAGGTGCCCTGTAGGCACTACCACAGCCCGGATCGGGTCGTGACAAAAGTGGTATCGTGAGCGCTTAATCCTGAAAGTGTCTACTGCATCGTGTCTAGTAGAGTCTTGATTATCGATGTGTGCACCACATCTATAATCGTGAGGTCGCAGACATTTAGATTGGTTTCATTCTTCTCATTCCGAGATCGTGCCTGTAGCCGTGGTTATAAGTCGACCCTCCGACGATTTCGCTTTTACCGCTTATGCCTCCGCCGCAGCGCAACCCGCCCAGATGGACAAGGCAACGAGGAGTCGCTAGTAGGATACAGAGGAGTACGAGGCGCAGCCCTGGCCATTACTCGAGATAGTGCTTCGACGGCGAGTTTTATGACGCCGCCAAATTTCAAAGAGAGCTAGAGTCAGCAGCTGCTGAGACCACAAGACTGAGCCTCCATCCCACACCGAGCAGAGCAGGAGTCAGTACAAAGAGATGGCTCCATCGCCGTGATCATGGCTGCATACGGTGATAGCCGGATGCAGCAGCCTCAGCCCAAAGAGTACCTGCGGTTCACCCGAGATCGGATAGTTTGAGGCTACGAGATTTTCTCGAAGTCAGAGCCCGCCGTAGTTCTACGGTCGAGGCCCGAGGATGATCCGCAGGAGTTCATCCGACGCCATACCGGATCATGAGAGTGATCAAGGCTTCGAGACCGAGTCGTGGTCTTAGGTTCGCATCGGCCGCGTGATACCGCAGCCGATCGTTTGATTCGCGAGCCGTCCCGAGGAGAGTATGCACTTCCACCATACGGACGAGTTCTCGTGGGCATTTCTTGCACATTTCTTGCCTCCACAGATGAGAAGGGCTCGGCCGGCGATTTATGACGCTGAGGCGCATCGCGCATTTGCTCGAGTACAATGTGGAGTTTGACTCATTAGCTGCACGCCCCGCATTAGTAGCCGATATGGAGGACGAGTGCACCGCCACGCCACCGGCTCGGCGACTACTTGGCGGGCTTGTTCGGTGTAGTTTTCACCGTACGGACATTGCCCTTACGCAGCTTATGAACTTGGATGGCGAGCGGAGGGTCGACTGAATGACCGAGATCGCCAGGCAGGCCGTAACAGCAGGTCCTTTGGCAACTTTCAAGGCGACCGCCTCAAGAAAGTTAGTTATGCACTCCGCCAATACAGAGTGGTCCTCCGCGCCTTCGTGACGCTCGGTATTCGAGCCGGCCTGGCTCCAGGCTTCGGTTTACGATATACGGGTTCTAGCCGCCAGGATTCATGCGCCCCTCACAGCACGATGCGGCAGCGCCATCCCGGAATGTCGTTTTTATCGTGCTAGTTTCACCGCGGCCGCCGTACATGTGGACGAGAGACCGCCCTTATAGGAGTGGTACAGTAAAACGACGCAGCCTACCGGTCGCTAAGTGTTCATCGCCTTCTATAGCTATGCTACAGGCGTGATTATGATTAGAGCGACGGCGGAAAGTGAGGCGCTTAATACAGTATATTCTTACCCTCTGTAGACTAGTATGCTGATGATACGATGAAGTGCTAAGTTTTATGTTCAGATAGCATTATGTTAAAATTGTGTTTAGAAAACATGGTTAGTTGTATGGTAAGTCTGGGGACAGGAGACGCGAGCCTTAGAATATTATACGTAGAGACCTTAGACGCGAGGCCATCTTGAGTAAAAGATTTATTTTTAATTTGACCTTTATCTGAGTGCATAGTATACGTGGGATATATTTGTGTGATAAGTCCCCGAGTGGTATGAAATGAAAGAGGTAGCTGAGCTGGAGACCACTAGGTTTTCGTGGACTTGATTAGTGAGATTGTTCCGATCGGGAACAAGAGTTTGGCGCGATAATGGGTCGGGTTGAGGACCGACGCGGGTCAACCCGCGCCCGTAAGGTGGTGGGGTCGGGCCGAGGTGGTCCCGCCGTGGTAGGTCACGAGGGCGCTTAGGCCCAAGTTTAGACGACCATTGTACGAAGTTCGCTGACGTTGTCGATCAATAGTCGCCGACGAGATCACCATCTTGTCTTTCACCAGATCGCTACTCTACGAGGTTACGCGAGATGTTATATATCGTGAAGGTTGTAAGATCGCACGGTTCCTACTTTTACTTTATGACAGCAATGAGCCCGGGCCATGCGCTATTTCTTTTTATGGAGGTCTTACTGTGCAAGGTTAGAACTCAAAGTAGTCTCAAGATTGCATTCACCTCGCCTGTTTTGATTTCAGATGAATGTAAGGATTATTCACCTCTTGTTGAGTGAGTATTATAATAGCTACCATTTCAGATTCTGACGTCGCCTTACGAAGCCTTGTATGGCGGAAGTGTAGGTTGCCGGCCGATTGGTTCGATGTTGGCAAGGTTCAGATAGTTGATCCAAACTTGATCCAAAGAGGCGTGGATAAGGCGGAGCTTATCCGTAAGAAGTTATCGCAGCTCGAGTCAACGTAAGTCGCATGATAGTCGGCGCCGACACTTGGAGTTCAGCCGACGCGGGATTTTGTGATGTTAGAGGTGATTCCTCGACTGGACGTAAGTATTTTCGCGTGTTATTCTCGTGGCTACGTGGCATTTGCAAACCGTTAAGCTTACGAGGACTTTATCGTTATTCGTTTTCGAGAAGGAACATTCAGACGAATGTTTCGGGCGAGGAGAATGTTATACCTCGTATTTCCGCAGTATGTATGTGAGGACGCACGACATTTGTACAAACCCTAATTAGGTTAAGGATGGAATTGTGAACTTTCAACGGAAAAGATTCCGAACTCATGAAGGAAATTTACGCTTTTAATATCTTAACAGATTATGGATTTTTCCGAGAGACGAAATATTTTCGATCAATAGGAGGTGACATGTGTCACCCTTAGTTGGTATGGGTTGGACGAAAATGTTGGGCTTGTGGACAAGTCAAATGGTCAAGTCTTGGAAGATATTTTTTCAAGAGCGTGAGTAGGTGAGGACGATTTTGGGCAAGCGGGGCTTGCTTGCTGGGCGTTTTTTGTGCCAGTGGAAGGCCACACGGTTTGTCAGTGGGGACATATGTCCCAATGTTGCGGTGACATATGTCCCAAGGTTGTGGTGGACACTTGGTGGAAGACTCCACTCACACAAGCTATCCAATCTTCACCCTCCACTTGCTTTGATCTTGGCCATTGATTGGCCTATAAATACCCCTCAAGTGCAAGACTAAATCTTCATCCCTTAAACATTTTCCAAGCCTCAAAATCCCTCCCCTCTTGAAAGCTCTCGCCCAAACTCCTCCCCTTTGCGCACTCTACAAACACCCCTTCCTAGTTGTTCTTGTCGAAATACCCCTTGGTAGAAAAATACTCTCCAAGTATTGTTGTTATTCCAAAATACCTTAGCCCAAATACCTTGTAGTATTCCAAAGTTACCTCTATACTAAAAGCCCAGAAATACTACTTTATATCCATTAGTCACAAAATGAAACCCTAGGGAAAATCTTCATTGTTGGTTGAAGTATTAAGTAGAAGTTGTATAGAACTTCTAAGGGTTTCTTCGAGCGAATTGGAGCGCATGTGACAGAGCCAAACCTTGCTCAGATCGACTTTAATCTAGGATAATTTTGGGCTTATCGAGGTAAATATCTTTGTCCTTCTATTGTAATTGGAAATTACATATAGTAGTTTAGAATCGAGTATAAGATATGTAGGACGGTATTAAAGAAGAGAATCGAATCAGAATTACATAGGACTGTATTTACAGTAGACTTGAGTAGTTTGACGGGTAGGGAAATGCTGCCCAATTTTCCGTAGAATAGAGAACCTTCTGCTTAGAATATTCTACAGAGTAGTCTAGACGTTGATAGACGTATTTGACTATTATAGGTTGATACTCTGCGCGCGACATATTCGACTTGGCAGGTGGATTTCGCCGAGGAGGTATGTGATTCTTCCTATCCTCTTGAGCATGATATTTTAAAAGAATATATATAGTACGGTAGACGTACGTGTGTTAACTGAACGTGATTTTACTTCGATGTCTTTTGACTTAAGTTTTAAATAATAAGAATCTTGAAGTATTTCAAAAGAATTAAGAATCGTTTGTGAAAGAAGAGTAATACTTGGTTTTAAAAGCATAAGAGTTATACTAGCTTTATGGGAAGTTAGGTATAACGACTTAAGAGAGATAAAAGGAACGGTTTACTTAATTGTTTATGAAAGCCTTGTATTGATTTCGGAAATGAGAATAAGTATCGAACAAACCATCATAGCTTAATAAAGGAAAATGTATTGACTAATTAAGTATTATTAAAACCAAAGAGAAACCTCCATCCGCATGTAAGCTAAGATAAGACAAAATTATATTACATTTTCTAGATCATGTCTGCTTTAATAAGATTGTTATAAACAAGAATAACTACTCACACATAAGGTATATGTTACTCAATTGTTTTAAAAAGAGATTACGTTATTTGATTAAGACTATGAACTATGAGATCTTTCGGAAGTAAAAGACTTGAGTATATTTTAATTAGGCAACTTGAACTTTTGGAAAAGAATGTTGTTACTTGATTTTAAAAAAGGACAGTGTTTGTGATTTTAAAGAAAGTATGGTATTATCTTAATCTGCCTTAAAAGAGAGTTTAAATGTTATGGCTAATTTGATACCGAGTCCACGGGACGGACCGGGAATGTATTCCACCGATGGATACCGAGTCCACGAGATGGACCGAATGTATTCCACACGCTTTGATACCGAGTACACGGATGGACCGAATGTATTCCACCCGATTGATACCGAGTCCACGACGGACCGAATGTATTCCACACGCTTTGATACCGAGTCCACGGGATGGACCGAATGTATTCCACCCGATTTGATACCGAGTCCACGACGGACCGAATGTATTCCACACGCTTTGATACCGAGTCCACGGGATGGACCGGAACGATTCCACCCGATGGATACCGAGTCCACGACGGACCGGAATGTATTCCACACGCTTTGATACCGAGTCCACGGATGGACCGAATGTATTCCACCCGATTGATACCGAGTCCATGGACGGACCAGAATGTATTCCACCCGATTTGATACCGAGTCCACGAGATGGACCGAATGTACTCCATACGATCCAAGACCGAGTCCATGAGACGGACCGGGAATGTGACCACGCGATTCCACCTCGAGTCCTACGGGACGGGCCGAGACATGTTATACGATCACACGATTTATACCTAGATCCGCCAAGAGAAAGGAGTTCCACGTACGTGGATGACTGAGGCGCGAGTCCCCGCTTGACATAATCGCTTTATGTCGCGAATCGTAGTTTGTTATCATACATGTCTCCTGCTTTATTTTAGATCGTTATGATTTCGCGATGATTTCCGCCACATACTTGGTACTGTAATCGACCTCCTTCGGGGCCGCGTCATGCCGCAGTAGAGGTACATCGTTGATCCTCACTCTAGGATCACAGCCAGATTGGAAGCTCGCTTTCTCCGAGGCTTATCTTTGCATGTTTTCCCGAGTTTGTAAGTTCTTGTACATTCGTGGTATGGCGGGGCCCCGCCCGCCATAGTTGTTGTAAAAATCTTAGAGGTCCGTAGTGACAGGGGCGTGATTTGTAAAAGGGATGTAACTGCTCGCGCATATATATATACGCCGACAGTGCATTTTTCTCGTATAAATTGTTTCACTTCATTTTGTTTTATCTGTATGTTTTATTTCCGCCGGTTTTTCTCTCGATGTTGTATCACTAGTGGTGCCCGTAAGGCACTACAAACAGTTCGGATCGGGTCGTGACAATATCACTAGCACAACCGGCTATCATACATAACATAAGCACTACCAGCTTATCATACATAACATAAGCACTACCGGCTTGTCATACATAACATAAGCACCAC
Organism: Przewalskia tangutica; assembly: GCA_029844215.1. NCBI lineage: Eukaryota > Viridiplantae > Streptophyta > Magnoliopsida > Solanales > Solanaceae > Przewalskia > Przewalskia tangutica. The sequence goes on along the minus strand of CM056729.1, from coordinate 79,259,156 downwards.
CGGCTTATCATAATTATCATAAGCAAGTTAAGAAATCCCCTAACTTCTTATTAGCTTTGTTCATATACACTCTCATTTTAGTTTACTTAAGGCACTAACATGTCATTATAAAATCCGGGAATTTAACCCAAAGTACTACGTACTTCTATTCTTTTAACAATGACTCTTTTCATAAAAAAACTTCCAAGATACTAATAACCGTAGTATCAAGTCCTATCTACCTTTCAAGACAAGTCACAATACCTTTTAGAAATACATTTAGGCTTCTAAATCAAGTGACTTCTTTCCTTTAAAACCTTAAGCAATTGATGTCTTTAAATAAATTTGTCTTACATTATTTCAAGTCATTTATCATTACTTACATTACTTAGAGTAAACCACTCTTTTAACTTTCCATAAAGTTATTATAACCAACTTCCCATAAAGCCGTTATACTAACTTTATGCGTTAGACACTTCCATTCCTCTTTGTAACCAAGAGGCTTATACTTTTAAAATACTTCAAGTCTCTTAACTTTAGTACTCAAGTTTCTTAACTTTAGAATAGCTCATGGAAATCAATACTTTCCAAATCAGTATTTTATACATTTTCAAGTCAAGAAATCTTTGTTTACCTTACTAGGTTACACCATTCTTTTACCTCCCATAAAGTTATAACCCACTTTATGCTTTTGAAACCAAGGCATTTCTATCCTTTAAAAACAAGTGAGTTAATTCTCTAACTCAACCAACTCGACATCCTTAAAACAAGTCAAGGATATCAAATGAAACTAAATTCATCAACTCTCGTGACGCCTACCGCATTTCATACATTTACAACTACTCATGCTCAAGATATAAGAAAGTTCCACCTACCTCTTCGGTTCAATCCGCTTGCTAAGTCCAATATGCCATAGGTAGTATGTCAACCTATAATGACCATAATACGTTTATTAACTTCTAGCTTCAAACGTAGAATATTCAAAGTGCAAAGTCACTAAATTCTACTTTAACATCTGACAAGATTTCTTTGTTTCTACATACTTTTCCACCTTTTCAAGGTCCGAATCAATAACCAAACGCCACATTTAAGGCTCAACAATACGCTAACTAAAGGGATTACACGCCTTAACAGACGTAAAATTCTGCCCCACAATTAACATAATACTATCCAACAACTTAAGTCTTTCTCGCACAATCAACGCCGCTTATAGTATCAATTTCCTTTCAATTCCTTTTTCAAACCAAGTTGTTATTCTTAACATGTTATATAATCGTAACGCCCAAACCCGTTCACATCGTGCCTTACCCCGCACCCTAGCGATACAACATCGAGAAAACCAAATGAAAATAAAACACGAGTCATGAAACAAGAGATATAATAAATAAACAAACAGCCAACCAAAACAGCTTGCCTTCAAGATATACATAAACGACCCGAACAGCTTATCCTTTACAAACCCCGCCACAACAAGCATACAGCACTTAAGATTTACAACAACTATGACGGACAGTGGTTCGCCATACCCCGAATGTACAAGAACCTACAACTCAGTGGAAACATACCAAAGATAAGCCTCAAGGAACTGAGCTTTCCAACACGCCAAATGAGATCCTAAGAGCGGATCCACGACCGATGTACTTCTACCGCAGATTAACGCAGCCTCAAGGAGGTCAAGACAACAGTACCAAGTATGTGAAATCACAACATCAGAATGAAATCATGATAGCCTAAAAAGCAGGAGACATGATGATAACCAAAATACAAGACGCAACATAAAAGCAGCCAAGTCGTGACTCACGCCTCAAAGTCACCACTAAATATAACGACGGGTCTCACGCCACAACATCCATCATGTTTGCATCACGGCCGCATGCCCTAATATCGTGACGGCAGACATACGCCCATGATGCAACACATAACAAGGCCGCACGCCACGCCCCTGGACATCAGACGGTGTAGACATACGCCCATGTGACATCAACACACAAGGCCGCACGCCACACGCCTAATACTACATCTGTAGACATGCCCATGTAACCTCAATAACAATATACGGTGGTCAACCGCCGCACGCCACATGCCCCGAATATCAGACGGTAGACACGCCCATGTTGCGCACAACCATATATCGGTAATCAACCCGGCCGCACGCCGCATGCCCCCTAATATCGTGACGGTAGACACGCCCATGTGACATCAACAACAAGACAGAAATCAAAATGGAAACATACCCGTGGAATTCTCCATCACCGCCAAAGACGCCCAAGTAAGTTCTCAATAAGTCAACCGCCTCTATCGAGACGCCAGAATACGTAAACACCACACTGCATAACAAAGGCTATCATCACAAGCATAGGCAAGTTTCACAACAACAAGCATAGGCAAGTTTCACAACAACAAGCATAGGCAAGTTTCACCACAACAAGCATAGTGTTATACATCACTCAAGTACCTTCATTTTATGCCAAAGTCCGGTTTTAACCCTAAAGTACTACTTACGTTAAACCCTTTAAAAGATCCGCTTTTTCACATAAGTCACACAATACCCGTAGTATTAAAATAGTGACTATCTTATTAAGTAAACAAAATACTTCCCTTTGTAAAATCAAGTAACAACATTATTTTCCAAACGCTCAAGTTTGCCTAATTTCAAATGCCTAAGTCACTTATTTTAGAAAGGTTTCATAACTCATAGTCTTAATCTCTTTTAAAACATTCGAGTAACATATGCCATATATGAGTAGTTATTCTTGTTTATAACAATCTTATTACAAATGTATGATCTAGAAAATGTAATATCATTTTGTCTCATCTTAGTTTCTATGCAGATGAGGTTTCTACCGTTTTAATAATACTTCATTACTTAATACATTTTCCTTTATTAACGCCGCAATGGTTTGTCGATACACATTCCGATTTCAAATCAAGAAACATCATTCCCTTTAAATAAAACCAAGTACTCATTACTCACGAACGAGGTTTCACACAAACATTCACATTAAAACAAATAAGTTAAGTCTCTTATCTTATAAGATCAAGTCTCTTAACTTTTAACATCAGTAAACCATTTTCTTTACCTCTCTTAAGACATTATACCTAACTCCCCATAAAGCTAGTATAACTCTTTTTAAAACCTTTAAAACCAAGTGTTACTCTCCCTTCAAAACGATTTATAAACCTTTTGAAATACATCAAGTTCTTTATTATAACAAGCCGCTTATAATTCACATCGCTACCTTTAAAACCACAAAGTATTTTTCTTACTACATAAAGTCGTTATAACCAACTTCCCACAAAGTCGTTATAACACTTTATGTTTTAAAACAATCAAACACGCTTAACACATGTACGCTCACCGCACTACATAGTTCACACATATCATGCTAGAAGAGATAGGAAGAGGTTCACATACCTCGCGACGATTATCGACAATAAGCTAAAAGCTCCAAGTACTACAACCTTGCTAGCCCTTTCCACTCCTCGAGTAGAATACGCTACTCTTAGTACTTTCACCTATAAAGGCCACAAACGCCTATTAAATCTTAAACACAAGTTCCCATCTTTCTACGTAAAATTCGCAAGACCTCCCGCCACAACAGAAATCTCTCCACTATCGAGGCCGCTACCAAGCCAACCATGGGGGTTTATACGCCTAACCTGACGATATAATTCTACTCAAGAATACTACACAAGTCTATCGCAATACACCCTATGTAATTACAGCTCACTGGCTTTATTCTTCAGCTTAAGTCAAAAGACATTGCCACAATACTAAGTTCATTTATATATAGTATACTTCAACTATATATTCTAACATGTAATTTCCAATTACAATAGAAGGACAAGAGTGTTTACCTCGATAAGCCCAAAATTATCCAAGTTTAAAGTCGATCATGAGCAACGCTAGCTCCTACTCCGAGCGCCCAAACAACCCTTAGAAGTTCTAACCAACTTCTACTTACAACTTCAACAACGGTGAAGATTTCCTTGTGGTTTCGTTGTGGCTAAAGGAAGTATAATCGTATTTTCCGGGCTTTTGTATAAGTGTAACCTCGGGAATACTACAAGGTATTTGGGCCAAGGTATTTGGGCATTATAACAATACTAGAGAGTATTTCTATACCACAACAAGTGGTATTTATACGAGACAACTAGGCAGTGGGTACTCTACCACTAGCACCACTAGGAGTGGGTGGTGCTCTGGCCAATACTCACAGTGGTAGGGGTTTCTCGCCACAAGGCCTCACAAGAAGAGGGGGTGGTGGACGAACTACACAAGGAGGATAAGAGAACTTCAAGACTTAGGAAGATTTTTGACGAAGAAGTCTTCCAAAGTGGGGTATTTATAGGTCAAGAAATGGCCAACCAATGGCCAAGATTCAACCAAGTGTAAGGCAAGTGTAGGCTAGATTTCAACCATGTGGACCTTATCCATCTACCACACAACTTGCACAAAATATCCTACCAACTAAAGTGGTCCAAATCGTCCAAGCCAAGTCACGGTTGCCGCCCAAGCTTCCAATGCGAGGGTGACATGTCACCCTCCCGCTGGTCCAAAATATTTCGCCTCTGAAAAATCCGCAAAAATATAAATGACATAGCCGAAATTCCCTACGAAAGTCGTGGAAAACGCTTTGTCGAAAACGACTCTAACCGTGTCAGGCACAAAAGAATTCGCCAAGCCTAAAGAAGTTCGAAATTTCACGCACGCCCCCACGCATATACTGGAAATACTGGTATAACATATACATACCAACAATTACAACAACTATAAATCCTTTCTTCCTTAACATGCGATGATAGTCACTATCGACCAAATTGTATTTCAACATTAATGGCTAACTTGTCCATTTTTGGTTTTTAACATGTATCATGATCCAAATCTCTTTCAAACCTCAATCTATATACCACATGCTCATTTCTTAACTACTAATACAGGTAATCTTCAATCATAAAAGAAGTTGAAGATCTTACCTCAATAAGCCCTCTTTCCGAAATCTTCTTCACGTTAAAATCACCCACACGAACCCTCTACAAGCTTGCCAACATATTTCCTTCTTGTTGCCTTTCCAAAAAATTATCATCACACTAGGGTTTCATCAATTTTTTTGAGAGAGAAGAGGGGAATTTTATTTAGGAAATCCTTTGCAAATGACCAAGTCTTCAAGACTTGGTCCTAAAGTAAGACCCTCTCTTGGTCAACAGATGGGAGGGACACTTGTCGCCCTCCCATGGGCATTTCACAAAATATCTTCTGATTTTCCCCCATTTTTCGCGGAAAATCCCGCCTTGGCGTCGCGGCGCTGCAACTTCAGAAAGGTTCTGGTCTTACGGTGCCGCGGCCCTGCAGCCGGCGCCGCGGCGCTGCGATGCCTGACTGGAACATTTTTCCTACTCTTCTGCCAGTCGATCTTGCAACGTCCATAACTTCCTACTCCGATGTCCAATCGACGAGCGGTCTGTTGCGTTGGAAAATATGCTCAACGAACTTCATATTAGGCTTTTTAAAACACCTGAAAACTCTTAACATACTGGGACGTATAGCACTCCAAAGTTGACTAAAAATTTGTCCACCACCATTCTGTCAACTTATTATTCCAAATTCAAATCTTATTTCCTTTCGAAAGTTCGTAAATACACGACTGAATTACTGGTGTAACATTCTTCCCCCCTTAGAAACATTCGTCCCCGAATGTTCCTTTGGGAGTCAATCCTATAGATAGCGACATAGTCTCCTTTTACAACCCTTACCTACCAATAATGTCACACATGGCCACATAACAATACTTATACTAAAAGGTCAACCTGAATTGCAATCGTCGACGCTTGTTATCTCAGATAAAGCTTCACGACTTAAGCTTGCTAATAATCTTCCCTGGATAGGCTTCGCCTTATCCACAGCCCGCTGAATCAAGTCTGGGTCAACTAACTGAATCTTGCCTACGTCGAACCAGCCCACCGGCGATCTACACTTCCGCCCATACAATACCTCATATGGCGTCATCTGAATGCAAGAATGGTAGCTGTCGTTATAAGCAAACTCAACAAGAGGTAAGTGATCCTCCCAATACCTCGAATCAATAACACAGCCCGCAACATATCCTCGTGCTCGGATAGTATGCTCGCCGTCCGCTTGGCCCGAGGGTGTAATGCAACACTGAGACTCACATTTGTCCCTAATACCTTCTGGAAAACCACCAGAAGTCAGCCGTAAACTGAGTTCGTATGTCTGACATCATAAATGTAGGAACCCCGTGAAGTCTCACAATCTCCCTGTTATATAATCTAGCATAAACCTCAGCCGAGTAAGTGGTCCTGACCGGAAGAAAATGGGTTGATGTCGTCAGCCTGTTTACCATAACCCACAAGGAGTCGCACTTCCTCCGAGTACGATGCAACCCTGTAACAAAATCCATGTTGATCACCTCCCACTTCCATGTCGGAATATCAATCGCCTGCAATAGCCCACTGGGCTTCTGGTGTTCAACCTTGACCTGCTACTAATTCGGATACTAAGTAACAAACCCTGCTACGTCCCTCTTTAGGTCCTCTTACCAATACATACATCTGAGGTCATGATATATCTTAGTCGACCCCGAACAAATAGAGCAATGAGCACCGCAGGCCTCCCTAAAACTCCGACACATCATGCAAAGACGGAGCATACAATCTTTCCTCATATCTTAGCACCCCATCAGGCGCTACCTCAAATAAACTCTCCTTCTCTAGAAGAGCCGTATCTCGATACCGTATCATAATTGAATCCTCATACTGTCGCCTTTTTACCTCCTTAACGACAAAAGACTCGGCAACATCTCGGATCTAAACTCCATTAACCTTGGAAACAAATAATCGAACCCCCTCCCCCCCCCCCCCCGGCTCGGTAGCTGATGAATCTCACGGACCACGTCCTGTCTATCTGGCTGCCCATCTAACAGACTACCCATAGATCCACGACTAAGAGTATCTCAGAATCGCCTCGCTTTCCCGCGGTATAGATATCAATATCACACTCATTTAGTAACTCTAACCACCGTCTCTGTCGCAAATTCAACTACCTCTGTCTGAAGATATACCGGAGTCTCCTCTGGTCTGCATAAATATCCACAAGAAACCTATATAAGTAATGCCTCCAAAACTTCAAGGCACGACATTAGTCGACACCCACTCTAAATCGCGAGTAGCGTAATTCCTTTCTACGCCCACGCAATCACGGAAATCATAGTTCTAACCTTGTCGTGTCACACAAGACACAACCTAGCCTAACACCCAAAGTGTTACAATAACAACCTAACCTCTAGTCCTCATGAGGGGTTAGAACTGAGTCGCGTCAACTTATCTCCCAATAACCGAAGCCTTGCTCATACTTGCGAAATATTCGTATCCTTAATCTCATTTTTTTAGTTCCTGCTTTCCTTTCTCTCGTTGTAACCAAACTTGGTCACTATACTTAGATTTGATTCTTTTGCTTGCCGCATGGCTAAGAATTCCTGCCAATCACAATTTAGGGGGGTGGGAGATTTCTTGATCTCACAAGAGTAAACCTATTATTCTCTCTGGCTCATAGAGCTTATAATAAGGTGTTCAACCTCAATTCATGGTATTACATAATCTAATGGCTTGTCAAGATTTCTTATCGCTCGAGTGTCTACTGCCTTTCCTTTATAATTCATTCCAAGTTGTCCCGGGTCCCTTACCCCCATATTTTTCCTATTATCCTTCTCACAAGACAGATGTTACCACCTTTCCTCGAGGTGTGCATCGCCCATCATTTATCACGGTCTTTACACTAGTCTGAGGTAATCATATCTCGTGCAACTTACATAACCATAGTTGCATTCTCTTTTATCATTCTGGTCATAACCCTTCCTTATGCTTATTATTAGCAAAAGTATTTCTATCTTGATTCATAATCATACGCTTCACGATGCGCATTTCACCTGCATTTATATTCTTACCACCCTTCCTCGACCGTTTCCTAACGTCGTTCTCAATTACCCCAACACAATACTTTTCCCCACGGTTATCTAAAATTGTAATCTATGGCATACGACGACATCAAGACCTTACCACCTCCTATCATTCGCCCAACAAATACGGGTACACATAACCCCATAATACGTAAAATTATCCTTTTGCGTGGGGGAGAGAACTTATCTCCCTTACAGAAATCTTAATCATCAAGCGCCACCTTATAATCGTAGAGATTTTCGAAACTTACAAACGATGTCTTCTGTTTTCCGCAGCAAAGACTCGCATTTATATTTATTTCGCTGCGCTTTCCTGAAATTATCCGGAAGGTCGTGGCCCTGACCGCCACACCAACCCATCTCTAAGTACCCCCAAGGGCACTTAACATAAAACTCCTTCAAATTCCAGTATTACTTACCTTCTGCATCAATTTACCTCAAATAAACAAGTCACACAGACTTATTAAAAATAATGATGTCAAAGAAGGAAGGATAATTTACTGGTTACCACCACTTCCCTTCCTTTCCACTCGATAATCGGCCATCAAAACCGAATCGAACAAATCTCTCTCTCAGCCAACGCTGGCATAACAATAGGCCAACTAGGCCGCACTGCATCGCCCTCAAAGTCCGCCATAACATCTCTCGCTAGATTCGCTGGGTCCGACGATCAGATCGCCACCGCAATTATTACATACCCGCTCAGCTTAGCACCCATCACTCACGGTGTAGTCACCCCGAAAGGTCCTCATGGATTCAGGCTCTATTTCTTTACACTTGGTTGCTCTCTTTTTCACTGGTCGTGCTCTTTCCGTACTTCCAACTTATACTAACATACATATATAACTTCCATACCACTCGCCTCCAACTCGAGTTACTAAATTAAACAATATAGGCCATTTCCGCCACAACCTGGTTCCGTGGAATGCGCCCACTAACCCGTAAATGATTAACTAGACTCGAGCTCGCACTCGCGTGACTCACACGAAGCTGACCACTACCAACCGATCCCATTCCATTACAAAGGCTGGCTACCCTTAATAGGTCCTCAACCACTCGGCCAGATTTAACTCTTATCCTTGGTATGACTTAACTTTTACTACCCGGTAGCGCCTTATATACCTAAGGTCTCTGTTATCAATATTCTTAGGCTCGCAATTTCCACGCTCCACGCCTACCTTATCACCCCAGAACGGTACAATAACTTCTCATAAGCTCTTAATCGTGTTGTCTTAATCATAATAACCATACTTACTCCATACGGATCTCATCCGTACCATTCTCTTAATCATACCACGTAGCTTAATCTATTAACATAGTCTTCCATTAAGTCCCCTTAATTATAACTTCTATGGTCCATTACCTTCTCGTATAACTCATCATCTCCCAAATATCTCAAATTAGTACGTGAAACCTTGATGAGAATTCATTAAACTGCTTTATACCCTTCCAAGATCTATTTAGTCCTTACCACCTCGTAATCTAAAATCATTCTAGGCAACACGCTGCCAACCTCATACATAAGTCCGTATAGTCAGATGTCATAATACCAACTATACAATAATTATTACCAACCCGATACGCAATCCACATAATCCTTCCCGGTCATCACGATTTCATACCGCAATCAACATAACTCGTTAGAGACGATTTAACAACACAAAATTTCTATCGCACGATCTTAGAGTGAGAAGAATGGAAACTAATCCTAAATGTCTCGCAAATTCTCCCGACATAGACGTGGTGCACAACACACCGATAATCAAGACTCTACTAGACACTGCTCAGACACTTTCCGAGGACTAATCGCTCGATACCACTTTTGTCACGACTCCACCCGCCCGCGATCGTGTCCTACTCCGCACCCTTTCGTATACATCGAGAATAGCAATGAACATACACAACTCAAAAAAAAATACTTAGACAATAGACATCAACAGGCCAGCCTATAAGGCCCCCTTCCGTAACTTATACAATTTTAAAACAGTACATCTCTGTTCTTACAACCCAATCCATAAATGTGAATACAGACCTCTAAGAATAACAATTGTGGCGTGACAGGGCCCCGCCATACCCCTGAATGTACAACAACCGACAATACCAGGGATAAGCCTCCGAAGTAAAGGAGCTTCAACACCAACAAAGGATCCAAGAGCGAGGATCAAGAATCAGATACTCTACTCATGCAGATGAACGCAGTTTCAAGGAGGTCAAGATAATATGTACTAAATATGTGAAACTAAAAGATTGTAAATAAATCATAAGTCTTAAAATAAAGCCGAGACATGTATGATAACTCAAATAAACAAGACTGTGCCTTACTAACAATGAGAGTAAACAAGAGTATACTTTATCGCATAAAAATAGAGGCTCATGATCAAAATAGAGTCACCCGCCCATAGTATCATTGCGATCCTACTCCGACTATTTCACCGTGATAGTCGATGGACCCGCATGAGGTAACTTCTCGCATAGATCAGATCCACCGCATAGTCGTGTGGACCCGCGAGGTAACTTCCTCGCATAGGACTGGTCCGCCCGCATAGAACTATTTCACCGCACGAGCCCTACGGACTCGCATGAGGTATTCTCGCATCACGGGTAGCAAATCCACTAATATGCAAATGCCACAAACCCGGGGAATGACCCCGTAATGAACAATATATCACTAGCACAACCGGCTATCATACATAACATAAGCACTACCAGCTTATCATACATAACATAAGCACTACCGGCTTTTCATACATAACATAAGCACCATCGGCTTATCATAATTATCATAAGCAAGTTAAGAAATCCCCTAACTTTTTATTAGCTTTGTTCATATACACTCTCATTTTAGTTTACTTAAGGCACTAACATGTCATTATAAAATCCGGGAATTTAACCCAAAGTACTACGTACTTCTATTCTTTTAACAATGACTCTTTTCATAAAAAAACTTCCAAGATACTAATAACCGTAGTATCAAGTCCTATCTACCTTTCAAGACAAGTCACAATACCTTTTAGAAATACATTTAGGCTTCTAAATCAAGTGACTTCTTTCCTTTAAAACCTTAAGCAATTGATGCCTTTAAATCAATTTGCCTTACATTATTTCAAGTCATTTATCATTACTTATATTACTTAGAGTAAACCACTCATTTAACTTTCCATAAAGTTATTATAACCAACTTCCCATAAAGCTGTTATACTAACTTTATGCGTTAGACACTTCCATTCCTCTTTGTAACCAAGAGGCTTATACTTTTAAAATACTTCAAGTCTCTTAACTTTAGTACTCAAGTTTCATAACTTTAGAATAGCTCAAGGAAATCAATACTTTCCAAATCAGTATTTTATACATTTTCAAGTCAAGAAATCTTTGATTACCTTACTAGGTTACACCATTCTTTTTACATCCCATAAAGTTATAACCCACTTTATGTTTTTGAAACCAAGGCATTTCTATCCTTTAAAAACAAGTGAGTTAATTCTCTAACTCAACCAACTTGGACATCCTTAAAACAAGTCAAGGATATCAAATGAAACTAAATTCATTGAACTCTTGTACGTCTACCGTACTATACATTTACAACTACTCATGCTCAAGATATAAGAAAGTTCCACATACCTCTTCGGTTCAATCCGCTTGCTAAGTCCAATATGTCGTACGTAATATGTCAACCTATAATGACCATAATACATTTATTAACTTCTAGCTTCAAACGTAGAATATTCAAAGTGCAAAGTCACTAAATTCTACGGAACATCGGACAAAACTTCCTTTGTTTCTACATACTTTTCCACCTTTTTCAAGGTCCGAAATCAATAACCAAACGCCACATTTAAGGCTCAACAATACAGTTAACCAAAGGGGATTACATGCCTTAACATAACGTGTAAAATTCTGCCCCACAATTAACATAATACTATCCAACAACTTAAGTCTTTCTCGGCTACAATCAATGTCGTAATAATATCAATTTCCTTTCAATTCCTTTTTCAAACCAAGTTGTTATTCTTAACATGTTATATACATACCAACAATTACAACAACTATAAATCCTTTCTTCCTTAACATGCGATGATAATAACTATCGACCAAATTGTATTTCAACATTAATGGCTAACTTGTCCATTTTCGGGTTTTAACATGTATCATGATCCAAATCTCTTTCAAACCTCAATCTATATACCACATGCTCATTTCTTAACTACTATTACAGGTAATCTTCAATCATAAAAGAAGGTGAAGATCTTACCTCAATAAGCCATCTTTCCGAAATCTTCTTCACGTTAAAATCACCCACACGAACCCTCCACAAACTTGCCAACATATTTCCTTCTTGTTGCCTTTCCAAAAAAATCTCATCACACTAGGGTTTCATCAATTTTTTTTAGAGAGAAGAAGGGAATTTTCTTTAGGAAATCCTTTGCAAATCAAGACTTGGTCCTAAAGTAAGACCCTTTCTTGGTCAACAGATGGGAGGGACACTTGTCGCCCTCCCATGGGCTTTTCACAAAATATCTTCTGATTTTCCCTTTTTTCGCGAAAAATCCCACTCAAGGCCATGGCCCCGCAAATGCTACCGCAACTTCGTAAAGGTTTTGGTCTTACTGCAGCGCTGCGACCGCTGGACCGAACATTTTTCCTACTCTTCTCACAAATCTTCGCAACGCCCATAACTTTATATTAGGCTTTTAAAACACCAAAACTCTTAACATACTGGGACGATAGCACTCAAAGTTGACTAAAAATTTGTCCAAAGACCATTCTCACAACTTATTATTCCAAATTCAAATCTTATTTCCTTTCAAAGTTCTTAAATACATGACCTGAATTACGGTGTAATAACGGGTAGCAAATCCACTAATATGCAAATGCTACAAACCCGGAATGACTCAGAATGAACAACATATCACTAGCACAACCGGCTATCATACATAACATAAGCACTACCAGCTTATCATACATAACATAAGCACTACCGGCTTATCATACATAACATAAGCAAGTTAAGAAATCCCCTAACTTCTTATTAGCTTTGTTCACATACACTCTCAATTTAGTTTACTTAAGGCACTAATATGTCATTATAAAATCCGGGGATTTAACCCAAAGTACTACGTACTTCTATTCTTTTAAAATGACTCTTTTTCATATAAAACTTTCAAGATACTAATAACTGTAGTATCAAGTCATATCTACTTTTCAAAACAAGTCACAATACCTTTTAGAACTACATTTAATGACTTCTAAATCAAGTGACTTTTTACTTTAAAACTTTAAGCAATTGATGCCTTCAAATCAATTTGCCTTTCTTCCTTTCAAGTCATTATCTTAATTTACATTGCTAGAGTAAACCATTCTTTTAACTTTCCATAAAGCTATTATAACCAACTTCCCATAAAGCCGTTATACTAACTTTATGCTTTAGACACTTACATTCTTCTTTATAACCAAGAGACTTAAACTTTCCAAAAACCAAGTATCATATACTTTTAAAAGTACTTCAAGTCTCTTATCTTTAGAAACTAAGATATCCTTAATCTTTAAAACAAGTGAGTTAATCCCCTAACTCAACCAACTTGGACATTCTTAAAACAAGTCAATGATATCAAATGAAACTAGATTCATCAAAATCTCGTACGTCTATCGTACTATATATTTACAACTACTCATGCTCAAGAGATAGGAAAGTTCCACATACCTCTTTGGTTCAATCCACTTGCTAAGTCCAATATGTCGTACGTAGTATGTCAACCTATAATGACCATAATACGTCTATTAACTTCTAACTTCAAACGTAGAATATTCTATATGCAAAGTCACTAAATTCTACGGAAAATCGGACAGCACTTCCTTTGTTTCTACATACTTTTCCACATTTTTCAAGGTCCGAAAATCAATAATCAAACGCCACATTTAAGGCCCAACAATTCAGCAATACAAAGGGGATTACACGTTTTAACAGGACGTGTAAAATTCTGCCCCACAATCGATATCCAAATAGTCTAACATTTCAATGTCATTCTTGGCTAACAATGTATCACAACAATATCAATTCTCTTTCAATTTCCTTTTTAATCCAAGTTGTTATTCCAACATGTTATATACATGATAACAATTACAACAACTATAAATCCTTTCTTCCTTAACATGCGACGATTGTAACTATCGACCAAATTGATTACAACATAAATGGCTAACTTGTCCATTTTCGGTTTTAACATGTAGACATGATCCAAATCTTTTCAAACTTCAATTATACTTATCACATGCTCATATAAACTACTATAACATGTAATCTTCAATCACAATAAGAAAATGAAGATTTTTACCTCAATAAGCCCTAATAATATCCAAGCATAAAAGTCGATCCTTAGCAACTTTTAGCTCCTCTTCTTATGTTCCAATCCGCTCCAAGCACTCCTTGGAAGCTCATAACCAACTTCTCTTCAATTTCCAACTTCAAAGTTGAAGAACACCTTAGGTTTTCACCTTGCGACTAACGTGAAAACATAGTTTTTCCGGAATCTTTCTATTGAGATATCCTTGTAATACCCTTAGAAACCTTGGGTTAAAGTCTTGTGAATTATGATCCACAATTGCAAAATTTTGTGTGGGAGAGAGGACATTGCCGAGAGCTCTTTTTAAGAGCAAGAAAATTTGAAATTTTTCTAAGTGTTGGAAATGCTCTAGTCTTGCACTAGTAGTAGCAATATATAATGAGACCAAGAGCTAGGATTAATCCAAATGTGTGGCTAAGATGAGGTCAACAATGTCAAGCTAATTTGACTTCAAGACTTAGTCAATTTTATCAAGCCAAGATTGGCTACACTTGCCATGAATTTCGTCCATCATGTTCCATGTGGAGGTGACACGTGTCACCCTCCCGCTGTCCATAATATTTCATTTCCAAATTTCCATAATTGGTCAAAATATCTAAACCTCGGCCCCACAAAAACGTAAAATCTCTCGGGTGGCCCCACGTATCCAATTCTCAAAAATAAAATTCCATGATTCCGATAAAATCTTAAAAGTCTTAAATAACAAATTCGGGAACCTAATTCTCATTAACAAACATTTCTCTTTTCCGAGGTTCAGAAGATTTTTCCTTCGAAAAACAATTCTTTCTTTCGTTCAAATTTTTACATCCTGAATTCTTACGTACATTCTTATACACGTGTCCTGGAAATACGGGGTGTAACATTGTCTCTGGTTCGTTTAGAAAATGTGGTTCGGGGGACTATATGTGGAGCAATTCGGCATAAATTGATACCGACACCTCAGAATTTGGTAACCTCAACTCCATTAACAACTATTTATGAATCCTTAATGCCACCCTTTAACGATGACATGTGAAGCAACTTCTTCACCAACCATGTTCACATCCGAAGTCACGTCCATAATGGCGCCAATAAATGATGACTTCCCCTTTTGCCACTTCTTATCCGCGGCTTTTTCACATTGTTCGGGAGTTTTAAGCTCCCCATCCCAACTCACCCATACTCCCGAATGAATACTTTGGATAAATCCCCCTATTCCCTCCTTCATCACCATCACCCCATCTAGGTGTGGTATCGGAACAAATGCATTCTTTTTTAGGAAATCAATTCTGATGATTGCCTCATAATCACCCAACGGTACCACCAACATGTTGTGATTCCCACTTCATGGCCCGGATGACATCTTAACATCAAATGCCACCTCATCAATTATTTAGGCTGCTTGGTTCACCGTCTTCATATAATCAGGACTTTTGGTTGTCTTAAGTATGCCTTTGCAATTCTCGCATCTACGAAGGTATATGTAGCTCCGGTATCCACCATTGCTACGACAAGTCTCCCATTCATCCGCATCACAATGTACATCAACAAAACATGAGGATTATTCACTGGATCCCCTATTGCATTCAACACCACGATGTTGTTCAACAACATCCGAAAAGGATTTGCCAAGGCAACAACCACACCACCTTCTTCACTCGACTTCGGCTCACCCGCAACAATGGTATGACATCCTTATAGTTGGGGAAATTTCACGCAAAGTGTGGACCATCACATGTCCAACACTTTGGCTCGGTTACGTCCCTCCTCATAGGTCCCGTATCTGTCACATTATCCTTCCCTTTCTCGATATCATACTTTCCCGTCCCTTCCTTGCCCTTCTTGTCATTTCCCTTCTTGGATTTGGAAGATCTGGAGACATCCTATACTTGGTGATTTGATCGGTAATCCACCAAAGAATCAGCCGCGGCTATTGCACTTGAAAGGTCTTTAACATTTTGCCTTCTAAGTTCGTTTTGATCCCACCCTTGCATTCCGAATATAAAGTTATGGAGCTTGTCTTCATCAGACATGTTTTGAATGTCCAACATCAAAGAAGTAAACTCCTTGATGTATTCCTGTACCGAACCACTTTGCTTTTCTCTTTTGAGACGGTCCCTAGACAACCAACTCGCGTTGCTATGTCGAAATTGTTGCCTCATTTCCTCCCTCATCCTTACCCAAGTTTCAATGCGTGGATGACCCACACTTATATCATCAGTGTCTCTAGTCCTCCACCATAGTTTTACATCACCCATAAGATACATAGAGGATACTCACTTGGTCCTTCTCCGCAATATGAGCCGCAAGGAAATATTGCTCCATGTCCCAAAGAAAGTTTTTCAACTCTTTGGCACTTTTTGTCCCCGTAAAAGACTTAGTTTTCGGTACCTTTACCTTACTCTGATCAGTGGTATTACCACATCCGGTCGCTCTTACCGCCATGCGTAACACCACAAGCTCAGCCTCAGTGTCCAACTTAGCTTGTCGCAATTTACCAAATTTCATTGGCCCGTCTCGATTGCTCCACCAATTTGGCCAATCGTGCATTTATCCCAATTTTATATTATTCAAACTCCGTGTTGAGATTATGATTTAGTGTAACAAGATACACCAAATTACTTCCCTCCTCGGTTCTACCAACTAGAGTCTCCAAATGCTCAATACGAGCACTTAACTCCGTCGTTATTCTTGCCGCCATTGCTCAACCACCGTAGCAACAGAATTTACCTCTTCACGTAGTGTTTTGGAACTCTTAGCTTCTTCATAAGCTAGGCTCTGATACCAATTGTCACACTCCCGGTATGTTACTATAAAGTTTTTGCACACAAAGGCGTGAAGGTAGTCGACAACACCCTTTGCCAACTTCAGCCAAACACTAAGTCATTTTAAGATCAAAAGAACTTAAGAACGCGGAAGCAATCAAACAGGCTTGAAGGAGGTTTATAATAGCAAGTTTAATCACAACACTACACACCAAGAGTTACGGGCAAACACATCCCAACCTTTACTTTTATTTATACTCAAATAAACAAAGAAATGTCTCTCAGCTTTACAATGTAGTGATAGAACTAAACGTCTAACACTTAAACACTCAAACTAACTTAGCCTCACACACTAATTATTTTAGACTCTCGAAAATACACTCACAAGAAAAGGGTTTGCTTTTAACTTTGAACACTTAAGCTCAATATTAGCTCTATCGGGTTTTAGGCTTTTCCGGTTCTTGAATGGATGAATAAGTTATCCTAACTTATTCTACTTATAGGGGAGGCGAGTGACTTATCATGCCTTACAAAGAGGGACGTGTTAAGGAAGTGGATTTAATAATAGACATCTGTAAGTAATCGTCTATTACACACATATACACTTCACACGACCAATACTACTTTAAGACTTGGTCAATTCAGTATGTTTCTTCACTTCTTCAAATGTCTTTGTTGACCAATTCAATCTTCTCCAATGGCTCACACTGGTCTCGCAAGGTCTTAGCCAAGTCTCATAAGACTCAACACCACCCGCACCATTCCCAACTCGTCTAGACCACTATACACCAAGTTTGCACAAAATCCGGGACTCAATTTGAACCATTCTGCCCTGTTTGAGTCATTGAAGTCCACACACTTCAATACTCAATAAAATTAGATCAAACCACTTCCCACGTATCTCGAAGACCTAGCGGGAGTTCCTCAAACTCGCCCCAAGCTTCCCGGTGCTCTATCGTGACCCGGAATTGTACCGCATTGCCCTCGGACCTAGTCAATTTTGCATTTCAGCTTGCCACGTGTATATGACTCGGTCGAACCCTTTGCATCACCAACCCTTGTTATCTAGCTGAACCATATGAATCATAGAAAGTCTCGGAACGCCTTCCTCGCATTCTGCACCCACGACTTAGCAAATAGCCACAGTTGCAAGCATTAACTCGTGCCCCTTTTCTCGACTTTTTAGTTCATTCCATTGGATTTTGTCAACTATCTGTTGTATCTCTTAGCTAGGCTGGTAAGATGCATTAATGTGAATATTAATACCTTGTCATGTGCTCCACACATGTCTGTATATCCTGTGACTACAGATGGAAACGGATCCTGGACCCGGTCCAGATCCGGTAGATCCAGATCTGTTTTATAGGATATGGATCTTCAAAATTTGGACCCGACGGATCCTGATCGGACCCGAGATTCATTTATGATGGATCATATCTAGATATAGATCTTGTATTTGAGATCCGTATCCGATCCGTGGATCCGTTTATTAAATACATTATACATTTATACATCCATAAGAGTAGACTATTCCCTTTAATTTTCTTGACCATGCCCAACCTGAAATAAATATAATTATATCAGTCGTATCTTTTGGAATTCCACATTACAAGTTCATTTAAAGTCAATACGCATACTGAGAAGGAATATTACATGTTTCACAAACACACATAAATAAAGAATAACACAACTAAGAGCATTGTGTGAAGAATAAGTTGAAATTTCCAACCTACTGATTTTGTTTTTTTTATAAGTATTTCCGCCCTACTGATTTACTTGAGAGTAAAAATGAATGCTTCAACATATCAACCAAAGTAGTTGCCATAAAGAGTAGAAATGACTAGAATAACAGAATCACAACACAATCATGTTCTCTATGGATTCTGAGAAATTATTCAGGGTGACTAAATATTGTATGTTGAATGTTGGAATATTATTCAAGGATTTTTTTTACATGTGGATCCAGATCCGATGGATCTGGATTTGGATATGATTTTTATGGACCCGATGGATCTGGATCTGGATACAGGTATGAAAACGGATCTCAATCTGGATCTAGTAGGATCCGGTCCAGATCCTATCCGTTGTCATCCCTACCTGTGACTCGCACATGCTCATAGAACACGTGTTACACCTTCTCGGACATCCTTCACCAATGCACACACTTAGTCGTATGTTGTTGATCATTTGTATGTGTTGTACCCTTTTGTATTGCTCCTCAATGTCTTCTCCATATCTGAACCTTACCCCTTAGCTTTGTTGAACCACATGTTCCTTCGTATCATGCCTTTACTCTCATACACAAAGTGTTTGTCAACATGATCCATTTTCGACTCAATTCGTGTCTAACTCACACCGTGTGACACCAAGTCACTTTACCATCGTGGTGAAAGTCCCACGAGATTTGCTTTAGTTCCGTGAAGTAAGGCAAGATTGTTTTACAGAATGTTGGTCCGAATATCATGACATTTGTTCCAACATTTCTGAATTTTAACTTAGTACTAAAATGATATATTGGGCAAAATGTCATAACACCAAACCCAACATTAACATAAACCAGTCATATTCAGTCATAGCTTCATGTGACTCTTGCGTAGCTTTGCCAAGCTTATAGACCTTCTTGTTCATCTTGGTACGGTGATGGTATCCATTTTGACCAGCACGGGCAACTGTGAAGGAAACTCTGGCAGGGTACCAAGCACCAATACAAGCAACTTTACGAAGACCCCTGTGGGTTTTGCGAGGAAGACGTGTCACACCCCAACGTGTTACAACACCTTCATAACCCTTACGGCTTACCCTTGGTCACACCAATGATATCAATCATCTCATCCTTCTGGAAGATAGCATCAACTGGAACCTGCTTTTCAAAGAAACCATATGTATAGTCAACCTTTTGGGCAATAGTCCCACCATTCACCTGAATTTCCATCAAATGTGCTTTCTTTTGTTTCAGACCTTTTCATCTTCCTTTCTGAAGTAAAACATGGCAATGATTACAATGAGTGTCCAAATAACTTTAGTGTTCAAATATCCAGGACATCTAATTTAATGAAACTAGGCCTGAGCAAGAATGCCTAGCATACACGACCACCTTAAACAACAAATTTACTATATAAATAACCATCATTTGTGAATTATAAAGAACCAAATGGATCAATTTCATAGCAAAATACAAATAACTTTGTCAAAATATGGAACTAGGTCTGTATAAGAATGCCTAGAACATCTGACCACCTAAAGCAACAAATTCACTACATAAATAACCAGTATTTGTGAACTAGAAAGAACCAACTGGATCAATTGCTTAGCAAAGAGGATAATATTCACTAAAATTATCCTAACTGAGCTTATTAAATTTTAAGAGCTGCAAATATCAATATGAAACTAATTCTTACAACACCTATAATTACCAGTATCTCAATAATGAACGTTTGTCAGAGAAAGCAGGATAAAAATATAGACTACATTTTATACATGCACAAAAGCAGATACAGGCCATGCTCCAAAAAAAAAACAATCTCTTCGGATTTAGTACCTGAGTGTGAGCCAAGACACGGATGACACAAGCATACTTCTTGAGTTTGTCCAACTGTGCCTGGATATCTTTTTTACCTTCATCGGTCTCATATTTCTTGGAGTAGTTCATGAAGGCCTTCTTCTTGGACTTACCACCAGTTCTTGTAGAACCTCCTCTTTATATCTTCACTGAGATGCTGAGCCCAGACAGTGTTGAGGCAACGAAGACCACGAGGTGTCTTCACATACCCGACAACACCAACGATCACCATTGGAGGTGTTTCAATTATAGTCACCGCTTCACATGTTTCTTTCTTGTGGAGTTGTACAATTCATTTAACATCAACATGGTAGTTTAGAAACCCAATTCAGTGTTGCTCTGAATAATAATACATATGCAGAAAATGAGTGGAAATGCTATAAATGAAAAGATGATTTTACTTCATCCAGGCTTTTCGACTTCTCTGATATTGTGGGTCATTCCGGCCTTATAACCCAAGAAGGCAGTCAGCTTACAGGGCTTGCTTGGATCATCCATAGGGAAGGCCTTCACTGAAAATTGACTTATTTTCTTTATCTACCACTTAAACACACTTCCCTGTGGGGACATTTTAAACCATCATATCATAACTACTAGTTTCAATTCAATGAAAATACAAGAGTGGAATCAAAGCATACCCTTTCCCCCTGTGTCGAGAAGCTCTCTTTCTGGGCAGAAATCCCAAAAACCCGTGTCTTGGGTGCTCAAACTTCCTATGAGACATTTTTCTCCTCCTTCAATCTCTAAACACAACTCCGAATGGAAACAATAATTGTAAAGTCGAAAAGAGTAGGAAATAAACTAATCAGCCATGCTTCAATGCCAAGCAAAACTAGAAAAGCTATATGTATAACATTCAGCTCTATTGATTAAAAATAGAGCTCAAACACTGGTTCATAGCTTTTATGAAATTTCTCATGTTATAAGCTTTTGGTTATCGATACTAATATTTAGCTAATTTGAAAAGTGTCCAACAATTTTCGAAAGGTATACTGAGATTTTACAATAATAAATCAAGAATTATTAGAATGCATAAACCTGCAAGAGCCTGTCTCAAAGAGGAAAAAACCCCTACTGAAACTCAAGATTTATTATATACATGTTGTTGTAGTCGTTTTGTTGCTGTTTTGTGACCTCAACTTAAAAATTTTGTCTTCGCTTAATAGAATCCTTTGAAAAATGGCTTTAACTTGAAAAAATTGACCGAGCAGAACTTTTGTTGCACATCATCCTGCATAAATTTTAGCTTGTCTATAATGCAGATTTTATGACTGTCTTGAAATATCCGAACTTCTGACTTATAGGCAAAACTAATTTATGTCCGATGAATAACAAAAGCTTTGTCTAGCAAATTTTCTGAAGCAAAGTCTACTATTTAAAATTTTTGTTAAGCGGGGCAAAAAAATTAAGACCACCAATTATTGAAGTGTTATATCCATTTTTCTTAAATAATTCAACTGGTATCAATATTGAAAAATAATTTCAAACAAAAGTGTTGCTCCTCTTTCACACACATACGAGAGACTCTGTGTAATCATTACTGATCAGATATAAAGTACATAGTGAGTTAGCCCTCGTTATGAAGTTTTGAGTTTAAAACACCACGAAGGAACTTGTAAAGTCAAATTCGAAATTGAAATGTTAAAATTTTTATATTAAAATGAGCTGGTTATTAAAATCTGGATTTGAAGGAACATATACCAACACTGATTTGAAGATTTGAACTCTTTTGTTTTTGGTAAACTTTGTCTCCATTGATCATTCATGTATAAAAAGTTACATTTGAGTTTGACACATTAAACTTTGTATATGAAAGACATAATATCTTGATTATTTTCATTGATTAAATGTGTATATATATAAGTTACAATAGAAAAATTATTTTCCTATTCTACATCTAAAATCATATTCTATTTAGAGACTAAGTATACAATTATGTTAATAGTACAAGTCTAATTATACTAACAATATACTTTCCTAATATATAATGTTACACATGTTCTCTTGGTCACGGACTGCTGGACAAATTTGGGCTTCAGGCTCAGTAGACCAATTCCCGTGGCTTCAACTGTACCGTGATACCTTACATATACATACAATATACTTGTATATTGTATGTATATTTAACACACCCCCGCAGTCATAGCGGGTGGTCTTCGTACGCTAAGGCTATCTCTAAAATCTTCAAAAGGACCGAGAGGAGACCCTTTGTAAAGATGTCTGCAACTTGATACCTGGAAGGGACATGACAGGCGTGTACTTGTCCTCGAGCTACCTTTTCTCGAACAAAGTGAATGTCCATCTCTATATGTTTAGTGCACTGGTGCTGAACTGAATTACCAGAAAGGTAGATGACACTGACATTATCACAATACACCAAGGTAGCTTTATGAATTCGACAATGAAGCTTTAAAAGCAGATTTCGTAACCAACATGACTCGGAAATTACATTGGCTACCCATCGATACTCGACCTCTGCACTAGAACGAGACAATGTTGACTGACATTTTGAAGACCATGAGACCAATTTATTACCAAGAAACATGCAATAGCCAGACGTAGACCGTCTAGTGTCAGGACAGCCACCCCAATCAGCATCTGTATATGAGACAAGTGTAGACGTCGACGAAGGATATAGATGCAAGCCATAATCAAGTGTCCCCTGGATGTACCTAATAATGCATTTGAGCGCATTCATGTGCTCAATCCTGGGATCATGCATAAACAATCACACCTGTTGTACGACATATGTAATATCCAGTCGCGTGAACGTAAGATACTGAAGGGCCCCTGCAAGACTGCGATAGCGGGTCAGATCCTCATATGGGGAGCCAGCCGTAGCACCCAACTTGGGTTTAGTATCAACTGGAGTGGAAGTGAACTTACAGGATGACATTCCAGCCCTCTCAATGTTCTCAGCTGCATACTTCCTCTGTGATAAGAACAATCCACCTGTATGACGAGTGACAACAATCCCTAAAAAATAACTCAATGGCCCCAAGTCTTTCATGACAAACTTAGAACTGAGCATTGCCATAATAGACTTGCGTAATGCATTAGAAGAGACAATCAAGATAATATCATCCACATATAATAGTATATAAGCCATCGAAGAGCCCCGACAATATATGAATAACGAATTATCAGACCTACTATGAGATAATCAAAGAGTCAAAACATAGTCAGCAAACCTCTTATACTAAGCTCACGGAGACTGCTTAAGCCCATACAAAAACTTCTTCAACAAACAGACATGATGAGGATATCGGTTATCCCTAAACCCCAAGGGCTGATGCATATACACTATCTCATTGAGATCACCGTGTAAGAAAGCATTATTCACGTCTAGCTGATGAATGAGCCATGCTTTTAAAAGATTCAAGCTAAGCACAGTGCGAATAGTAGATGGCTTGACCACCGGACTAAAATCTCACCACAATCAACACCAACATGCTGAGTCTTACCATCACCTACAAGACGAGCCTTGTGTCTTGCAAACGAACGGTCAGAATTATCCTTATGAGCAAAAATCCACATAGACCGAATAATATTCACACCAGATGGACGTGGTACCAACTCCTACGTCTTATTATCAATAAGAGCATTATATTCATCGGTCATGACAATCTTCCAATTTGGGTCATTTAAAGCAGACACAGAATTACAAGGGTAAGGGTGATTTAAGAACATTAGAATTTAAATTAAAATATCTTTTTGGTTTAAAAATACCTCGTTGGGCTCGGGTGACTGGTCCATGACTCGGGGTGAAATTGGGTGATTTTGGGAAGGACCAGTACACGGGACAGAGTGGCCAGCAAGCAGTGGGCCTGCTGGCTCAATACGCATAACGGAGAAGCTGGAATCGACTATTTAGGTGATCGGCTGCAATCGCCTAGCCGAGATTAGCCCAATACTATTTTTTAGAGCAGGGATGAATGGTTGTATCGATGCAGTGGGACCAGTGGGTGAATAATATATGGTGATATATCATCATCCAAAAAAATTATACGAACTAGGCACAGGAGATTATCTACCTTAGAAAATGGAAATTGGGACTCATAAAAAATAACATGACGACTAATAATGATTCGTTTAGATGACAAATCAAAACATTTATAACCACGGTGATTTGACGGATAACCCAAAAACACACAAAGGGTAGAACGGACACTGAAGTTTGTTAATTGTGGTGGACGGAAAAAGTGGATAACATAAGCACCCAAAGACCCTAATATGTGAATGCGAATGGGTCTTATTATATAAAATATGTAGAGGGGACGAATATGTCAAACCTTTGGAAGGAAGAATGTTAAGAATATCTGTAGTCATTTGTACAACATGATGCCAAAACGATAGGGGTACGGAAGCATGAATTAATAAAGTTCGGACAATATTATTAATGGTACGAATTTTACGTTTGGCTTTTGTTGAGTGTATTTTATACACTCTTTTGAGTCTTTTTTAGTTAAGTATTTTCCTCTTTTCGTTTGTGTTTAGTGTAGTATTAGGGTTGTTTTTCTGTCTTTTGAGTCACAACGGTTCTAAAGGAGGAAATAACAGAATTGAGGATGAAATGAGCTTAATCGATGATGAAATTGCACAAGCATAGCCCAAGAAATGAAACCTAAGAGGTCCCGAGAAGAATATAAGAAATCAGGTAAATTCTGGACGAAACAGGGTCAAGGGCTGCGGCTCAAGGCAAGGAAGAGCTGCGGCGCTCGATGAGTCGAGGCCAAGGGAATTAGAGCCGAGGCGTAAAAATTCCAAAGAGCAGAAAATTAATTCACCGTCGCAGGCGCCGCGGCGCAAGAAGTCCAGTGAGCCAGCAGTTTTGCAACGTGATTTAGGGCCGCGACGCTTGGAAGCAGCGCCGACGCGAAATTTTCAGAATCTAGGCCGAATTTTGACAAGGGTAAAAGGGTCTGAAGCGAAATTTTTTCTCAGATATAAAAACCCTAAAACCCTGTCTTACTAGATACCTTAGATCATATTTTTGGAGAGGTAGGAAAGGAGGCAAAGACACAATTGTAGACTTTTATTCAAGTTCCTTTTCTTCCCTTTATTTTATTACAGTTTATGTTGGATATTTGTAAATTAGTTCTTAGCATGACAATACCTAGGAGCTAATTTCTTTATTAGGATTTTTCGTCGAATCACTTGAAACTATTTCATATAGTTAATGCATAGTTATTGATTTCTTCTTCAGCTATATTAAGATCTATTAAATATTGTATTGATTGTTTGATAATTGACTGACCATTAATTGTCATAACTTATATGATTTCAAATCGAGATCTGAAAAGGGAGATTTGAATATGTTGTAGTTGTTTAGACATAGGTTAAAATCGTGGATAGATCAAAGAGCTGGTTGAACTCCCTACAGGCGAACTCCATTACCACATGGCAAGACTTGGCCCAGAAGTTTCTTGCCAAATTCTTCCCTCTATCCAAAGCAGCAAGGCTTAGAGGTGAGCTTAATATTTTTTATCAGACGGAGGGAGAATCATTATATGATGCATGGGAGCGGTTAAAAGACTTGAAGAGAAAGTGCCCGCATCATGGGATTGAGAAGTGGATATTAGTCCACATATTTTATAATGGGCTGTGTGGTACTACTCGTACCATTATTGATGCTGCAGCAGGAGGGACCTTCATGAGCAAAAGTGCCAATGAGGCACATGATTTATTAGAAGACATGACCACCAACAACCATCAGTGGTCAGATGAGAGAGAAATGAACAACAGGAAAGTGGTTGGGGTTCATGAGTTAGATTCTATCACTGCATTGACTGCGTAGGTTGCCACTTTGACAAAGCATTTGTAGCAGAGTACAATGCCCGTTAGTGCTGTCCAGACACCAGTGAGTTGTGAGATTTGTGGGGGTCCTCATACTTTTGATAGGTGCACAACAGTGGATCCAAACAATGTGCCTATGGAGCAGGTTCAAGCAGTTGAGAATTTTCAGAGGCCCTACAACAATGCACTCCAACACATATAATCAGGGGTGGAGAAATCACCCCACCTTTTCGTGGAGGAATGACCAAGGATAACAACCTCAGTTTTAGGAGCAATAGCAACAGCCTCAGGGACAGATCTAGCAACAGCCCAGGCCCACAAGAGAAGCCATATGAAATAAAAGAAATAAAAGCAGCACTGGTGACTCTGGCCAACTCCCAGACACAAATGATATATTCTCAGACCCAGTTCATGACAGAGACTAGGTCATCTATCAGAAATTTAAAGACACAGGTGGGACAGCTGGTGAACATGTTGAACAATAGAGAGCAATGGAATCTTCCCAACAATACTGTGGTGAACCCAAGAGAACAGTGCCAGGAAATAAGCTTAAGGAGTGGTAAGCAGTTAAAGCAGGTTGCAGCCCAACCACAGGTTCAGAAGAAAGATGAGCTGACATAGACTTCTGAGGTAGAGAAATAGGGGGTTACTGATGACAGCCCTATTCTAGAAAAGGCTCCACCAGCAGTCATGAAGGACTATATAGACAAAGTTCCATACCCCCAAAGACTTGTGAAGAAATCTCTAGACAAATAGTTTTCCATGTTTTTGGAGGTCTTGAAAAAGATGCACATTAATATCCCTTTCATTGAAGCCTTGGAGCAAATGTCAGCATATGTCAAATTCATGAAGGAGATCCTCTTTAAAAAGAGGAAGCTGACAAACTATGAGACAGTGGTGCTGAGAGAGGAGTGCAGTGCTATCTTGCACAAGAAATTTCCCCCGAAGTTGAAAGATCCAGGGAGTTTCACCTTACCTTGCACTATAGGAAATGTGACATGCAAGCAGGATCTGTGTGATTTGGGGGCAAGTGTCAACCTGATGCCACTCTCTGTGTTTAAAAGACTTGGTTTGGGGGAAGAAAAGCCAACCACTGTTAACTTGCAGCTAGCTGATCGCTCTATCGTACACCCCCTTGGTATAATTGAAGACATATTGGTGAAAGTGGGCAAATTCATCTTGCTCGACTTCCTCATTCTTGATATGTAGGAAGATGAGAATATGCCAATGATCCTTGGGAGACCATTTCTAGCCACAGGGAGGGCACTGATTAATGTTGAGAAGGGAGAGCTCAAGCTCCGAGTTCAAGATGAGGAGATGCCTTTACTGTTTTCAAGCCTCCAACTGATCCACAAGTCAATGATAAATGTTTTGCGGTTTGTTTCATTGAAGGAGTTGTCTCTAAGAAAAGCCTCACAAGTAATGATGATCGGGTAACATTGAAGCAAGGTGCGGAACATGAGAATAAAAATTCTTAACCGTGAATGAAGGTGAATATCGACTGCGGTGAACCTCTGAACTCAGCCTTGTGAAAAAGAAGAGGAGAAGGAGAAAGGGGACGATAATGAAATGGATATGCTGTGGAAGTAATAAATCCCCTTGAGTGAACGAGGCATTTGCGTCCGGCTAAATGACGTTAAAGACAGCGCTACTTGGGAGACAACCCAATGTTTTTAATTATGTTATTTCAATTTTTGTTTTAGTTTGTTTTATTTTATCTTGAACAGTCTCAAGATCTGGTATGTTTGGTGTTTTTGGATGACATAAAAAGGTAGGAACTGACCCCGAGTGGGAAAATGGGACAAAAATGCTGAAAAAAAGGAAAATTTGGCACAGCGTCGCGGCGCCAGAACTTCAGAGAGTCCGATGCCTATGCAATTTCAAGAACCTCCTCCTATACCTCCGTTATGACCGTTGTTTTGTGTCTGTAAGTTGTCCCTTTATTTTTAGTCTTTACACATTGGGGACAATGTGTCGATTAAGTTTGGGGGGATCTTACTTTATTTTGTGTTTTGTTTTGAGTCTTTTTAGTTTGTTTTATGTGTTTGTGAGTCATAATTTTTATTTTATGGATCATGTATATTGTAGTTGTTAAAGATATTCAGTGGATTAAGTGGGATAATATAATGGAATTGAAAGCAGAAATCTGTGTGCTTAACTTAGATATGCCAAAAATTCATGACATCTAATTATTTAGGATATTTGTGTTTAGCCTATGTGTTGTCAATTATGGAAAGAAAGGTTGAAATGTCTAGAACACCTGTTTGCTTGTTATTTGAAGCGAAATAGTTAAGATATACATATTTAGGAAAATGATCCAGACATTCTTTGATAGCCCTTCTGACCATTCATTACCTACCCTGACATAAAATGTATCACTAGTCAACCCCTTTGAGCCTAAATAATATCTTTGTTTGACACCCTAAGATTCCCTTGTTGTGCCATAAGTAATAATTGAAAATATTGGTATGAAAAATGTTGATAAAGTAATAAAAAGAGAGTAAAAATTTGATGCACCCCAATGAAATATGCAAAAGCCTAAGTTTGGGGTTCTTGTTATTTATAATGTGTCGCATTCTCTCAAAAGAAAAGAGGGGAGAAAATAGGCATGAGACTAAAAAGAAATTCAAAAAGAAGAAAAAAAGAGTTGAATGAAAAATGCTTATGGTACGTAATTTGAGCCTAAATGCCAACTTTTATCTACTCCTGCCTAAGCTTACATTACAACCCTTAAAAGTCATGATGATCTCTAATGTGTATGTCTTTGATTAGTGGAGAATAACAAGTAAACAGGTCTATAGAATTTTGGGGAAAATGGAATGAAATTGACATGCATATGTTAGGTATTTGTATTTTCAGTGATTATGATATAATTGAAATTGCGAAATATCTAACTTGAAATTCTAGATCGCTAATTATTCATGCTATGTATGTTCTAACATATTATCCCAGTTTTCATTCATGATTTTGAGGCAGCACTGCTATAGCTACTTGATCCATGTCATAGAGTCTTTTATTTGATTTTGTTTTTGTTTTTGTTTAGTGTTTTACTCGAGGGCGAGTAAAGTGTAATTTTGGGGGTGTTTGTTGAGTGTATTTGATACATTCTTTTGAATCTTTTTTAGTTAAGTATTATCCTCTTTTCATTTGTGTTTAGTGTAGTATTAGGGTTGTTTTTCTGTCTTTTGAGTCACAACGATCCTAAAGGAGGAAATATAGAATTGAGGATGAAATGAGCTTAATCGAGGATGAAATTGCACAAGCACATCCCAAGAAATGAAGTCTAAGAGGTCCCGAGAAGAATAGAAGAAATCAGGAAAATTCTGGACGAAACAGGGTCAAGGGTCGCGACTTTAGGCAAGGAAGAGTTGTGGTGCTCGATGAGCCGAGGCCAACGGAATTAGAGCCGAGGCGTAAAAATTCCAGAGAGCAGAAAATTAATTCACCGTGAGCCAACAGTTTTGCAACGTGATTTAGGGCCGCGGCGCCGACGCAAATTGTTCAGAATCTGGGTCGAATTTTGACAAGGGTAAAAGGGTCCGAAGCGAGGTTTTTCTCAGATATAAAAACCCTAAAACCCTGTCTTACTAGATAGGTTAGATCATATTTTTGGAGAGGCATGAAAGGAGGCAAAGACACAATTAGATACTTTTGTTCAAGTTTTTTTTATTCCCTTTATTTTATTGCAGTTTATGTTGGATATTTGTAAATTAGGTCTTAGCATGACAATGTCTAGGAGCTAATTTCTTTATTAGGGTTTTCCGTCGAATCGCTTGAAACTCTTTCATACAGTTAATGCATAGTTATTGATTTCTTCTTCAGCTATATTAAGATAAATTCAATATTGTATTGATTGTTTGATAATTGACTGACCATTAATTGTCATAACTTATATGATTTCGAATCGAGATCTGAAAAGGAAGATTTGAATATGCTGTAGTTGTTTAGACATAGGTTAAAATCGTGGACGAAAGTACCCCGATACTTGTTTAGTATTTAAGGGTACTGTTCTTAATCATCCTGTGTGGTAAAATCTATCATAGAAATATAGAAGGTTTCTGCACAAGGTTGAGTTTTATATGTTCTAACCGGAATATAGAACATATTAGTTAACCTGCTATCTTAATAAAAAGAAGAGTCATTAGCATTACATTAACACGTGAAAGAGTGGATAGTTGAGGAGATTGGAAGCCCTATTTCCTTCATAACTGTTTTAAACCATAAGTATCATCACCTTAGTTTATTTTTTGCAAATTACTTTAGTTTTAATTCTTAGTTCATAAACCAACCAAAAGAACGTTAACCAAATAGATGTTATAGATTAGATACTCGGTACTTGACAAACCAGTCTCTGTGGACGATAACTCGATCTTACACATCTTTATTACTTTAGCGATACGAACACTTGCGTTAGCGCACAAAATTATCGCAACATCTTTCCCATTTTGTGACGACGTATGAGGATAAGAAAAATGAAAATTCCATTTTTAGCACCAAATTCCTGAAACTCCCCATTTTTATATTCTTTGCCATTATCACATTGGATACTCTTTATTTCTCGTTCGAATTGGGTTTTAATAAAAGCTCTAAATTTTTGGAAGATAGAAAAAAATTGAGATTTCTTCGCTATTGGAAACATCCATAAAAAATTAGAATAATCATCTTAAAATAGACCATAATAACGATGACCCAATGAACTAAGAACGAGAGATGTCCATAAATCACTATAAATTATATCGAATGGCATTGAAGTAGTAGAAATGACAACTTAACAATTTTTTCTAAAGCACAAGATTGACAATCTGGAGTACTATGCGTACCCTTACAAAAAATGAGACTATTTTTATTTAAGACAGACAAAATAGACGATCTCGGATGTCCTAGACGAGCATGCGACAAAGAAGGAGCAAGAGTTGCAAAAATGGAAGGCATGGCTTGACTCGAGAAACTGAGACTTAGTGTGATTGGATAAAGATCTCCCCTACTATCACACCTCATGAGAGGACTCACCATCTTGAAATCCTTCACAGAAAAACCAAAAGGATCAAAATTAACAGAAACCCAATTATCAGTTGTGAATTTACGGACATACACCAAATTTTTAATCAATTTTGGTGCATGAAATGTATTTTTCAGGACAAGTGATGGATGGGGGAGATAAAGTTTTATGACCATAACTACAAATTGGAATTGAATTACCATTACTAATAATAATACCACGACATCGCCAAATTGGAATAAGACGCAGAGCGCATCTTAGTCGGATGTAATGCGGTAGTGGCGCCGTGTCCATGTACCAATTCGAGTCCGCTGAGATAGTCCAAGTGTACGATCACATCTTTAATGTCGATTCGAGTCGTGGCCGACGACGCGGGCTTGACGGGTCGAGGCCCAATCATGCCGCTTGGTTTCCGCCGGGACGGTCACATATTATCGCCATCACGCTCGTAAGTGGGCTCATGGAATTGTTGAAATCACGAGGCCGGGCAGCGGGCGCTTGAAATAATAGGGTTATCGAGCTCGTGCCCACTACTCCACGGTGTCGCCATGGCACCGGGCGCCGAGAGCCATCGGGCTGCGCTGTCACGACCGACCCGGACGCGATCGTTGCCCTACCGGCACCGTCACGTATACATCGAGAATAGCAGCGGAACATACATACACATAACCTGTATAAAGTAAACATCACTGGCAAGCCGATAAGGCTGCCTTCCATAAAAATACACTTAATCAAAAGTACAACTTGTTCTTACAACCCAACACCACAAACTTGACTACGCACTTAAGAATAACAATCGTATGGACAGCCCGCCATACCCCGAATGTACAAAATACCTACAAGATCGTGGAAAAACCGCACTAACAAAATAAGCCTCCTAAGAATAGAGCTTCGACACTGCAAAGTGATCCTAAGAACGAGGATCCACCACCGCTACCCCACCGCGGCATGAACGCAGCCCCCGAGAAGGGGTCAAGACACATATGTACTAAGTATGCGATCGAAAGATATCAAAATACCTCATAAGTATAAAATAACTGAGACATGTATAAAAATCGCTTTGTAACACTGTGCCTTACTAATAATGAGAATATCAAACATATACAATACTGCATGAAAATAGGAAGCTCATGGTCAAAGCAAGGTCATCCGCCCCGCAGTATCATTAAGCACTACTACTCCTGGGACTATTTCACCCGCATGGGTCATGTGGACCCGCATGAGGTATTCCTCGCATAGTCAGACCACCCGCATGGGACTATTTCACCCGCATGAGCCCTACGGACTCGCATGAGGTATTCCTCGCATCATGGGTAGCAAATCCACGGAATAGGTGGTATAACGTCTTGGGGATTTACCCCTCATTTATACTCTTACCCTGAAGAAGGTGGTATAACGTCTTGGGGATTTACCCCTCATTTATACTCTTACCCTAACTCAACCGGCCATCATACATAACATAAATAAGTTAACATATCTTAAACAGAAAGTCCGGGAATTTAACCCAAAGTACAACATACTTCTACTCTTTTAAAAATGACTCTTTTTCACATAAAACTTTTGGGCAATTGATGCCTTGAAACCAATTTGCCTTTTCACAACCTCAAATCATTTATCCGTACTCATTTTACTTAGAGTAAATCTTCCTCTATTAACTTTCCATAAAGCTAATATAATCAACTTCCCATAAAGTCATTATATTAACGTTATACCTTAGTCAAATACATTTTCCTAAAACCTAAGGGACTTACACTTTTAAAAAAAGAAACAAGAATCATATACTTGAACACATCAAGTCCCTTAACTTTGAAAACTCAAGACATCCTTAAAACAAGTAAGGGATATCAAACCTTGTACGTCTATCGTACTACATAGATAAAACCATTCATGCTCAAGAGATAGGAAAGTTCCACATACCTCTTCGGTCAATCCACTTGCTAAGTCCAAAATACCGCACGTAGTATGTCAACCTATAATGACCATAATACGTTCATTAACCTCTAGTTACAATGTAGAATATTCCAAGTTCAAAGTCACTAAATTCTATGGAAAATTGGGCAGTATTTCCTTTGTTTCTACATACTTTTCCACCTTTCTCAAGGCCGAATTCAACATCCAAACGCCACATTTAAGGCCCAACAATCCAAACATTTCAAAAGGGATTACACACCTAAACTTGGATGTGTAAAATTCTGCCCCACAATGTACAACAACTAACTTAACAAGTTTAGGGTAGTATTTAGGCTATAACATGCTTACATAACCTTCCTATCCAATTCCTTCATATCCAAACCATATCTCTTACATGCAAACTATCTAAGAGCAATATTTACCCCTACAAGATCTTTCTTCTTCACATGCAACACCAAAAACTAGCTACAAGGGAAGAATTGTTACCTTAGAGCTTTAGCCAAATTATTCCAACAAGTTTGCTATGCTCCTTTCCAAAAACACCACCACAATACTTCTACAAGCTAGACAACAAGCTTCCTTTTTGCCACACTTTTTCAGATTTTCCTCAAGCTTTGATTTCCTCTTGAAATTCTAGAGAGAAGGGAGAGCTTTAGCTTTAGAGAGAGAGAAGAACTTGAAGAATGACCAAGTCTTCAAGACTTGGTCAATAAGTAGTGCATGCAAAATCAGACGTTGGGGGACACTTGTCACCCTCCCATGGCCTTTTTTAAAACAAAACAATTCAGATTTTTCCACTCAACTTCGCAGAACCCACATCGGCGCCGCGACTGCAAGCGGCCGCGGCGCCAAAACCTCCGCCGACTCCCGTAACTTTCCGGCCTGCCTCGCTTCCCGCAAGCGACGCTGCAACTTCGTGAACCCTCATATCATCCGCGCCGCGTCCCGCATCCGCGCCATCGTGGCTCATGATCAAACACATTTCCGTCCGATCACAAGACCGAACTTGTAACTCCCATAACTTTCTACTCCGATGTCCTATCGACGAACGGTTGGTTGCGTTGGAAACTAGACTCAACGAACTACGCACTAGGACTTTGAAACACCTAGGAACTCTCAATGTAACAGGTCATAACCTGCCTCAAAGCTGACTAAAAACCCGTCCGAAACAATCCGTCAACCTATCTTTCGAAAATTTTAAGTCTTACACCCTTTCGTACGCTCTCATACGCATTACCTGAACTACGGGGTGTAACATTCTCCCCCCCTTAGAAACATTCGTCCCGAATGTTCCCTCTAGGCTTACTCAAATCATAATCTTAACATAGACCCTCTTAACTATTTCTTTTGCAATTAAAAATGTTCCACATGGCCACAACAATACTTAAGCATAATTGCTAAATCAAAACTAACAAGCAGGAAAGTGGGTTACCTGGAGGTGTAGGGAATAAGTGAGGATACTTCTTCATCATGTCATCCTCTGCTTCCCACGTCATCTCTTCCCTATTCTCGTTCCGCCATAAGACCTTGACGGAAGCCACGTCCTTTGTCCGAAGTCGCCTAACCTGACGATCGAGTATCGCTATGGGACTCTCCTCATACGATAAACCCTCTGTCACCTGGACATCACAAATAGGGTGCACTCTAGATGGATCTCCAATACATTTCCGCAACATAGACACATGAAAAACTGGATGTACTGCCTCCAGATCGGACGGCAGATCCAACTCATACGCAACCTTGCCTACCCTACGGATAATCTGATAAGGCCCAATGTACCTTGGGCTAAGTTTCCCCTTCTTTCCAAATCTCATCACGCCCTTCATGGGTGATACCTTCAGGAAAAGCCAACCATCTACCTCAAACTCCAAGTGTCGATGCCGATGATCTGCATACGACTTCTATCGACTCTGAGCTGACAATAACCGCTCCTGGATAAGCTTCACCTTATCCACTACCTGTTGAATCAAGTCTGTCCCGACCAACTGAACTTCTCCCAACTCAAACCAACCTATCGGTGACCTGCACTTCCTCCCGTATAAGGCCTCATAAGGCGCCATCTGGATACTAGAATGGTAGCTGTTGTTATAAGCAAACTCCACAAGAGGTAAATGATCCTCCCTACCCTCGAAATCAATAACACAAGCCCGCAACATATCCTCGCGGTCCGATAGTACGCTCGCCTATCCGCTCGGCCCGAGGATGAACGCAGATCGAGACTCACCTGTGTCCCCAATCCCTTCTGGAAAGACCTCCAGAAGTTAGCCGTGAACTGGGCTCCTCTGTCTGAAATAATCGATATAGGAACTCCGTGCAGTCTCACAATCTCTCTGACATATAATATGGCATAATCCTCGGCCAAAAATTCGCCCCGATCGCGTAAAGTGGGCTGATTTCGACCGTCGACAATAACCCAAATGGAATCATGCTTCCTCTGAGTGTGAGGTAACTCTGTAATAAAATCCATATTTACCACCTCCTACTTCCAAGTCGGAATATCAATAGCCTGCAATATCCCACCGGGCTTCTGATGCTCAACCTTGATCTGCTGACAATTCGGGCACTGCGCCACGAACACCTCAACGTCCCTCTTCAGGCCATCCCACCAATACACACATCTGAGGTCATGGTACATCTTGGTCGACCCCGGATGAATAGAATAACGAGCACCGCGCCTCCCGCACTGGCCGACGGTCCCGCATCGAACACACACGGCCCTCAAATCTTAGCACCCCATCAGCGCTACCTCAAATAGAATCTTCTCCTTCAAGAGTCGTGACGCGATATCGCACTATAATCGGATCCTCATCGCCGCCTCTTCACCTCCTCGATGATGGAAGACTCGCAACCTCTCGAACCCAACTCCATTACTATCAAAATCAACCAAACGAACCCCAAGGCTCGCAAGCCGATGTAACTCTCGCATCATATCCTTCTCTCGTCAGACATCGCATGCACTACCCATCGATCTGCGACTAAGGGCATCTGCAACTATATTGGCCTTCCCTGGGTGGTATAGGATATTGACATCGTAATCCTTAAGTAACTCCAACCACCGTCTCTGCCGCAAGTTCACCTCCCTCTGGCTGAAGATATACTGAAGGCTCTTGTGGTCTGTGTAAATATCCACCTGAACTCCATCCAAAGAATGTCTCGCATCTTCAAAGCACGTAATCATCGCGCCAATTCCAAGTCATGTGTGGGATAGTTCTTCTCATGCTTCCTCGAATGCCGAGATGCGACGCTATAACTTTGCCGTCGCATCGCGACGCACTCCAAGCCCGACACTGACGCATCACAATAAACCACATATCCGCCTAAACCTCCGGAAGAGTAAGGATCGGGCTCGTTAATTTCTCCTTTAGCAACCGAAACTTTCTCACAAGCATCCGCTCCACGAACATACCGCTTTCCGAGTCGCCTTAGTCAAAGGAGCTGAAATGGAAGCAAACTTCTCCACAAACCTCCGATAATAACCCGCAAGTGCCCAAAGTGCGCACTCCGCTTGGTAATGGGTCTAGGCCAAGTCTTGATCGCCAATCTTTGTTTGACAACCGAATACCATCTACTCGATAACATGCCCTAAGAAAGCTATCAAGTCAACCAAAACTCGCATTTCGAGAACTGCATACAATCGCCGGCCCCGAGGACTCCTAATACCGCCCTCGCGATCCGCATGCCTCGCCTGGCGCGAATAAACCAGATATCATCAATGACTACTATAACGAATATATCCAAGAATGGCTTGAACACCGCTCATCAAATCCATGAATACCGCTGGGCGCTGGTCAACCCGAACGACATCACCTCGAACTCATAGTGTCCATACCGGTCCCGAATGCGCTTTGGGATATCTCGCTCTAACCCGCACTGATGATAAATGCATCGCAGTCTATCTTCGAGAAACACCTTGCACCCGCAATCGTCAAACAAATCATCAATCTCGGAGGATATCTGCTTCTTGATAGTTATTTTATTCATGTCACGACCGCTCGGGCCCGTGGATCGTGCCTTACCGGCACCCAAGTAGTCATACATCGAGTAATCACGGAAATATAAAGCAAGACATGAAACGCTTTATAAAATAAGACACGCTTTATGTGAGAAAACACGCCTTTCGGATATATATATAAACACGGTTTAGCGCTACATCCGACAACATAAATACGACTACGCACTTCTAAGGAAATATACAACTATGGCGACAGGGCCCGCCATACCGATCAGACAAAACTATCTACAACAGGAGATCATACCCAAAGTAGAGCCTCCGAAAAGATGGAGCTCCCGACACCAACGTAGAGATCCTAAGAATGTGGATCTAGACTGCTGCCTCTTACCATCAGATGAACGCAGCCCTCAAGGAGGTCAAGATAACAGTACTAAGTATATGAAATCAGAAATACTTAAATGAAACATATCATTTTAAAAACATTGCAAGTATGTATAAAACAACCAAGGAAACCGCATAAGGCACATCACAAACAAGAGCAGAATAGGTAAATCAGAAGTCTTTTCTAGGCCGCGAATGATCGGCAGGCCAATTTCGTAGTATCACCATGCAAGCTTAATCTCGACTCAGTAGTCCGCATAGGCCAATCACATAGGCCCGCGTAGGGTATATAACCCGCATCGAGGGTAGCTACTCCTCGGCATCGCCCCGACTCGCCGTCGCATGGCCACACGGACCGCATGAGGTATAACCCGCACACTAACCGGAACTCCGTAGCTCCGCATAGGTCCCTTGGACCCGCATGAGGTATTCTCGAATCACGGTCCTGCATCACCGAAGTCTACCCGCACGGAGGCGCCTAACCCCCGGTAATATGTCAAGAGGCGAGTGATGTTACACTAACCTAACAGCTTATCGTTAACAACATAAGCACAACAAGAATACTCTTTTACACAAACGTTACAAGACACTAACACACATAGCATCATATCATGTCTACTTATCAAACCATCTTATTATTCTTTTTCACAATTCAATATAAGTCTGTTATAAACACATAGGCAAACTGCTTCTTTTATCAATCTTAAGTGGTTATACTTAACTTCCCATAAAGCTAGTATAACTCTTAAGCTCCGCTTAAAACCAATTAGTTCTCTTTAAAAAAATGATTCAGTATTCTTATGAAATGCTTTCAGATCTTTATTATTCAGGCTTAAGCTGTGAGGCATTGCCGTAAGTATTATTCAGGCTTAAGCCGTGAGGCATTGCCGTAAGTATTATTCAGTTAACATATGTACGCTCACCGCATTATATATATTGTAAAATATCATGCTTTAGGAAGAATCACATACCTTCTCAAAAACCACCGCCAAGTCAATATGTCGCAAGGCAGAGTCACCATAATAGTCACGACATCTATCAAAGACTACTCAAGGTCATTCTAAACAGAGGTTCACAATTCTATGGAAAGTTGGGCATTTCCTACCCAAGTGAGCTATATAAGTCTTATCAGAAAACAAATTCTATGTAAGTACAGCTTTGATTATTCTTCTTTAAACCCTTCTACTGTGGTAACAGCTCAATTTATTCTGATATTCTTCTAAGTATTTAATACTTATTCTAATACTACAACAGTAAGTATTCTCTAATTCAAAAGAGGGTTAGGATTAGTTACCTCAAGAAGCCCAATAATATCCTAGAAAAGTCGCTACCGAGCAAGGTTTTGCTCCTAAGTTGTATGCTCAGGAAACCTTGAAGTTCTTCACAACTTCTACTAAGTACTAAGGGATTTGGGCTAGTGGTATTTTGGGCATTATAACAACACTAGAAGACAACTTTTCTACCAAGGGAGGGGTAGATTTTGGCCAGGCTAGGGGTATTCGCCATGGGCTACAAGGGAGGAGGGGTTTGGACTAAAAGGCTACAAAGGAGAGGAGAGGATTTTCAAGACTGAAAGATTTGTGGACGAAGAACTCTTCATCTCTGCGGGTATTTATAGGTCAAGAAGTGGCCAACCAATGGCCAAGATTAAGACAAGTGCAAGGCAAGTGTAGTGAGGATTAACTATACACAAATATCCTACTAACTCTCGACTTGTGCACAAGGCACAAAAACGTGCTCACTATTGTCCAAATCGCCCAAACGGACGATTTCAAGTCCATCAATCGGAGGTGACAAGTGTCGCCTCCCGCTGGTCCAAAATGTTTCGCCTCTGAAAAATCCGCAAAATTAGAAATGGCATAGCCGAATTTACCCTACGAAGTCGTGGAAACGCTTCGCCTTAAAACTATTCGCTTTGTGAGTCGTGCCCAAAAAAACGCTTTGCCTAAACTTTAAGGCTAGACTTTGTACGTATTCCCTTACGCATACTGAAATACGGTATAACATTCTCCTCCTTAGAAACATTCGTCCCGAATGTTCCTTCCCAAGACAGCTTAACGATAAGATTCTTCATAACTAAAACAATTGCAAATGCCACACACGCCACGTAACAACACTTGGCGTAAACGATAACGAAAATTTACAAGTAGGAAAGTGAATTACCCGAGGCGTGGGAATAGGTGAGATACTTCGCCTCATGTCCTCCCGCTTCCCACGCCATCTCCTCCGAGCTCGTTCGCCACAAGACTTTGACTAAGCCACGCCCCGTCCGCAGACGCCTAACCGACGATCGACTATCGCTATGGGAATCTCCTCATACGATAACCCCTCACACCGACATCGCCAATCGTGTACCCTAGATGGATCCCCGATACATCTCCTCAAAGATAGATATGTGAAAAACCGGATGCATCGCCTCCGCATCGGACGGCAGATCCAACTCATAGACAACTTGCTTACCTCGCGACAATCAAACGCCCAACGTACCTGAATCGAAGTTTCTT
Organism: Przewalskia tangutica; assembly: GCA_029844215.1. NCBI lineage: Eukaryota > Viridiplantae > Streptophyta > Magnoliopsida > Solanales > Solanaceae > Przewalskia > Przewalskia tangutica. Next base: position 79,219,020 of record CM056729.1, on the reverse strand, counting down.
CTTCCCGAATCTCATCACACCTTCACGGGTGACACCTTTAGGAAAACCCAATCATGAACCTCGAACTCAAGATGCCGACGACGATGATCTCGCATACGACTTGCCGACTCGAGTCACAATAGCCGCCTCGATAAGCTTCACCTTATCCACTACCGCTGTACTCAAATCCGTCCCACTAGCCGCACTCGCCCACGCCGAACCAACCTATAGGCGATCGCACTTCCTCCCATACAAGGCCTCATAAGGCGCCATCGAATCGGAGTAGTAGCATTATTATACGCGAACTCAACTAGAGGCAAATGATCCTCCCAACTACCATCGGTCAATAACACAGCTCGCAAAGATATCCTCAAGAGTCCGGATAGTGCGCTCGCTCGTCTGCTGCGTCAGGATGAAATGCAAGACTCGTGCTCACTCGCCCCTAAACTCCTCGAAGCGACCTCCAGTTAGCGTAAACCGGGCTCTGCTCGATATGATCGCAGGACTCCACGCACCGACGATCTCTGATGTAAAGTCCGCATAATCTCACCAAAAGTCGCCCCGACGGAAGAAAGTGGGCTGATTTCACACCGCCGACGATAACCCATATAGAATCATGCCTCCTCCGAGTGCGAGGTAATCCCGTGATGAAGTCCATGCTGATCACCTCCACTTCTGTGTCGGGATCTCTATCGCTCAGAATAAACCACCGTGCCTCGTGCTCTACCTTCACCGCCGACAACACGCACCGAGCTACGAACTCGCAACGCCCTCTTCAAGCCATCCCACCAATACACAGATCTAAGGTCGTGGTACATCTTGGTCGACCGGATGGATAGAGTAACGCGCTGTGTGCTTCCCAAGAACTCCGCCAAGTCCTCAAATATCCGGAACACACAACTCGCTCAAACCTTAGCACCCCATCAAAGCTACCTCAAAGGACCCTTGCCCTCACGAAGAGTCAGATCACGATAACGTGTCAAAATCGATCCTCGAACTGCTGCCTCTTCACCTCTCGACGATGGAAGACTCGGCAACCTCACGAACTCTAACCCCATCGCTATCGTAATCAATCAAACGGACACCAAGGCTCGCTAATCGATGCAAATCACGAACCATGTCCTCCTCTCTAGCCGCACATCCGATAGGCTCCCATCGACCTACGACTAAGAGCATTCGCCAACATTGGCCTTCCCGTGGTACAGATATCAACATCGTAATCCTTAAGCAACTCTAACCACCGCTCTGCCGTAAGTTCAGCCTCCTCCGTCAAGATATACTCGAGGCTCTGTGGTCTGTAAAATATCCACGTGAACCCCATACAAATAGGCCTCCAGATCTTCAAAGTGTGAATCACACCGCCAACTCCAAATCACGGGTGGGGTAGTTCCTCTCGTGTTTCTTGCTGTCGATGCATATGCTATAACTCGCCATGCCGCATCAATACACATCCCAACCCGATGCCCGACGCAACACAATACGACATAACCATCTCGACCTCCGAAGAGTAAGAACGGGGCCGCCACTCTTTTCAAGAATCGAAACCTCGCCACAAGCATCACCATCAAACTTGGCTGCTTCAGCCACCTAGTCAATGGTGCGTAGATAAGCAAACTTCTACGAATCGATAATATCCGCAAGGCCCGTAAAATCGCGAACCTCTGCTTGAGTAGTAGGTCAGGCCAAGTCTCGATCGCCGATCTTGGCGTATCCACTAATGCCATCACCCATAATATGCCCAAGAAACGCCATCAAGTCAACCAAACTCACATTTGGAAAACTTGGCGATAATCGCTGGTCTCGAGAATCACAAGACAGCCTCGCCGTCCGCATGCTCGCCTCGAGCGAGAATAAACCAAGATATCATCAATGAACACTATCACAAACGTGTCCAAAAATGGTTTGAACACTCGGTTCATCAAATCCATGAATACCACGAGCATTGGTCAACCCAAAGACATGACCACTCAACTCATAATGCGCACGTCCGAATGCAATCTAGGGACATCCACCTCTCTCGACTCGCACTGATGATAGCCCGATCGCAGATCAATCTTGGAGAAACATCTCGCGCTCTGAATCGGTCGAACAAATCATCAATCCCGGAAGGGTATCTGTTTTAATGGTCACCTTGTTCACCGCTGAATCAACACATGCGCGCCGCCCCGCCTTCTTCTTCACGAACAATACCGCGCTTCCTGTGGAGAAACACTAGGCTCGATGAAGCCCTTCTCCAAGAAATCCTCACCGTCCTTCAACTCTCTCAACTCGCAGTGCCATTCTCGTATGACTTAATGGAAATAGCCGAGTATCCGCAACACATCTATACAAAACTCGATCTCCTCTCGTGAGGATACCCGGAGGTCATCCGAAACACGCCTGGGAACTCACGACTATCGAATCGAAAATCTGGTACCGCAGCCTTCAGATCAAACACCAACGAGATGGTAGATATACCCCTTCTCGCACCATCTTCCTAGCCTTGAGGTAGGAAATAAACCTATCTCTACGATACCGTGCTCCTCCCACTCAACAACCGGCTCTCAGAACTGGAACTGCATTACTCTCTCTTCAGCCTACATTGGCGTAGAAGAAGCTAGCCAATCCATCCCCATGATCACGCAAGTCAATCATCTCTAACTCTATCAAGTCGGCCAGGTCCGACGATCAGAATGGTCACAGACAAGCTCTATATACCCGCCGAGCTACCACCGAATCACCCATCGCGTAGCTACCTCGAAAGGGTCTATGGACACGTGCTCTATCCCTATCCTACTAGCAACAAGGGAGATATATAGACAGAGTAGAACCCGATCTATCAAAGCATACACATCAAACCAGAACCGATAAGGTACTGTGGACGACATCAAAGAGGCCTCCGATCTCGCTGGACAAAGCATAAATGCGGTTCGAGGACCGCTAGAATCGACCCGAGCCACGACCTCGCGCGACCTGCCGACCCATGAGTACCTCGCCTCGGCGCGAGTAATCAGGAGACGAAGAAGACCGAAAGAACTCAGAGCCGACTCCTACCATCAAGATCGCCCTTGCCTGACAGCCTCGCATAGTGACCTCGCTGCCACAATCAAACAAACTCCCGTAGCACCACAACTCCCGGCGGATCTACCGTGACGGCCACGGCGGGTGGTCCGACGCCGCACCGCCGCTCGACGCTCAAGTCCTGGCCGTTCGCCCTCGAATACTCGGGCCGTAGGATGGTGCGCAGAGTGCTCAGCCGGCCGTGGTGCAAATCGGCCCGAGGCCGCCACCACGATAGCTACCAAAAGACCGCCCCTGCCTTCGCCGCCGCTCACAACCTGGTCTCTACGCCTCACATCCAAGAGCATGAGCTCGCATGCGGGTAATGTCCATACCTGGCCGAGAGAAACACCCGCATACGACTTCGCCATATAGTCGCTTCAGCCTGACATAGCGGTGCACCCTATCCTCCATATCGCTACCAATGCTGGACATATCGAGCCAATGAATCAAACTCGACATTGTACTCCCGACAAGGCCCTCTCGCCTCGAGTAAAAATCTATCACCGCGCCTACCATCCGTGGAGGCAAGAAGTGAGCGAGAAAGCCTCCGAGAACTCATCCCAAGTAGGCCGGGGCGCGTGCTCTCCTCGATAACTCCATGAATCAAACCAATCGATCGCGGTATCACGCAGCCGACGCGAACCGGCGTCACAGACTCGTCTCGAGGCCTTGATCACCCGCGACGATCCTCGGTCGACGGATGAACTCCTGCGATCATCCTCCGGCCTCGACCAGTAAAACTCAAGGGCTACAACTCAAGAAATCTCGTAGTCTCGCATTATTCGCCGTCGGTGCACAAAGCGCGAGCCGAGCTGAGCTGCGCCGTCCAGCCTCTCTCGACGGGCCACAACTTTAGCCAATAGTTGGGCCATCTCCTTGTACCCTAACTCCTCCGCCCCAGGCTGTGGGACAGGAGGTGTGGGTACTGTGGTCTCTGCTGGGGCCAGCGGCGTCATAGAACTCGCCGTCTCTGGTATAGACTGGGCCTGAGCCCTCGTGACTCTGGGTGTCCTGCTAGCGACTCGCCCTCGCCTTGCCGCCGGGCCGGGTTGCCTTTACGTGGAGGCATAAGCATTCTGAAAGGAATACGTTAGAGGGGTCCAACCTATAACGCCTCTAAAGCACGATCTCGTAATGAGAAGAATGGAAACCAATCCTAAATATCCTATAGCCTCACGATTATTGGTGTGGTGCACACAACACCGATAATCAAGACTTACTAGATACGGTCTCAGACACCTTCCGAGGATTAATCGCTCGATACCACTTTTGTCACGACCTGCTCGGGGCCTGGATCGTGCTCTGGGGCACCCAAGTAGTCATACATCGTAGTAATCGGAAATATAAAGCAAGACATGAAACAGTTTATAAAATAAGACACGCTTATGTGAAAACATCGCTTTCGCATATATATATAAACATGGTTTAGCGATTACATCCGACATCGTGCATAACATGACTACAGACCTCTAAGGAAATATACAACTATGGCGGGATGGGCCCCGCCATACCTGTCATACAAAACTATCTACAACAGGAGATCATACCCAAAAGTAGAGCCTCGGAAAAGATGGAGCTCCCGTCACAAACGTAGAGATACTAAGAATGTGGATCTAGCAACTGCTTGCCCTTACTGCGGCATGAACGCAGCCTCGAAGGAGGTCAAGATAACAGTACTAAGTATATGAAATCAGAAATACTTAAATGAAACATATCATTTTAAAAAGCATTTTGCAAGTATGTATAAAACAACCGAAACCGCACATAGTGCCACATCACAAACAAGAGCGTGATAGGTAAATCAGAATGTGTCTTTTCTAGGCCGCGAATGATCGGCAGGCCAATTGCAGTAGTATCACCATGCAAGCCTAATCACGACTCCGTAGTCGCATAGGCCAATCACATAGGCCCGCATAGGGTATATAACCCGCATCGAGGTAGCTACTCCTCGGCGTCGCCCCGACTCGTCGTCCGCATGGCTACATGGACCGCGTGAGTATAACCCGCACACTAACACGGAACTCCGTAGCTCGCATAGGTCCCTTGGACCCGCATGAGGTATTCTCGAATCATGGTCCCGCATCCGCGAGTCTACCGCGTCGGAGGCGACAACCCCGTGCATTATGTCAAGAGGTGAGTGATGTTACACTAACCTAACAGCATCGTTAACAACATAAGCACAACAAGAATACTCTTTTACACAAACGTTACAAGACACTAACACCATAGCATCATATCATGTCTACTTATCAAACCATCTCATTATTCTTTTCACAATTCAATATAAGTCTGTTATAAACACATAGGCAAACTGTTTCTTTTATCAATCTTAAGTGGTTATACTTAACTTCCCATAAAGCTAGTATAACTCTTAAGCTTCCGTTTAAAAACCAATTAGTTCTCTTTAAAAAAATGATTCAGTATTCTTATGAAATGCTTTGGATCTTTATTATTCGTGCTTAAGTAGGCATTGTAAGTATTATCGTGCTTAAGCGTGAGGCATTGCCGTAAGTATTATTCGATTAACATATGTCGTCTACCGTACTATATATATTGTAAAATATCATGCTTTAGGAAGAATCACATACCTTCCAATAAAACCACCGCTAGTTGAATATGTCGCGCAGAGTCATCCTATAATAGTCACATACATCTATCAAAGACTACTCAAGGTCATTCTAAGCAGAGGGTTCACAATTCTATGGAAAGTTGGGCGTTCCACCCGGTGAGCTATATAAGTCTTCAGTGAAAACATCTATGTAAATCAGTTTGATTATTCTTCTTTTAAACCCCTACTGTGGTAATAGTTCAATTCTATTCTGATATTCTTCTAAGTATTTAATACTTATTCTAATACTACAACAGTAAGTATTCTCTAATTCAAAAGAGGTTAGGATTAGTTACCTCAGTAAGCCCAATAATATCCTAGAAAAGTCGCGCCTGAGCAAGGTTTTGCTCCTAAGTTGTATGCTCCAAGGAAACCTTAGAAGTTCTTCACAACTTCTACTAAGTACTAAGGATTTGGGCTAGGGTATTTTGGGCATTATAACAACACTAGAAGACAACTTTTCTACCAAGGGAGGGTAGATTTTGGCTAGGCTAGGGGGTATTCCCGGCCAGGGCTACCTGAGGAGGGAGGGTTTGGGACGAAAGGCTACAAAAGGGAGAGGAGAGGATTTTCAAGACTTGGAATGATTTGTGGATGAAGAACTCTTCATCTCTAAGGGGGTATTTATAGGTCAAGAAGTGGCCAACCAATGGCCAAGATTAAGACAAGTGCAAGGCAAGTGTAGGGTGAGGATTAACTATACACAAATATCCTACCAACTCTTGACTTGTGCACAAGGCACAAAAACGTGCTCGCGTTGTCCAAATCGTCCAAATGGACGATTTCAAGTCCATCAATTGGAGGGTGACAAGTGTCGCCCTCCGTTGGTCCAAAATGTTTCGTCTCTCGGAAAAATCCATAAAAATTAGAAATGGCATAGCGGAATTTACCTTACGAAGTCGTGGAAGCGTTTCGTCGGAAAACTATTCGTTTTGTGAGTTGTGCCCAAAAAAACGTTTTGCCTAAACTTTAAGGCTAGACTTTTGTACGTATTCCCTACGTACATACTCCGAAATACGGTATACCAATTCAATTTGTAATCAACACACATCTGGCGTCCCATCCTTCTTTACAAATAACACCGGCGCTCCCGGGGAGAAACACTGCTTTGATAAAGCCTTTTTCGAGAAATCTTTCGGTGGTCTTTCAATTCCTCAACTCGGCGGTGCCATCTGTATGGTGGAATAGATATCGGTCGAGTGTCCGCGTCAAATCAATGGAAAACTCAATCTCCTCTCGGGAGGATGCGGAAGCTCGTGCGGGAATACGTGCGGAAACTCTCTAACGGCGGATCGATCAAGGTCGGTATCTCACCTCGATGTCGAATACCGAACCATGTGGTAGATATACCCCGCACCATCTTCCTAGCCTTGAGGTAAGAAATAAACCTACCACGCCGGCGACGCGATATTCCTTCCACTCGATAACGGCTCGCAGAGCGAACCGTACCAATCTCTCTCTACAGTCCACATTGGCATAGCAAAACGCTAGCCAATCCATACCCATAATCACATCAAAGTCCGTCATATCCAACTCTATCAAGTCGGCTAGAGTCTGACGACCGTATATAGTCACTGGACAAGCCTTATACACCCGCTCGGCTACCACCGAATTACCTACTGGCGTAGCCACCTCAAAAGGTTTTATGGACTCGGGCTCTATCCCTATTCTACCAGCAATATGAGGAGATATATAGGACAAGGTAGAACCTGGATCTATCAAAGCATATACATCACAGCAAGAAACCAATAATGTACCTGTGACGACATCTGGTGACGCCTCCTGGTCCTGACGGCTGTACATAGCATAAATGCGGTTCTGAGGACCGCTGGAACTGGGACCCCTACCATGACCTCTGTCGCGGCCTGCTGGCTCGTGAACACCCTGCCCTCCGGGGCGCATAACCGTCGTAGACGAAGATCCAGCAACTGACCCTGTCGGCTGAACCATAACATTCCCGTCGCCTCTAGTCGGACAATCTCTCCTCAAATGGCCCTGCTGGCCGCAAGAGTAACAAGCTCCTGAAGGAACACGACACTCGCCTGGGTGAGACCTACCGCATCGAGCACACTGAGATGGGGGTGGTTTCGATCGATGCGGTCTGCTTCCACAAACCCAGAAGTCCTGGAGCCACGACTGCTCTGAATGACCGGTGATCGGACCTCGCCGGAAAAAGCGAGAAGGAGCACTCTGTCTTTGGTGATAAGTGGACCTAGTTCGCTGAAATTTGTCCGCCTCAGCGCCACGAGACCTGCTGTCATGGCCCTCTTGGGCTGGCCTAAGTCTAGCTGATCCTCCATCTCTCTGTCCTCAATCCCCTGCGCATACGCCTGCATCCTGGCAATATCCATCCCTGGCTGAAGAGCGCTCCTAAACAGCGATGTCGTGTGACGGTCTAGCCCGTCACATATCTATGAACCCTGTCTGCCATGTCCGCTACAATGGTGTGCGCATACCTGACTAAGGAGTTAAACTCCAGGCTGTACTCTCTGATAGTCCTCCCGTTCTGCCTCAAGGTCAAGAATCTATCTACGCGGGCTCTCCTCATCTCAGGAGGCAAGAAGTGATCCAGGAAAGCCTCTGTGAACTCCTCCCAAACAATTGGAAGAGCATCCTCACCTCTCGATAACTCCCATGACTCAAACCAGTTCAACGCAATATCGCGTAACCGGTAAGAGGCTAGCATAACGGACTCAGTCTCCGAGGCCCTAAGCACCTGCATAGTCCGCTGTAACTGCCGAACAAACTCCTGAGGATCCTCCTCGGATCTCGATCCATAGAACTCGGGTGGATGACAACCCAGGAAATCCCGAAGCCGTAAACTGTCGGCTCTAGGGTTGGCTGCCTGCTCCTGTCGGCGCTGCCCTGCCACTAGACTGGTCAATAACCGGATCTGCTCCCCGTAATCTCTATACTCACACGGTTGTGGGGACTGGAGCTCGTCTGCGCGGTCTCGATGGCCGCTGCTGCCTCGAACTCCGCTGAGGCTGGCGACGTCGTGGAACTCGCCGCCCGAAACAACGTCTCTGGTAAAGATTGAGCCTGTGCCCTCGTGACCCTCTGAGTCCTACTAGCAGCTCCCTCCGCTGCCTTGCCCTTCTGGGCCGCGGTTGCCTTGCGTGGAGGCATAACTGAAACATAAAGGAAAATATCAGAGGAAGTTCAACCTATAACACAGCTCTATTGCACGATCTTAGAGTGAAATAATGGAAACCAATCCTAAATATCCTGCAACCTCACGATTATAGATGTGGTGCGCATGTCACGACCGAACCGGGCGTGGTGGTGCCTTACCGGCACCCAGTAGCCATACATCGTGTAATCGGAATATAAAACAAGACATGAATAAAGTGAAGTGTAAAGCGATTATCTGTGAAAACTTGCCTTGCGGCGTATATATATATATCAACTAGAACGATTATATCCCTTTTTACAATTACGCCACAACATTACTCTGGACCTAAGAATGATACGACAACAATGGCGGGCGGGGCCCGCCATACCACGAATGTAAGTACCTACTACGACGGGGACTATACCACTGATAAGCCTCGAGGAACGGAGCTTCAAGCGCGGAGCGTGACCCTAGAGTGAGGATCAACGGCCCGGTGTACCTATACTGCGGCATGAGCGGCCCCGAAGGAGTCGATCTGGTACAAGTATGTGGCGAAAATCGTAAATGAAATCATAGTAGTCTATATAAAGAAGGAGACATGTATGATAACCAAACTACGATTCCTGATAAATAAGCGATCGTGTCAAGTCGGGGACTCGCGCCAAAGCCATCACTCAAATATAACTATGGGTCTCACGCCCACAACATAAACAAGAGCGAAATAAATATCATGAATTGGTCTTTTCTAGGCGCTAATGATCGAAGCAAGGCCAATCGCCCATAGTATCGTTATGCGTGCTAATCTGGACTTCCGCGCCCGCGTAGGTCACGTAGACGCGTAGGTCGTATAGACCCGCGTCGGGGTAGCGACCCGGTACCCTCACGGACTCCGCGGTCGCATAGTCTCAATAGACCGCATAGTCGCACAGACCGCGTAGGCATCCGCGTCGGGATAAAACACCGGAATGATCAATCACGAAGCATACTGCGCTCGCGTAGTCACATAGACCGCGTAGGCGTATAGACGCATCAGGGTGGCAAGCCTCGATACAACAAGTCGAGGGTATGTGATATAATAACGATAACGGACTTAACGTTTAACAACGTAAGCACAACAAGAATGACCCCGCACCTGACATCACAAGATACTAACACGTAGCATCCTAACATGTTTACTTATCAAATCAACAAGAAAGTATTACAAGGCTATCACAAACCAATACAATCAAGTTATTCACACAAGGTACTTTCTACTTTATGTTAACAAGTTCGGGTTTTTATCCCCAAAGTACTTCATATATTAACTCTTTAAAAGATCCGTTTCTTTCACAAAAGTCACACAATACCCGTAGTATAAAAATAGAGTGACTATCTTTTTAAGTAAACCAAAACACTTCCCTTTGTAAATCAAGTAACAACATTATTTTCCAAACGTTCAAGTTTGCCTAATTTCAATTGCTCAAGTTTCTCATTTTCGAAAGGTTTCGTAGTTCATAGTCTTAATCACTTTAATAATATAATTCTCTTTTTAAAGCCATTTGAGAAACATATGCCTTATGTGTGAGTAGGTTATTCTTGTTCATAACAATATTATTACTGCAGCCATGATCTAGGAAATGTAATATCATTTTGTCTCATCTTAGCTTCTATGCAGATGGAGGTTTCTACTGGTTTTAATAATACTTAATTAGTCAAAACATTTCCCTTTATTAACGCTGCAGTGGTTTGTTCGATACTTATTCTGATTTCCGAAATCAGTAAAACATTATTCCTTTTAAAAACCAAGTACTCATTACTCACGAATGAGGTTTCACACAAAATTCATATTAATTTATTTAAGTCAAGTCTCTTATCTTTTAAGATCAAGTCTCTTAACTTCTAAAATTAATAAACCATTCTTTTTATCGCTCTTAAGTCGTTATACCTAACTTCCCATAAAGCTAGTATAACTCTTAAGCTTTTAAAAACCAAGTATTACTCTTCTTTCAAAAAGGATTCTTAATTCTTTTGAAATACTTCAAGATTCTTATTATTCAGGCTTAAGTCAAAAGACATTGTCGTCTGACTACGTTCGATTAACACGTCGTCTGGTACTATATATATATATTCTTTTAAAATATCATGCTCGAGGATAGGAAGAATCACATACCTCGCGACGATTATCGACTATTAGCAAAAGCGCTCACGGCTATAACCCGGCTAGCCTTGTCCACCTTTCAAGTAGCACATGCTACTCGCGAAACATTCGACCTATAAAGGTCATATAAGTCTATCAACTTCTACATTAATATTCTACGATGCGATTTGGTTCGGTCTTTTACGTAATATCCTTCTATTACGTTCAATTCTCTTATGAATCTTATATTCATTTCTATGCTACAACGGTATGTAATTTCCAATTACAATATAAGGACAAAAGTATTTACCTCGATAAGCCCAAAATTATCCAAGTTTAATGTCGATCACGAGCAACGTTTAGCTCTATTAAGGTGCTCGACCCGCTCCAAACAACCCTTAGAAGTTCTCATAACTTCTTAATACTCCGACCAATATGGAGATTTTCCTTGGGGTTTAGTTTAGTAGTGAAGGAAGTATAATAGTATTTACGGGCTTTTAGTATAAGTGTAACCTTGGAATACTACAAGGTATTTGGGCCAAGGTATTTTGGAATAATGTGATACTTTGGAGAGTATTTTCTACCTAGGGGTGTGTATTTTACGAAACCACTCAAGGTTGGGGGTGTACCCATCGGCTAGCACCACTAGGAGGGTACCTCTCGGACCAAAGGCACTTCTCGAGGGGAGGAGGCGTGGACGAAACCATGTAGAGGGAGGAGAGGGATTTCAAGACTTAGGGATTTTTGTGGATGAATAAGTCTTCACAAAGGGGTATTTATAGGACAACGAGGGCGAGATCAAGCCAGTGGTAGGCAAGTGTAAGGTCGAGATTTGGACAAGTGTTTGTGGGTCCCACTTGCTCATCAACTACACAAAATATCCTACCAACTCCCACTCTCCAAATCGTCAAAAGGCGCCTCAAGTCCACGATTAGGGTGCCAAGTGTCCTCTCGTTGGTCCAAAATATTTCGTCTCTCGGAAAAATCATAAAAATAATAAATGACATAGCCAGGAATTTTCCCTACGCAAGCTTTGGAAGACGTTTCGTCGGAAAACGATTCTTTTCGTGTGTTATGCACAAAATTTTCGGTCCTAGCATAACTTAAGGCTTAAATTTTTCTACGTACGTCCTCACGTACATACTCTGGAAATACGGGGTATAACAACACAACACACCGATAATCAAGACTCTACTAGACACGGTCTGTAGACACTTTCCGAGGACAACTGCTCTGATACCACTTTTGTCACGACCCGACCGGGCGCGGGTGCCTGGGGGCACCCCGTCAGTATACATCGAGAGAATAGCGGCCGAACATACATACACATAACGTATAAAGTAAACATCAGCAAGCCGATAAGGCGCCCAGTAAAAATACACTAAATCAAAGTACAACTTGTTCTTACAGCCCAACACCACAAACGTGACTACAGACCTCTAAGAATAACAACTGTGGCGGGACAGGGCCCCGCCATACCCCTGAATGTACAAAATACCTACAGCATCAGGGAAGAACCATACCAACAAAATAAGCCTCCGGAGGAATGGACTTCGACACGAGCAGTGATCCTAAGAATGAGGATCCACCACCGCTTACCTACTGCGGCGTGAGCAGCGGCCCAGAAGGGGGTCAATATACAATATGTACTAAGTATGCGAAACTGGAAAGATACTGAAAATACCTCATAAGTATAAAATAACTGGAGACATGTATAAAAATCAGTTTACAGAAAACTATGCCTTACTAATAATGAGAATATCAAACATATACAATACTGCATGAAAATAGGAAGCTCATGGTCAAAGCAAGGTCATCCGCCGCGATGTCATTAAGCACTCCTACTCACGGGACTATTTCACCGCGTGGGTCATGAACCGCGTGAGGTATTCCTCGCGTACATTTGTACTCACGCGTGAGACTATTTCACCCGCATGAGCCCTACAGACTCGCATGAGGTATTCCTCGCATCATGGGTAGCAAATCCACGGAATAGGTGGTATAACGTCTTGGGGATTTACCCCCCATTTATACTCTTACCCTGAAGAAGATGGTATAACGTCTTGGGGATTTACCCCTCATTTATACTCTTACCCTAACTCAACCGGCCATCATACATAACATAAATAAGTTAACATATCTTAAACAGAAAGTCCGGGAATTTAACCCAAAGTACAACATACTTCTACTCTTTTAAAAATGACTCTTTTTCACATAAAACTTTTGGGCAATTGATGCCTTGAAACCAATTTGCCTTTTCACAACCTCAAATCATTTATCCGTACTCATTTTACTTAGAGTAAATCTTCCTCTATTAACTTTCCATAAAGCTAATATTGTCACGACCGAACCGGGACGTGGTAGTGCCTACCCGGCACCCTAGTGATACAACATCGAGAGAAAATCAGCGGAAATAAAAACATGAACATGAATTAAGAGACAAGATAAATAAGCAGAGCAACCAAGCAGTTGCCTTCATTATATATACATAAATACGACAGTTATCCTTTTTACAAACCACCTTGCCACAGCGATTACTCTGGACCTCTAAGATTTTTACAACGGTATGACGGACGGGGCCATACCACGAATGTATAAGAATCTCTGACTCGTAGTAACATACCAAAAGATAAGCCTCAGAAGAAATGGGGCTTCGACCACGTGAACTGTGATCCATGGCGAGGATCCACGGCGATGTACTTCCACTGCGGCGTGAGCGGCCCCGAAGGAGGTCGATCTGGCAAGTACCCAGTATGTGAAGCGTAAAAGGCGTAAATGAAATCATAATAGTCTATATAAAGCGGGAGACATGTATGATAACCGGATGAAATCGTGACCACGCCCGTCGTGGGACTCGGTGTAAATCGGATGAGATCGTGACCACGCCCATCTCGTGGGACTCGGTGTAAATCGGGCGAAATCGTGACCACCTGCCCGTCGTGGGACTCGGTGTAAAATAAGATGAGATCGTGACCACCGCCCGTCGTGGGACTCGATGTAAAATCAGATGAAATACGTGACCCTGCCCATCTCGTGGGACTCGGTGTAAAATCAGATGAGATACGTGACCCTGCCCATCTCGTGGGACTCGGTGTAAAATCATTCATAACAAATCAACCGGCCCTCCATCGAGAGATGCGGGGGTACAGAAATACAACAAAGGCTATCACAACAAGCATAGGCAAGCTTCACAACAACAAGCATAGGCAAGCTTCACAACAACAAGCATAGGCAAGCTTCACAACAACAAGCATAGGCAAGCTTCACAACAACAAGCATAGCGAGCCTCTGAAAGGGGAGGGGGCCTGCCGGCCAAACTTCACAAGGGAGGGAAGGGGCTTTGGGCCGAAGCAAGCAAGAGGAGGAGTAGTGTGAGACTTAGAAAGATTGCTCAAGTTTTGGATGAAGAAAGTCTTCAACTTAGAGGGTATTTATAGGTCAAGTGAAGGCCAACCAATGGCGAGATGAAGACAAGTGTGGTGCAAGTGTAGGGCTAGATTTCAACCATGTGGACCTTATCCATCTACCACACCAACTTGCACAAATATCCTACTAACCAAAGGCACAAAAGCGTGCCCTTGACTTGCCACTCGTCCACTTGCTCCCGATGTGAGGTGACACATGTCACCTCCCGTTGGTCCAAAATGTTTCGTCTCTCGGAAAAATCCGCAAAAATTAAAAATGCCATAGCGAATTTTCCTACGAAAGTGGAAAGCGTTTCGTCGAAAAACGACTCTATCGGGTGTTGTGTACAAATTTCGAAACTTGCCTAACTTAAGGCTCAAATTATTATCGTGCGCCCTCGTGCATACTGCGGAAATACGGTATAACATTCTCCTCGCCAGAAACATTCGTCCGAATGTTCCTTCTCAAGATGGATAACGATAAAGTTCTTCTAATAAGTTGCCAGCGCCACCTGGCCACGAAACACCGGCGTAAATACTTACGTCCAAGTCGAGGAAACACCTCTAACATCACAAACTTTTGTCACTTTGCGCGAGGTTCTAGTGTCGCTCGGCGACCAACAAATGATGCCGGATGCGTCGATTCACGAGGTCTAAAATATACATCCTTCGCGCTTCTCCGCCGCGAAATGATCATAACTATGCTCGCGATTGCTCGCCTCTACCGCTTACTCGTCGTACTCTTCTCGAACACTTGAACTCTTCTAGTATCGTACCGCACGATTTCGAAACTTTGGAGTCACTACCTCGAACTTGGTCATCTTACTAGCCTCGATCTTCCTTAAGGCCATTCCGGCCTTCACGATCCGCTTCGGTCGAACATATCCTCGAACTCATCGATGACCATCTAAACTTGGGTCTAGCACCCTCGTGACCTACCGTCTGGCGGGACCACGAAACGACCCAGCGCCGAAGCGGGCGGCGGGTTGGCGCAACGTAGCTGACCCGACCCGTTGTCGCGCCAACTCTTGCTCGCCGACACGGAACAATCTTGCTAAATCACATTAGGAAAGATACCACTTTCATTTACCCGCCTGGACTTATCACACAATACATTTATACGTAAACCAAGTATTTCAACAAATACTAGCAGTAAAATCTTTTATTCAAGATGACCTTACATCTAAGGTCTCAACGTGAAATATTCTAAAGTTCACACTTTCCATGCCCATACATATCCTTTCAACTAGCCAAGCTTTCTAACTCGCCAACATGCGCTATCGAGCGTAGCACACAATAATAAGGTCATCATATAAATGCATACAAGTCTCTAAAGGGTTACGGATATACGAATCTACCGCTCACTCTAATCAAGGCACGCCTGCGGTATGCGTATAGAAAGCGATGAACACGCCGATCCGGTGGTGAGTTATTCTGTTTGCATCCTTCCTACTAGGGCGGTTTCGTCCACATGGCCACGGCGGCGCGGAAAAACAAGCACCGATAAAAAGCGACATTCCGGGATGGCGTGCGCCCGCATCGTGCCTGTTGAGAAAACACGAACCGTGGCTAGAACCCGTGTATATCGTGAACGAAGCCACGGAGCTCGACCCGGCTCGAATACCACGAGCGTCGGCGGTGTGGGGACCACTCATGTCTTGGTGGAGTACATAACTAGGCTATTCTTTGGCGGTCGCCTCGAAAGTTACCAAGGACCACGGCGATGGCGGGCCATCTCGCTTGTACCCGTCTAAATCTGCTCCGGTGTGGGGCCAGGAGGATCAGTCTTGTAGTCTCGTGACCAACTGCTGCGACTCTAAGCTTCGGTGGTCTTTGTGGCGTCATGAAACTCGCCGTCGGAAGCTCTGTCTCGAATCTTGGCCACTGCGCGCTCGTACTCCTCTGTATCTTACTAACGGCTCCTTGTTGCCTTGCCCGTCGGGCTGGGTTGCCTTGCAGCGGAGGCATAGCGGTAAAGGAAGGAATACGTCGGAGGGTCGACTTATCACCACGACTACAGGGCACGATCTCGGAATGAGAAGAATGAAACCGATCCTAAATGTCCTATAGCCTCACGATTATAGGCGTGGTGCCTGACACAGATAATCAAGACTCTACTGAACACGGTCTGTAGACACTTTCAGGATTAAGCGCTCTGATACCACTTTTGTCACGACCGAACCGGGCGTGGTAGTGCCTACCGGGCACCCTGGTGATACAACATCGGAGAAAATCAGCGGAAATAAAAACATGAACATGAATTAAGAGACAAGATAAATAAGCAGGCCAACCAAAGCGGTTGCGCTTCATTATATATACATAAATACGACGGTTATCCTTTTTACAAACCACGCAGCGATTACTACAGACCTCTAAGATTTTTACAAGGTATGGCGGAAGGCCGCCATACCACGAATGTATAAGAATCTGACTCGGAGTAACATGCAAAAGATAAGCCTCAGAAGAAATGGGGCTTCGAGCCGAGACTGTGATCCTATGGCGAGATCCACGGCCGATGTACTTCCACTGCGGCGTGAGCGGCCACAGGAGAGTCGATCTGGGTACCAAGTATGTGAAGCGTAAAGGCGTAAATGAAATCATAATAGTCTATAAAGCGGGAGATATGTATGATAACCGGATCAAATCGTGACCACCGCCCGTCGTGGGACTCGGTGTAAATCGGATGAGATCGTGACCGCCCGTCTCGTGGGACTCGGTGTAAAATCGGGCGAAATCGTGACCACTGCCCGTCGTGGGACTCGGTGTAAATCAGATGAGATCGTGACCACGCCCGTCTCGTGGGACTCGATGTAAATCGGATGAAATCGTGACCACTGCCCATCTCGTGGGACTCGGTGTAAATCGGATGAGATCGTGACCACCTGCCCGTCGTGGGACTCGGTGTAAAATCATTCATAACAAATCAAGCAGGCCCTCCGTGAGAGATGCGAGTGCAGAAATACAACAAAGGCTATCCACAAGCATAGGCAAGCTTCGGCAACAAGCATAGGCAAGCTTCACAACAACAAGCATAGGCAAGCTTAACGACAAGCATAGGCAAGCTTCACAACAACAAGCATAGGCAAACTTCACAACAACAAGCATAGGCAAGTTATACACAACTCGAAGTACTTTCATTTTATGCCAAAGTGCGGGTTTTAACCACTAAAGTACTACGTGCGTTAAATTCCTTTTAAAGATCCATTTCTTTTACGAAGGTCACGATGCAGTAGTATAAAAATAGAGTGACTAACATTGTTAAGTAAACCAAAATGCTTTCCTTTGTAAAATCAAGTAACAACCTTATTTTCCAAGCGTTGAGTTTGCCTAATTTCAAAAGCTCAAGTTTGTCATTTTAGAAAAGGTTTCGTAGTTCATAGTTTTAAATCCTTTAAAACATAATTCTCCTTTAAAAGTTTTGAGAAACATATGTCTGATATGTGAGTAGGTTATTCTTGTTTATAATCAATCTTATTAAGCGACCATGATCTAGGAAATGTAATATCATTTTGTCTTATCTTAAGCTTATGCGGATGGAGGTTTCTCTTGGTTTTAATACCATACTTCATTATTCAATACATTTTCCTTTATTAGCATTGCGGTGGTTTGTCGATACTCATTCGATTTCCAAAAATCGGTAAACCATTCTTTTATCACTCTTGGACGTTATACCTAACTTCCCATAAAGCTAGTACAACTCTTATGTTTTCAAAGCCAAGTATTACTTTTTTTTCAAAAAGGTCTTTTTGAAACACTTCAAGTTCTTTATTACTACACCTTAAATCCGTTATAAGTCAAATCAGTTACCCTTTGACACCATAAGCATTTCTTACCTACGTAAAGGCTTATAACCAACTTCCCATAAAGCGTTATAACACTTTATGTTTCAAATAATCAAATACCTTAAACACGTATGCGTCTACCGTACTACATAGTTATACACATATCATGCTAGAACAGATAGGAAGAGGTTCACATACCTCGCGACGATTATCGACTAATAGCAAAGCGCTCCAAGTACCTCAAGCCGTCGGCTCTTTCCCAGCCCAGTAGATCACGCCATCGTAGTACTTGACCTATAGAGGCCACTGGCGCCTATTAACATCTAGATCTCGATGGAGAATATCCTACAGAAAATTGGCACCTCCCCATGGCAGCGTAAATCTCCTCCTCTATCGGTAGGCTACCAAGCCAACCGGGGTTGCGCCTAACCGGGCGTGTACAATTCTACTCACGATAATACTACACAAGTCTCTTATGTCTGATCTATGTAATTCTGATTCGATTCACTTATTAAAATTGAGCTTAAGTCGCGAGACATTGTCGTATGTATTATTCGAGTTAAGTCAAAGACATTGCCGCACAACTATGTTGATTCTATATATAGTATACTTAACTATATACCTACCATGTAATTTCCAATTACAATGAAGGTCGAGAATGTTTACCTCGATAAGCCCAAAATTATCCGAGTTTATATGTCGATCTGAGCAAGGTTTAGCTCTACTCGTGCGCTCAGGCCAGCTCAACCAACCCTTAGAAGTTCTAACCAACTTCTACTTATAACTCAACTACGGTGAAGATTTACTTAGGGTTTCGTTTTGTAGTGAGGAAGTATAATAGTATTTGGGCTTTTGTATAGGTGTAACCTTGGGAATACTACAAGGTATTTGGGCGAGTATTTGGGCATTATAACAATACTAGGAGAGTATTTCTATACCACAAAGGGGTATTTATACGAGACAACTAGCTGGGGGTACCACGGCGACCTCTGAAAGGGGAGGGGGCCTGCTCGGCCAAAGCTTAAGGGAGGGGAAGGGGCTTTGGGCCGAAGCAAGCAAGAGGAGGAGGAGTAGTGTGAGACTTAGAAAGATTGCTCAAGTTTTGGATGAAGAAAGTCTTCAACTTAGAGGGTATTTATAGGTCAAGTGAAGGCGACCAATGGCGAGATGAAGACAAGTGTGGTGCAAGTGTAGGGCTAGATTTCAACCATGTGGACCTTATCCATCTACCATACCAACTTGCACAAATATCCTACCTAACCAAAGGCACAAAAAGCGTGCCCTTGACTTGCCACTTGCCGTCCACTTGCTCCCGATGTGAGGTGACACATGTCACCCTCCCGTTGATCCAAAATGTTTCGTCTCTCGGAAAAATCCGCAAAAATTAAAAATGCCATAGCGGAATTTTCCTACGAAAGGTGAAACGTTTCGTCGAAAACGACTCTGTCGGGTGTTGTGTACAAATTTGAAACTTGCCTAACTTAAGGCTCAAATTATTATCGTGCATACCACGTACATACTGCGGAAATCTGAGGTATAACATTCTCCTCGCCAGAAACATTCGTCCGAATGTTCCTTCTCAGATGGATAACGATAAAGTTCTTCTAATAAGTTGCCAAGCGCCACAGCCCACGAAACACGCGTAAATACTTACATCCAAGTCCGAGGAAACACCTCTAACATCACAAACTTTTGTCACTTTGCGCGAGGTTCTAGTGTCGCTCGGCGACCCAACAAATGGTGCCGGATGCGTCGATTCACGAGGTCTAAAATATACATCCTTCGCTTCTCCTTCACGAAATGATCATAACTATGCTCGCAATACATGCTCGCCTCTGCCGCCTGCGTCGTACTCTTCTCGAACACTTGAACTCTTACAGTATCGTACCACACCGGTTTCGAAACTTTGGAGTCACTACCTCCAAACTTGGTCATCTTACTAGCCTCGATCTTCCTTAAGGCCATTCCGGCCTTCACGATCCGCTTGCAGTCGAACATATCCTCGAACTCATCGATGACCATCTAAACTTGGGTCTAGCACCTCGTGACCCTACCGTCTGGCGGGACCACCGAGCCGACCCACGCCGAAGCGGGCGCGGGTTGGCCACGCAACATAGACCCGACCCGTTGTCGCGCCGACTCTTGCTCGCCGACGCGGAACAATCTTGCTAAATCACATTAGGAAAGATACCACTTTCATTTACCCGCGAGGACTTATCACCTGATACATTTATCGTAAACCAAGTATTTCAACAAATACTAGCAGTAAAATCTTTTATTCAAGATGACCTTACATCTAAGGTCTCAACATGAAATATTCTAAAGTTCACACTTTCCATGCCCCATACATATCCTTTCAACTAGCAAGCTTTAACTCATAACATAGCTTATTATCGAGCGTAGCACACAATAATAAGGTCATCATATCATGCATACAAGTCTCTAAAGGGTTAAGGATATACACGAATCTCCGCTCGCTCTAATCAAAGGCACGCCTGCGGCGCATAGTAGAAAGCGATGAACACAGCGATCCGTGGTGAGTCGATTCTGTTTGCATCCTTCCTCTTAGGGCGGTTTCTGCGTCACATGGCCTGACGGCGCGGGAAAAACAAGCACCGATAAAGCGACATTCCCGGGATGGCGTGCGCCGCATCGTGCCCGAGAAAACTGAACGTGGCTAGAACCCGTATATCGTGAACGAAGCCACAGAGCTCGACCGGCTCGAATACCACGAGCGTCTGGCGGCGTGGGGACCACTCTGTCTTGGTGGAGGTACATAACTAGGCTAACTGAGGCGGTCGCCTCGAAAGTTACCAAAGGACCTGCTGTTGCGGCCTCTTCTGCGATCTCGGTCGTTCAGTCGACCTCTCGTGCCTCGCGTCTGGTGCGTGAGCTTGCGTGCGGGAAATGTCGTGCGGTGAAGAGCTACTCCGTACAAGCCTCGCCAAGTAATCATCCAGCCGGTGATGTAGCGGTGTACTCACATCCTCATGCTCGGCTACCACGGCGCATACCGAGCTAATGAGTCGAACTCCATTGTACTCTCTAACCGTCGCGATCACGCCTCAGCGTCAAAATCGCCGGCGAGCCCTCGCTCATCTGTGGGGCAAGAAATGTGCAAGAAATCCCGAGAACTTCGTCCCATACGGTGGGAGTGCATGCTCTTCCGGGACAACTCGCGAATCAAACGATCAGCTGCGATATCACGCGGTGATCACGAACCAATACCGACTCTACGCCTGCGAGACTCTGATCACTCTCGTGATCCGTGTTGTCGGATAAACTCACGAGGTCATCCTCGGCTCGATCCATAGAACAGCGGGCTCTGACTCGAGAAAGTCACGTAGCCTCAGCTATGCGCTCGGGGTGAACTACGGGTGCTCTGGGGTGGGCTGCTGCGTCTAGCCTCTCGCCATGTCGGCCCACGACCGGCGATGGCGGGCCATCTCCTTGTACCCGTCTCATCTGCTCCGGTGTGGGGCCAGGAGGATCAGTGCGTAGTCTCGTGACCAGCTGCTGCGACTCTAAACTCGGTGGTCTTTGCGGCGTCGCGAAACTTCGCCGTCGGGCCATCTCAGTCTTGGCCGGCTGCGCCTCGTACTCCTCTGTATCTTACTACGACTCGCCTTTTGCCTTGCCCGTGGGCACAGGTTGCCTTACGCGGAGGCATAGCGGTAAAGGAAAGGAATCGTCGGAGGGTCGACTTATCACCTGACTCTAGGGCACGATCTCGAGAATGAGAAGAATGAAACCAATCCTAAATGTCCTATAGCCTCACGATTATAGGCGTGGTGCACAACTGCGATAATCAAGACTCTGAACCGCGATGCTGTAGACACTTTCCAGAGGATTAAGCGCTCGATACCACTTTTGTCACGACCGAACCGGGCCGTGGTGGTGCCTACCGGGCACCACTGGTGATACAACATCGAGAAAATCAGCGGAAATAAAAACATGAACATGAATTAAGAGACAAGATAAATAAGCAGGCCAACCAAGCAGTTGCCTTCATTATATATACATAAATACCGACAGTTATCCTTTTTACAAACCACACTTGCAGATTACTCTGGACCTCTAAGATTTTTACAGCTATGGCCAGGGGCCCGCCATACCCACGAATGTATAAGAATCTGACTCGAGGTAGCATGCAAAAGATAAGCCTCCAGAAGAAATGGGGCTTCCCGCCGACGTGATCTATGGCGAGGATCCACGGCCGATGTACTTCCACCTGCGGCATGAACGCAGCCCCCCGAAGGAGGTCAGTACAACAGGTACCAAGTATGTGAAACTGTAAAAGACTATAATGAAATCATAATAGTCTATATAAAGCAGGAGACATGTATGATAACGGATGAAATCGTGACCACTGCCCGTCTCGTGGGACTCGGTGTAAATCGGATGAGATCGTGACCACCGCCCGTCTCGTGGGACTCGATTGTAAATCGGGCCGAAATCGTGACCACGCCCATCTCGTGGGACTCGGTGTAAATCGGATGAGATCGTGACCACGCCCGTCTCGTGGGACTCGATGTGAAATCGGATGAAATCGTGACCACTGCCCGTCTCGTGGGACTCGGTGTAAATCGGATGAGATACGTGACCCTGCCCATCTCGTGGGACTCGGTGTAAAATCATTCATAACAAATCAACCGGCCTCCATCGAGAGATGCGGTGCTGAAATACAACAAAGGCTATCACAACAAGCATAGGCAAGCGGCAACAAGCGTAGGCGAAAGCTTCACAGCGACAAGCATAGGCAAGCTTCACAACAACAAGCATAGGCAAACTTCACAACAACAAGCATAGGCAAGTTATACCTGACTCAAAGTACTTTCATTTTATGCCAAAGTCGGGTTTTAACCTAAAGTACTACGTGCGTTAAATTCCTTTTAAAGATCCATTTCTTTTACGAAGGTCACCCGATACGTAGTATAAAAAAGTGACTAACATTGTTAAGTAAACCAAAATGCTTTCCTTTGTAAAATCAAGTAACAACCTTATTTTCCAAGCGTTGAGTTTGCCTAATTTCAAAAGCTCAAGTTTCTCATTTTAGGAAAGGTTTAAGTAGTTCATAGTTTTAAATCCTTTAAAACATAATTCTCCTTTAAGCGTTTTGAGAAACATATGTCTTATATGTGAGTAGGTTATTCTTGTTTATAATCAATCTTATTAAGCGACCATGATCTAGGAAATGTAATATCATTTTGTCTTATCTTAGCTTACATGCGGATGGAGGTTTCTTGGTTTTAATACCATACTTCATTATTCAATACATTTTCCTTTATTAACGCATTGCGGTGGTTTGTCGATACTCATTCGATTTCCAAAAATCGGTAAACCATTCTTTTATCACTCTTAAGCGTTATACCTAACTTCCCGTAAAGCTAGTACAACTCTTATGTTTTCAAAGCCAAGTATTACTTTTTTTCAAAAGGTCTTTTTGAAACACTTGATTCTTTATTACTACACCTTAAATCCGTTATAAGTCAAATCGGTTACCGCTTTGACACCAAAGCATTTCCTTACCTCGTAAAGTGTTATAACCAACTTCCCATAAAGCGTTATAACACTTTATGTTTCAAACCAATCAAATACCTTAAACACGTATGCGTCACCGTACTACATAGTTACACATATCATGCTAGAGCAGATAGGAAGAGGTTCACATACCGCGGCGATTATCGACTAATAGCAAAAGCGCTCAGTACCTCAAACCGTCGGCTACTCCTTAAGCCAAGTAGATCACGCCATACGTAGTACTTGACCTATAGAGGCCCAAAGCGCCTATTAACATCTAGATCTCGATGGAGAATATCCTAGAAAATTAGCGCACCTCATACATGGCGTAAATCTCCTCTCTATCGGTGGCTACCAAGCCAACGAGGTTTTGCACGTCTAACCGGGCGTGTACAATTCTACTCGATAATACTACACAAGTCTCTTTATGTCTGATCTATGTAATTCTGATTCGATTCACTTATTAAAATTCAGGCTTAAGTCGCAAGCATTTGCGTAAGTATTATTCGAGCTTAAGTCAAAAGACATTGCCGCAACTATGTTCGATTCTATATATAGTATACTTAACTATATACCTACAACATGTAATTTCCAATTACAATGTGAAGGTCGAATGTTTACCTCGATAAGCCCAAAATTATCCGAGTTTATATGTCGATCTGAGCAAGGTTTAGCTCTCTACTCAGTGCACTCAGGCCGCTCGACCAACCCTTAGAAGTTCTAACCAACTTCTACTTATAACTTCAACTACGGGTGAAGATTTACTTAGGGTTTCGTTTTTGTGACTGAGGGAAGTATAATAGTATTTGGGCTTTTGTATAGGTGTAACCTTAGGAATACTACAAGGTATTTGGGCCAAGGTATTTGGGCATTATAACAATACTAGGAGAGTCTTTCTATACCACAAAAGGGGGGTATTTATACGAGACAACTAGGCTGGGGTACCCACGGCGAGCCTCTACAAAGGGGAGGGGCCTCTCGGCCAAAGCTTCACAAGGGAGGGGAAGGGGCTTGGGACGAAGCAAACCAGAGGGAGGGAGTAGTGTGAGAATTAGAAAGATTGCTCAAGTTTTGGATGAAGAAAGTCTTCAACTTAGAGGGTATTTATAGGTCAAGTGAAGGCCAACCAATGGCGAGATGAAGACAAGTGTGGTGCACGTGTAGGGCTAGATTTCAACCATGTGGACCTTATCCATCTACCCCACCAACTTGCACAAATATCCTACCTAACCAACGGCAATAAAAATGTGCCCGTGACTTGCCACTTGCCGTCACTTGCTCCCAATGTGAGGGTGACACATGTCACCCTCCCGTTGGTCCAAAATGTTTCGTCTCTCGGAAAAATCCGCAAAAATTAAAAATGCCATAGCCGGAATTTTCCCTACGAAAGCTGTGGAAACGTTTCGTCGAAAAACGACTCCTATCGGGTGTTGTGTACAAATTTCGAAACTTGCCTAACTTAAGGCTCAAATTATTATACGTACGCCCTCACGTACATACTCTGGAAATACGGGGTATAACAAATATAATCAACTTCCCATAAAGTCATTATATTAACGTTATACCTTAGTCAAATACATTTTCCTAAAACCTAAGGGACTTACACTTTTAAAAAAAGAAACAAGAATCATATACTTGAACACATCAAGTCCCTTAACTTTGAAAACTCAAGACATCCTTAAAACAAGTAAAGGATATCAAACCTTGTACGTCTATCGTACTACATAGATAAAACCATTCATGCTCAAGAGATAGGAAAGTTCCACATACCTCTTCGGTCAATCCACTTGCTAAGTCCAAAATACCGCACGTAGTATGTCAACCTATAATGACCATGTCGTTCATTAACCTCTAGTTACAATGTAGAATATTCCAAGTTCAAAGTCACTAAATTCTATGGAAAATTGGGCGATTTCCTTTGTTTCTACATAATTTGCCACCTTTCTCAGGCGAATTCAACATCCAAGCGCCACATTTAAGGCCCAACAATCCAAACATTTCAAAGGGATTACACACTAAACTTGGATGTGTAAATTCACCTTGATGTACAACAACTAACTTAACAAGTTTAGGGTAGTATTTAGGCTATAACATGCTTACATAACCTTCCTATCCAATTCCTTCATATCAAACCATATCTTTTACATGCAAACTATCTAAGAGCAATATTTACCCCTACAAGATCTTTCTTCTTCACATGACACCAAAAACTAGCTCTGAGGAAGAATTGTTACCTTAGAGCTTTAGCCAAATTATTCCAACAAGTTTGCTATCCTCATTTCAAAAACACCACCACAATACTTCTACAAGCTAGCCAACAAGCTTCCTTTTGCCACACTTTTGATTTTCCTCAAGCTTTGATTTCCTCTTGAAATTCTAGAGAGAAGGGAGAGCTTTAGCTTTAGAGAGAGAGAAGAACTTGAAGAATGACCAAGTCTTCAAGACTTGGTCAATAAGTAGTGCATGCAAAATCAGATGGGGGGGGGGGGGGACACTTGTCACCTACCCATGACCTTTTTTAAAACAAAACAGTTCAGATTTTTCCACTCAACTTCGCAGAACCCGCCTCGGCGCCGCGGCCCTGCAGCCCGTGCCGCGGCGCTAAAACCTCTGCCGACTCCCAGAACTTTCCGGCGCCGCGGCCCTGCTTCCCGGCGCCGCGGCGCTGCAATTTCAGCGAACCCTCAGATCATCTAGCGGCGCGGCCACGCATCGGCGCCCGGCATCGGCCACCGCAGCTCTGGCCGAAACACATTTCCGTCCATTGCGCCCGAACTTGTAACTCCATAACTTTCTCCGATGTCCTATCGATGAACGGTTGGTTGCGTTGGAAACTAGACTCAACGAACTACACACTAGGTCTTTGAAACACTTAGGAACTCTCAATGTAACGGGTCATAACCTGCCTCAAAGTTGACTAAAAACCCGTCTGAAACAATCCGTCAACCTATATTTCGAAAATTTTAAGTCTTACACCCTTTCGTACGCTTTCATACGCGTGACCTGAACTACGGGGTGTAACAGCGGCCCACTGCCCCGAGAGCCATTGCCACCTCCGTTGTTTCCTCCTCGGTTTCCGCTGCGGTTTTTGCCATTATTTTTACAATTACGGCCTTTGCATGCGCCACGCTTGATTTTCCTGAATTGTTAAAAAACCATGAGAATTATCGAAAGATGCCATCATGACCACAAAACTAGTACCGGTAGCCGCCCTTTTAGCCAAACCGACTTCTTCCAATGTAAGCATGGAGCGTGCTTGATAGAATTCCGATAGAGGATTACTTTGACGAATAATTGAAGCAACGCTGTTATAGGCCTCAGAGAGGCCTGCAACCATCTGTAGAACGAGACGACTATTACTAACAAGAGCACCCACGTTGCTAAGTTGATCCGCCAAGTCCTTGAGTCATTTGCAATAAGATGAAACGTTTGGAAAATTCTCCATCTTGACTTGAGAAGATTCCTGTTCAAGGGTAACAATGCGGGAATGATTGTTATCTTGGAATATGTCACACAATCTATTCCAGGAAGCCATAGCTGTCGAGTTAGGTTTCATAATCGTCTGTAAAAGGTCCATGAATATAGTGGCATAAATCCACTAGAGAACCTTTGCGTCAAACGTGACCCATAATTTTGGATTGTCCGCTTTGGTGGGTACATCATAATCTTTGGTGGTCTCATCCCACGTGTTAGGAGTCGGAGGAATAATGTGGTGAAGAACTTGATGTGTCATTTCATGAATCTTAAATAATTGTGCCCACGTCCCATATTGGACGTTTTCTAGGTCAAGAACAATAGGAAGAACGCTCTTGATGATAGCAACTGTGAGGGAAGGATGAAACGTGTTCTTATCAGTCATAGCGAATAGAACAACAAGATTCAGAGAAGTGAATTTTTGTGGGTGACGGTCTCGGGTTTTTGAGAAAGCCGAGAGGGGGGAGGGAAATTTGAGATAGAGAGAAGAGCGGAAGTAAGGAAAAAATAACCTAGACTTTTGATACCATGAAAGAAATAATCCCTTGATTATTCTCATTGATTAAAGATGTATATATACAAGTTACAATAGAAAAATCCTTTTCCTATTCTACATCTAAAATCATATTCTATTTGGAGACTAACTATACAATTATTGTAATAGTACAAGTCTAATTATACTAATAATATACTTTCCTAATATACAATATTGCACATGTTCTCTTGGTCACGGATTGCTGGACGGATTTGGGCTTCAGGCCCAGTAGACCGATTCTCGTGGCTTCAACCGTACCGTGGTGTCGTACATATACATATAATATACTTGTATATTGTATGTATATTTAAACAGTATATGATCATCAAGAAGAGACCATTTTGAAGATTTGAGCTTGAACAAAGTAAGAAACTCCATTAAAATAGTTTGAAGCCCGAGTGAATTTTTTTGAAAATTTTGAAATCGAAACTTCAGGTTGTTGATCTAAAATTGTTTGGATGAATTTGTGAAGCTGCATTCCTTGTTGGAAAAATGAGAGAACACTATGCAGGACCTGAAACTCAGAGAAACATATGAAACTCTCTTGTTGAATATCATCAACCATATCAATATGAAGTTTGAGATTTCCAAGCGAAACTTCACACAAAATTTTTAAAGTTTGAAACTGTTGAACTAAACTTCATACAAAATGTCTAAAGTTCAAGCATAGGCATAACACACTGAAGAGTTGAATTATGTGATGGCGACAACTTACTATCATGATACTTTTATTAATTGAGTTGTGCTGACAATTTAGTGTTTTATTCGTTTATTGAAACAACTTCAGTCATGCAAGTTCGTTAATCTTTAGGCTTGTCTTTTTTAACACATCGCTCTTGAAATTATGTAATGACTAATAATAGTATCTTAGACATTTTTTTCGTTCAATCTAGATTTTGAATTGATAGTTTTAGAAATAAATTTATAGAAAACTATGCTTGCATTCAGAAAATAAACTTGGATAAATTATGTACGCTCTCTAAGCAAAAACCCTAGACGGCCTAAAACCTGTTGGAAATTTATTAATGTGGAATAAAGTTTATCCCAATATTTATGACTCAAACAATTGGGGTCCACACGTCAGAAATGTCATTTTCACACACGTGCACACATTGTACCAAAGATCGTAAATTTCATTAGTGAAAGAGATATTGGTACGTAAGTATAGCGTTTGAGACATAGAATGATGGATGGTCATTGGCCAAATGACAAGTGTTCCACGTTGGTAAACGAAGGAAGAAGTATGTATAGTGTAAAATGGAACGGGTCGGAAAGGGCTGCGGATCCACCACGGTGTCGGGGCGCGCGGCGCTAACACCAGATTAGTGGCGGCGCTTAGGCTCGACGCGGTGCTAATTTTGATCCAAGTTTCTGGAGCCGGGGCGCTTCCCTGGAAGAAAGTCTTAGACGAAAATCTGATTTTTTATGACTTTTGGGCTGCCCTCAATGACATTCATTCCAACATTAATCAACCATTATTTAGACTGATAAATGGGTGCCATCACTTGGGAAATTCTTTGTCATTACTTGGCACTTGAAGAGACAATTCTTACACTATAAATTGAGGCCTTTGGCTCAATTGTTAAACACTTCAGAAAATCTTCTCTCTAGCATCCTTTCAATACTCAAAGTTCTTCAAGAGAAACACTTGAGTTTCATTTGCTCAATTGTGTTAGTAGTTGTTTTATCTTGGAATACTATTGCCTAACAACGTAAAATGATATATACGGGGTAATCTTATCTAAAGACAGAGTGTCATCTCTCGACTCAGCCGGTGGTATTGTAATTCTCTAATTTGTTGCTAAGTGTTTCAGGTTGGATCTTGCTATCAAAGAACTCTAATCAAGTTAGATTCCCAGCGGACATACAAGCCACAGTTGCAGCAGTTCATGCTCTTGTATTTCTGAATACAAAATCCAGAATTGGAGTTCTAGTTCAAGATTGTCAAAGATTAAAAACTCATTGTTGTAATTTTTGAAGTTTATTCTTTCGATCACTGTTGTTACACCTCGGGATTAGGGACGTTAATTGAGAATGTAATTAAGGAAAATAATATACTTAAGGATGTGATTCCGGAACAAATTTTTTTATGACAACGAGGGTGACAATGGAAATTTTAATGTTAGTTGTACATTTCCGTTATGGATTAGAACGTATACATAAGTTATGACAACAAGGATATGAGGTCTTATGGAGTTTTTCAAGATTTAAAAGAATTGGGACATAAGATTAATTATTGGTGAGAAGTGGACCAAAGTGTAGAAAATAATTTTCAGATTTTTAAAGTTTAAGAAAACCCTTTCATCTTCTATCTCACTTCACAATTCATTTCAACAAAACTCTCCTCTCCTCATTCTCTCCCATGGCCGAAAATCACCTCCTTCATAGCTGTTAGGCGTATTTTGTATACACCTTTTGAGTCATTTTTAGTTAGTATTTTACTCATTTTTGTTGTGTTTAGTATAGTATTAGGTTTGTTTTTCTTTCTTTGGAGTCCTGTGATTTCAAAAGGCAAAATGGAGAAAAGGAGCGAGCATTGGGCAAAAAAGTTGCTCCCGAGGCAAAGAGGATGAACGTTGGCACATCAGGACGAAGGATTTTCAGCACCGCGGTGTCAATATGTAGAACTGCGGTGCCATATTTATTGAGAAACCATAGGACTTTCAGCACTGCGGTGCCACTATGCAGAACCGCGGTGCCATATTTGCTGAGAAGGTGCAGGAGTTTCGGCACTGCGGTGCCCTTATGCAGAACCGCAGTGCCGGTGCGGAAAATCTCAGTTCCGAAGAGGAATTAGCTAAGGGCATATTGGTCCATAGGGCACAAAATTTGAAACATATTTAAGCCCTAGGGATTATTGCTATGAGAGGTGGGTCATTCTACAACATAGCACAACACAAGACAACAAGGGAGGCTACAATTGGAGACTTAGTTCGCAGTAATTTCTTTTCTTTCGTTTTTTATTCAGTTTATGTATGGATTTTGTTTTAGTTCTTAGCGTGACAATGGATAGGAGCTAAATACTTTATTAGGGCTTTTCTTATGAATCGCTTGAAACTTCTATTCATGAATTAATGCAATAGTTTGATTTCTTCTTCACTTGATTAAGATTTAGTCAATAATTAGTATGAATGTTTGATAATTAATTGATCACTAATTATCAGAATATATATGATTTCGAATCAAGAACCGAGAGAAGAGATTTGGATATGCTGTAATTGACTAGACATAGGTTAAAATCGCGGACGACAATACCCCGATACTTGTGTAGCATTATATGTTACTGTTCTTAATCCTCCTATGCGGTAAATCCTATCATAGAAATATAGAAGGGTTCTGCACTGGGGTTGAGTGACTATATGTCCTAACCGGAATATAAAACAGTTAGTTAACCGCTATCTTAACGTAGAAGAAGAAGCCATTCTAGTTGCATTAAGGATTGAATAGAGTGGATAGTCGAGGATTTTGGAAGTCCTAATTCATTCATAACTGATTACAACTTAAATAGTTTAGTAATTCTTGCAATTATTCTAGTAGCTAAACAAAAACCCAACTCAAATATCGATTGCCAAATAGATAACATAAAATAGATGAACGGTAAGTAGAAACCAGTCTCTGAGGACGATATTCGGTCTTATCAAACTATATTACTTGTCAACGATGCGTACGCTTGCGTGAGCATTCGAAATATCGCTAACAAGTTTTTGACGCCGTTTTCGGGGACTGACGTACATCTAATATAGAACCATCTATTTTTAATTTCTAATTTGGTCGCTCCCAGAACAAGTTTCTAACTTGTTCGGAGAGCATCTTTTTATCACTTTTTGTTGTTTGTGTAATCTTGCAGGTAAGGTCAACTACAGGTACACGTACTATCACTATCAGGGGCTGCAGGACTATGACCTTTGTCCACCGCATGCTCCGCAAGAAGAGCGAAATGATCTGCAGGAAGCCTTATTCAGGCTCACCGAGTGCCAGAATCCTCAAGGATTAACTCATCCACCACAGAACCAGGCTCCATCAGGAAGGCTAGATGACATGAGAGTAGCTCTTTGGGCACTCTCAAATGCCCAAAATCAGTTCATGGATGAAACAAGATTATCAATCAGTAATCTAGAATGCAATCGACGGTAGCTAGAAAGGCGAAAGCGGTATGCAAGGAACCGCCCTAGCAATATTAGTGCAGACCACAAAGCGATTGCAAGCAATTGATATGACAGTGGGAAACAAATGGAGCGAGTTCATCCCTAATATGTCTAGAAAAGAGGGTGAACCGGTGAGGTGAAGAGCTGATCATTGACACACCGCATGTGAAGATGCCATATCCTCAGAAACTTAGAAATAATTCTCTAGACAAGCAGTTTTCTAAGTTTCTGGAGGTCTTTAAAAAACTGCACATCAACATTCCATTTGTTGAAGCCTTAGAACAAATGCCGAGTTATGTAAAGTTCATAAAGGAGATCCTCTATAAAAAGAGGAGGTTGGAGAAGTATGAAACTGTGGTGTTGACTGAGGAATGCAGTGCCATCCTACACATAAAGTTACCTCAGAAGTTGAAAGATTCTGGAAGCTTCACCATCCCTTGCACTATAGGGAAGTTTGAATGTCAGCAGTCTCTATGTGATTTGGGGGCAAGTACAAATGTGATGCCCTATTCTATATTCTGCAAACTTGGAGTGGGGGAAGCAAGACCTCTGACCATCACCTTACGGCTATTTGATCACTCCATCGTCCACCCTAGAGGAATCATCGAGGATGTGTTGGTTAACGTGGACAAGTTCATCTTCCCCGCTGATTTCATCATCCTAGACATGGAAGAAGATGAAGAAATGCCCATTATCCTTGACAGGCCATTCTTATCCACAGGACATGCACTCATTGATGTTCAGAAAGGTGAGCCGAGACTTCGTGTTCAGGAAGAAGAAGTGATTTTCAATGTATTCAGGGCAGCAACTTACCCAAGGGAAAGTGATAACTGTTATGCTATTGATGAAGCAGTTTCTAAAAACGGGTTCAGAAGTGCGGATGCTCTTGGAACGGTGATGACATTATGGGATGAAGATAGTGGTAATGACACAGAATGGAGGGAGTATGCGAATTGGTTGGATTCCCATGAGCCCTGCTATAAGAGAAAATATGAGGAGCTAGGAACCATGCCAGAGAGACCAGTGCCGTCCACAGAACAAGCTCCAGAACTAGAGTTGAAGGCTCTGCCAGATCATTTGCACTATCAATATCTAGGTGAGAATCAATCCTTACCAGTGATATTTTCATGTCATCTATCCAAGGTGGAGGGTGAAAAACTGTTGAGAGTATTGAGGGCTCACAAGCTCGCAATTGGGTGGACACTAGCAGACATTAGAGGGATAAGTCCTTCTATAGTAATACACAAAATTCATCTAGAAGCTGAGAGCAGACCATCTATTGAGGCACAGAGGAGACTAAAACCAACCATGAAAGATGTGGTGAGAAAAGAGATCCTGAAATGGCTCGATGCTGGGGTAATTTATCCTATCTCTGACAGTGCATGGGTAAGTCCTGTGCAAATGGTACCCAAGAAAGGTGGAATGACTGTGGTTACTAACGAAAATAATGAGCTTATTCCATCCAAAACAACTACAGGGTGGAGAATGTGTATTGACTACCGCAAGTTGAACAAAGCAACCAGGATGGATCATTTTCCTTTTCCTTTTCTTGACCAAATGCTTAACAGACTTGCAGGACACAACTACTTGTTACACCCCGTAATTTCAGGACATGTTTTAAGAACGTACGTAAGAACTCAGAAATGTTAATATTAGAGACTTATAAAAATTTATCGGAATTATGAAATGGTCGGAAAACGAAATATTATGACGAATGGGAGGGCGACACGTGTCACCCCCTTAAGTGAGCTTGGACGAAAATCAACATGGGTATAAGGGTCATTTGACCATTTTTAAGATGACAAGTCTTGCAAGTAGTAGAGCTTGATAATATTGACTTGGTCAATGGGACCACTTAGCTTGATATTTAAAAGAGATGCATCCAAACCACACATATGTACACATCTTGACCCTCCATTGTGCTATATAGTAGTACTAGTAGTGAGACAAGCTTCCACACTTAGTAAATTTTTTAAGAAAATTGGATGAACATTGGGAGACCTCTCGGGTTCAAGCTCTACAAAAAGATTTTTTTTTTGTTTGTTGTCCAATAAGCTCCACACTTTAAACCAAGGTTCATGAGGGTATTGTAAGGGTATCTCAATAGAAAGATCCCAGAAAAAGATTGTTTTCGTATTAGTCGCAAGGTGAAAACCTAGTTGCTTTCCTAGGTTTTGATTGGAAGATTAAAGGAAAGTTGTTTGTGATATTCTAAGGGTCTCAAGTGGCGGATTGAAGTGTCAAGAAGAAACTCTAAGTTGCTAGGGAGCGACTTTGGATTTGAAGTTGGACTAAGGCTCGTTGAGGTAACAATCTCGTTCTCTTAAAGTGTTACAAGATTATATATTGTGGTTAGCCTTACATTTTACTAGCATGAAGTATAGGTGTTGAAGATTTATAAGTGATATGGATGGTTGTAGCCTAAAATCCGAAATGTCATATAAGCCATTTGAAGTAGGATTACAATTTGGTCGTTAATTAGAATCGTCGCATGTTACGTACTTGAAGATTGTAGTAGTTATAATCGATTGAGACTTGATATCATGTTATACTAAACAATTTGGATTGAAAAGGAATTGGATAAGAATTGGTGTTGTTGTGTCTCAAGTTGCCGAATTTGCACTTGTAGTTGTACTAGTTTGATATCAATTGTGGGGCGGAATTTTACACATCTAGTAGGCGTGTAATCCCCTATTGATAACTACATTGTTGAGCCTTAAATGTGGCGTGTTTGGTTATTGAATTCGGCCTTGAAAAAGGTGGCAAAGTATGTAGAAACAAAGGATATGATGTCCGATTTTCCGTAGAATTTAGTGACTTTGCACTTATAATATTCTACGTCTGAAGTAAGAAGTTAATGGACGTATTATGGCCATTATAGGTTGAAGTACTAAGTATAGCGTATTCTACTTGAAGGATGGAATAGCTATCAAGGTTGAAGTACTTTGGAGCATTTTGCTACTTG
This sequence comes from Przewalskia tangutica, assembly GCA_029844215.1. Classification (NCBI taxonomy): domain Eukaryota; kingdom Viridiplantae; phylum Streptophyta; class Magnoliopsida; order Solanales; family Solanaceae; genus Przewalskia; species Przewalskia tangutica. Next base: position 79,184,335 of record CM056729.1, on the reverse strand, counting down.
TCGATAATCGTCGCGAGGTATGTGAACCTCTTCCTTCTTTTGGCATGATTCTATGTATGGAATATACATGTGGTAATATTTCATGTTCCCTTCTACTCTTAGAAGTTAAGAGGTATGTATGTATGTGATTTACTCTATGTAAAGGTTATGTCTAGGTTATCCTAAGTTCTTACCAAGTCTTATGGGAGATGTTGGTAAGAGTCGTTATGAGGTATTTGGAGCCAAGTTGACTTGGCTAATTTTACGGCACAAATGAGAATAAGTATCGAACAAGCCATTGCAGCGTTAATAAAGGAAAATGTAATGACAATTGATTATATTAAAATGAGTAGAATTCTCCATCTGCATAGAAACTAAGATAAGACAAAATTGTATTACATTTTCTAGATCATGGCTACTTGATTAAGATCGTTATAAATAAGTATAACTTATTCACAACGCACCAAAGTATATGTTACTTAATTTAAAAGAGTTTACGTATGAAGTTTTTAAGACTATGAACCTTGAATTCTTAAAAGGTTAAGAAACTTTATTTTTCAAGTTATGGGACTTGATTTCTAAAGGAAGAAATGACTTGATTTAAATGTATAGAATACTTGATTTGGAAAGCATGAATTTCTTGATATTCTAAAGATAAGAGATTTTAAATTTTAAGTTAAGAAACTTGATTTCTAAAGTTAAGAGACATGAAGTATTTTAAAAGTTAGGTAACTTGATTTGAAAGTATAAGTCTCTTGGTTATAAAAAGAATGAATTAGTCTAAGGCATAAAGTTAGTATAACGGCTTTATGGGAAGTTGGTTATAATAACTTTATGGAAGGTTAAGAGAATGGTTTTCTCTAGTAATATAAACAAAGAATCACGTGACATAAAGAACGGCAAATTCTTTTAAAGGGACCAATTGCTAACGGATTGTCAGAAAGAAGTCACTTGATTTAGCAGCCGGTAACTGGATTTCTAAAAGGTATTGTGACTGGTCTTGAAAAGTAGATATGACTTGATACTACGGTTGTTAGTATCTTGGAAGTTTTATTTGAAAAAGAGTCATTTTTAAAAGGAGTAGAGGTCGTAGTGCGTTGGGTTAAATTCCGGATTTTATATGACATTATCGCGTCCCGAAATGGGCCGGCGATACCTTATGGGCGGACTATATGACATTATCGCCCCGAAGCGGGCCGCAAGATACCTTTACGGGCGACTATATGACATTATCGCCCCGAAATGGGCCGCAAGATACCTTTATGGGCGGACTATATGACATTATCGCATCCCGAAATGGGCGGACGAGATACCTTTATGGGCGAACTATATGACATTATCGCGTCCCGAAATGGGCCGCAAGATACCTTTATGGGCGGACTATATGACATTATCGCCCCGTCAAATGGGTCGGGCATTATACCTTTATGGGCGACTATATGACATTATCGCCCCGAAATGGGCCGTAGTATACCTTTATGGGCGAACTATATGACATTATCGCGCCCCAAATGGGTCGAGCGATACCTTTATGGGCGGACTATATGATATTATCGCCCCGTAAACGGGCCGCGATACCTTTATGGGCAGACTATATGATATTATCGCGTCCCAGGAATGGGCCGGGCGGTATACCTTTATGGGCAGACTATGCGACTTTATTGTTATACCCCGTAGTTCCAGGGTATGTATGTGAGGACGTACGTACGAGAATACGACAGTAATTTTGGAAAGAAAGAAAAATGTGATTTTTCGACGGAAAAGTTTCCAGTTTTTGTGAAGGAAAAAGGTTCGTTAATGGGAATTGGATTCCCAGATTTGGTATTTGGACTCCTCGGATTATATTAGAATTTTGGGATTTTATTTTCGGAAATGGTCACGTGGGACCCACGGGAGAAATTTACGGTTTTATGGGGCCCACTTTGTTTTTGAGATTTTCGGTATTTTGGATATTTTTCGGTAGACGAAATATTTTGGACGAGTAAGGGGGCGACACGTGTCACCCTCGAGTGGCTGTGAAATTGGTGGGACAAGTGGGTAGCCACTTGTCCCCTTGGCCGAAATGGCCATGGCACTTGGCACCAATTTTCGTTGGCCATGTGGTGTGGTGGGACCCACACACACATGACCCAATCTTGACCATACACTTACATTGATCTTGGCCCTTGTTTCTTCAATAAATACCCCCTTAAGGTTGAAGACTAATTCATCTCACACTTGAAAACTTTCCAAAGCAAATACTCCCTCCCTTTAGCCTAGTTTCGTCCCCCCCCTCCCCCACTTGTGTAGAAAATACTTGGAGTATTATTGTATAATCCCAAATACATTGGCCTAGTATCCCTAGTAGTATTCCAAAGTTATTTCAATACTAGGAGCCCGGAAATACTACTTTATTCCAATAGTCGCAAAACGAAACCCTAGAAAAATCTTCATAGCTTGGTTGAAGTGTTAAGAGAAGTTGTTTAGAAACTTCTAAGGGTCGCTTGGAGCGGGTTGGAGCGTAAGGAGTTGGAGCTAAACGTTGCTCAGGATCGACATATATCTTGGATAAATTTGGGCTTATCGAGGTAATGATCTATGTCCCCCTATTGTAATTGGATATTACATATTGTAGTAATTTAGAATTGAGTATAAGATATATTGGAAGGATGATTATAAAGGATTGAACCAGATTTACATTTGATTGTATTTACGTGAGACTTGTGTAGTATTATTGTGTAGTAGAATTGTACACGTCAGGTTAGGCGATGTAACCCTCCTCCGCAGGAGTTGTTGGCCTGGTAGCGGGCCTGAGTAGAGGAGGAGATTTATGTGGTTGCGGGGGGGAGGTGCTGTCGAATTTTCTGTAGAATAAAAGAATCTTGTATTTAGAATATTCTACGAAGAGATCTAGAAGTTGCTAGACGTTTTATGGCCGATAAGGTGGAAGTACTACGAGTAGCGTATTCTACTGAAGGGTGGAAAAGGCTAGCAAGGTTGTAGTACTTGGAGCATTTTGCTAATTGTCGATAATCGTCGCGAGGTATGTGAACCTCTTCCTATCTTTTCTAGCATGATTGTTGTGAACTATGTAGTACGGTGAGACGTCACGTGTTCTAAGTGAATTTGGTTGGTTTACTGATTTTAAAAGATAAAGGACTTGACTTATATTTGACTTGATATGATATATGAAGAACTCGAATTGTGTAGAAAGTTGTAAAACCTCATTCGCGAGAAATGAGTATTTGGTCTTTAAAAGGAACTTGATTTCTAAAAGAAAAGAGACTTGAGGAATTGAAGAGTTTTTGGTTTAAAAGAGAGACATGGTTTTGTCTTAAATTGGTTTAAAACATAAAGTGTTATAACAGCTTTATGGGAAGTTAGTTATAACGACTTTATGAAAGCAAAAGAATGGTTTTATCATTGGTTTTAAAATGGTAACTTGATTTAAGTATAGGTTACTTGTTTTGAAAAGAGTAAGTATTTGAGTTTTAAAGAGTATACTTGATGTTGTTTAAAAAGAAAGGTACTTGATCTTAAAAGTCTTGTAAAGGTTTTTACGAAAGTAAAGTAATTTGGTTTGAAAAGGAAATGTGTTTTTGATACTACGAGTATTAGTATCTTTTACGTAAAAGAGGTCTTTTTGAAAGAATGAAAGTGGGTATTATTTTTGGGTTTGAAACCCGTATTGTTGACATAAAATGAAAGTACCTTGAGTTGTGTGTAACTTGCCTATGTTTGCGTGTGATAGCCTTGTTGTGCCAGTATTGTATTTTTATACCACCGCGTCTCAACGAGGGCGGTTGATTTGTTATGATCTTACTTGGACGTCAGAGTGACGGAGGATTCCAGTGCGCTCGCTGATAGCGTTATTCCATGGACTAGCTCTCGCGAGGTTTTACCGATTCCTTGGTATCTAGTGGTTGGCTTTCGTACTTGCCCCGCCTCGTGGTGATTCGGCCTTAGTACGGTAGTTAGCCTTGAACTTGCCCGGCTCGGTTTAGTGGCGAAGTCTCGTGACACGCCTGTACTGGTAGTTACCTTGTACTTGCCGGTCCGGCCACGTGACATGGCCTTGGTACCTGGTAGTCGGCTTTCGTACTTGCCCCGTGTCAGCTTCGTGGTTTGGTTGCATAGTATTGTTAGTACGGCCTTGGTATCTAGTAGTTGGCTTTCGTACTTGCCCCGGTCAGTCGATGATGCGACTTTGGTATCTGGTAGTTAGCCGTACTTGCCCAGTCGGTTTTATAACATTGGGACACGGTGTTCATGTGTACTTCGTGTTATTATATCATGATCGCCGCAGTGAGAAGGTATTCCACGCATGATTGATGTTGTGGGCGTGAGACCCATAGTTATATTTGAGTGATGACTTTGAGGCGTGAGTCCTCGACGACGCGTATCGCTACATATTATGTAATCGTAGTTTGGTTATCATATATGTCTCCTGCTTTATATAGACTACTATGATTTCATTTACGATTTTCGGTTCACATACTTGGTACCAGTTATCGACCTCCTTGGCCGTTCATGCCGCAGTAGGTACATTGGTTGTGGATCCTCGCTCATAGGATCACGGTTCAGCGTTTTGGGAAGCTCCGTTTCTCGAGGCTCATCTTTGGTATAGTCACATCGGTGTAGTTACTTGTACATTCGTGGTATGGCGGGCCCTGTCCGTCATAGTTATGGTTACATTCTTAGAGGTGCATGAATCTTGTTGTGGCGGGGGTTTGTAAAAGGATTTAACTGTTCAGGTTGATAAATATATGTATATATTCAGGAGGGTGACCGTTTTGGTTAGCCTTTTTCATACTTTATGTCTTGTCTCATGTTTTTGTTTTTATTTCACGATTTTCTCTCGATGTTGTATCACTAGGTGCCGGGTAGGCACGATCCACGGCCCGGATCGGTCGTGACAAAAGTGGTATCGAGCGATTAATCTCTGAAAGTGTCTGCACCGTGTACAGTAGAGTCTTGATTATCGGTGTGTTGTGCACCACATCTTTAATCGAGGTCGCAGGACATTTAGGATTAGTTTCCATTCTTCTCACTCGAGATCGTGCCTTAGAGGCGTGTTATAAGTTGGACTCTCCGACGTATTCTTTTCACCGTTATGCCTCTACGCAAGGCAACGAGCCCGAAGGGCAAGGCGGCAGAGGAGCTACGATTTGAACACGAGGGTTGCGAGGCAGGCACGGTCATTACGAGATAGTACTTGGACGACGAGTTTTATGGCGCCGCTAGCCCAGCAGAGTTTAGAGCGGCGGCTTCTCTGAGGCCACGATACGAGCCTCGCCCACGACCGAGCCGAGGATATGAGTTCAAGTGGCGATTACTAGCTAGGATCGTGGCAAGATATGAGGAAGGCGAGCGGTGGTTCCGGTACGATGATTCACCCTAGATCCGATAGTCTGAGACTTCGGGATTTCTTGAGTTGCAGTTCGCCAGAGTTCTATGGATAGAGAGCTGAGGATGGTCCTCAAGGTATCGTACTAGTTTGGGGAGATTGTTATGCTTGCGGCCAGCAGGGCCATTTGGAGAGAGTTGTCCGATTAGCGGTAGCACAGATGTAGAGACTCAGCCTTCGGGATCGGTGGCTGGTTCATCGCCTTATATAGCTAGGCGCCCTGCATGGCAGGGTTATGGTTAGAGCGACAAAGAGGAAGTAAGGCAGTAGTTACAGAGATACCTTTAGCCCTTAAGAGACTTAGTTATGTTGTTATGGTGGATACGTGTGAAGTGCTATACGGGTAGCATTGTGTTAAGTGTGATTTAGAGAACATGACTAGTTGAAGAGGTAAGTTTGGGGACATGGAAGGTGTGAACCTTAGAATATTATACGTGGAGACCTTAGATGCGAGGCCGTCTTGAGTAAAAGATTTTGTTTACGATTGACCTTTGTCGGAGGGCATAGTATACGTGGGGTATATTTGTGTGATAAGTCCCTGAGTGGTGTGAAATGAAAAAGGGTAGTTGAGCTAAGAAGACCACTAGGTTTTCGTGACTTGATTAGTGAGATTGTTCCGGATTGGGGAACGAGAGAGTTTGGCACGAGAAATGGGTCGGGTTGAGGCAAGGTTGCGGGTCAACCCGCAGCCCGGAATGAGGTGGGGTCAGTTCGAGGTGGTCCCGCCAGGTGGTAGGGTCACGAGGGTGCTAGGCCCAAGTTTAGGTAACCATCGTATGAGTTCGTGGATGCGTTCGACCAGGATCGGATCGTGAAGGCCGGGAATGGCCTTAGAGGAAATTGAAGCTAGTGAGATGACCAAGTTTGGAGGTAGTGACTCCAAAGTTTTGGAAACTGAAGCGATGACTGAAGTGTGGTACGTGTATTAGAAAGAGTTCATGTGTACGAGAAGGGTACGACGAGTAAGAAAAGAAGCGAACATGTGTTATGGAAACAGAAGTGATCATTTCTTTTGTGAAGTGAAGATGCGAAGGGAGTATCATTTGGTCCATGGGTGGAAGTTTTGTGTTGTTATATGCACGTTAGAGGTGATTCCTCGTTGGCTTGGATTGAGAGTTGCGTGTATGTTATATTCTGGCCATTGGTGGCATGATCGGTTTTGTAAGTGTAGTAGTGGAGACTATACCGGCGCAAGTACGTTTGGAGACTTAGAAGGAACATTCGGGACGAATGTTTCTAAGGGGGGAAGAATGTTATACCCCGTAGTTCCAGGGTATGTATGTGAGGGCGTCGTGCGAGAATACGCGATAATTTTGGAAAGAAAGAAAGATGTGATTTTTCGACGGAAAAGTTTCCGGTTTTTGTGAAGGAAAAAGGTTCGTTAATGGGAATTGGATTCCCAGATTTGGTATTTGGACTCCTCGGATTATATTAGAATTTTGGGATTTTATTTTCGGAAATGGTCACGTGGGACCCACGGGAGAAATTTACGGTTTTGTGGGGCCCACTTTGTTTTTGAGATTTTCGGTATTTTGGATATTTTTTGGTAGACGAAATATTTTGGACGAGTAAGGGGGCGACACGTGTCACCCCCCTTGAGTGGCCATGTGGGCCGAAATTGGTGGGACAAGTGGCTAGCCACTTGTCCCCTTGGCCGAAATGGCCATGGCACTTGGCACCAATTTTCGTTGGCCATGTGGTGTGGTGGGACCCACACACACATGGCCCAATCTTGACCATACACTTACATTGATCTTGGTCGTTGTTTCTTCAATAAATACCCCCTTAAGGTTGAAGACTAATTCATCTCACACTTGAAAACTTTCCAAACCAAATACTCCCTCCCTTTAGCCTAGTTTCGTCCCCCCCCCCTCCCCCACTCGTGTAGAAAATACTTGGAGTATTATTGTATAATCCCAAATACATTGGCCTAGTATCCCTAGTAGTATTGCACCGTTATTTCAATACTAGGAGCACGGAACTACTACTTTATTCCAATAGTCGCAAAACGAAACCCTAGAAAAATCTTCATAGCTTGGTTGAAGTGTTAAGAGAAGTTGTTTAGAAACTTCTAAGGGTCGCTTGGAGCGGGTTGGAGCGTAAGGAGTTGGAGCTAAACGTTGCTCAGGATCGACATATATCTTGGATAAATTTGGGCTTATCGAGGTAATGATCTATGTCCCCCTATTGTAATTGGATATTACATATTGTAGTAATTTAGAATTGAGTATAAGATATATTGGAAGGATGATTATAAAGGATTGAACTGTATTTACATTTGATTGTATTTACAGTAGACTTGTGTAGTATTATTGTGTAGTAGAATTGTACACGTCCGGTTAGACGTGTAACCCTCCCCCCTGGGAGTTGTTGGCCTGGTAGCCGCCCGAGCAGAGTGGAGGAGATTTATGTGGTTGCGGGGAGGTCCGCGATTTTACGTAGAATAAAGGAATCTTGTATTTAGAATATTCTACGAAGAGATCTAGAAGTTGATAGACGTTTTATGGCCAGTATAGGTGGAAGTACTACGAGTAGCGTATTCTACTTGAAGGGTGGAAAAGGCTAGCAAGGTTGTAGTACTTGGAGCATTTTGCTAATTGTCGATAATCGTCGCGAGGTATGTGAACCTCTTCCTATCTTTTCTAGCATGATTGTTGTGAACTATGTAGTACGCAGACGTATGTTCTAAGTGAATTTGGTTGGTTTCTTGATTTTAAAAGATAAAGGACTTGACTTATATTTGACTTGATATGATATATGAAGAACTCGAATTGTGTAGAAAGTTGTAAAACCTCATTCGCGAGAAATGAGTATTTGGTCTTTAAAAGGAACTTGATTTCTAAAAGAAAAGAGACTTGAGGAATTGAAGTGTTTTTGGTTTAAAAGAGAGACATGGTTTTGTCTTAAATTGGTTTAAAACATAAAGTGTTATAACAGCTTTATGGGAAGTTAGTTATAACGACTTTATGAAAGCAAAAGAATGGTTTTATCATTGGTTTTAAAATGGTAACTTGATTTAAGTATAGGTTACTTGTTTTGAAAAGAGTAAGTATTTGAGTTTTAAAGAGTATACTTGATGTTGTTTAAAAAGAAAGGTACTTGATCTTAAAAGTCTTGTAAAGGTTTTTACGAAAGTAAAGTAATTTGGTTTGAAAAGGAAATGTGTTTTTGATACTACGAGTATTAGTATCTTTTACGTAAAAGAGGTCTTTTTGAAAGAATGAAAGTGGGTATTATTTTTGGGTTTGAAACCCGTATTGTTGACATAAAATGAAAGTACCTTGAGTTGTGTGTAACTTGCCTATGTTTGCGTGTGATAGCCTTGTTGTGCCAGTATTGTATTTTTATACCACCGCGTCTCTCAATGGAGGGCCGGTTGATTTGTTATGATCTTACTTGGACGTACCGGCAGTGACGGAGGATTCCACGGGTGCGCTCCTGTTGATAGCGTTATTCCATGGACTAGCTCTCCATGAGGTTTTACTGATTCGGCCTTGGTATCTGGTGGTTGGCTTTGTGACTTGCCCCGCCTCGTGGCTGATTCGGCCTTCGTACTGGTAGTTAGCCTTCGCGACTTGCCCCGCTCGGTTTAGTGGCGAAGTCTGCGTGGACACCGCGTACACAGTAGTTAGCTCAGATTGTTCCCGCCAACACGCGACACTTGGTACCTGGTAGTCGGCTTCAGACTTGCCCGTGTCGCCTTCGTGGTTTGGTTGCATAGTATTGTTAGTACGACCTTGGTATCTAGTAGTTGGCTTCGTACTTGCCTTGGCCAATCGATGATGCGGCTTTGGTATCCGTAGTTAGCCTTCAGACTTGCCCAGACGGTTTTATAACACAGTGGGACACGTGTTCATGTGTACTTCGTGTTATTATATCATAGATCGCCAAGCGATGGAAGGTATTCCACGGGCATGATTGATGTTGTGGGCGTGAGACCCATAGTTATATTTGAGTGATGACTTTGAGGGCGTGATTCCCTGACTTGACGTGATTGCTTACATATTATGTACTGTAGTTTGGTTATCATATATGTCTCATGTTTTATATAGACTACTATGATTTCATTTACGATATTTTTCACATACTGTTGGTCAGATCGACCTCCTTGAGGCCGCGTTCATGCCGCAGTAGAGGTACATTGGTTGTGGATCCTCGCCATGATCACAGTTCATCGTTTTGGGAAGCTCCGTTTCTCCGGAGGCTCATCTTTGGTATAGTCCCCTGTCAGTGTAGTTACTTGTACATTCAGGGGTATGGCGGGGCCATGTCCCGTCATAGTTATGGTTACATTCTTAGAGGTCTGTAGTACTGTTGTGGGCAGGATTTGTAAAAGGATTTAACTGTTCAGGTTGATATATATATGTATATATTCAGGAAGGTGACCGTTTTGGTTAGCCTGTTTCATACTTTATGTCTTGTCTCATGTTTTAGTTTTTATTTCCCCTGATTTTCTCTGATGTTGTATCACCAGTGCCCGGTAGGCACGATCACGGGCCCGGATCGGTCGTGACATTTATCGCGTCCCCGATCGGGTCGGCGAGATAGGCGTCCCTCCATAAAGGGCCGGATTATGTTATGTAAGGTAAGTAAGTTATATGGTAATGAACTTGATGATTTTCCTAAGTATGTACGTAAGAAAGTGACTATAACTTTTATTGAAATGGGAAAAGATAATAAGGTACGATTAAGTTCACGAGATGGTAATGACATGGTAGGTTCAGGTATTTACCCTTTTATACTTACCCCCGCATGCTTTTATACAGATATGTTTTGTTTTGTACCTTATTTCCGCTTCATATTCGACTGTTGTCATTTCTGGCCGAGTGCGTGTTATACCGTATTTCGAGTATGTACGTAAAGGAATACGCATAAAAGTTTGGTCTTAAAGTTAGGCCTTGGACGATTTTTAGGCATAACTCACAAAGCGAGCAGCTTTTCCGACTAAACGTTTCACGCCTTCGTAGGATAAATTCCGGCTATGTCATTTCTAATTTTGCGGATTTTTCCGAGAGACGTAACACTTTGGACCAACGAGAGGCGACACTTGCCACCCTCTCATGGTGGACTTGTCACGCAATAGGGCCGAATGGATGACTCATCCTTGTCATAAAGTTGGTTAGATATTTTGTGTGCAAGTTGGCTAGGTACACTTGCCCTAATCTTGACCTTACACTTGCCTAGCACTTGGCTAAATCTTGGCCATTGGTTGGCCATGTCTTGACCTATAAATACCCCTCTTGAGATGAAGAGTTCTTCATCCACAAAAGCTTTCCAAGTCTAAAAATCCTTCCCTCTCCTTTGTAAGCAATTAGCCCAACACACCCCCCCTCCCCCCGAGAAGCTTGGCCGAGGCGACCCCACCCCCTAGCCTAGCCTAAACCGACCCCCCCTCCCTTGGGAGACCACTTGACTTCGTGTATTGGTAGAATGCCCCCAATACCCTAGCCCAAATACCTTAGTACTTAGTAGAAGTTGTGAAGAACTTCTAAGGTTTCTCTGAGCATACAACTTAGAGCAAAACCTTGCTCAGACGCGACTTTTCTAGGATATTATAGCTTACCGAGGTAACTAATCCTAACCTCTTTTGAATTGTAGAATACTTTGTTGTAGAATAAGAATAAGTATAAATACTTAGAAGGTTATTAAGGAATAGAATTGAACTGTAACACCTTAGAAGGGTATAAAGAAGAATATACGAATCAGCTTGCATAGATCGTTTCACAAGAGACTTATATAGCTCACCGGTAGGGTTGTGTTGCCGACTTTCCGTAGAATTGAGGACCCTCTTAGAATGACCTACGTAATAGTCTAGACTTTGATAGATGTACGTGACTATTATAGCCGATTCTCTACGCCGACATACTCGACTTGGCGGTGGATTTCGCCAGAAGGTATGTGATTCTTCCTAAAGCATGATATTTTACAATATGTATAGTACGGTGACGCATACGTGTTAATCGAATAATAACTTACGGCAATGCCTCACGGCTTAAGCTCGAATAATACGTGCGGCAATGCCTCACGCTTAAGCTGAATAATAAAGAATCAAAACATTTCAAAGGACTATCAACCATTTTTTACGTAAGAGAACTAATTGGTTTCTCAAATGTGCTTAAGAGTTATACTAGCTTTATGGGAAGTTAAGTATAACCACTTAAGATTGATAAAAGAAACGAGTTGCCTATGTATTTCTAACGGACTTATACGAAATTGTGAAAAGAATAATAAGATGGTTTGATAAGTAGACATGACATGTTGCTATGTGTGTTAGTACCTTGTAACGTTTGTATAATTGAGTATCCTTGTTGTACTTATGTTGTTTAAAGATAAGTCGTTATGTTAGTGTACTATCACTAACCTCGAGATAATCTGGAGGTTGTCGCCTCCGACGCGGTAGACTCGTGATGCAGGACCATGATTCGAGAATACCTCACGCGGTCCAGGCCTACGCGAGCTACGAGTTCCAGTTAGTATGCGGGTTATGCCTCACGCGGTCTATGCGCGACAATGCGAGTCCGGGGCGATGCCGAGGAGTAGCTACCCTCGATGCGGGGTTATACCTCATGCGGGCCCACGCGAGTGGCCTATGCGGACTCAGAGTCGAGATTAGGTGTCACGACCCGCCCGGGCGTGGATCGTGCCTTACCGGCACCCAAGTAGTCATACATCGAGTAACCGGCTGAATATAAAACAAGACAGAAACAGCTTTATAAAGTAAGACACGCTTTATCTCGATGAAAGCTTGCTTTCGGCATAATATAAATAACTCAAGTTTTGCTACATCCCAACTGCATAATAGTACTACAGACTTAAGGAAGTAAACAACTATGGCGGGACAGGGGCCGCCATACCTCGATCAGCATAAAACTATCTACAATACAGGAGATCATACCCAAAAGTAGAGCCTCCGAGAAGATGGAGCTCCCGACACCAACGCAAAGATCCTAAGGATGTGGATCTAGCACGCTGCCCTTACTCGGCATTGAACGCAGCCCGGGCGAGGTCAAGACAACAGTACCAAGTATGTGAAACTATAAAGAACTGAAATGAAATCAAAGTATTTAAAACCTTTTCACAAATACAATCAGTTCAATTGCACATAGTGCCACATCACAAACAACAACGGAAATGGAAAGATCAGAATGTGTCTATTCTAGGCCGCGAATGATCGAAGCAAGGCCAATCGCCCATAGTATCATTCTGCGTGCCTAGTCCTGGACTTTCGCAGCCCGCATAGGTCACACGTAGACCCGCATGAGGTAGCCCTCGCATCGGGGGCAGCCAACCCCCGGCATCCGCCTAGGCTCCCGCAGCCCGCATAGTCTCAACAGACCGCATAGGAATCCCCGTGATCGTAGACGCGGAATGATCAATCCCGAGCATACCGCCGCTCGCATAGTCTCACAGATCGCATAGGCGTATAGACCAAGATCAAGGGGCAAGCCTCGTATAATAGTCAAGGGTAGGTGATACAAGAATAAAGACAACGGACTTACCGTTAGCAACGTAAGCACGCAAGAATGACCCTTTACACAAAGATTACAAGACACTAACACGTAGCATCATGATATGTCTACTTATCAAACAATCTTACTACACTTAACAGAGATCAATACAAGGCTTTTATAAACAAACAAGTAAACAGTTCCTTTTTATCATTCTTAAGTTGTTATACCTAACTTCCCATAAAGCTAGCATAACTCTTAAGCCTTTGTTAAAAAACCAATTATTTATCTTCCTAAAAATGATTCAGATTCTTTTGAAATGTTTTCGCTTTGTTATTCAGCTTAAGTGAGGCATCGCGTAAGTATTATTCAGCTTAAGCCGTGAGGCATTGCCATAAGTATTATTCAGTTAACACACGTACGCTCACCGTACTATATATTGTAAAATATCATGCTTTAGGAAGAATCACATACCTTCTCAAATAAAACCACCGCCAAGTTGAATATGTCGCACAGAGAGTCACCTATAATAGTCACGTATATCTATCAAAGACTACTCGAGGTCATTCTAAACAGGGGTTCATAATTCTACGGAAAGTCGGGCAGACAACCCTACCCGTGAGCTATGTAAGTTCATCGTGAAAACAGTCCTATGTGAGTACAAATCAATTATTCTTCTTTTAAACCCTTCTGTGATAACAGTTCAATTCTATTCTCGTGATATTCTTCTAAGTATCTAATACTTATTCTAATACTACAACAATAAGTATTCTCTAATTCAAAAGAGGGTTAGGATTAGTTACCTCGGTAAGCCCAATAATATCCTAGAAAAGTCGCGCCTGAGCAAGGTTTTGCTCCTAAGTTGTATGCTCCAGAACCTTAGAAGTTCCTCACAACTTCTACTAAGTACTAAGGTATTTGGGCTAGGGTATTCTGGCATTATAACGATACAAGAAGGTAACTTTTCTACCAAGGGAGGGTAGATCTCGCTAGGCTAGGGGGTAGGCTCTCGCCACACTACACAAGGGAGGGAAGAGGTGTTGAATAAAAGCTTAAGGGAGAGGAGAGGATTTTTAGACTTGGAAGATAACTTTGTGGATGAATAACTCTTCATCTCTAAGGGGGTATTTATAGCTCAAGCCTTGGCCAACCAATGGCCAAGATGAAGACAAGTGCAAGGCAAGTGTAGGGTGAGGATTAACTAAACACAAATATCCTACCAACCCTTGACTTGTGCACAAGGCACAAAAACGTGCCTTGGCTCTCCAATTTCGTCCATGGACGCCAGTCCACCAATGGGAGGGTGCCAAGTGTTGCCTCCCGCTGGTCCAAAATGTTTCGCCTCTAAAAATCCGCAAAATTAGAAATGGCATAGCCGAATTTTCCTACGAAAGTCGTGGAAACGTTTCGGAAAACGATTCTTTAAGAGAGTTCTGTACAAAAAAAAAAAGACCAAGGCTAAATTTAAAGCCAAACTTTGTGCGTATTCCCACGCATACCTGAAATACGGGGTATAACATTCTCCCCTCCTTAGAAACATTCGTCCCGAATGTTCCTTCTCAAGACAGTTATCGAAGAAGCTTAAACAGTTAGCAAATGCCACACACGGCCACAAAACAACACTTAGGCAAAAATGATAATGGAAATTTACAAGTAGGAAAGTGAATTACCTGGAGGTGTGGGGAATAGGTGAGGATACTTCTGCCTCATGTCCTCCTCGGCTTCCCACGTCATCTCCTCCCTGAGCTCGTTCCGCCACAAGACTTTGACGGAAGCCACGTCCTTCGTCCGCAGACGCCTAACCTGACGATCGACTATCGCTATGGGAATCTCCTCATACGATAACCCTCGCACACCGACATCGTCAATCGGTGTACCCTAGATGGATCCCCGATACATCTCTCAAAGATAGATACGTGAAACACCGGATGCACCGCTCCGATCGGACGGCAGATCCAACTCGTAGCAACCTTGCCTACCCCGCGACAACTAAACGCCCAATGTACCTTGGGCCGAAGTTTCTTCTTCCGAATCTCATCACACCCTTCATGGGTGACACCTTTAGAAAACCCAATCATGAACCTCGAACTCAAGATGCCGACGACGATGATCTGCATACGACTTGGGCCGACTCGAGTCGTCGATAGCCTCTCTCGGATAAGCTTCACCTTATCCATCGTCACGCACCAAATCGTCCCACTAGCCGCACTCGCCTACATCGAACCAACCTATAGGCGATCTGCACTTCCTCCCATACAAGGCCTCATAAGGCGCCATCCAATACCGGAGTGGTAGCTATTATTATACGCGAACTCAACTAGAGGCAAATGATCCTCCCAACTACCATCGGTCAATAACACGTGCTCGCAGATATCCTCAAGAGTCGGATAGTGCGCTCGCATTCCGTCTGCTCGTGGATGAAATGCGATTTCAAAGCTCACTCAAGGCCCCTAAACCTCTGGAAGGACTCTCCAAGTTAGCCGTGAACCGGGCTCTGCATTCGATATGATCGGGTGGACTCCATGCATCGACGATCTCTGATGTAAAGTCGGCATAATCTCACCAAAAGTCGTCCGGACGGAAGAAAGTGGGCTGATTTCACACCGCCGACGATAACCCATATAGAATCATGTCTCCTCCGAGTGCGAGGTAATCCCGTGATGAAGTCCATGTTGATTACCTCCCACTTCCGTGTCGGGATCTCAATCGTCAGAATAAAACCACCGTGCCTCGGTGCTCTACCTTCACCGCCGACAACACGCATCGAGCTACGAACTCGCAACGCCCTCTTCGCCATCCCACCAATACACCGATCTAAGGTCGTGGTACATCTTAGTCGACCCCGATGGATAGAGTAACGCGCTACCGCTGCTTCCCCAAGAACTCACGCCAAGTCCAAACATCCGGAACACACAGCCGCCTCAAACCTTAGCACCCCATCGTGCTACTCAAAAGGACCCTTGCCTCACGAAGAGTCGTATCACGATATCGAATCAAAGCCGATCCTCGAATCGCTGCCTCTTCACCTCCTCGATGATGGAAGACTCGGCAACCTCACGAACTCTAACCCCATCGCTATCGTAATCAATCAAACGGACACCAAGGCTCGCTAACCGATGCAAATCACGAACCATGTCCTCCTCTCTAGCCGCACATCCGATAGGCTCCCATCGACCTACGACTAAGAGCATACGCCACAACATCGCCTTCCCGTGGTACAGATATCAACATCGTAATCCTTAAGCAACTCTAACCACCGCCTCGCCGTAAGTTCAGCTCCTCTGGTGAAGATATACGGAGGCTCTTGTGGTCAGATAAATATCCACGTGAACCCCATACAAATAGTGCCTCCGTAACTTCAAAGCGTGAATCACTACCGCTAACTCCAAATCATGGGTGGGGTAGTTCCTCTCGTGTTTCTTCACCGTCGGGATGCATATGCTATAACTCGCCATGCCGCATCAACACACATCCCAACCCGATGCTCGACGATCACAATACACCACATAACCGCTCGACCCTCCGGAAGAGTAAGAACGGGCGATCGTCAATCTCTTTCAAAGAATCGAAACCCCGCCACAAGCATCAGTCCATCAAACTTGGCCGCTTCGAGTCACCTAGTCAATGGTGCGTAGATAGAAGCAAACTTCTCCACGAACCGCCGATAATAACCCGCAAGGCCCGTAAAATCGCGAACCTCTGCTGAGTAGTAGGTTCAGGCCAAGTCCCGATCGCCGATCTCGCCGTATCCACTCGAATGCCATCTACCCACAATATGCCCGAAACGCCATCAAGTCAACCAAAACTCACATTTGGAAAACTTGGCGCATAACCGCTGATCTCGAGAATCACAAGACATTCTCAAATGCTCCGCATGCTCTCGCTTCCGAGCGAATAAACCAAGATATCATCAATGAACACTATCACAAACGTGTCCAAAAATGGTTTGAACACTGGTTCATCAAATCCATGAATACCACGAGCATCGTCAACCCAAAAGACATGACTGAACTCATAATGCCCGCATCGTCCGAATGCATCCTAGGGACATCCACCTCTCTCGACACGAACTCGATGATAGCCCGACGCAGATCAATCTTGGAGAAACATCTCGCGCTCGCAACCGGTCGAACAAATCATCAATCCCGGGAAGGGGGTATTCGTTTAATGGTCACCTTGTTCACCGCTCAGAATCAACACACATGCGCAATGGCCCCGCCCTTCTTCTTCACGAACAATACCGCGCTTCGGGGAGAAACACTAGGTCCGATAAAACCCTTCTCCAAGAAATCCCTGCCGGTCCTTCAACTCTCTCAACTCGGTGCCATTCTGTATGGCGGAATGGAAATAGGCCGAGTGTCCGCAATATGTCAATACAAACTCAATCTCCTCTCGTGAGGGATACCCGAGGTCATCCGAAACACGCCCGGGAACTCGCCGACCATCGAATCGATCAAAATCTGGTACCGCAGCCTTCGTGATCAAACACCCGAACGAGATGGTAGATATACCCTTCGCACCATCTTCCTAGCCTCGAGGTAGGAAATAAACCTACCCTCGGCGATACCGCGTTCTCCCACTCAACAACCGCCTCAGAAACCGGAACCGTCTACTCTCTCTCAGCCTACATTGGCGTAGCAAGAAGCTAGCCAATCCATCCCCATAATCACGCCAAGTCAATCATCTCCAACTCTATCAAGTCGCCAGGGTCCGACGATCAGAATGGTCACAGGACAAGCTCTATATACCCGCCGAGCTACCACCGAATCACCCATCGCGTAGCTACCTCGAAAGCGGTCTATGGACTCGTGCTCTATCCCTATCCTACTAGCAACAAGGGAGATATATAGATGCAGTAGAACCGGATCTATCAAAGCGCATACATCAAACCCGAACCGATAAGGTACCCGTGACGACATCGGTGAGGCCTCCCGATCTGTCGCTTACCGACAGCATATACGCGTTCGGACCGCTAGAATCGGGACTCGCCACGACCGCCGCGACCGCCGGGTCCATGTACCTTGCCTCCGGGCGAGTAATCGGGGATGGGAAGCGGCAATGCACTGTAGGCCGAGCCTACTACCAGCCGCCTCCGCGGACAAACTCGCAGTGACCTCGCCACAAGTATAGCAAGCTCCTCGAGTACGGCTCCCGTAATGGTATTCACATAACGGGCACACCGAGCAGACCTCGAACGGTTAGACCTCTGCTACTCGAAATCAAGTCCCGGGCCCCGACCGCCCCATCGCTCCGTGGCGAAAATGAGGTAGGAGCGCTCTGCGCCGCCGTGGTGCAAATCGACTTCGCGATGCCGCCACCCGAGGACCACTAAAAGAACCGCCGCTCGCCTTCTTCTCGCCGCCGATATCGCTTACCCGCGGTCTCGCGCCTCGCATCCTAGTGCACGAGCTCGCATGCGGTAATGTCCATACCCGGCCGAAGAGAAACACCCGCATGACTCGGCCATATAATCATCTAGCCCTGACGTAGCGGTGTACCCTATCCTCCATATCTCGCTACCAATGCCGGGACATATCTAGCCAAAGAATCAAACTCGACATTGTATTCCTCGACGGCAAGCCCCCCTCTCGCCAGCTAGCAATCTATCGGCTCGTGCCCTCCTCATGCGGAGGCAAGAAGTGTGTGAGAAAAGCCTCAAAACTCATCCCATACCGCGAGGTGCATGCTCTCCCGAAAGCTCCTACGAATCAAACCAATCGATCATGGTCACGCAACTGACGCGAACCGAATGTCACGGCCTCGCTCAAGCCCGATCACCCGCGATAATCCTTCGGTGACGGATGAACTCGCGATCATCCTCCGCCTCGACCGTAAAACTCGCGGGCTACAACTCAAGAAATCTCGCACCTCAAACTATTCGCCTCGGTGCACTACGGTGCGATCGAGCCGAGCCGAACTGCCGTGATCCAGCCTTCTCTCAGACGGGCCACAACTTTAGCCAAAAGTCGCCATCTCCTTGTACCCTAACTCCTCCGCCCCAGCCGTGGACGAGGCGCTGGTACTGTGGTCTCGCTGGGGCGGGGCGTCATAGAACTCGCCGCCTCGTATAGATCGGGCCCGAGCCCTCGTAACTCGGGTGTCCCGCTAGCGCCTCTGATGCCTTGCCCTTCTCGCCGGGTTGCCTTACGTGGAGGCATAATCAGCATAGAAAGGAATACGTTAGAGGGTCCAACCTATAACACGCCTCTAAAGCACGATCTCGTAATGAAGAATGGAAACCAATCCTAAATATCCTATAGCCTCTCGACATTAGCGTGGTGCACAACACACCGATAATCAAGACTTACTAGATACGGTCAGACACTTTCCGAGGATTAATCGCTCGATACCACTTTTGTCACGACTTCGCCCGGTTCGGATCGTGCCTCACCGGCACCCAAGTAGTCATACATCGTAGTAACCAATGAATATAAAACAAGACAGAAACAGCTTTATAAAGTAAGACACGATTTATCGATGAAAAGCTTGCCTTTCGGCATAATATAAATAACTCAAGTTTTGCGCTACATCCCAACTGCATAATAGTACTACTGCACTCTAAGGAAGTAAACAACTATGGCGACAGTGGCCCCGCCATACCTCGATCAGACAAAACTATCTACAATACAGGAGATCATACCCAAAAGTAGAGCCTCCGGAGAAGATGGAGCTCCTGACACCAACGCAAAGATCCTAAGGATGTGGATCTAGCACCTGCTTGCTACCGCGGCAGATGAACGCAGCCCCGGGCGAGGTCGATAACAGTACCAAGTATGTGAAACTATAAGGAATCAAATGAAATCAAAGTATTTAAAACCTTTTCACAAATACAATCGCTCAATTGCACATAGTGCCACATCACAAACAACAACGGAAATGGAAAGATCAGAATAAAGTCTATTCTAGGCCGCGAATGATCGGGCAAGGCCAATCGCCCATAGTATCATTCTCGCGTGCCTAGTCCCGACTTTCGCAGCCCGCATAGTCACACGTAGACCCGCATGAGGTAGCCTCGCATCGGGGCAGCCAACCCCAGATCCGCCTAGGCTCCCGCACCGCATAGTCTCAAAAGACCGCATAGTCTCAGCGGACCGCATAGAATCCCGCGATCAAAGCTAGACGCCTGAATGATCAATCTCGAGCATACCGCTGCCCGCATAGTCTCACAGATCGCATAGGCCGTATAGACCGCATCATGCGGGCAAGCCCTGTATAATAGTCAAGGGGTAGGTGATACAAGAATAAAGA
Organism: Przewalskia tangutica; assembly: GCA_029844215.1. NCBI lineage: Eukaryota > Viridiplantae > Streptophyta > Magnoliopsida > Solanales > Solanaceae > Przewalskia > Przewalskia tangutica. The sequence goes on along the minus strand of CM056729.1, from coordinate 79,164,274 downwards.
CAACGGACTTACTGTTAGCAACGTAAGCACAAAGAGAATGACCCTTTACACAAGATTACAAGACACTAACACAGTAGCATCATGATATGTCTACTTATCAAACAATCTTACTACACTTAACACCGAGATCAATACAAGGCTTTTATAAACAAACAAGTAAATTCCTTTTATCATTCTTAAGTTGTTATACCTAACTTCCCATAAAGCTAGCATAACTCTTAAGCCTTTGTTTTAAAACCAATTATTTATCTTCATTAAAAATGATTCAAGATTCTTTTGAAATGTTTTCGCTTCTGTTATTCAAAGTAAGCCGTGAGGCATTGCCGTAAGTATTATTCAGAGCTTAAGCCGCGAGGCATTGCCATAAGTATTATTCAGCTTAACACACGTACGCTCACCGCATATATATTGTAAAATATCATGCTTTAGGAAGAATCACATACCTTCTCAAATAAAACCACCGCCAAGTTGAATATGTCGCGCAGAGAGTCACCTATAATAGTCACAGATATCTATCAAAGACTACTCGAGGTCATTCTAAACGGGGTTCATAATTCTACTGAAAGTCGGGCAAGACAACCCTACCCGGTGAGCTATGTAAGTTCATCAGAAAACAAATTCCATGTGAGTACGCTCAATTATTCTTCTTTAAACCCTTCTATCGTGATAACAGTTCAATTCTATTCGTGATATTCTTCTAAGTATCTAATACTTATTCTAATACTACAACAATAAGTATTCTCTAATTCAAAAGAGGGTTAGGATTAGTTACCTCGGTAAGCCCAATAATATCCTAGAAAAGTCGCGCCTGAGCAAGGTTTTGCTCCTAAGTTGTATGCTCCAAGAACCTTAGAAGTTCCTCACAACTTCTACTAAGTACTAAGGTATTTGGGCTAGGGTATTCGGGCATTATAACGATACAAGAAGGTAACTTTTCTACCAAGGAGGGGGTAGATCTCGCTAGGCTAGGGGGTAGGCTCTCGCCACACACAAGTGGAGGGAAGAGGTGTTGGACGAAAAGCTTAAGGGAGAGGAGAGGATTTTTAGACTTGGAAGATAACTTTGTGGATGAATAACTCTTCATCTCTAAGGGGGTATTTATAGCTCAAGCCTTGGCCAACCAATGGCCAAGATGAAGACAAGTGCAAGGCAAGTGTAGGGTGAGGATTAACTAAACACAAAAATCCTACCAACCTCGATTTGTGCACAAGGCACAAAAACGTGCCTTGGCTCTCCAATTTCGTCCATGGACGCTTCAAGTCCACCAATGGGAGGGTGCTGTTGCCCTCCCGCTGGTCCAAAATGTTTCGCCTCTAAAAATCCGCAAAATTAGAAATGGCATAGCCGGAATTTTCCTACGAAAGTCGTGGAAACGCTTTCATCGGAAAACGATTCTTTAAGCGAGTTGTGTACAAAAAAAACGTCCAAGGCTAACTTTAAAGCCAAACTCTTTGTACGTATTCCCTTACGTACATACTCTGGAAATACGGGGTATAACATTAGGCTTGCAGAATGAGGATGTGGGCGAGTGGCCCTGTTTCGATCATTCGCAGCCTAGACAAGACGTATTACAGTTACCTATTGTTGCTCTTGTTTGTGATGTGGCACTATGTGCGGTTTCCTTGGTTGTTTCACACATATTTGTAAACTGGTTTTAAAAATGATATGTTTTCATTTAAGTACTTTACAGTTTCGCATACTTAGTACCTGTTGTACTGACCTCCTTCGGGGGGCTGCGTTCATGCCGCAGGTAAGGGCAAGCAGGTGCTAGATCCGCATCCTTAGGATCTCTACGTTGGTGTCAGGAGCTCCATCTCTTCCGGAGGCTCTACTTTTTGGTATGATCTCCCTGTTGTAGCTAGTTTTTGTACAGTCAGGGTATGGCGGGGCCCTGTCCCGCCATAGTTGTATATTTCCTTAGAGGTCTGTAGTCATGTTGTACAGTGTCGGATGTAACTGCTAAACCATGATTATATATATATGCCGAAAGGCGATGTTTTCTCACAAAATCTGTGTCTTATTTTATAAACTGTTTCATGTCTTGCTTTATGTTTCCGCTGATTACTCTGATGTATGACTACTTGGGTGCCCCGGTAAGGCACCAGTCACGGGCCCCGGAACGGGTCGTGACACTGCGTTCATGCCCGTAGGTATTAGGTACACAGGTTGGTGATCCTTGCTCTTAGGATCTCTGTTCAGTTTTGGGAAAAAGCTCCATTTACTCCGGAGGCTTATCTCTTGGTACGGTTTCCCCTGAGGTTGTAGATTCATGTATATTCAGGGGTATGGCGGGGCCCTGTCCCGCCACTGTTGTTATGTTAAAACTCTTAGAGGTCTGTAGTCACATATTTTGGGTCAGTTTGTAAAGGAAAGGAGGCAACTGCTTCGGTTGTATATATATATGTCTAGGAAGGTAGCCCTATCGGCTAACCTGTTGTTTTATTTCTGTTGTTTTATTTTATAAGTTTCATGTATGTTCCGCTGATTATCTCTGATGTATACCGTATGGTGCCTGTGTAGGCACCACCATGCCCGGGTCGTCGGTCGACACTACTATTGCTTCCTGGATAGCTATTCAGGGTATCATCAAATTTCCATCTCTCCAGAAGATCAGGAGAAGACAACCTTCACATGCCCCTTTGACACGTTTGCTTTCAGAAGAATGTCATTTGGGCTTTGTAATGCACCCGCCACCTTTCAGCGTTGTATGATGGCTATATTTTCTGACATAGTGGAGAGGACCATAGAAATCTTCATGGATGATTTTTTTTGTTTTTGGGCCCTTCTTTGATGAATGCTTAAAGCATTTGGAAGCAGTGTTGCAACGGTGCAAGAATTCGAATCTGGTGTTGTTCTGGGAGAAGTGTCACTTTATGGTACAGGAAGGTATCCTGCTTGGCCACAATATTTCCAGAAAGGCATTGAGGTAGACAAAGCGAAGGTTTGAAGATCGAAAATCTTCCACCTCCAGATCGGTGAAAGGGATCAAGTTTCTCGGGCACACCGTTTCTACAGAAGATTCATCAAGGACATCTCAAAGATCTCTAAACCTCTGTCCACCTTGTTGATGAATGGGGTTGCTTTTGAATTCAATGAAGAATGCATGACTGCCTTTCAGACACTTAAGGAGAAGCTAACCTCAGCACCTATAGTCATTGCACCTGACTGGACACTCCCATTTGAATTGATGTGCGATGCAAGCGACTACGCAGTGGGAGCGGTTCTTGGACAGAAAATTGACAAGGTATTCAGGTCGATTTACTATGCCAGCAAAACCCTCAATGATGCTCAGCTGAATTATGTGACGACAGAGAAAGAGCTGGTGGCTATAGTAAACGCATTTGAAAAATTCAGGCCATACCTCATTGGGAATAAGGTGATAGTGTACACTGACCACTCAGCCATTAAGTATTTGATGACTAAGAAGGATGCAAAACCTCGGCTAATACGATGGGTGCTGCTACTACAAGAATTTGACATAGAGATCCGCGATAAAAAGGGACTGAGAACATGGTAGCAGACCACTTGTCAAGGCTTAAAGTGGAAGAGAGCTAGAACACCAAGGATGTGCAAATAAATGACTACTTCCCAGACGAGCAACTATTCAAGGTAAGTACTAGTGCAAATTCTTGGTTCGCTGACTTTGTTATTTTCTTGCGGCAAAAGTATTGCCTTCAAGAATGACAAGGCAACAGGTGAAAAAGTTCTATTCAGAGGTAAAACACTACTACTGGGAGGAGCCAATTCTCTACAAGCACTGTGCTGATCAAGTCATAAGAAGGTGCGTACCCGAGGATGAAATACCCCAAATTCTCACTCATTGTCACACCTTGCAATGTGGTGGGCATTTTGGAGCATCACAGACAGCAGCCAAGGTATTAGAGACTGGATTCTATTGGCCAACCCTATTCAAGGATGTCAACACCTTCGTGAGGGCCTGTGATCGTTGCCAAAGAACTGGGAACATGACAAGGTAAAATGAAAGGCCCCTGACTGGGATTTTAGAAGTGGAGCTGTTTGACGTGTGGGGGATTGATTTCATGGGCCCGTTCCCAACGTCCTTTGGGAAACAATACAGTCTTCTTGCAGTAGATTATATGTCCAAATGGGTCGAGGCAGTGGCTACTAAAGAGAATGATAGTAAAACTGTCTTGAAATTCCTGCAGAAAAACATATTCACAAGGTTTGGCACTCCAAGAGCCCTCATCAGCGATGAAGGGAGTCACTTTTGCAACAAGTAGCTTGATACCTTGATGGCACGTTATGGAGTCTACCACAGGACTGCCTTGCCATACTACCCGCAAGCCAACGGGCAGGCTGAAATTTCAAACAGGGCAGTGAAAAGCATACTGGAAAAGACAGTGGATGGCTCAAGGAAGAATTGGTCTACGAAGCTGGATGATGCACTATGGGCCTATAGGACAGCTTTCAAGACTCCCATTGGGATGTCACCATACAGGATGGTCTATGGGAAGGCATGTCATCTACCGGTGGAGTTGGAACACAGGGCATACTGGGCAACGAGAAAGCTGAACATGAATGCCAAAGCAAAGGCGTAAGAGGTTCTTTGTTGAATGAGTTTCGAACAACGCTTATGAATGCAAAAATCTACGCGAGAGGGTCAAGGAATGGCATGACAAGAACTTGATACGTAAAGAGTTACAACCTGGGCAACAAGTACTCCTATTCAATTCACGACTGAGATTGTTCCCACGTAAGTTGAAGTCCAGATGGTCAGGGCTATTTGTTGTGGAAATAGTGTTCCCCTATGGTGCAGTCGAGTTGAGAGGAAAAGAGGACGTACCATTCAAAGTGAACGGATAGAGAGTGAAGCCATACTTGTTGAATGACATAGAACAAATCAACTCTGTGGTCTGACTCAAGTCACAATGAAGAGGAACTTGCGTCCGGCTAAAAGACGTTAAAGACAGCGCTACTTGGGAGGAAACCCAATGTTTAAATTATGCAATTTAGTTTAAATAGAACAGTCTCACTTTTGGTATGTTTGTTGTGTTGTGATGCCAGGTGAAGGAATCGGAGAATGAACATTGTTATACCCCGTAGTTCCAGGGTATGTATGTGAGGACATACGTACGAGAATACGACAGTAATATTGGAAAGAAAGAAAGGTAGAATTTTTCGACGGAAAAGTTTCCGGGTTTTGTGAGGAAAGGTTCGTTAATAGGAATTGGATTCCCAGATTTGATGTTCGGACTTTTTGGAATAATTGAGAATTATGGAATTATATTTCCGGAATTTATCACGTAGGGCCCACGGGAGGAATTTACGGTTTGTGGGGACCACTTTGTTTTTGGTTTTTTTGGAATTTCGGATTTTTCCGAGAGATGAAATATTTTGGACCAATAGGAGGGCGACATGTGTCACCCTTAGGTGGCACATGTTGGACAAAATGAATGGGCTAGTGGCCAAGTCAACAAGTCAAGTCTTGGAAGACATTTTCTTTTGGTGAGTGGGGTTAGGTATGGACGGTTTTGGAGGGGTTTGGAGGAGCAAGTGGTTAGCCACTTGGCTCATTGTTAATGGGGACATATGTCCCAATGTTGTGGTGGACATATGTCCCAAAGTTGTAGTGGACACTTGGTGGAAGACTTCACTTGCACAAGCAACCAAATCTACACCTTACACGTGTTTTAATCTTGGCCCTTGAGTGTCCAATAAATACCCCTCAAGTGCAAGACTAAATCTTCATCCCTTAAACATTTTCCAAGTCTCAAAATCCCTCTCCCCCTCTTGAAATCTCTCGTCAAACTCCTCCCCTTTGTGAAGCCTCGTGAAACACACCCCTTCCTAAGTTGTTCTCGTTGAAGTACCCTTGGTTGAAAAATATTCTCCAAGTATTTTTATTATTCAAAATACCTTAGCCCAAATCCCTTTTAGTATTCCAAAGTTACCTCTATACAAAAATCCCGGAAAATACTACTATACTTCCCTTTAGTCACAAAACGAAACCCTAGGGAAAATCTTCATAGTTGGTTGAAGTACTAAGTAGAAGTTGTGTAGGAACTTCTAAGGGTTTCTTGAAGCGGATTGGAGCATTCAGAATAGGAGCTAAACGTTTCTCAGGATCGACATTTAATCTTGGATAATTTTGGGCTTATCGAGGTAATGATCTTTATCCCCCTATTGTAATTGGATATTACATGTTGTAGTAATGTATAGTTGAGTATACTATATGAAGAATGAATATTGAAAAGGATTGAACTGTATTTACATTGGACTGTATTTACAGTAGACTTGTGTAGTATATCTGTGAAGTAGATTTGAACACGTCCGGTTAGACGTGTAATCCCCTGGGAGTTGTTGGCCTGGTAGCGGGCATGAGTAGAGGAGGATAGTTGTGTGGTTGCGGGGGGGGGAGGTCTTCGCCAATTTTTGTAGAATATGGGCAGTGTATTTAAGAATATTCTCTGAAGGGATCTAGAAGTTAATAGCCGTTTTGTGGCCTTATAGGTGGAAGTACTACGAGTAGCGTATTCTACTTGAAGGGTGGAAAAGACTAGCAAGGTTGTAGTACTTGGAGCAATTTGCTTATTGTCGATAATCGTCGCGAGGTATGTGAACCTCTTCCTATCTTTTCTAGCATGATTGTGTGAACTATGTAGTACGGTAGACGTACGTGTGCTAAACAAATTTGGTTGGTTTAAAACATAAAGTGTTATAACGGCTTTATGGGAAGTTTGCTATAACAACTTTATGTAGGTAAATAAATGGGTTGTGGTTTTTAAAAGATAAGAGACTTGACTTATAAATGACTTGATGTGAAATATTAAGGACTTGGTTTGTGTTAAACAGTGGTGAAACCACTTTTATGAGAAATGAGTAATTGGGTTTTAAAAGGAATAATATTATATTGATTTCGGAAATGAGAATAAGTATCGAACAAACCACTGCAGCGTTAATAAAGGAAAATGTATTGACTAATTAATTACTATTAAAATCAGTAGAAACCTCCATCTGCATAGAAGCTAAGATAAGACAAAATTATATTACATTTCCTAGATCATGGCTGCTGTAATAAGAATCATTATAAACAAGCATTAATTTTCCTAAATTTCCAAAGTAAGGAACTGAATTTCTAAAAGAAAAAGAGACTTAAGAAATTGAAGAGTTTTTGGTTTAAAAAGAAGGCATGGTATTGTCTTAATTTGGTTTAAAAAGAAAGTGTGGAAGTTGTTTTGGTTTACTTAAAATATTAGTCACTCTATTTTGATAATACGGGCATCGGGTGACCTTTGTAAAAGAAATGGATCTTTTAAAAAGAATTTAACATATGTAGTACCTTGGGGGTAAAAATCTGATTTGTTGTAATAAAATGGAAGTCTACGATACGTTGAACTTGCCTATGCTTGTTGTGATAGCCTTTGTTGTGCAAGTGTTGTATTTACGTGCTACCGCGTCTCGTTGGAGTAGGCTATCTGGTTGATTGATGGACATACTGACACGATGGGTGGCCCGCGGGTATGCTTCCACTATATCGATCCTTTTAGACATAATGACACGATGGGTGGCCCACGGGTATGCTTCCATTAGGAGTGTTATCTTGTTATTTGCTTTGGACATACTGACACGATGGGTGGCCCACGGGTATGCTTCCATTAGGAGTGTTATCTTGTTATTTGCTTTGGACATACTGACACGATGGGTGGCCGAGTATCTTCCATTTTGATTGTTATCTTGTTATTTCCTTTGGACATACCGACACGATGGGTGGCCCGGGTATGCTTCCATTAGGATGGTTCCACGGCCATGCTTATACCGAGGTAAGATGCCGGGGCATGCGGACGTTGTGCGGGTTAAATTCCCGGGTTATATTTGAGTGATGACTTTGAGGGCGTGAGTCCCTGACTTGACATGACAGCTTTTATGTTGTGAACCGTAGCCTGGTTATCATACATATCTCCTGTTTTATTTAGACTGTTGTGATTTCATTTACAATATTTTCAGTTTCACATACTTGGTACTGTTATCGACCTCCTTGGGGGCTGCGTTCATGCTGCGAATGCAGTCGTCGGTTGTTGATCCTCGTTCCTAGGATCACGATTCAGCAGATTAGGAAGCTCCGTTTCTCGGAGGCTTATCTTTTGGTATGTTTCCACTGAGTTGTAGGTTCTTGTACATTCGGGGTATGGCGGGAGCCACTGTCCATCATAGTTGTGGTTACATTCTTAGAAGTGCAGTAGTGCTATTGTGGGTAGGGTGGTAAAGGATGTAGCTGATTCAATTTCGTATATATGCAAGAAAACCGTTTTGGTTGCTGTTTTATTATCATATCTCTTGTTTCATGTTTAAGTTTTTATTTCGCTGATTTTCTACGATGTTGTATCACTAGGGTGCCGGGGTAAGGCACCGATCACGGGCCAGGATCGGGTCGTGACAAAAGTGGTATCGAGCGATTAGTCCTCGGAAAGTGTCTGCACCGTGTCTAGTAGAGTCTTGATTATCGGTGTGTTGTGCACCACATCTATAATCGGGAGTGCAGGACATTTAGGATTAGTTTCTATTCTTCTCACTGAGATCGTGCCTTAGAAATTTGTATTATAAGTTGGACCTCTCGACATATTTCATTTTACGATTATGCCTCCGCGCAAGGCAACCGGGCGAGGAAGGGCAAGGAAGCGGGAGGCGCTAGTAGGATACTGAGAGAGTGCGAGCGCGAGCCGGACATTACCCGAGATAGTGTTTGACGGCGAGTTTTGCGGCGCCCGGCCAGCGAGTTTAGAGCGCGCGGAGCTCACGAGACCACAATACACGAGCCTCGGTCCGCGGCTGGAAGCGGAGGAGTTGGGTACAAAGATAGCCCGATTCGGCCGGGATCGTGGCGAACATGAGGATAGGCTAGATGCAGCAGTTCCAGTTCCAGTAGTACCCGTGGTTCACCCGAGGTCGGATAGTTTGAGGCTACGGGACTTTCTGAGTTGTAGCCGCGAGTTCTGGTCGAGGCCTAGGATGATCCGCGAGAGTTCATCCAAGCGATTCTGACGGATCATGAGTGATCAAGGCTTGGAGACGAGTCGGTGACCCGGTTCGCATCGGCTGCGTGATCTGCGATCGTGGTTTGATTCGTGGGGCTGTCGGGAGAGCATGCACTTCGGTGTATGGGGCGTGTTCTCGAGGCATTTCTTGCACATTTCCTGCCTCCACGGATGAGGAGGGCTCGGGCGACAGATTTTTGATGTTGAGGCGGGGCGGCGTCTGGTTGAAGTCTGGCGTGGAGTTCGACTTGTTGGCGATATGTCGGCGTTAGTGGCAAATATGGAGGGCGAGTGCACCGCTACATCACGGGACTCGATGACTACTTGGCGAGCTTGCTCGAGTGTAGCTCTTGGTAGGGCATGGACATTGACCGCATGCGAGCTTATGCGCAGGTGTGAGGCGGAGAGGTCGGCGGAATGATCGGGATCGTGAAGAGGGCGAGCAATGGTCTTTTGGCGACTTTGGCGGACCGCCTCAGCAGACTAGTTATGCGCCTCCGCCCGATCTGAGCGGTCCTCCGCGATCTTGAGGCATCAGTATTGTAAGCGGTCGGGCTCGAGGTTGATTTTGGGTGGCGGTGTTAGCGGTGAAGCCACCCTACCTCGTTGTGGCGAGCTCCATTGTGGGAGTGTCGTGCTAGTTTGGGAGTTTGTTTTACATGCGGCCGGTAGGGCCATTTGCGAAGCCCGACCGGAGGTAGCGGTGGGATAGCACTGACTAGGATCGATTGCGGGTTCTTCACCTTGATAGCTAGGCGGGATGTTCATATATCTGCGTGAGCCACAGAGGTCGCGGTGGAAGTTCGATTTTAGCGGTCCTTTGAACCACCTATTTTTGGTATATCCTTAACCCTCTAGAGATTAGCATGCGTGATCGATGATTATATGTCGAGTACTATGTCTGAGATAGCATTGGGTATATTGTGGTTTAGAAAACATGGTTAGTTGGAAGGATAAGTATGGGGCATGGAAAGGGTGAACCTTAGAATATTTCATGTTGAGACCTTAGATGTAAGGCCGTCTTGAGTAAAGAAGTGCGCAAATGATCCTTGTCAGTGCATTATATGCATAGGGTGTATTAGTATGATAAGTCCATGGGTAGTGTGAGATGGAAGTGGTAGCTTTCATGGCGTGAATTAGTAAGATTGTTAGTGTTGGGAACAAGAGTTTAGCGCGATTATGGGTCGGGTTGAGGACCATTCGTGGAGTCAACCGTGGCAGGCATAAGGTGGGGTCAGCTCGAGGTGGTCCCTCCAGTGATGGGGTCACGAGGGTGCTAGGCCCAGTTTAGGTAACCATCGTATGAGTTCGTGGGTATGTTTGACAGAATCGGACCATAAAGGCGGGAATGGTCTTAAAGGAAATTGAAGCTAGTGAGATGACCAAGTTTGGAGGTAGTGACTCTAAGGTTTTGGGAACTGAAGCAATGACTGAAGTATGATATGTATACTATAGAGAGTTCGGATATCTGAAAGTCAGACGAGTAAGGAAGGAGCGAACATGTGTTATAAGTCTGAGTGATCATTTCTTTTGTGAAGTGAAGATCTGAAGGAAGTATTCTTTAGACCATGGGTGGAAGCTTGTTGTGATGTTAGAGGTGATTCCTCGTTGGCTTGGATTTGAGTTTTTGCGTCACGTTATATTATGGCCACGTGTGGCATAGTTAGTTTCCTAGGTATAGTAGGGAAGACTATCAAGCGCAGATATGTTTGGAGACTTAGAAGGAACATTGGGACGAATGTTTCTAAGGAAAAATGTTATACCCGTAGTTCGAGGTATGTATGTGAGGACATACGTGCGAGAATCTGACGATAATATTGGAAAGAAAGAAAGGTAGGATTTTTCGGGAAAAGTTTAGGGTTTTGTGAGAAAGGTTCGTTAATAGGAATTGGATTCCCATTTGATGTTCGGACTTTTGGAATAATTGAGAATTATGGAATTATATTTCCGGAATTTATCACGTAGGGCCACGGGAGAATTTACGGTTTGTGGGGCCCACTTTGTTTTCGATTTTTGGAATTTGGATTTTTAGAGATGAAATATTTTGGACCAATAGGAGGCGACATGTGTCACCTTAGGTGGCACATGTTGGGCGAAATGAATGGGCTAGTGGCGAGTCAGCAAGTCAAGTCTTGGAAGACATTTTCTTTTGGTGAGTGGGGTTAGGTATGGACGGTTTGGAGGGTTTGGAGGAGCAAGTGGTTAGCCACTTGGCTCATTGTTAATGGGGACATATGTCCCGATGTTGTAGTGGACATATGTCCCAAAGTTGTAGTGGACACTTGGTGGAAGACTTCACTTGCACAAGCAACCAAATCTACACCTTACACATATTTTAATCTTGGCCCTTGAGTGTCCTATAAATACCCTCAAGTGCAAGACTAAATCTTCATCCTTAAACATTTTCCAAGTCTCAAAATCCTCTCCCCTCTTGAAAGCTCTCGTCAAACTCCTCCCCCTTTGTGAAGCCTCGTAAACACCCTTCCTAAGTTGTTCTCGTTGAAGTACCCACTTGGTTGAAAAATATTCTCCAAGTATTGTTATTATTCCAAAATACCTTAGCCCAAATCCTTGTAGTATTCCAAAGTTACCTCTATACAAAAGCCGGAAAATACTACTATACTTCCCTTTAGTCACAAAACGAAACCCTAGGGAAAATCTTCATAGTTGGTTGAAGTACTAAGTAGAAGTTGTGTAGGAACTTCTAAGGGTTTATTGAAGCGGATTGGAGCGTTCAGAATAGGAGCTAAACGTTGCTCAAGATCGACATTTAATCTTGGATAATTTTGGGCTTATCGAGGTAATGATCTTTATCCCCCTATTGTAATTGGATATTACATGTTGTAGTAATGTATAGTTGAGTATACTATATGAAGAATGAATATTGAAAAGGATTGAACTGTATTTACATTGGACTGTATTTACAGTAGACTTGTGTAGTATATCTGTGAAGTAGATTTGAACACGTCCGGTTAGACGTGTAATCCCCTGGGAGTTGTTGGCCTGGTAGCGGGCCTGAGTAGAGGAGGAGAGTTGTATGGTTACGGGGAGGTGCTTGCGAATTTTACGTAGAATATGGAACCGTGTATTGAAGAATATTCTCTGAAGGGATCTAGAAGTTAATAGCCAGTTTGTGGCCTTATAGGTGGAAGTACTACGAGTAGCGTATTCTACTTGAAGGGTGGAAAAGACTAGCAAGGTTGTAGTACTTGGAGCAATTTGCTTATTGTCGATAATCGTCGCGAGGTATGTGAACCTCTTCCTATCTTTTCTAGCATGATTGTGTGAACTATGTAGTACGGTGAGCGTCGTGTGCTAAACAAATTTGGTTGGTTTAAAACATAAAGTGTTATAACGGCTTTATGGGAAGTTTGCTATAACAACTTTATGTAGGTAAAGAAATGGGTTGTGGTTTTTAAAAGATAAGAGACTTGACTTATAAATGACTTGATGTGAAATATTAAGGACTTGGTTTGTGTTAAACAGTGGTGAAACCACTTTTATGAGAAATGAGTAATTGGGTTTTAAAAGGAATAATATTATATTGATTTCGGAAATGAGAATAAGTATCAGACAAACCACTGCAGCGTTAATAAAGGAAAATGTATTGACTAATTAATTACTATTAAAACCAGTAGAAACCTCCATCTGCATAGAAGCTAAGATAAGACAAAATTGTATTACATTTCCTAGATCATGGCTGCTGTAATAAGAATCATTATAAACAAGCATTAATTTTCCTAAATTTCCAAAGTAAGGAACTGAATTTCTAAAAGAAAAAGAGACTTAAGAAATTGAAGAGTTTTTGGTTTAAAAAGAAGGCATGGTATTGTCTTAATTTGGTTTAAAAAGAAAGTGTGGAAGTTGTTTTGGTTTACTTAAAATATTAGTCACTCTATTTTGGTAATACGGGCATCGGGTGACCTTTGTAAAAGAAATGGATCTTTTAAAAAGAATTTAACATACGTAGTACCTTGGGGGTAAAAATCGGTTGTTGTAATAAAATGGAAGTCTGAGTACGTTGAACTTGCCTATGCTTGTTGTGATAGCCTTTGTTGTGCAAGTGTTGTATTTACGTACTCTGGCGTCTCGTTGGAGGTAGGCTATCTGGTTGATTGATGGACATCGGACACGATGGGTGGCCAGCGGGTATCTTCCATATCGATCCTTTTGGACATCACGACCACGATGGGTAGCCCGGGTATGCTTCCATTAAGTGTTATCTTGTTATTTGCTTTGGACATCGACACGATGGGTGGCCGGGTATGCTTCCATTAAGTGTTATCTTGTTATTTGCTTTGGACATCTTGACACGATGGGTGGCCCACAGTATCTTCCATTTTGATTGTTATCTTGTTATTTCCTTTGGACATCGACACGATGGGTGGCCACGGGTATGATTCCATTAGGATGGTTCCACGGTCATGCTTATACCGGAGTAAGATGCGAGGCATGCGGCCGTTGTCGGGTTAAATTCGGGTTATATTTGAGTGATGACTTTGAGGCGTGAGTCCACGACTTGACATAGTGCTTTTATGTTGTGAGCGTAGCTTTGGTTATCATACATGTCTCTGTTTTATTTAGTATTGTGATTTCATTTCTGATATTTTCGATTTCACATACTTGGTACTGTTATCTTGACCTCCTTGGGCTGCGTTCATGTCACAGGTAGAGGTACATCGGTTGTTGATCCTCACTCCTAGGATCACAGTTCAGCGTATTGGGAAGCTCCGTTTCTCCGGAGGCTTATCTTTTGGTATGTTTCCCTGAGTTGTAGGTTCTTATACATTCAGGGGTATGGCGAGACCTGTCCGTCATAGTTGTAATTACATTCTTAAGTGCAGTAATCTTGTTGTGGCGGGGTGGTAAAGGATGTAGCTGTTCAATTCATATATATATGCGAAAGGCAACCGTTTTGGTTGCTGTTTTATTATCATATCTCTTGTTTCATGTTTAAGTTTTTATTTCGCTGATTTTCTCGATGTTGTATCACTAGGGTGCCAGCGGTAAGACACGATCCACGGGCAGGATCGGGTCGTGACAAACATGAAGAAAAGGGAGAAATCTGATCGAGTCAAGACCGTGCAATCTGCGGGACCGCGGCCGAATGTTGAGCGGCCCGATGCTTTAGGCAGCATGTGCCACTATGCAGAATCGTGGTGCCGATTAGCAATTTCCGAATAATAAAAAGGCCCAGAATCGCCAAATCTCCTCCCACGAATCTGATCGGTGCAATATCCGCCGCCACCACCACTATTTTCAGATGTATACGTAAGTCGTCCCTTTTTAATTTTTGAGTCTTTTACATATTTAGGACAATGTGTAATTTAAGTTTGGGGGGAGTTTTTATTTTATTTTGAGTCTTTTGTTTGTTTTTGTGTTTTATGTGAGTCAATTTTTTTTTTATGATCATGCATGTTGTGGTTATTTGGAACGCATAGTGAACTAAGTGGATAATGTAATGGAATGAAAAGCTAAAATCTGTGTGCTTATGTTAGATATGCCAAAAATTCATGAAAATTTGATTATTTGGAATATTTGGTGCTTAGCCTATGTGTTGTCAATTGAAAAATGTATGTGAAGTCTGCTTGCTTGCTATTTGAGGCGAAATAGTTAGCATGTACATGTTTAGGGAGATGATTCAGGCATTTCTTTGTTAGCCCTTCTTACCATTCATTACCTACCTTGCAATAAATTATATCTCTAGTGACAATTGAGCCTAAAATAAGTTGTTTTCTTGAACAACTCATGATTCCCTCGTGTGCCATAAGCGGTAATTGAAAAATTGGGATGAAAAAGAGTGAAAAAGAAATACAAAAAGTGTCACGACCTGACCCCGGGCAGCGACTGGTGCCCTACCTGGGCACCCTTCCAAACATACAACACCAAAACAACTGCGGAAAATAAGTAACACATTTTTTTTAAAAACCAAGGCAAAGCCGATAAAAGTGCCATAATATAAATCACCCAAAAGGGCTTACACTATCCAAAAATGTAATTACAACTCTAACGATCCAGCCACGTGAATACGGACCTCTAAGATTTGAACACATACTATGGACGACAAGGCCGCGTGCACTGAATATACATAGCCATGACAACTCCGGAACATTGGAGCCATCTCAAATCTTGAACCGGGATCCTAAGCTCGCGGATCCACAATCTGTATACCTAAACTGCGGACATGACGCGGCCCGAAGGATCGATTACAACAGTGCGAATATGGAGCAAATAAAGTCGATAAGAGATCATAAGCGTACAAAAGAATGGCGAGGCAAGTATAAAAGTACATACGGATCTGTAGTGTCATTACCACTTATAAACTTAATTGCACATCATTATCTTTTCTATTCCATTAAGAATTATAGCTATATCTTACGTACATACTTAGGAGAAGTCATTAAGTTCATTACCATTTATCTTACTTATCTTTCATAACATAATCCGCTTTATGGAGGCGCGTATACTTACGCCAATGCGGGGCGTGATCAAGTCACACAAATATCAAAGCGTGCGTGGAATTCCCATCACCGCCGACAACTATAAGTGTAAAATATAACCATGTGGCGCGTGGCATCCCGCTCATTTGTACACGTACACAATACATATATATATCTCCCGCGTGGAATCCCAGCATCCTGTAAGCGGTTGTAGGTGTAACATATACAACACATATATATATATATATATATATATAACGTGATCGCGTGCCGGAATCCTCATCGTATAAGCGTGGCCATAACGTGCCCTCGGCGTCCTCATCGTGAGTGCGGTCTTCACGGGAGCTAGCCCGTGGAGTAATAATATAACATGCCCGGAATCCTCATCGTGGGTACGTGTCTTCGTGGGAGCTAGCCCGTGGAGTAATAATCGTACATAGCATGGTCGCGTGCCGGAATCCTCATCGTATAAGCATGGACATGGGTAATAAAACAAATCAGAATCTAACCGCCTCCAGTCACATGCCGGAATCCCATCGTATAAGCGTGTCGGATCAATCATAATGGAAGCATACGTGGAATCCAACATCACTGTCGATGCGTCAAGTAAACTTACAACAAGGCGGTGACCTCCAACTGAGAGTCACGACAACGTAAACATATAATACTTGCACTCAAATCTATCACAAGCAAGCATAGACAAGTTCATTAAACCTTTAGAATTCCATTTTTATAAACTTATGGCACTTTCGTTTCACATATAAAAATCCGAGAATTTAACCCAAAGTACTACATACTTCCATTCTTTTAAAAAGGTTCCTTTTCATATAAAACCCCAAGATACTAACACCCGTAGTATCAAGGCTTGTTTACACCTTACCTAAGTCACTACACTTTTAGAAATACATTTGTCGGCTTCTAAATCAAGTGACTTCTTTCCTTAAAACTTAAGCAATAGATGCTTTTAAATCCATTTGCCTTTCTTTATTTTCAAAACATTTATCATTACTTAGAGTAAACCACTCTTTTAACTTTCCATAAAGCTATTATAACCCACTTTCCATAAAGTCGTTATACTAACTTTATACCTTAGGCAAAAACATTCTTTTTCTAACCAAGAGACTTATACTTTCGAAAACCAAGTATCGTATACTTTCAACATACTTCAAGTCTCTTATCTTTTAGAATCGATTTAAGTAGTTCATAGTCTTAACACTTCATTCGTAAACTCTTTAAATTAAGCAACACATGCCTTATATGTGTGAATAGGTTATACTTGTTTATCTTGATCTCATTAAAGCAGCCATGATCTAGAAAATGTAATACAATTTTGTCTTATCTTAGCTTCTAAGCAGATGGAGAATTCTACTTGTTTTAATATAATTATCGTCATTACATTTTCCTTTATTAACATTGCAATGGCTTGTTCGATACTTATTCTCATTCGTGCCGTAAATTAGCCAAGTCAACTTGGCTCCAAACACCTCCTAACGACTCTTACCAACGTCCCATAAGACTTGGTAAGAACTTAGGATAACTCGGACATAACATTTACATAGAGTAAATCAACATACCTCTTCTTAACTTCTAGAGTAGAAGGAAACATGAAATAATACACATGTACATTCCATACATAGAATCATGTCAAAATAAGGAAGAGGTTCACATACCTCGCGGCGATTATCGACGATTAGCAAAATGCTCAAGTACTTCAACCTTGATAGCTATTCCATCCTTGGTAGAATCCGCTATACTTAGTACTTCAACCTAAAATGGCCATAATCGTCCATTAACCTCTAGCGAGCGTAGAATATTCTAAGTGCTAAGTCACTAAATTCTACGGAAAATCGGACAAAATTTCTTTTGTTTCTACATACTTTGCCACCTTTTCAAGGCCGAATACAATAACCAAACACGCCACATTTAAGGCTCAACAATGTAGTTAACAATGAGGATTACACACCTACAAGGCGTGTAAAATTCCGCCCACAATTGATATCACACTAGTCCACAATACAATGCCATTTTTTAAAAGGTGCAACATCTTATCAAACTTTCCAATTCCTTTTCAATCAAGTTCTTAGGTCAACATGTTATATAGTCAAAAACAACTTCAACAACTACAATTTCCTTCTTTATATAACATATGACAACTTAACTAGTAACGACTTGCATTAAAATCTTAAGGGCTAACATACTAGTTTTGGATTAGGGTTCCAACAATCAATACACTTATCAAACTTCATACTAAATACATCATGCTTGCTAATATCCATAGCTCTGACAATAAGTAATCTTAATTACTAAAACGACAAGAATTATACCTTTACAAGCCCTTAATCTTTCCAAGATTCAAAGTCGCTCCTTAGCAATTCTTAGCTCCTTTCCTTATGTTCCAATTCGCTCCAAGCACTCCTTAGAAGCCTATGAAGAACTCATCTTCAAGTTCCAACTTCAAAGTTGAAGAACTCCTTAAGTTTCCTTGCGACTAATACAGCGCCACTATTCGAAATCTTTCTATTGAGATAACCTTACAATACCCTTAGGAACCTTGGGTTTAAGTCTTGTGAATTATCATCCACAATTGCAAAATTTTGTCTTCAAAATGAGCCTAAAGCCGAGAGCATCTTTCAAGGCACACACAAATCTCTCAAATTTTTCTAAGTGTAAAATGCCAAGTCTTGCTACTAGTATGTATTTATAACACTATGGAGGGTCAAGACTTAAACAAATGGGTGGCTAAGATGAGTTTCACTAGGATCAAGCCCATGGCCCTTTTGACAAGTCAACAAAATCAAGCCACAAGACTTTTCATCCATAATGGTCAAATGACCCTTTTACCCTTGCATTAATTCGACCAAGCCATGTGGGAGGGTGCCACGTGTCGCCCTCCCATTCGTCCATAAAATTCCGTAAACCTCGTGGGCCCCACAAAACGTAAAATTCCTCGGGTGGGCCCACGGGACCAAATCCATAAAATAAATTTCCATAATGAAAATACATTCCATAATCCTCGATTAATGCATTTTGAGAATCAATTCTCCTCAGCGAACATTTTTCCTTTCAGAGCGTTCGGAAGATTTTTCGTCGGAAAAACAATTCTTCCTTTCGTACCAATTTCAAGTCTTGAGTTCCTTACGAACATTCTCTTAAACATGTCCTGGAGTTACGGGGTGTAACATTCTTCCCCCCTTAGAAACATTCGTCCCCGAATGTTCTTTTGAATCGATCTAATTAGATAGCGACATAGTCTCATTTTTCGCACCCATACATACGCCACCCAGCGCATAACAATACTTATACTAAGATGTCAACCTTGGCACTCACGAATCCAACTAGTCCATACTCAAACTAGCATACATACATAACTTCCATACCGATTTTGGCTTCTAATCTTTGGAGTCACTCTATAAAACAATATAAGGCCATTTCCGGCTTTCACGACTGGATTCGGTGGAGCGTGTCCACGAACAGTAAAACAATTAACTAGACTTGGGCCTTGCACCCTCGTGACCCTGTCACATAGCGGAACTACTACCAACTGATCCCACTCCATTTGGGCTATGGGCGATCCGCATGATAGGTCCTCGCGCCCTTGCGTCGCGACAACTCTTATCCTTGGTGACTTAAAATCTTATGGCGAGAGGCCTTATATATCTAAGGTCTCGGCGATTATCAATATTCTTAGGCTCGCATTTCCATGCTCCAAGCCTACCTTACGATCCCCGATGGCGGGTACCAAAACTTCTCATAATACCATAATCGTGTAAATGCTTGATTACAATGACCATTACTTACTCTATACGGACCTCATGCATACAATTCTCTTAAGCCTACCACGTAGCTTAATATATTAACATGGTATTCCATTAAGTTGCTTAACATGACTTCTTTTGGGTTCACTACCCTATCTGACATGTCATCCTTCCCCCATTATGTCAACATAAAACATCCGAACTTGGCGAGAATTCATTAACTGTTCCATACCTCCCCGGTATCTAGTTAGTCTTTACCAACTCCTGGAAATTTAAAATCATTCTAGGCAACACGCGTCTGACCCTCATACATAACTCCGTATAGATGTATGTCACAATACCAACTATACTATAATCATTACCAACCTGAATCGCGATCCATAGTCCTTCGGCTCATTGCCTTTCGTAGTTGTAATCAACATAACTCGTTAGGGAGAGGCGACTCTAACGACCACGGCTCTATCGCACGATCTCGAGTGAGAAGAATGGAAACTAATCCTAAATGTCCTGCAGCCTCACGATTATAGATGTGGTGCGCAATACACCGATAATCAAGACTCTACTGACACGCGATGCAGAGACACTTTCGAGGACAAGCGCTCAGATACCACTTTTGTCACGACCCGACCCGGGCGCGGTGCCTACAGGCACCCTTCCAAACATCTGACACCAAAACAACGGCGGAAAATAAGTAACACATTTTTTTAAAACCAAGGCAAAGCGATAAAGTGCCGTAATATAAATCACCCAAAAAGGCTTACACTATCCAAAAATGTAATTACAACTCTAACGATCCAGCGTGTGAATACGGACCTCTAAGATTTGAACACATACTATGGCGGGACAAGGCCCGCGTACCACGAATATACATAGCCGTGACAACTCGAACATTGGAGCCATCTCAAAATGTTGAACCGGGATCCTAAGCTCACGGATCCACAATGTACCTAAACTGCGGACGTGACGCGGCGAAGAAATCGATCTCAACAGTGCAGAATATGAAAGCAGAAATAAAATCTGATAAGCAGATCATAAGCGTACAAAAGAATAGCGAGGCAAGTATAAAAGTACATACAGATCTTGCGATGTCATTACCAACATAAACTTAATTGCACATCATTATCTTTTCCATTCCATTAAAATTATAGCCATATCTTACGTCATACTTAGGAGAAGTCATTAAGTTCATTACCATCTATCTTACTTATCTTTCATAACATAATCCGACCGCTTTATGGAGGGGCGCGTATACTACCCGCCAATGCGGGGCGTGATCAAATCACAAATATCAAAGCGTGCCGTGGAATCCCCATCACTGCCGAAGCTATAAGTGTAAAATATAACCATGTGGCGCGTGGCATCCCACCTCCGTCGGCGTACATACACAATACATATATATCTCTCACGTGGAATCCACATCCACTAAGCATGGTAGGTGTAACATATACAACACACACGCACACACATATATATATATATATATGACGCGTGTCCGGAATCCTCATCGTATAAGCATGGCCATAACATGCCCTCGACATCCTCATCATCGTAGGTGAAGGTCTTCATGGGAGCTAGCCCGTGGAGTAATAATATAATATGCCCGGAATCCTCATCGTGGGTACATGTCTTCATGGGAGCTAGCCCGTGGAGTAATAATCGTACATATGCATCGCGTGCCGGAATCCTCATCGTATAAGCATGGCCATGGGTAATAAAACAAATCAGGAATCTAACCCGCCTCGCAGTCACGTGCCGGAATCCCACATCGTATAAGCATGTCGGATCAATCATAATGGAAGCATACGGTGGAATCCCACATCACTGTCGATGCGTCGAGTAAACTTACAACAAGGCCAAGGCCTCCAAGTGAGTCACGACAACGTAAACATATAATACTTGCACTCAAAGCTATCACAAGCAAACATAGGCAAGTTCATTAAACCTTTAGACTTCCATTTTTATAAACTTATGGCACTTTCGTTTCACACATAAAAATCAGAATTTAACCCAAGTACTACGTACTTCCATTCTTTTAAAAGTTCCTTTTCATATAAAACCCCAAGATACTAACACCCATAGTTTCAAGGCTTGTTTACACCTTACCTAAGTCACTACACTTTTAGAAATACATTTGTAAACTAAATCAAGTGACTTCTTTCATAAAACTTAAGCGATAGATCTTTTAAATCCATTTGCCTTTCTTTATTTTCAAAACATTTATCATTACTTAGAGTAAACCACTCTTTTAACTTTCCATAAAGCTATTATAACCCACTTCCCATAAAGTCGTTATACTAACTTTATACCTTAAACAAAAACATTCTTTTCTAACCAAGAGACTTATACTTTGAAAACCAAGTATCGTATACTTTCAACATACTTCAAGTCTCTTATCTTTTAGAATCGGTTTAAGTAGTTCATAGTCTTAACACTTCATTCGTAAACTCTTTAAATTAAGCAACACATGCCTTATATGTGTGAATAGGTTATACTTGTTTATCTTGATCTCATTAAAGCGACCATGATCTAGAAAATGTAATACAATTTTGTCTTATCTTAGCTTCTATGCAGATGGAGAATTCTACTTGTTTTAATATAATTATCGTCATTACATTTTCCTTTATTAATGCTGCAATGGCTTGTTCGATACTTATTATCATTCGTGCCGTAAATTAGCCAAGTCAACTTGGCTCCAAACACCTCCTAACGACTCTTACCAACATCCCCCATAAGACTTGGTAAGAACTTAGGATAACTCAGACATAACATTTACATAGAGTAAATCAACATACCTACTTCTTAACTTCTAAGAGTAGAAGGAAGCATGAAATAATACCACATGTACATTCCATACATAGAATCATGTCAAAATAAGGAAGAGGTTCACATACCTCGCGACGATTATCGACAATTAACAAAATGCTCCGAAGTACTTCAACCTTGATAGCTATTCCATCCTTCAAGTAGAATCCTCTATACTTATTACTTCAACCTAAAATGGCCATAATACGTCCATTAACCTCTAGCTTCGAACGTAGAATATTCTAAGTACTAAGTTACTAAATTCTACGGAAAATCGGACAGCACTTCCTTTGTTTTACATACTTTGCCACCTTTTTCAAGGCCGAATACAATAACCAAACACGCACATTTAAGGCTCAAAATGTAGTTAACAATAGGGGATTACGCCTACAAGGCGTGTAAAATTCCGCCACAATTGATATCACACTAGTCCAATACAATGCCATTTTTGGCCAAAAGGTGCAACATCTTATCAAACTTTCCAATTCCTTTTCAATCCAAGTTCTTAGGTAAACATGTTATATAGTCAAAAACAACTTCAACAACTACAATTTCCTTCTTTATATAACATATGACAACATAACTAGTAACGACTTGCATTAAAATCTTAAGGGCTAACATACTAGTTTTGAATTAGGGTTCCAACAATCAATACACTTATCAAACTTCATACTAAATACCTCATGCTTTCTAATATCCATAGATCTGACAATAAGTAATCTTAATTACTAAAACAACAAGAATTATACCTTTACAAGCCCTTAATCTTTCCAAGATTCAAAGTCGCTCCTTAGCAATTCTTAGCTCCTTTCCTTATGTTCCAATCCGCTCCAAGCACTCCTTAGAAGTCTATGAATAACTCATCTTCAAGTTCCAACTTCAAAGTTGAAGAACTCCTTAAGTTTCAGCCTTGCGACTAATCACAGCCACTATTCAAATCTTTCTATTGAGATAACCTTGATACCCTTAGGAACCTTGGGTTTAAGTCTTGTGAATTATCATCCTGATTGCAAAATTTTGTCTTCAAAATGAGCCTAAAGCCGAGAGCATCTTTCAAGGCACACACAAATCTCTCAAATTTTTCTAAGTGTAAAATGCAAAGTCTTGCTACTAGTATGTATTTATAACACTATGGAGGGTCAAGACTTAAACAAATGGGTGGCTAAGATGAGTTTCACTAGGATCAAGCCCATGTGGCCCTTTGACAAGTCAACAAAATCAAGCCACAAGACTTTTCATCCATAATGGTCAAATGACCCTTTTACCCTTGCATTAATTCGACCAAGCCATGTGGGAGGGTGCCATGTGTCGCCCTCCCATTCGTCCATAAAATTTTGTAACCCTCGTGGGCCCCACAAAACGTAAAATTCCTCGGGTGGGCCCCACACGACCAAATCCGTAAAATAAATTTCCATAATGAAAATACATTCCATAATCCTCAATTAATGAATTTTTAGAATCAAATTATCATCAACGAAAATTTTTCCTTTCCGACGTTCGGAAGATTTTTCGTCGGAAAAACAATTCTTCCTTTCGTACCAATTTCAAGTCTTGAGTTCCTTACGAACATTCTCTTAAACATGTCCTGGAGTTACGGGGTGTAACAAAAAGAGAGTGAAAAAGTGATGCACCCCAATAAAAAAAATATAAAAGCTTAAGTTTGGGGGTGCCTATGTGAATTGTTTCATGATCTCAAAAAGAGAAAGGGGGATATAAGTATGAACTAAAGAGAATACAAAAAAAAATAGGACAAAATGGTTGACGAAGAAAAATGCTTATGATACGTAAATTGAACCTAAATGCCTAATTTTACATACCCCTGCCTAAGCCTACATTACAACCCTGAAAAGTCATGATGATCTCGAGAATGTATGTCTATAATTAGTGGAGAATAACATGTAAACAGGCCCATAAAACTAAATGAAATTGATATGCATAGGTTAGGTATTCATGCTTTCATTACTTATGATTGAAATGAATTTGCGAAATATCTGACTTTAAATTCTAGATTGCTAAATTCATGTTATATCTGTTCCTACATATTATCCCAACTGACGTTCATGTGTTTCTAAGTACTTGTGCAGCTGCTTGATTTGAGTCTTTGAGTCTTTTGTTTTTGTGTCTTTGTTTTGTTTTGATCTTTGCTCGAGGGCGAGCAAATGTTAAGTTTGGGGGTGTTTGTTAGGCGTATTTTGTATACGCCTTTTGAGTCATTTTTAGTTAGTATTTTACTCGTTTTTGTTGTGTTTAGTATATACTTAGGTTTGTTTTTCTTTCTTTTGAGTCACAGCGGTTCCAAAAGGCAAAATGGCGAAAAAGAGCAAGAATTGGGCAGAAAAGGTGCTCCCGAGACAAAAAGGACGAAAGTTGGCACATCATGACGAAGGATTTTCACCGCATGATCTGATATCTGGAAGCGGTGCCATATTTCCTGAGAAGCCACAGGACTTTCAGCACCGCGGTGCCACTATGCAGAATCGCGGTGCCATATTTGCTGAGAAGGTGCAGGAGTGTTACACCCCGTAATTCCAGGACATGCGTTTAAGAGAATGCGTGAGAAGATCGACTTTAAGTTTGAAGCGAAAGAAGGATTGTTTTCCTACGGAAAATGATTTCGAGCCTCGGGAAGGAAAATTGTTCTTAGTGAGAATTGGGTTCCGGAATTGGTTATTTAAGACTTTTAGAATTTATCGGAATTTATTTTCAGAGTTGGATAAGTGGGGCCCACAGAAATTTTACGTTTTGTGGGGACCACGAGGTTTAGATATTTTGACCAATTATGGAAATTTGGAAAGCGAAATATTTTAGACGATGGGAGGCGACATGTGTCACCCACCACGTGGGCTTGTTGGATGAAGAATAATGGACCCAGTCAAAGGGTCGACTTAGCTTGATATTATTGACCACGTCTTGGCCACACAATTGTTTTGATCTAGACCGCCGTTGTAGTATATATCCTATCCTAGGGCAAGATGACTTCCTTAGTTACAAAAAATTTCAAGAACTTGTCTTGATGTAGGAAATGCTCTCGGCCAAGGAGAAATTTTGAGAGAAATTTTTGCAATCTTGTTCCATAATTCACAATACTTTAACTTGAGGTTCCTAAGGGTATTGTAAGGTTATCTCAATAGAAAGATCCGGAAAAAGCGATATTTTCACGTTAGTCGCAAGACAAAAATCTAAGATGTTCTTCAACTTTGAAGTTGGAAATTGAAGAGAAGTTGGTTATGAGCTTCTAAGGAGTGCTTGGAGCGGATTGGAACATAAGAAGATGAGCTAAAAATTGCTAAGGATCGACTTTTACGCTTGAATATTATTAGGGCTTATTGAGGTAAAATCTTCATCTTTTTAATGTGATTAAAGATTACATGTTATAGTAGTTAAGAAATGAGCATGTGGTATATAGATTGAAGTTTGAAAAGATTTGGATCATGTCGACATGTTAAAACCAAAAATGGACAAGTTAGCCATTAATGTTGTAATCAATTTGGTCGATAGTTACAATCGTCGCATGTTAAGGAAGAAAGGATTTATAGTTGTTGTAATTGTTATTATGTATATAACATGTTGGAATAACAACATGTACTGATAAAGGAATTGAAAGGATATTGATAATTGTTGTGACAATGGTAGCCGGGTATGGCTTGGAAATATTGGACAGTTTTATATTGATTGTGGGGCAGAATTTTACACGTCTATTAGGCGTGTAATCCCCTTTGTATTACTGAATTGTTGGGCCTTAAATGTGGCGTTTGGTTATTGATTTTTCGGGCCTTGAAAAAGGTGGAAAAGTACGTAGAAATAAAGGAAATGCTGCCCGATTTTTCGTAGAATAAGAGTCCTTATACTTAGAAATAGTCTACGTTGAAAGCTAGAAATTGATAGGCGTATTATGGTTATTATAGGTTGGGATTGTACGTGCGGCAAATTCAAGTTAGCAAGTGGATTAAGCCGAAGAGGTATGTGGAAACTTTTCTTATCTCTTGAGCATGAATCTTATGAAATGTATAGTACGGTGAGCGTACGTGTTTTAAATGAACTCGGTTTCATTTTGGCATCCTTGTATGGATTTTCGAAAGTGTAGTAACTCATTTTCAAAGAAGTACATGTTACTTGACTTGAAAAGTGTAGAATACTTGATTTGGAAAAAGTATTGATAACTTGATATTCTAAGTTAAAGAGACTTGATATTCTAAGTTAAGAAACTAGATTTCTAAAGTTAAGAGACTTGAAGTATTTTGAAGTAACTTGATTTGAAAGTATAAGTTTCTTGGTTATAAAAAGAATGAATTAGTCTAAGACATAACGAGTTATAACGGCTTTATGGGAAGTTAGTTATGACGGCTTTAAAAAGGTTAAATATGTCTTAGTTTCTAAAGCATAAATTAGTATAACAGCTTTATGAGAAGTTGGTTATAACAACTTTATGAAAGGTTAAATGAATGGGTTTCTCTAGTAATGTAAACAAGGATTAATGACTTGAAATAAGGAAGGGCAATTTGATTTAAAGGCATCAATTGCTTAAAGTTTTAAAGTAAGGGTCACTTGATTTAGAAGCCTAAAAATGTATTTCTAAAAGTGTAGTGACTTGTTTGAAATGTAGACAAGCCTTGATACTACGGGTGTTACTATCTTGGGGTTTTATATGAAAAGGAGTCTTCTGAAAAGAATGGAAGTACGTAGTACTTTGGGTTAAATTCCCGGATTGTTATGTGATATGAAAGTGCCTTGAGTTTATAAAATGAAATTCATTTTTGTATGATAATGAAAGTCTAAAGATTTTATGAAATTGCCTATGCTTGCTTGTGATAGCCTTTGAGTGCAAGTATTATATTTTCTGTGCTAGTGACTTTCGGTTGGAGAAGTACTCTTGTGGTAAATTTACTTGGACGTACCGACAATGATGGGGGATTCCACGGGTATGCTTCCATAGTGATTGATCCTTGGACATGCTTATACGATGTGGGATTCTGGGGCATGCGACCAGGATGCGGGTTAGATTCCCGGATTCTTTATTTTATTCCATGGACTAGCTCTCCATGAGGTTTAGTGACTCAGGATGGTCTGGTAGTTAGCTTCCGTACTTGCCCCGGTCGATGGTAGTGAGATGATGCAGTAGTTGGCTTCGTACTTGCCCCGTCGGTTTATAGCGCGATTTAGTACGATAGACTCTGGTAGATACCTTTCGAACTTGCCCCGGTCATATATCGTGACGGCAGGCTAGATCTGGTAGTTGGCTGATCGATTGTTGTATGGTGATCGGTAGTTGGCTTCGTACTTGCCCGATCTATTTTATGATGCCGGATTTGGTGGTTCGCTTTTCTACTTGGCCGTCTGATTTCTATGACACAGGTGGGACCTGGTGTTCATGTATACATATTGTTGTTATATTATATCATGGACTGCCGGCAGTGAGGAAGGAATTCCACGGGCATGATTGATATTATGGGTGTCACGACCCGACCCCGGGACCGCGACTGGTGCCCTACCTGGGCACCCTTACAGGTAAACATCAGAGAAAATCAGCGGAACATACATGAAACTTATAAAATAAAAACAACAGTAATAAAACAACGAGTTAGCGATAGGGCTACCTTCGCGAGCGTCATACATAAGCGAAGCGATTGCCTCCTTTCCTTTACAAAGCGACCCACAATATGTGACTACTGGACCTCTAGGAATAACAATCGTGGCGGGACGGGGCCCGCCATACCCTGAATATACATGAATCTTCTACCTCGGGAAAAGCCGTTCCAGAGATAAGCCTCGGAGCAAGTGGAGCTTTCTCTCAAGCGAACCGAGATCCAGAGCAAGGATCACCAACACAGGTACCTAAAACCTGCGGGCATGAGCGGCCCGAAGAAGTCGATTACAAAAGTGCCGAATATGGAGCGAAATAACGTCTGATAAACATATCATAAGCGTACAAAAGAATGACAAGGACAAGTATAAAAATACATACGAGATCTGCGTGTCATTACCAACATGAACTTAATTTCACATCAATATCTTTTACATTCCATTAAGAGTTATAGCCATATCTTACGTACTTACTTAGGAGAAGTCATTAAGTTCATCTCTATCTAACTTACTTATCTTTCATAACATAGTCAGGCCCATTCTGAGAGGGACATATACTACGGCCCGATGCGGGGGCGATCAAATCACACAAATAGCAAAGTGTGCGGGAATACCCAATCACTGCGGCGACTATAAGTGTAAAATATAACCATGTGTGGCGCGTGGCATCCCGCTCACTATCGGCGTACATACACAATACATGCATATATCTCGCGTGGAATCCCACATCAGCGTCGGCGGTATAAGTGTAAAACATAACCATGGGTCTCACGCCCGTAATACCAATCAAAGCGGTGGTATAGCGTCTTGGGGCTTGCCCGCCATTTATCTCTTACCACGGAGGAGGTGGTAAGCGGGGGTATAACGTCTTGGGGCTTGCCCGCCGTTTATACTCTTACCTGGAGAAGGTGGTACAGCGTCTTGGGGCTTGCCCTCATTTATACTCTTACCTATCTCGGCCGGACAATCGAACACATGCGGTGGTGCGTCTTGGGGTTTACCCTCACTTATACTCTTACCTGCGGAAGGTGGTACAACGTCTTGGGGCTTGCCGCTCGTTTATCTCTCTTACCTATCTCGTGAGCCATCAGACAAGACATAAGCACTAACATGTCTTTTATAAAAATCCGAATTTAACCCAAGTACTCCAAATAACGGAAGCATACGGTGGAATCCACGCTCAGTCGGTGCGTCCAAGTACTTACAACAAGACGGTAGGCCTCCGGAGAGTCGCGGCGTAATAAAACATAATACTTGCACTCAAAGGCTATCACGGCGTATATAGGCTAATTCTCAATTAACCAAGCCAAAGTACTTATCAAGGCACACGTAGAATAATTCTCATTTAACAAGCCAAAGTACTTATCAAGGCACTTAGACTAATTCTCAATTAATCAAGCCAAAGTACTTATCAAGGCACACGTAGAATAATTCTCAATTAATCAAGCCAAAGTACTTATCAAGGCACACATAGAATAATTCTCATTTAACAAGCCAAAGTACTTATCAAGGCACACTTAGACTAATTCTCGATTAATCAAGCCAAAGTACTTATCAAGGCACATAGAATAATTCTCATTTAACAAGCCAAAGTACTTATCAAGGCACTTAGACTAATTCTCAATTAATCAAGCCAAAGTACTTATCAAGGCACACATAGAATAATTCTCATTTAACAAGCCAAAGTACTTATCAAGGCACCTTAGAATAATTCTCATTTAACAAGCCAAAGTACTTATCAAGGCACACTTAGACTAATTCTCAATTAATCAAGCCAAAGTACTTATCAAGGCACACATAGAATAATTCTCAATTAATAAAGCCAAAGTACTTATCAAGGCACACTTAGAATAATTCTCATTTAACAAGCCAAAGTACTTATCAAGGCACACTTAGACTAATTCTCAATTAATCAAGCCAAAGTACTTATCAAGGCACACATAGAATAGTTCTCATTTAACAAGCCAAAGTACTTATCAAGGCACACTTAGACTAATTCTCAATTAATCAAGCCAAAGTACTTATCAAGGCACACATAGAATAATTCTCATTTAACAAGCCAAAGTACTTATCAAGGCACACTTAGAATAATTCTCATTTAACAAGCCAAAGTACTACGTACGCACATTCTTTTCAAAAGACTACTTTCCAAATAAAACTTCCCCGATACTAACAACCGTAGTATCAAGTCCTATTCACCTTTCAAGACAAGTCACAATACCTTTTTAGAAATACAAATACCGGCTTCTAAATCAAGTGACTTCTTTTATTAAAAACCTTAAGCAATTGGTACCTTTAAACCAATTTGTCGTTCCTTAATACAAGTTATTTCTTTGATTACTTTATTAGAGAAAACTATTCTCTTAACCTTCCATAAAGCCGTTATAACCAACTTCCCATAAAGCCGTTATAACCCTTTATGGTTTAGACCAACACGTTCCTTTTATAACCAAGAGACTTCTACTTTTTGAAACCAAGTATTAAATACTTTCAAATCAATTCTCATACCTTTCAAAAATACTACTAGTCTCTTAACCTTTAGAAAACAAGTGACTCATTTTATATAAAACCTTAGGCAATTAATGCCTTAAAAACAAGTTGCCTTTTCACTAAAATCAAGTCATTTATCTTTTCATAAAGCAAATATAACTAACTTCCCATAAAGCCGTTATATTCACTTTATATCTTAGCCAAAAACAATTTCCTATCCAAGGGACTTATACGTTTAAAACGGAACAAGTATCACATACTTTAAAACTCTTCAAGTCCCTTAACTTAATAAAACTCAAGACATCCTTTATTCTTTCAAAGAAGTGAGTTAATCCCCTAACTCACCCGACTTGGCTATTCATAAAATTAGTAAAGGATATCAAGGTGTTATACGTCTGCCGTACTACATACGTGCAACTAGTCATGCTCAAAGATAGGAAAAGTTCTACATAGAGTAGATCACACAACTACCTCTTAACTTCTAAGAGTAGAAGGAAACATGAAATGATACCACAAGTATATTCCATACATAGAATCATGCCAAAGGAAGGAAGAGGTTCACATACCTCGCGACGATTGTCGACAAGTAGCAAAATGCTCCAAAGTACTTCAACCTATAATGGTCACAATATGTCCATTAACCTCTTACTTCAACGTAGAATATCCTAGGTGCTAAGTCACTAAATTCTACGGAAAATCGGACAGCACCTCCTTTGTTTCTACTTACTTTACCACCTTTTTCAAGGTCGAATACAATAACCAAACAGCCCCAATTGGCTCGCACAATCTATAAGGTAGTCAAAACAAATGAATAACAAACTACTAGTCAATTTTTCCATAATGAATACAACAATACCAATTCTTATCCAATTTCCATTTCAATCCAAATTGGTAGCCTCGCATGATATCAAGTCGCGTTTGATTATAACAACCGTAATCTTGAGTCAATTACATGCGACGATTCTAACAACGATTAAATTGTAATCCAACTTAATCATGGCTTACATGTCATTTCGGATTTTAAGCTACAACAATCCATAATACTTATAAAACTTCAACACATATACTTCATGCTAGTAAATATGTAAGGCTAACAACAATTACATAATCTTGTAACACTTAAAGAGAACAAGATTATACCTCACGTGTAATCCAATCTTCAAAACCAAGTTTCTCCTTAGCAACCTAGAGCCTCTTCAAGACACCTCAATCCGCTCCTTGAGACCCTTAGAACAACCCCAACAATTTTCCTTCAAACTTCTAAACAAAACCTAGAAAGACAACTAGGTTTTTGCTTTGCGACTACTACGAAAACTCTCTTTTTCCGGGATTTTCTATTGAGATACACTTACATAACACTCAAGAACCTTGGTTTAAAATGTGGAGCTTAAAGAACAAGCAACGAAAATTTTTCCTTTCTTCTCCATGGTGAACCCGAGAGCACCATTAGTGTAGTCTTCAATTTTGTGAAATTGTGCTAAGTGTTAAGTCCTCTCTTGCTACTAGTATTAAATATAGGGACATGGAGGGTTAAGATGCAACCAATTGGGTGGTTTGGATGAGCTCTAGCTAAATATCAAGACTAAGTGGGGTCATTGACTTAGTCAATTTACTCATGCTACTACTTGCAAGACTAAATCATCCAACCAAAGGTCAAATGACCATTGTGCCCATGCTTCAATTCGTCCAAGACAACATAAGGGGGGGTGACACGTGTCGCCCTCCCATACGTCACAATAAAACGTTTTCCGACAATTCCATAATTCCGTTAAAATTTTTTTACAGTCTCAAATTTTAACACTTGCGAGTTCTTACGTACGTTCTTAACACATGTCCTGTAAATACGGGGTGTAACATTCTCCCCCCCTTAGAAACATTCGTCCTCGAATGTTCTTTCGGAGTCAATCTTTATAATTAGCGACATAGTTTCCTTTCACAACCCCGACATACTAATAATGCCACACATGGCCCTAATACCTCGCACACGCACATCCGTCCATCATAAGCCCAAAAGAGATTACCTTTTCGTACTTCCAACTCCTTCTAACATACATACATAACTTCCATACCAATTTTTTTTGGCCTCAAATCTTTGGAATCACTCTATAAAACAAAATAAGGCCATTTCCGGCTTTCACGACCTGGTTCCGGTGGAACGTGTCCACGAACCCGTAAAACAACTAACTAGACTTGGGCCTTGCGCCCTCGTGACCCTGTCACGTAGCGGAACTACTACCAACTGATCCCACTCCATTCCAGGCCATGGGAGACCATGAGTCCTCAACCCGACTCAGCGTCGCGCTTAACTCTTATTCTTGAGTCTATAATAAATCTTATTGCGAGAAAGCCTTATATACCTAAGGTCTCAGCGATAATCAATATTCTTAGGCTCGCAATTTCCATGCTCCAAGCCTACCTTATCAATCCCCGATGGCGGGTACAAAAACTTCTCATAAAACCATAACCATGTTGTCTTGATCACAACAACCATTACTTACTCTATACGGACCTCATCCAGTACAATTCTCTTAAGCCTACTACGCAGCAATCTATTAACATGACATTCAGTTAGGTTCCTTAATATGGCTTCTTAAGGGTTCACTACCTATCAAATGACTCATCCTTTCCCGATTATCTCGAAATAAAACACAAAACCTTGGCGAAAATTCATTAACTATTCCATACCTTCCGGTATCTAGTTAGTCTTTACCAATTCACGGTAATCTAAAATCATTCTAGGCAACAGCGTCGACCCTCATACATAACTCCGTATAGATGTATGTCACAATACCAACTATCATGTAATCATTACCAACTGGATGCGCAATCCACATAGTCATTCTGGTCGCTGCGCTTTCTCGTGGCTGCGATCAACATAACTTCGTTAGGGAGGGCGACCTAACAATCTGACTCTATCGCATCGATCTCGGAGTGAGAAGAATGAAACCAATCCTAAGCGTCCTGCAGCCTCCGATTATAGATGTGGTGCACAACACACCGATAATCAAGACTCTACTAGACACGATGCGTAGACACTTTCCGAGGACTAAGCGCTCGATACCACTTTTGTCACGACCCGACCGGGACGCGGGTGCCCTACAGGCACCGCTTACGAAACATCGAGAGAAAATCAGCGGAACATACATGAAACTTATAAAATAAAAACAACGATAATAAAACAACAGGTTAGCCGACAGGCTACCTTCGAACGTCTGTCATACATAAAGCGGTTGCCTCCTTTCCTTTACAAAGCGACCCACAATATGTGACTACAGACCTCTAGGAATAACAACTGTGGCGGGACAGGGCCCCGCCATACCCCTGAATATACATGAATCTTCTACCTCAGGGAAAACCGTACCAAGAGATAAGCCTCCGGAGCAAGTGGAGCTTTCTCTCAAAACTGAACCGAGATCCTAAGAGCAAGGATCACCAACACAGGTACCTAAAACCTGCGGCGTAAGCAGCGGCCGAAGAATTCGATAACAGTGCAGAATATGGAGCGAAATAACGTCTGATAAACATATCATAAGCGTACAAAAGAATGACAAGGACAAGTATAAAAATACATACGGATCTGCGTGTCATTACCAACATGAACTTAATTTCACATCAATATCTTTTACATTCCATTAAGAGTTATAGCCGTATCTTACGTACTTACTTAGGAGAAGTCATTAAGTTCATCTCTATCTAACTTACTTATCTTTCATAACATAGTCCGGCCCATTCTGAGGGACACATATACTGCGGCCCAATCGGGCGCGATCAATCACAAATAGCAAAGTGTGCGGGAATACCCCAATCAACGCGGCTATAAGTGTAAAATATAACCATGTGGCGCGCGTGGCATCCCGCTCAACGTCGGCGTGCACATACACAATACATGCATATATCTCACGCGTGGAATCCCCATCACCGCAAGCGGTATAAGTGTAAAACATAACCATGGGTCTCACGCCCGTAATACCAATCAAAGCGGTGGTATAACGTCTTGGGGCTTGCCCCTCATTTATACTCTTACCCTGGAGGAGGTGGTAAAGCAGGGGGTATAACGTCTTGGGGCTTGCCCCTCATTTATACTCTTACCCTGGAGAAGGTGGTACAACGTCTTGGGGCTTGCCCCTCATTTATACTCTTACCCTATCTCAACCGGCCGACAATCAACACATAAAGCAGGTGGTACAGCGTCTTGGGGGTTTACCCCTCACTTATACTCTTACCCTGCAGAAGGTGGTACAACGTCTTGGGGCTTGCCGCCGTTTATACTCTTACCACTATCTCGTGAGCCATCAAACAAGACATAAGCACTAACATGTCTTTTATAAAAATCCGGGAATTTAACCCAAGTACTCCAAATAACGGAAGCATACCCGTGGAATCCCACCTCACTGTCGGTACGTCCAAGTACTTACAACAAGACAGCCGACCCTCCAACCGAGAGTCGCGGCAACGTAATAAAACATAATACTTGCACTCAAAGGCTATCACCAGCATATATAGGCTAATTCTCAATTAACCAAGCCAAAGTACTTATCAAGGCACACATAGAATAATTCTCATTTAACAAGCCAAAGTACTTATCAAGGCACACTTAGACTAATTCTCAATTAATCAAGCCAAAGTACTTATCAAGGCACACATAGAATAATTCTCAATTAATCAAGCCAAAGTACTTATCAAGGCACACATAGAATAATTCTCATTTAACAAGCCAAAGTACTTATCAAGGCACACTTAGACTAATTCTCAATTAATCAAGCCAAAGTACTTATCAAGGCACACATAGAATAATTCTCATTTAACAAGCCAAAGTACTTATCAAGGCACACTTAGACTAATTCTCAATTAATCAAGCCAAAGTACTTATCAAGGCACACATAGAATAATTCTCATTTAACAAGCCAAAGTACTTATCAAGGCACACTTAGAATAATTCTCATTTAACAAGCCAAAGTACTTATCAAGGCACACTTAGACTAATTCTCAATTAATCAAGCCAAAGTACTTATCAAGGCACACATAGAATAATTCTCAATTAATCAAGCCAAAGTACTTATCAAGGCACACATAGAATAATTCTCATTTAACAAGCCAAAGTACTTATCAAGGCACACTTAGACTAATTCTCAATTAATCAAGCCAAAGTACTTATCAAGGCACACATAGAATAATTCTCATTTAACAAGCCAAAGTACTTATCAAGGCACACTTAGACTAATTCTCAATTAATCAAGCCAAAGTACTTATCAAGGCACACATAGAATAATTCTCATTTAACAAGCCAAAGTACTTATCAAGGCACACTTAGAATAATTCTCATTTAACAAGCCAAAGTACTACGTACGCACATTCTTTTCAAAAGACTACTTTCCAAATAAAACTTCCCCGATACTAACAACCGTAGTATCAAGTCCTATTCACCTTTCAAGACAAGTCACAATACCTTTTTAGAAATACAAATCACCACTAAATCAAGTGACTTCTTTTATTAAAACCTTAAGCAATTGGTACCTTTAAACCAATTTGCCGTTCCTTAATACAAGTTATTTCTTTGATTACTTTATTAGAGAAAACTATTCTCTTAACCTTCCATAAAGCCGTTATAACCAACTTCCCATAAAGCCGTTATAACCCTTTATGGTTTAGACCTGTTATACCCCGTATTTCCAGAGTATGTACGTGGGGGGCGTACGTATAATAATTTGAGCCTTAAAGTTGGCTAGTTTCGAAATTTGTGCACAAGTGCCGAAAAGAGTCGTTTTACGGAAAACGTTTCCACGACTTTGTAGGGAAAATTCGGCTATGTCATTTTTAATTTTTGCGGATTTTTAGAGACGAAACATTTTGGACCAACGGGAGGGTGACAAGTGT
Organism: Przewalskia tangutica; assembly: GCA_029844215.1. Taxonomy (NCBI): domain Eukaryota; kingdom Viridiplantae; phylum Streptophyta; class Magnoliopsida; order Solanales; family Solanaceae; genus Przewalskia; species Przewalskia tangutica. Next base: position 79,128,340 of record CM056729.1, on the reverse strand, counting down.
CACCCTCACATTGGAAGCTTGAGTGGGCACAAGGGACGAACAAGGTGGCTTGTTTTGTCTTGGAGTTGGTAGGATATTGTGTGTGCAAGTTGGCTTAGGACACTTGCCCAAATCTTGGCCTTACACTTGCCTTGCACTTGGCATAATCTTGGCCATTGGTTGGCCATCCCTTGACCTATAAATACCCTCTTATGTTGATGAACTTCTTCATCCAAAAATCCTTTCTAAGTGTTAAAATCTCTCCCCCTTAAGTGTAGTTCTCGTCCAAATCACTCCCCCTTTGAGCCTTGGCGAGAGCCACCCCTCCCCTTTGTGGTGTTTGGCGTAGGTACCCACTAGCCTAGTTGTTTAGTATAATACCCCCTTTTGTGGTATAGAAATACTCTCTAGTATTGTTATAATGCCCAAAATACTCTAGCCCATATACCTTATAGTACTTCCAAAGTTACCTCTATACGTAGAGCAGGAAATACTATTATACTTCCTCGATCAAAAACGAAACCTAAGTAAATCTTCACCCGTAGTTGAAGTTATAAGTAGAAGTTAGTTAGAACTTCTAAGGGTTGTTGGAGCGGATTGGGCGCCGGAGTAGGAGCTAAACCTTGCTCGGGATCGGCATATAAACTCGGATAATTTTGGGCTTATCGAGGTAAACACTCTTGACCTTCTATTGTAATTGGGAATTACATGTTGTAGGAATATATAGTTGATGTATACTATATATAGAACTGATTATAATTGCGGCAATGTCTTTTGACTTAAGCTGAATAATACTTACGGCAATGTCTTGCGACTTAAGCTGAATTTAAAGAGAAGCAATCGTAATTACATGGGGTGTATTACATGAACTTGTGTAACATTACTTGTAGTAGAATTGTACACGTCGGTTAGGCGTGTTAACCCCGGTTGGCTTGGTAGCGGCCTCGATAGAGGAGGAGATTTACGCTGTTATTGCGGGGAAATCTTCTTATTTTCTGTAGATTATGGAACGTTGAGATCTAGATTTTAATAAGCGCCTTGTGGCCTTATAGGTTGAAGTGCTACGTGTGGTGCGATCTACGTGGCTTAAGAAGTAGCCGACGGTTTGAGGCACTTGGAGCGTTTTGCTATTAGTCGACAATCGTCGCGAGGTATGTGAACCTCTTCCTATCTCTTCTAGCATGATATGTGTGTAACTATGTAGTACGGTAGGCGTACATGTGTTAAGCGTGTTTGATTGTTTTAAAACATAAAGTGTTATAACGGCTTTATGGGAAGTTGGTTATAACGACTTTATGTAAATAAGAAAATACTTTGTGGTTTTAAAAGGTAAGCGATGTGAATTATAAGCGGCTAGTTATAATAAAGAACTTGATGTATTTCAAAGATTTATAAATCGTTTTGAAGGGAGAGTAACACTTGGTTTTAAAGGTTTTAAAAGAGTTATACTAGCTTATGGGAAGTTAGGTATAATGTCTTAAGAAAGGTAAAGAAAATGGTTTCTTGATGTTAGAAGTTAAAAGACTTGATCTTATAAGATAAGAGACTTAACTTATTTGTTTTAATGTGGATGCTTGTGTGAAACCTCATTCGTGAGTAATGAGTACTTGGTTTTATTTAAAGGGATAAGGTTTCTTGATTTGGAAATCGAATGTGTATCGACAGACCAACTGCGGCGTTAATAAAGGAAAATGTATTGAATAATGAAGTATTGTATTAAAACCAGTAGAAACCTCCATCTACCTGAAGCTAAGATGAGACAAATGATATTACATACCTAGATCATGGGCTTAATAAGATCGATTATAAACAAGAATAAACTACTCACATATAAGGCATATGTTTCTCAAATCATTAAAGGAGAATTATGTTTTAAAGGATTAAAACTATGAACTACGAAACCTTTTCTAAAAATGAGAAACTTGAGCATTTGAAATTAGGCAAACTTGAACGTTTGGAAAATAAGGTTGTTACTTGATTTTACAAAGGAAAGCATTTTGTTTATTTAACAATGCTCGTCACTCTATTTTTATACTACGGACATCGGGTGACTTTTATAAAAGGAATGGATCTCTTTAAAAGGAATTTAACGTACGTAGTACTTTAGGGTTAAAAACCCGGACTTTGGCATAAAATGAAAGTAACCTGAGTTGTGTAACTTGCCTATGCTTGTGTTGTGTAACTTGCCTATACTGGTTGTTGTGTAACTTGCCTATGCTTGTGTTGTGTAACTTGCCTATACTGGTTGTTGTGTAACTTGCCTATGCTTGTGTTGTGTAACTTGCCTATGCTTGTTGTTGCGTAACTTGCTTATGCTTGTGGTGATAGCCTTGGTTGTGCAAGAATGGTTATTTTATGGACTAGCTCTCCATGAGGTTTCTTACTGTTCGGCCTTGGTCCCTGGTGGTCGGCTCTCGTACTTGCCCCGTCTCATGGCTGATTCGGCCTTGGTACCCGGTAGTCAGCCCTCGCACTTGCCCCGTTCAGTGTAGTGACGAAGTCTCGTGATACGGCCTCGGTCCCTGGTGGTCAGCCCTCGTACTTGCCCCGGTCAGCTACGTGACCGGCCTTGGTATCCGGTAGTCGGCTCTCGCACTTGCCCCGTATCGGCTTCGTGTTTTGGTTGCATTATATTATTGGTACGGTCGGATCTGGTAGTTATACTTGTCCTATACGGTTTTTATGACACAGGTGGGACCTGGTGTTCATGCATACTCCTTGGTATTGTCATATCATAAACTGCCGGCAGTGAGGAAGAAATTCCACGGGCACGAGTGATAATTTGGAGGGCGTGAGTCCCTGACTTGATGTAACTAGTTATATGTTATGTACTGTAGTTTGGTCATCATACATGTCTCCTGCTTTATATAGACTATTATGATTTCATTTACAGTATTTACAGTTTCACATACTTGGTACCTGTTGTACTGACCTCCTTCGGGGGGCTGCGTTCATGCCGCAGGTAGAAGTACATTGGCTGTCGATCCCCGCTATTAGGATCACCTTTCAGCGTATTGGGAAGCTCCGTTCCTTCGGAGGCTTATCTTTTGGTATGTGTTCCCTGAGTTGTAGGTTCTTGTACATTCAGGGGTATGGCGGGGCCCTGTCCCGTCATAGTTGTTGTAAATCTTAGAGTGCAGCATGCTTTGTGTAGGCGGGGTTTTGTAAAAGGATTAAAGCATTCGTTTTGAAAGAGTTGTTTATATATATTTTAATGGAAGGTAACCGTTTGGTTGGCCTGTTTTATTATCTTGTCTCATGTTCATGTTTAAGTTTTTATTTCCGCTGGTTTTCTCTGATGTTGTATCACTAGGGTGCCCGGGGTAAGGCACCAGTCACGGGCCCGGGATCGGGTCGTGACAAGACCAACACGTTCCTTTTATAACCAAGAGACTTCTACTTTTTGAAACCAAGTATTAAATACTTTCAAATCAATTCTCATACCTTTCAAAAATACTACTAGTCTCTTAACCTTTAGAAAACAAGTGACTCATTTTATATAAAACCTTAGGCAATTAATGCCTTAAAAACAAGTTGCCTTTTCACTAAAATCAAGTCATTTATCTTTTCATAAAGAAAATATAACTAACTTCCCATAAAGCCGTTATATTCACTTTATATCTTAGCCAAAAACAATTTCCTATCCAAGGGACTTATACGTTTAAAACGGAACAAGTATCACATACTTTAAAACTCTTCAAGTCCCTTAACTTAATAAAACTCAAGACATCCTTTATTCTTTCAAAGAAGTGAGTTAATCCCCTAACTCACCCGACTTGGCTATTCATAAAATTAGTAAAGGATATCAGGTGTTATACGTCTGTAGTACATACACGTGCAACTAGTCATGCTCAAAGATAGGAAAAGTTCTACATAGAGTAGATCACACAACTACCTCTTAACTTCTAAGAGTAGAAGGAAACATGAAATGATACCACAAGTATATTCCATACATAGAATCATGCCAAAGGAAGGAAGAGGTTCACATACCTCGCGACGATTGTCGACAAGTAGCAAAATGCTCCAAAGTACTTCAACCTATAATGGTCACAATATGTCCATTAACCTCTTACTTCAACGTAGAATATCCTAGGTGCTAAGTCACTAAATTCTACGAAATCGGACAACACCTCCTTTGTTTCTACTTACTTTGCCACCTTTTTCAAGGTCGAATACAATAACCAAACAGCCCCAATTGGCTCACCACAATCTATAAGGTAGTCCAAAACAAATGAATAACAAACTACTAGTCGATTTTCGCCATAATGAATACAACAATACCAATTCTTATCCAATTTCCATTTCAATCCAAATTGGTAGCCTCACATGATATCAAGTCGCATTTGATTATAACAACCGTAATCTTGAGTCAATTACATGCGACGATTCTAACAACGATTAAATTGTAATCCAACTTAATCATGGCTTACATGTCATTTCGGATTTTAAGCTACAACAATCCATAATACTTATAAAACTTCAACACATATACTTCATGCTAGTAAAATGTAAGGCTAACAACAATACATAATCTTGTAACACTTAAAGAGAACAAGATTATACCTCCTAATTGTAATCCAATCTTCAAAACCGAAGTTGCTCCTTAGCAACCTAGAGCCTCTTCAAGACACCTCAATCCGCTCCTTGAGACCCTTAGAACAACCCCAACAATTTTCCTTCAAACTTCTAAACAAAACCTAGAAAGACAACTAGGTTTTTGCTTTGCGACTACTACGAAAACTCTCTTTTTCCGGGATTTTTCTATTGAGATACACTTACATAACACTCAAGAACCTTGGTTTAAAATGTGGAGCTTAAAGAACAAGCAACGAAAATTTTTCCTTTCTTCTCCATGGTGAACCCGAGAGCACCATTAGTGTAGTCTTCAATTTTGTGAAATTTTGCTAAGTGTTAAGTCCTCTCTTGCTACTAGTATTAAATATAGGGACATGGAGGGTTAAGATGCAACCAATTGGGTGGTTTGGATGAGCTCTAGCTAAATATCAAGACTAAGTGGGGTCATTGACTTAGTCAATTTACTCATGCTACTACTTGCAAGACTAAATCATCCAACCAAAGGTCAAATGACCATTGTGCCCATGCTTCAATTCGTCCAAGACAACATAAGGGGGGGTGACACGTGTCGCCCTCCCATACGTCACAATAAAACGTTTTCCGACAATTCCATAATTCCGTTAAATTTTTTTTACAGTCTCAAATTTTAACACTTGCGAGTTCTTACGTACGTTCTTAACACATGTCCTGTAAATACGGGGTGTAACAATGGGCGTGAGACCCATGGTTATATTTGAGTAATGACTTTGAGGGCATGCGTCCCTGACTTGACTGCTTATATATTGTGTATTGTAGTTTGGTTATCATACATGTCTCCTGTTTTATATAGACTGTTATGATTTCATTACAGTATTTTCGGTTTTACATACTTGGTACATATTTCGTACTGACCTCCTTGAGTGCGTTTATCTGCGAGTTGAGGTACATAGCTTGCTGATCCTCATTTTTAGGATCATTGTTCAGCTGGTTGGGAAGCTCCATTATTTCGGAGGCTTTGTATTTTGGTATAGTTCCCTGATGTTGTAGATTTTTGTACATTCAGGGATATGGCGGGGCCCTGTACTGTCACAGTTGTTACGTTAAAACTCTTAGAGGTCTGTAGTCATATCTTGTGGGTCTCTTTGTAAGAAAAAAAAGAGGTAACTGCTTTTGGTTTTACGTATTCATATGTATCAAGGAAGGTAGTTTTATCGGTTAACTTGTTATTTATTCTTGTTGAGTTTAAGTATGTTCCGCTGATTATCTCTGATGTATACCTGTAAGGGTGCCGTGTAGGGCACCGATCGCGAGCTTGCGTCGGTCGTGACAAAAGTGGTATCAGAACAGTTAGTCCTCGGAAAGTGTCTACAGACCGTGTCTAGTAGAGTCTTGATTATCGGTTGTGTTATGCACCACATCTATAATCAGGAGGCTGCAGGACATTTAGGATTGGTTTCCATTCTTCTCACTCTGAGATCGTGCGATAGAGCTGTGTTGTTATGGTCGTCTCTCCCTAACGAGTTATGTTGATTGCAGCTATGAGAAAAGCAGTAGTGACCTAGGAAGGACTATGTGGATTGCGTAACCAGGTTGGTAATGATTGTAGTACAATTGGTATTCTAACATACAGTTATACGGAGTTATGTATGAGGGTCAGACGCGTGTTGCCTAGAATGATTTTAGATTACCAGGAATTGGTAAGGACTAAATAGATACCGGGAAGGTATGAAACAATTAATGAATTCTCGCCAAGGTCTTATGTTTTATTTTGAGATAATTGGGAAATGATGAGCTGTCTGATAGGGTAGTGAACCCTTAAGAAGTCATGTTAAGGAACTTAATGGAATGCCATGTTAATAGATTTAGCTACGTGGTAGGCTTAAGAGAATTGTAAGGATGAGATCCGCATGGAGTAATTATGGTGGTTATGATCAAGACAACATGATTATGGTATTATGAGAAGTTATTGTACCCGTTTATGGGAGGACTGGTAAGGTAGGCTTGGAGCATGGAAATTGCGAGCCTAAGAATATTGATAACCGCCGAGACCTTAGGTATATAAGGCCTTCTCGGGCAATAGGATTTTATTCAGACTAAGGGTAAGAGTTAAGTGCGACGGTGTGTCAGGTTGAGGACCTATTACGTGTCGCCCCGTAGCCTGAAATGGAGTGGGATAAGTTGGTAGTAGTCCCGCTACGTGACAGGGTCACGAGGGTGCAAGGCCCAAGTCTAGTTAATTGTTTTACGGGTTCGTGGACGCGTTCCACCGGAACCAGGTCGTGAGGGCCGGAAATGGCTTTATATTGTTCGATTTAGTAACTCCAAAGATTGGAGGCCAGAATCAGTATGGAGGTTATGTACGTATGCTATTATAAGTTGGAGGTACGGAAAGAGTACGACCAGTAAGAAAGAGAGCAACCAAGTGTAGAGGAATAGAGCCTGAATCCGTAAGGACCTTTCGAGGTAGCTACACCAGTGGGTGTTTGGGTGGTAGCTGAACGGGTACGTAAGATTTTCCCGGTGATGATACAGTCGTCAGACCCTAGCAGACCTAGTAGAGATGAATACGACATACTTTGAGGTCATTATGAGTATGGACTAGTTGGCTTCGTGGGTGCCAAGGTTGACTGTAGAGAGAGGTTGGTTCGATTCCAGTTTCCCGGTGAGCCGGTTATCGATGGGGAAGGAATGGAAGTGTTAGTATTATGTAAGTTATTCTTTCCTTCTTTGACATGAAATTATGGAGTCTATGTGACTTATTTTATTGAAATGATTGATTTGAATTTAAACGTTAAGAGACAGAGATAAGAACGTACGATTATTGAAGGATTTTATGTTAAGTGCCCTTGGAGGTACTTTGAATTGGTTTAGTGTGGTGGTCAGGGCCACGACATTCCGAATAATTTCAGGAAAATGTGCAAGCAAGAATAAGATAAATCACGAGTCTTTGCGCGGAAGCGAAGACATCTTTAGTAGGTTTTGAAAATCTATACGATTATTAGGTGGCACTTGATGATCAAGATTATGAAAGGGAGATAAGCTCTTTCCCCCACGTAAAATGATAGTTTTACGTACTATGGGGTTATGTGTACCCAAGTTATTAGACGATGGTTGTGAGGCAGGTAAGATCTTCAGCGTCGTCATGCCATAGGTTACTGTTTTAGATAACCGTGGGAAAAGTGTTATGTAGAGGCGATTGACAATTATGCTAGAGTATATAGCAGGAAGATTGTGAGACTGCACGGAGTTCCTACATTATGATGTCAGACAGATGAACTCAGTTTACGGCTAACTTCTGAAGGTTTTCCATAAGGGATTAGGGACACAGGTGTGTTTGATGTGCATTTCACCTCGAGGCCAAGCGGACGGCGAGCGTACTATCCAGGCACTTGAGGATAGGTTGCGGGTCTGTGTTATTGATTTCAGAGATGACTGGGAGAATTAATTGCCTCTTATTGAGTTTGCGTATAACAAAAGCTACCATTCCAGTATTCAGATGGCCCTATATGAGGCTATGTATGAAAGAAAGTGTAGAATCGCTGATTGGTTGGTTCAACGTAGGCGAGGTTCAGATAATTGGCCCAGACTTGATTCAGCAGGCTGTGGATAAGGCGAAGCTTATCCAGGAAAGATTATTAATGCTTCAGTCGTGAAACTTTATACAGATGAACGACGTCGACACTTGGAGTTCAGGTTGACGTTTTAGTATAAGTATTGTTATGTGGCCATGGGTGGCATATTTTTGTATGAAGGGTTAGTAACGGAGACTATGTCGCTATCTAGTTAGATTGGACTCCGAAAGAACATTCGGGGACGAATGTTTCTAAGAGGGGAAGAATGTTACACCCTGTAATTCCAGGACATGTGTTTAAGAGAATGTACGTGAGAAGATACGACTTTAAGTTTGAAACGAAAGAATGATTGTTTTTTTCCTACGGAAAATGATTTCGAGCCTCGGGAAGGAAAATTGTTCTTAGTGAGAATTGGGTTCCCGAATTTGTTATTTAAGACTTTTAGAATTTATCGGAATTTATTTTCAGAGTTGGATAAGTGGGGCCCACCCGAGAAATTTTACGTTTTTGTGGGGCCCACGAGGTTTCTGATATTTTGACCAATTATGGAAATTTTGGGAAACGAAATATTTTAGACCAATGGGAGGGCGACACGTGTCACCCTCCACATGGGCTTGTTGGATGAAAAATAATGGACCAAGTCAAAGGGGTCAACTTAGCTTGATATTATTGACCACATCTTGGCCACACAATTGTTTTGATCTATGTCACGACCCGTTCCGGGGCCAGTGACTGGTGCCTTACCCGGGCACCCAAGTAGCCATACATCAGAGTAATCAGCGGAATATAAAAACACAAGACATGAAACAATGTAAATTAAGACACAGTTTATCTGAGAAAAGTCGCCTTTCGACATATATAAATAAACCAAAATCTGGCAGTTACATCCCAACTGTACAATAGGACTACAGACCTCTAAGGAAGTAAAAAACTATGGCGGGACAGGGCCCCGCCATACCCTGAATGTACATATATCTACAACATCAGGGAGAACCATACCAAGAGTCGAGCCTCCGGAGAAGATGGAGCTCCTGACACCAAAGCAAAAGATCCTAAGGATGCGGATCTAGCACCTTTCCACCACCTGCGGCATGAGCATGGCCCCGAAGGAGTCGATTACAAGTACCAAGTATGTGAAACTGTAAAGTACTTAAATGAAATCATATCATTTTTAAAACCAATTTTAGAAATATGTAAAAACCACCAAGGTAACCGCACATAGTGCCACATCACAAACAAGAGCGATGTAGGTAAGCATGCGGGTCTTTTCTAGTGCGAATGATCGAAGCAAGGCCAATCGCCCATAGTATCATTATGCATGCCTAATCACGGACTCCGCGATCCGCATAGGCCACTCCACATAGGCGCGTAGGGTATTCTCGCGTCGAGGGTAGCTCTCCTCGGCGTCGATCACGGACTCGTGGTCGCGTGGCCGTATAGACCGCGTAGCCACAAGGACCGCGCTAACTGGAACTCTCGCAGCTCGGCATAGGTCCCTGGACCCGCATGAGGTATTCTCGAATCATAGTCACCTGGTGCACGAGGTATACCGCGTCGAGCGGCTTAACCCGGTATATCATGTCGAGGTGAGTGATGTAATACTAACATAACGGACTTAGTTAAACAACATAAGCACAATAAGAATAACCTCTTATACAAACGTTACAAGACACTAACACACATAGCATCATAATATGTCTACTCATCAAACCATCTTATTATACTTTCCAGAAATCAATACAAGTCTTTCATAAACACATAAGTAAACTGTTCCTTTTCTCTTTCTTAAGTCGTTATACCTAACTTCCCATAAAGCTAGTATAACTCTTAAGCTTTTTGTTTAAAAACCAAGTATTACTCTTCTTTCAAAATGATTCATAATTCTTTTGAAATACTTCAAGATTCTTTATTATTTAGACTCAAGTCAAAAGACGTCAAGTAAAACCATGTTCAGTTAACACACGTACGTCTACTGTACTATATATATATACTTTAAAATATCATGCTTAAGAGTATAGGAAGAATCACATACCTCCTCGATGAAATCCACCTGCCAAGTCGAATATGTCGCGCGCAGAGTATCAACCTATAATAGGCAAATACATCTATCAACGTCTAGACTACTCTGAAGAATGTTCTAAGCAGAGGGTTCTCTATTCTACGGAAAAATCGGGCAGCACTTCCCTACCCGGTAAGCTATACAAGTCTACTGTAAATACAGTCCTATGTAAGTACAGTTCAATCTTCTTTAAATCTTCTGATGTGATTATAGTTCAATTCTCTTCTGTAATACCCTTCTATGTAATTACAGTTCAATTCTCTTCTGTAATACCCTTCTATGTGATTACAGTTCAATTCTCTTCTGTAATACCCTTCTATGTATTTTATACTTATTTCTATACATCTACAGTATGTATTCTCCAATTACAATAGAAGGATAAGATTATTTACCTCGATAAGCCCAATATTATCCAAGATATAAGTCGATCCTGAGCAAGGTTTAGCTCCTAATCTGAACGCTCCAATCCGTTCGAAGAAACCCTTAGAAGTTTCTACACAACTTCTACTATCTACTTCAACCAACTATGAAGTTTCCCTTAGGGTTTCGTTTAGTGACTATAGGAACACAAGGTAGTATTTCCGGACTCTACGTATAGAGATAACTTTGGAAATACTATAAGGGATTGGCTAAGGTATTTTGGGGATAGTAACAATACTTGGAGAGTATTTTCTACCAAGGGGGGGAGGGCTTTGCCGAGACTACAAGGAAAAGGGGGAGGGAGAGGGTGTTTGGCTAGGGCTTTCTTTAGAGGGGAGATGGTGTTTGGACGAGAAGCTCTCTCAAAGGGGGGGAAGTTTTGAGACTTGGAAGAATGATTTGTGGATGAAGAGTTTCTTCAACTTAGGGGGGTATTTATAGGGCTTTCAAGGGCCAAGATTAAGGCATGTGGAGGGCAAGTGGAGGGTGGAGATTCACCCATGTGTCCTTATCCATCTACTACACAAAATATCCTACCTAACCTTGACTAATGAAAATGGCCACAAAAACGTGCCAAAGTCGTCCATGGTGCCGTCCACTTGAGGGTGACAAGTGTCACCCTCTCGTTGGTCCAAAATATTTCATCTCTCGGAAAAATCCACAAAAATTATAAATGACATAGCCGTAATTTTCCCTACGCAAGTTCTAGAAAACGTTTCGTCGGAAAACGATTCTTTTCGGGGGTTGTGCACAAATTTTCGTCCCTATGCCTACTTTAAGTTTGAACTTTTGTACGTACGCCCTCACGTACATACTCTGGAAATACGGGGTATAACATTCTCCCCTCCTTAGAAACATTCGGCCCGAATGTTCCTTCCCAAGACACACAACGATAAGGCTAAATCAGTTTGCAAATGCCACACATGGCCACAATACAACACTTAAGCAAATAGGTCAATGAAAATTTACAAGTAGGAAAGTGAGTTACACGGAGGTGTGGGAATAGGTGAGGATACTTACGCCTCATGTCCTCTCGACTTCCACGTCATCTCCTCCGAGCTCATTCCGCCACAAGACTTTGTGGAAGCCACGTCCTTGGTCCGGATGCCTAACGGCGATCGATTATCGCTATGGGAATCTCCTCATACGATAACCCCTCGGTCACCTGGACATCGTCAATCGGGTGCACCCTAGATGGATCCCCGATACATCTCCTCAGCATAGAAACATGAAACAGGATGCCTTGCCTCGGATCGGACGGCGAGATCCAACTCGTAGGCAACCTTGCCTACCTGCGGTGTCGATACGGCCCGATGTACCTTGGTGAGTTCCCTTTCTTCCCGAATCTCATCACACCGCCGTGGGTGACACCTTGAGAAAACCCAATCATCAACCTCGAACTCCGGATCTGGCGGCGATGATCTGCGTATGACTTACATCGACTCGGTATCGATAACCGCTCTGGATAAGCTTCACCTTATCCACGACTGCTGCACCGTCTGGTCCCACTAGCGCACCTCGCCCACATCAAACCAGCCTATTGGCGTCTGCACTTCCTCCCATACAAGGCCTCATAAGGCGCCATCGAATCTTTGGGTGGTAGCTATTATTATATGCAAACTCAACTAGAGGCAAATGATCCTCCCAGCTACCCATGAAGTCAATAACACAGGCTCGAAGCATATCCTCAAGAGTCTGGATAGTGCGCTTTGCCTGTCCGTCATGCGAGGATGGAATGCGATGCTCGAGCTCACCTGCGTCCCTAAACCCTTCTGGAAAGACCTCCAGAAGTTAGCCGTAAACTGGGCTCCTCTGTCATATATGATCGAAATAGGGACTTCATGCAGTCTCACGATCTCTCGGATGTAAAGTCTGGCATAATCCTCAGCTTCCTCTTAGTGCGAGGTAATCCTGTGATAATGTCCATGTTGATCACCTCCCACTTCCAGGTCGGGATCTCTATCGTCTGCAATAATCCACCAGGCCTCTGGTGCTCTATCTTCACCTGCTGACAACACGGGCACTGAGCTACAAACTCTGCAACGTCCCTCTTCAAGCCATCCCACCAATACACAGATCTAAGGTCGTGGTACATCTTGGTCGACCCCGGATGGATAGAGTAGCGTCTTGCGTGTGCTTCCCTAGAACACAACTGCCGAAGTCCTGAAATATCTGGAACACACAACCTGCCCTCAAACCTTAGCACCCCATCAGGTGCTACCTCAAAAGGACCCTTCCCCTCACGAAGAGCCGTATCACGATACCTCGTCAAAACCGGATCCTCAAACTGTTGCCTCTTCACCTCCTCGACGATGGAAGACTCGGCAACCTCACGAACTCGAACCCCACTGCTATCAGAACCAATCAATCGGACTCCAAGGCTCGCTAACTGATGTAACTCGCAGACCATGCCCCTCCTCTCTGGCTTCACATCTGATAGACTCTCCATCGACCTACGACTAAGAGCATACGCCGCATTGGCCTTCCGGGTGGTGCAGGATATCAACATCGTAATCCTTGAGTAACTCTAACCACCGTCTGCCGTAAGTTCGGCTCCTGCGGTGAAGATATCTTTGGAGGCTCTTGTGGTGCGTATAAATATCCACATGAACCCCATACAAATAGTGCCTCCGGATCTTGGCGTGAATCACCGCCAACTCAAATCATGGGTGGGGTAGTTCTCTCATGCTTCTTAAGGTCGGGATGCGTATGCTATAACCTTACCAGTGCGTCAACACACATCCGAGCGCTGGCCGCGTCACAATACACTACATAACCGTGCGGACCTGCGGAAGAGTAAGAACGAGGCGGTCGTCGATCTCTCCTTCGATGGCGGAAACCCTTCTCACAAGCATCAGTCCACTAAAACTTAGCTGCCTTCTGAGTCAGCCTAGTCAATAATGCAGAGATAGAAGCAAACTTCTCCATGAACCGCCGATAATAACCTGCAAGGCCTAGAAAGCTACGCACCTCTGTCGGAGTAGTGGGTCTAGGCCAACTCCTGACTGCCTCGATCTTGGCCGTATCCACCCGAATACCATCGGCCCCGACAATATGCCCAAGAAAAGCCACCGAAGCCAACCAAAACTCACATTTGGAAAACTTGGCGTATAACTGCTGGTCCTGGAGAACTCTTAGCACAGTCCTCAAATGCTCCACATGCTCCTGCTCTGATCGAGAATAAACCAAGATATCATCAATGAACACTATCACAAACGTGTCCAAAAATGGCTTGAATACTCGGTTCATCAAATCCATAAATACCGCCGGATCATTGGTCAACCCGAAAGACATAACCCTGAACTCATAGTGCGTCTGGGTCCGAATGCGATCCTAGGGACATCCGCCTCTCGACTACTTTTGATGATAGCCCGATCGCGGTCAATCTTGGAGAAACATCTCGCACCTGCAATTGGTCGAACAAATCATCAATCACAGGAAGGGTATCATTCTTAATGGTCACCTTGTTCACCGTAATCAACACACATGCGCGGTATTATACCCATATTTCGGTATATGCGTGGGCGTGCGTGCAAAGTTTAAGCCTTAAGTAGGCAAAGTGGCGAAATTTGTGCCTGTTAGCGAAAAGAGTCGTTTTTCAGGCGAAGCGTTTTCGGACTTTGCGAAGGGAAAAATACGGCTATGTCATTTATAATTTTTGCGGATTTTTCCGAGAGATGAAATATTTTGGACCAACGAGAGGGTGACAAGTGTCACCTCAGTGGGCGGAAACAATGGGACGAAAAGGGTCACGTTTTGTCCTTGATTTTTGTCAAGGAGTTGGTAGGATATTTTGTGTAGTTGATGAGCAAGTGGGACCCACAAACACATGTCCAAATCTTGACCCTCCACTTGCCCCCCACTTGGCTTGATCTTGGCCATTGAATGTCCTATAAATACCCTTCCAATGCAAGAATAAATCTTCATCCCCACATCATTTTCCAAGTCTCAAAATCCTCCCCCCAAGTGTTGTATTCGTCGAGGTCTCCCCAGAAGCCTTGGCCGAAAGTATTCCCCCCCCCTACCTAGTTGTTTTTGTAAATACACCCCCCCCCCCCTTGGTAGAAAAATACTCTCCAAGTATTGTTACTATTCCAAAATACCTTGGCCCAAATACCTTGTAGTATTCCAAGGTTACCCTTATACTAAAAGCCCAGAAGTACTATTATACTTCCTTTAGGCACTAAACGAAACCCTAAGGAAATCTTCATAGCGAGTTGAAGTGTTAGGAAGAAGTTGTGTAGAACTTCTAAGGGTTGTTTGGAGCGGGTTGGAGTGCCCAGAGTAGGAGCTAAACGTTGCTCAGGATCGATATATAAACTTGGATAATTTTGGGCTTATCGAGGTAAATACTCTTGTCCTTCTATTGTAATTGGAAATTACATACTGTAGTTGTATAGAAGTGAGTATAAGACGTATATAAGGATGGTATAAAAGAAGAGAATTGAATTGAAATCACATAAGAAGAATATTAAAGAAGAAAGTGATGTACTTACATAAGTGTATTCTGATGGTAGAATTGTGTGGTTGTGGTGGGAAGTCTTTGCCCAATTTTCCGTAGAATAAGGAATCTGTATCTAGAATTATTCTGAGTAGTCTAGGCGTTGATAGACTTGTATGGCCGTTATAGGTTGAAATCTTGCAAGTAGCGTATTCTACTTAGAAGGGTGGAAAAGGCTAAGCGGATTCTGATGCTTTGGAGCTATTTGCTAATAGTCGATAATCGTCGCGAGGTATGTGATTCTTCTTCCTATACTCTTGAGCATGATATTTTAAAAGAATATATATATAGTGCGGTAGGCGTCGTGTGTTAAGCGAGCGTAGTTTTACGGCAATGTCTTTTGACTTAAGCCCGAATAATAAGAATCTTGAAGTATTTCAAAAGGATTAAGAACCGTTTTCGCAAGAAGAGTAATACTTGGTTTTAAAAGCTTAAGAGTTATACTAGCTTTATGGGAAGTTAGGTATAACGACTTAAGAGAGATAAAAAGAATGGTTTATTGATTGTAGAAGTTAAGAGACTTGATCTTAAAAGATAAGAGACTTGACTTAATAGAATTAATATGAATTTTGTTAAAAAGTGTGAAACCTCATTCGTGAGTAATGAGTACTTGGTTTGTAAAAGGAATAATGTTTCTTGATTTGGAAATGAGAATAAGGATCGAACAAACCACGGCGCTAATAACTTGAAATGTATTGACTAATGAAGTAATTATATTAAAACCGGTAGAAACCTCCATCTGTAGAAGCTAAGATAAGACAAAATTGTATTACATTTCCTAGATCATGTTTGCTCTAATAAGATTGTTATAAACAAGAATAACCTACTCATACATAAGGCATATATTACTCGGTTGTTTTAAAGAGAATTATGTTACTAAAATGAATAAGACTATGAACCATGAAATCTTTCGAAACTAAAAGACTTGAGTATTTGAAATTAGGCAACTTGAACTTTTGGAAAAGAATGTTGTTACTTGACGTTGTTCTAAAAGTGTAATCCACTTGGTTTAAAATAGTGTAAAGTACTTGATCTTAAAACATGAACATATTTGATACTATGGATAATAGTATCGAGTTGTTTCTACGTAAAAAGAGGTCTTTTTGAAAGGATTAATGTATGTAGTACTTTGGGGTTAAAACCGGATTTGTTGTAATAAAATAAATGTACGTGAGTATGATTAAACTTTCCTATGCTTGTGGTGATAGCCTTTGTTGTGCAAGTGTTGTATTTACGTACTCTGGCGTCTCGTTGGAGGCGGCTATCGATTGATTGATGGACATCTTGACACGATGGGTGGCCGGGTATACTTCCGTTAGGAGTGTTATCTTGTTATTTATTTTGGACACACGACACGATGGGTGGCCACGGTATGCTTCCATTTTTATTGTTATCTTGTTACTTCCTTTTGGACATCACGACACGATGGGTGGCCCGGGTATGCTTCATTAAGTGTTATCTTGTTATTGGCTTGGACATCTTGACCACGATGGGTGGCCAGTATGCTTCCATTACGATTGTTATCTTGTTATTTCCTTTGGACATCTTGACGATGGGTGGCCCGGGTATCTTCCATTAGGATGGTTCCATGGCCATGCTTATCTGAGGTAAGATGTCGGGGCATGCGGCCGTTGTGCGAGTTATATTTGAGTGATGACTTTGAGGCGTGAGTCCACGACTTGACATATTTGCTTTTATATTGTGAAGCTGTAGTTTTGTTATCATCATGTCTCATGTTTTGTTTTAGATTATGATTTTGTTTCTGATATTTTCGATTTCACATACTTGGTACTGTTATGCTTGACCTCCTTGAGTGCGTTCATCTGCGCGGTAGAGTACATCGGTTGTGATCCTCGCTTCTAGGATCACAAATCAGCGTTTTGGGAAGCTCCGTTTCTCGGAGGCTTATCTTTTGGTATGTTACCCACAGTGCATGGGTTCTTGTACATTCGGGGTATGGCGGGACCTGTCCACCATAGTTGTCGTTACATTCTTAGAAGTGTAATCTTGTTGTGGCGGGAGTTTGTAAAAGATTAAAGCTATTCAAACTTTGTATTTATATATATGTCGAAAAGCGACTTTCTCTCAGATAAAATGTGTTTCATTTCTGATTTGTTTCATGTCTTTTTTATGTTCGTGATTACTACGATGTATAACTACTTGGGTGCGGGTAAGGCACGATCCACGGACCGGGCGAGTCGTGACAAAAGTGGTATCGAAGCGATTAATCCTCGGAAAGTGTCTACGACCGTGTCTAGTAAGTCTTGATTATCGGTGTGTTGTGCACCACATCTATAATCGAGTGCGAGACATTTAAGATTGGTTTCCATTCTTACCATTACGAGATCGTACCTTAGAGGCATGTTGTAAGTTGGACCCTCGGCGTATCTCATTTTACGATTATGCCTCGCGCAAGCAACCGGGCAGATGGGCAAAGCGGGAGGCTGCTAGTAGGATCTGAGAGAGATGCGAAGCGCGATGTCATTACGAGATAGTGCTTGACGTCGAGTTTTGCGCGCCGCCGGCCCATGAGTTTAGGCGCGGCGATGGCTGCTGAGACCATAGTACACGAGACTCGGTCCCAACCTAGAAGCGAGAGGTTGGGGTACAAAGATAGCGATTATTGGCGGAGATAGTGGCAAGGCACGAGGATAAAATTTGGATCTGGCGGTCGATGCCGTAGTACCGTAGTTCACGAAGGCGGATAGTTTGAGGCTACGGGACTTTACGAGTTGTAGCCGCTAGAGTTCTGGGTCAGCACGAGATGATCGCGAGAGTTCATTCGGCGATTCTGACGGATCGTAAGTGATCGAAGCCGGAGAGCCGAGTCGATGACGCCCGGTTCGCATCGGCTGCGTGATCTGCGATCGGCCCAGTTTGATTCATGGGAGTTGTCGGGGAAGCATGCACTTCGATCGTATGGGGCGAGTTCTCGGGGCATTTCTTGCACATTTCTTGCCTCGCGGATGAGAGGGCTCGGTAAACAGATTTTTGATGTTGAGCGAGCGAGCGTCTGATTGGAGTACAATGTGAGTTTGACTCATTGGCTCGGTATGTCCCGCTATAGTAGCGATATGGAGGGCCAGTACACCGCTACGTCACGGGCTGAATGACTACTTGTCGAGCTTGTTGGTGTAGCTCTTGGTAGGGCATGGACATTGCCGCGTGCGAGCTTATGCGCAGGTGTGAGGCGGAGAGGTCGGCGGAATGGCCAGATCGTGAAGAGGCGAGCAGCGAGGTCTTTTGGCGACTTTCGGCGGACCGCCTCGGCCGGAGACTAGTTATGCGCCTCGCCCGATCTGAGTGGTCCTCGCGATCTTGAGCATCGAGTATTCGGGGAGCGGTCGGGGCTCGAGGTTGGTGCTCCGGGAGAAGCGAGGGTGTTAGCCAGCTGAAGCCACCCCTACCTCGTTGTGGCCGATGTGGTAGACTCCATAGTGGGGAGTGTCGTGCTAGTTCGGGAGTTTGTTTTACATGCGGCCAGCAGGGCCATTTTGCGAGAAACTATCCGACCGGAGGTAGCACTGGTGGGATATCACAGACTACGGGATCTATGGTTGGATCATCACCTTCTGATTATGCGCCTGCAGTGAGCCTATGATTAGAGTGAAGCGGTAGATACAGGTAAATCCTTAACCCTATAGAGTTTTTTTATACTTGATATGATGATCTTATTATTGTGTGCTATGTACGGTTAGCGTTGTGTTATTTGTGAGATAGAAAACACAGTTAGTTGGAAGGACAAGTATGGGGGCATGGGAAGTGTAAACCTTAGAATATTTCACGATTGAGACCATAGATGTAAGGTCGTCTCGAGTAAAGGATTTTGCAAATGATCCCTGTCAGAGTGCATTATATGCCTAGGGTGTATTAGTGAGATAAGTCCATGGGTAGTGTGAGATGGAAGTGGTAGCTTTCATGACGTGAATTAATAAGATTGTTCCGTATCGGGGAACAAGAGTTGGCGCGATTGTGGGTCGGGTTGAGGACCATTCGCGGGTCAACCCGCGGCCTGTATTGTGGTGGGGTCAGTTAGGTGGTCAGCGGTGGTAGTCACGAGGGTGCTAGGCCCAGTTTAGATGACCATCGTATGAGTTCGTGGATATGATCGACGAGCGGTTCGTGAAGGCGGGAATGGCCTTAAAGAAGATCGAGGCTAGTAAGATGACCGAGTTTGGAGGTAGTGACTCGGAAATTTTGGGAAGCGAAGTAATGGTGAAGTATGAGTGCGTATCTTTGGGAGAGTTCAAGTGTTAGAAGAATCTGACGAGTAAGGAAAGAAGTGAACATGTCTTTGAGAGAATAGAAGCGTTTATTACGTTGTGAAGTAATTGCGGCGTGTGTTATTTTGTGGCGAGCGTGGCATTGGCAACTTGTTTAAGTTAAGAAGAGCTTTATCGTTATCAGTCTTGAGAAGGAACATTGGAATGAATGTTTCTAAGGAGGAGAATGTTATACCCGTATTTCAGTATATGCGTAGGCGTGCGTGCAAAGTTTAAGCCTTAAGTAGGCAAAGTGGCGAAATTTGTGCACAACTAGCGAAAGAGTCGTTTCAGGCGAAGCGTTTTCGGACTTTGCGAAGGGAAAAATACGGCTATGTCATTTATAATTTTTGCGGATTTTTAGAGATGAAATATTTTGGACCAACGAGAGGGTGACAAGTGTCACCCTCAGTGTGGCGAAACAATGGGACGAAAAGGGTCACGTTTTGGCCTTGATTTTTGTCAAGGAGTTGGTAGGATATTTTGTGTAGTTGATGAGCAAGTGGGACCCACAAACACATGTCCAAATCTTGACCATCCACTTGCCCCCCACTTGGCTTGATCTTGGCCATTGAATGTCCTATAAATACCCTTCCAATGCAAGACTAAATCTTCATCCACAAATCATTTTCCAAGTCTCAAAATCCCTCCTTAAGTGTTGTATTCGTCGAGTCTCCCCACCGAGAAGCGTTGGCGAAAGTATTCCCACTACCTAATTGTTTTGTAAATACACGCCCCTTGGTAGAAAAATACTCTCAGTATTGTTACTATTCAAAATACCTTAGCCCCAAATACCTTGTAGTATTCGAGTTACCACTTATACTAAAAGCCGGAAGTACTATTATACTTTCTTTAGCCACTATGAAACCCTAAGGAAATCTTCATAGCGAGTTGAAGTGTTAGGAAGAAGTTGTGTAGAACTTCTAAGGGTTGTTGGAGGCGGGTTGGGCGCCGAGTAGGAGCTAAGCGTTTCGGGATCGACGTATAAACTTGGATAATTTTGGGCTTATCGAGGTAAATACTCTTGTCCTTCTATTGTAATTGGAAATTACATCTTTGTAGTTGTATAGAAGTGAGTATAAGGCGTATATAAGGATGGTATAAAGAAGAGAATTGAATTGAAATCACATAAGAAGAATATTAAAGAAGAAAGTGACGTACTTACATAAGTGTATTCTGATGGGGTGTGTAGTTTGTGGTAGGGAAGTCTTGCCCAATTTTCCGTAGAATAAGGAATCTGTATCTAGAATTATTCTCTGAGTAGTCTAGGCGTTGATAGACTTGTATGGCCGTTATAGGTTGAAATCTGCAAGTAGCGTATTCTACTAGAAGGGTGGAAAAGGCTAAGCCGGATTCTGATACTTTGGAGCTATTTGCTAATAGTCGATAATCGTCGCGGTATGTGATTCTTCCTATACTCTTGAGCATGATATTTTAAAAGAATATATATATAGTGCGGTGAAGCGTGCGTGTGTTAAGCGACGTAGTTTTCACGGCAATGTCTTTTGACTTAAGCGAATAATAAGAATCTTGAAGTATTTCAAAGGATTAAGAACCGTTTTATGAAGAGTAATACTTGGTTTTAAAAGCTTAAGAGTTATACTAGCTTTATGGGAAGTTAGGTATAACGACTTAAGAAGATAAAAAGAATGGTTTATTGATTGTAGAAGTTAAGAGACTTGATCTTAAAGATAAGAGACTTGACTTAATAGAATTAATATGAATTTTGTTAAAAGTGTGAAACCTCATTCGTGAGTAATGAGTACTTGGTTTGTAAAAGGAATAATGTTTCTTGATTCCGGAAATGAGAATAAGGATCGAACAAACCACAGCAGCGCTAATAACGGGAAATGTATTGACTAATGAAGTAATTATATTAAAACCAGTAGAAACCTCCATCTGCATAGAAGCTAAGATAAGACAAAATTGTATTACATTTCCTAGATCATGGCTGCTCTAATAAGATTGTTATAAACAAGAATAACCTACTCATACATAAGGCATATATTACTCAGTTGTTTTAAAAGAGAATTATGTTACTAAAATGAATAAGACTATGAACCATGAAATCTTTCGAAACTAAAAGACTTGAGTATTTGAAATTAGGCAACTTGAACTTTTGGAAAAGAATGTTGTTACTTGACGTTGTTCTAAAAGTGTAATCCACTTGGTTTAAAATAGTGTAAAGTACTTGATCTTAAAACATGAACATATTTGATACTATGGATAATAGTATCGAGTTGTTTCTACGTAAAAAGAGGTCTTTTTGAAAGGATTAATGTATGTAGTACTTTGGGGTTAAAACCCGGATTTGTTGTAATAAAATAAATGTCTGTGAGTATGATTAAACTTTCCTATGCTTGTGGTGATAGCCTTTGTTGTGCAAGTGTTGTATTTACGTACTCTGGCGTCTCGTTGGAGGGCCGGCTATCTGATTGATTGATGGACATACTGACACGATGGGTGGCCCACGGGTATACTTCCATTAGGAGTGTTATCTTGTTATTTATTTTGGACATACTGACACGATGGGTGGCCCACGAGTATGCTTCCATTTTTTATTGTTATCTTGTTACTTCCTTTTGGACATACTGACACGATGGGTGGCCCACGGGTATGCTTCCATTAAGTGTTATCTTGTTATTGGCTTGGACATGCGACCACGATGGGTGGCCCGTGAGTATCTTCCATTCGATTGTTATCTTGTTATTTCCTTTGGACATCTTGACCACGATGGGTGGCCACGGGTATGCTTCCATTAGGATGGTTCCATGGCCATGCTTATACCGAGTAAGATGTCGGGCATGCGGCCGTTGTGCGGGTTATATTTGAGTGATGACTTTGAGGCGTGAGTCCACGACTTGACATATTTGCTTTTATATTGTGAGCTGTAGTTTTGTTATCATCATGTCTCGTGTTTTGTTTTAAGTTATGATTTTGTTTCTGATATTTTCGATTTCACATACTTGGTACTGTTATCGACCTCCTTGGGGCTGCGTTCATCTGCGCGGTAGAGTACATCGGTTGGCGATCCTCGCTTCTAGGATCACAAATCAGCGTTTTGGGAAGCTCCGTTTCTCGGAGGCTTATCTTTTGGTATGTTACCACAGTGCAGCAGGTTCTTGTACATTGGGGTATGGCGGGCACTGTCCCACCATAGTTGTCGTTACATTCTTAGAAGTGCAGTAATCTTGTTGTGGCGGGGTTTGTAAAAAGTTAAAGCTGTTCAAACTTTGTATTTATATATATGTCGAAGACGACTTTCTCTCGAATAAAATGTGTTTCATTTCTGATTGTTTCATGTCTTTTTATGTTCCGATTACTCGATGTATAACTACTTGGGTGCGGGTAAGGCACGATCCACGAACCGGGCAGTCGTGACAAAAGTGGTATCGAAGCGATTAATCCTCGGAAAGTGTCTGACGTGTCTAGTAAGTCTTGATTATCGGTGTGTTGTGCACCACGTCTATAATCGAGTGCGAGACATTTAGGATTAGTTTCCATTCTTCTCATTACGAGATCGTACCTTAGAAATGTTGTAAGTTGGACCCCTCGGCGTATCTCATTTTACAGTTATGCCTCGCGCCAAACAACCGGGCCCAGATGGGCAAAGCGTGAGGAGGCTGCTAGTAGGATCTGAGAGAATGCGGGCGCGGGTCATTACGAGATAGTGCTTGACGTCGAGTTTTGCGCCGCCACCAGCCAGAGTTTAGAGCGCGGCGGTGGGCTGCTGAGACCATAGTACACGAGACTCGGTCCACAACCTAGAGCGAGAGAGTTGGGGTACAAAGAGATGGCGATTATTGGCGGGATAGTGGCAAGGCACGAGGATAAAGCTGGATCGGCGATTCCGTAGTAATGCCGTAGTTCACCCGGAGGCGGATAGTTTGAGGCTACGGGACTTTACGAGTTGTAGCCGCTAGAGTTACGGTCAATGCACGAGATGATCGCGGGAGTTCATTCGGCGATTCTGACGGATCGTAGAGTGATCGAGCTTGGAGACGAGTCGGTGACGCCCGGTTCGCGTCTGCGTGATCTGCCGATCGGGTTTGATTCATGGGAGTTGTCGGGGAGAGCATGCACTTCCGATCGTATGGGGCGAGTTCTCGGGGCATTTCTTGCACATTTCTTGCCTCGCGGATGAGGAGGGCTCGGGTAAACAGATTTTTGATGTTGAGGCGAGCGAGCGTCTGATTCGGGAGTACAATGTGAGTTTGACTCATTGGCTCGGTATGTCCCAGTAGTAGCGATATGGAGGGCGAGTACACCGCTACGTCACGGGCTAGATGACTACTTGGCGAGGCTTGTTGGTGTAGCTCTTGGTAGGGCATGTACATTGCCAGCATGCTGGCTTTTGCACTTGGGTGTGAGGCGGAGAGGTCGGCGGAATGGCGAGATCGCGAAGAGGGCGAGCAGCGAGGTCTTTTGGCGACTTTCGGCGGACCGCCTCGGCCAGACTAGTTATGCGCCTCCGCCCGATCTGAGTGGTCCTCACAATCTTGGGAGCATCGAGTATTCGGGAGGCGGTCGAGGCTCGAGGTTCGATTATCGGAGAAGCGGGGTGTTAGCGGTGAAGCCACCCTACCTCGTTGTGGCGATGTGGTAGACTCCATAGTGAGAGTGTCGTGCTAGTTCGGGAGTTTGTTTTACATGCGGCGGCGGGGCCATTTGCGGCTATCCGACCGAGGTAGCAGTGGGATATCACGGACTACGGGATCTATGGTGGATCATCACCTACGATTATGCGCCTGCCAGTGGCCTATGATTAGAGTGAAGCGGTAGATACGAGTAAATCCTTAACCTATAGAGTTTTTATACTTGATATGATGATCTTATTATTGTGTGCTATGTACGGTTAGCGTTGTGTTATTTGTGAGATAGAAAACACAGTTAGTTGGAAGGACAAGTATGGGGGCATGGGAAGTGTAAACCTTAGAATATTTCACGATTGAGACCATAGATGTAAGGTCGTCTCGAGTAAAGGATTTTGCAAATGATCCTGTCGAGTGCATTATATGCCTAGGGTGTATTAGTGAGATAAGTCCATGGGTAGTGTGAGATGGAAGTGGTAGCTTTCATGGCGTGAATTAATAAGATTGTTCGTGTCGGGAACAAGAGTTAGCGCGATTGTGGGTCGGGTTGAGGACCGTTCGCGGGTCAACGCGGCTTTGTATTGTGGTGGGGTCGGTTAGGTGGTCCCGCCAGGTGGTAGGGTCACGAGGGTGCTAGGCCCAAGTTTAGATGACCATCGTATGAGTTCGTGGATATGATCGACCAGAAGCGGTTCGTGAAGGCCGGGAATGGCCTTAAAGAAGATCGAGGCTAGTAAGATGACCAAGTTTGGAGGTAGTGACTCCAGAAATTTTGGGAGCGAAGTAATGGCGAAGTATGGTACGTATGCTGGGAGAGTTCAAGTGTTCGAGAAGAGTACGACGAGTAAGGAAAGAAGTGAACATGTGCTGAGAGAATAGAAACGTTTATTACGTTGTGAAGTAATTGCGCGTGTGTTATTTTGTGGCCAGGCGTGGCATTGGCAACTTGTTTAAGTTAAGAAGAGCTTTATCGTTATCCGTCTTGAGAAGGAACATTCGGGACGAATGTTTCTAAGGAGGGGAGAATGTTATACCCCGTATTTCGGTATATGCGTAGGCGTGCGTGCAAAGTTTAAGCCTTAAGTAGGCAAAGTGGCGAAATTTGTGCACAACTAGCGAAAAGAGTCGTTTTCCGACGAAACGTTTTCCGGACTTTGCGAAGGGAAAAATACGGCTATGTCATTTATAATTTTTGCGGATTTTTCCGAGAGATGAAATATTTTGGACCAACGAGAGGGTGACAAGTGTCACCCTCAAGTGGGCGGAAACAATGGGACGAAAAGGGTCACGTTTTGGCCTTGATTTTTGTCAAGGAGTTGGTAGGATATTTTGTGTAGTTGATGAGCAAGTGGGACCCACAAACACATGTCCAAATCTTGACCATCCACTTGCCCCCCACTTGGCTTGATCTTGGCCATTGAATGTCCTATAAATACCCTTCCAATGCAAGACTAAATCTTCATCCACAAATCATTTTCCAAGTCTCAAAATCCCTCCCCCTTAAGTGTTGTATTCGTCCAAGGTCTCCCCCCCCCCTTGAGAAGCCTTGGCCGAAAGTATTCCCCCCCCGCTACCTAATTGTTTTCGTAAATACACCGCCCCCCCTTGGTAGAAAAATACTCTCCAAGTATTGTTACTATTCCAAAATACCTTGGCCCAAATACCTTGTAGTATTCCAAGGTTACCCTTATACTAAAAGCCCAGAAGTACTATTATACTTTCTTTAGCCACTAAACGAAACCCTAAGGAAATCTTCATAGCGAGTTGAAGTGTTAGGAAGAAGTTGTGTAGAACTTCTAAGGGTTGTTTGGAGCGGGTTGGAGCGCCCAGAGTAGGAGCTAAACGTTTCTCAGGATCGACATATAAACTTGGATAATTTTGGGCTTATCGAGGTAAATACTCTTGTCCTTCTATTGTAATTGGAAATTACATACTGTAGTTGTATAGAAGTGAGTATAAGACGTATATAAGGATGGTATAAAAGAAGAGAATTGAATTGAAATCACATAAGAAGAATATTAAAGAAGAAGACTGAACTGTACTTACATAAGACTGTATTTACAGTAGAATTGTGTAGTTTGACGGGTAGGGAAGTGCTGCCTAATTTTCCGTAGAATAAGGAATCTGTATCTAGAATTATTCTCTGAGTAGTCTAGGCGTTGATAGACTTGTATGACCGTTATAGGTTGAAATCTGCAAGTAGCGTATTCTACTAGAAGGGTGGAAAAGGCTAGCCTGATTCTGATACTGGAGCTATTTGCTAATAGTCGATAATCGTCGCGAGGTATGTGATTCTTCCTATACTCTTGAGCATGATATTTTAAAAGAATATATATATAGTGCGGTGACGTCGTGTGTTAAGCGAGCGTAGTTTCTGGCAATGTCTTTTGACTTAAACCCGAATAATAAGAATCTTGAAGTATTTCAAAGGATTAAGAACCGTTTTAAGAAGAGTAATACTTGGTTTTAAAAGCTTAAGAGTTATACTAGCTTTATGGGAAGTTAGGTATAACGACTTAAGAGAAGATAAAAGAATGGTTTATTGATTGTAGAAGTTAAGAGACTTGATCTTAAAGATAAGAGACTTGACTTAATTGAATTAATATGAATTTTGTTAAAAGTGTGAAACCTCATTCGTGAGTAATGAGTACTTGGTTTTGTAAAAGGAATAATGTTTCTTGATTTGGAAATGAGAATAAGGATCGAACAAACCACGGCGCTAATAACGGGAAATGTATTGACTAATGAAGTAATTATATTAAAACCAGTAGAAACCTCCATCTGCATAGAAGCTAAGATAAGACAAAATTGTATTACATTTCCTAGATCATGGCTGCTCTAATAAGATTGTTATAAACAAGAATAACCTACTCATACATAAGGCATATATTACTCAGTTGTTTTAAAAGAGAATTATGTTACTAAAATGAATAAGACTATGAACCATGAAATCTTTCGAAACTAAAAGACTTGAGTATTTGAAATTAGGCAACTTGAACTTTTGGAAAAGAATGTTGTTACTTGACGTTGTTCTAAAAGTGTAAGCCACTTGGTTTAAAATAGTGTAAAGTACTTGATCTTAAAACATGAACATATTTGATACTACGGATAATAGTATCGAGTTGTTTCTACGTAAAAAGAGGTCTTTTTGAAAGGATTAATGTATGTAGTACTTTGGGGTTAAAACCCGGATTTGTTGTAATAAAATAAATGTATGTAGTATGATTAAACTATGCTTGTGGTGATAGCCTTTGTTGTGCAAGTGTTGTATTTACGTGCTCTGCGTCTCGTTGGAGGGCTATCGATTGATTGATGGACATCACGACACGATGGGTGGCCCACGGGTATGCTTCCACTAATCGATCCTTTTGGACATCTTGACACGATGGGTGGCCGGGTATGCTTCCATTAAGTGTTATCTTGTTATTTGTTTTGGACATACCGACACGATGGGTGGCCCAGTATGCTTCCATTTTTATTGTTATCTTGTTACTTCCTTTTGGACATCTTGACACGATGGGTGGCCACGGGTATGCTTCCATTAAGTGTTATCTTGTTATTGGCTTGGACATACCTGACACGATGGGTGGCCAGTATCTTCCATTCTGATTGTTACTTTGTTATTTCCTTTGGACATACTGACACGATGGGTGGCCCACGGGTATGCTTCCATTAGGATGGTTCCATGGCCATGCTTATACCGAGGTAAGATGCCGGGGCATGCGGCCGTTGTGCGGGTTATATTTGAGTGATGACTTTGAGGGCGTGAGTCCACGACTTGACATATTGCTTTTATATTGTGAGTAGTTTTGTTATCATACATGTCTCTGTTTTGTTTTAGATCGTTATGATTTTGTTTCTGATATTTTCGATTTCACATACTTGGTACTGTTGTCTTGACCTCCTTGAGGCTGCGTTCATGCCGCAGTAGAGTACATCGGTTGGCGATCCTCGCCTAGGATCACAAATCAGCGTTTTGGGAAGCTCCGTTTCTCGAGGCTTATCTTTTGGTATGTTACCACAGTCATAGGTTTTTGTACATTCGGGGTATGGCGGGCCCTGTCCATATAGTTGTCGTTACATTCTTAAGTGCAGTAATCTTGTTGTGGCGGGGTTTGTAAAAGGATTAAAGCTGTTCAAACTTTGTATTTATATATATCTTAAAGCGACTTTCTCTCAGATAAAATGTGTTTCATTTCTGTTGTTTCATGTCTTGTTTTTATGTTCATTGATTACTCGATGTATAACTACTTGGGTGCCGAGTAAGGCACGATCCACGGGCCGGAGGTCGTGTAGCAGCGTCCGTCCTTCTTCACGAACAATCTGGGCTCCCAGGAGAAACACTAGGCCTTATGAAGCCTTTCTCCGGAAATCTCTCGGTGGTCCTTCAACTCTCTCAACTCGGCGGTGCCATTACGTATGGTGAAAGGAAATAGGCCGAGTGTCTGCAAGACATCGATACAAAACTCTATCTCCTCTCGGGAGGATGCGGGAGGTCATCGGAAACACATCTGGGAACTCTCGACTACGAGGCCGAAAATGCGATGCAGTAGCCTCGATATCAAACACCGAATGAGATGGTAGATATACCCGCACCACCGTCTTCCTAGCCTTGAGGTAAGAAATAAACATACCCTCGGCGACACGGTGTTCCCTCCCACTCAATAACCGGCTCAGAAGCTGGAACCGTACCACTCTCTCTCGCGATCATTGGCATAGCGAAGCGAAGCCAATCCATGCCCGTGATCACATCGAAATCGGTCATGTCCGGTTATCAAGTTGGCTAGGTCCGGCGCATAAGGTCCTTTGGACAAGCCCTATATACCCGCCGAGCTACCACCGAATCGCCACTGGCGTAGCTACCTCAAAGGGTCTATGGATACGGGCTCTATCCCTATCCTAGCGATAAGGGAGATATATAGGGCCAGTAGAACCGGATCTATCAAGGCATACACATCACTGACGGCCCGATAAGGTACAGCGGCGTCGGCGGCGCCTCTTGGTCTGCCGGTGGACAAGGCATAAATGCGATTCGAGGACGCTAGAAGCTGAGACCCGCACCACGACCTCTGCCTCGACTGCGGCCTGAGTACCACGCCTCGGGCGAGTATCGTAGGAGATGAAGAAGGCCGCGAAAGACCACGTGGTGACCCTACCCTCTGCGCGCCGCGGTCGGACGGGCTCGCAAAGTGACGGCGCGCCGCGTAACAAACTCTCGGAGGCGGTACCACAATTCCGTAATGGGATCTACCGCATCGCCACGGCGGGGTGGTCCGATCGGCTAGCCCTCTGCTACCGACGTCAAGTCAGGGGCCTGATCTGCGCCCGAATATCACGGCTGTCACGAGGATGGTGTAGGAGTGCTCTGCCGGTGTGGTGCAAATCTGGGCTGGCTGGCCGCCCACCCGATAGCTACCAAAGACCTGTAGTCACGGCCTTCTGCTTCTGTCGTCAACCCGTCGGCTCTACGCTCGCCGCGTCAGTGCATGAGCTGCGTGCGGGTAATGTCCATGCTGGTGAAGAGAGCCACGCACAAGACTCGCCATATAATCATCTAGCCCGGTGGCGTGGCGGTGCACCACATCTCCATATCTGCTACCAAAGCAGGGACATATCGAGCCAACGAATCGAACTCAACGTTGTACTCTCTAATTGTGCGTCCTCTCTGTCTCATCAACAAAAATATGTCGGCCCGTGCCCTCCTCATCTGTGGAGGCAAGAAGTGAGTGAGAAAAGCCTCCGAGAACTCGTCCCAAGTAGCTGGGGAAGCGTGCTCTCCCCGGGATAACTCCCACGAATCAAACCAATCGACTGCGGTATCACGCAGCCTATGTGAACCGAAGATCACGGACTCGATCTCCGAAGCCTTGATCACTCGCATGATCCTCTGTAACTGACGGATAAACTCCTGCGGATCATCCTCAGGCCTCGACCCGTAGAACTCTGGCGGGCTACAACTCAAAAAATCTCGTAGCCTCAAACTATCCGATCTCGGGTGAGCGTGGTCTTCTTTGAGCCAGGCTGCTGCATCCGCCTATCCTCGTGTGCCCACGATCACGGCGATGGCGGCCATCTCTCAGAACCCGTCTCTCGCTCCGGTGTGGGGGGAGGTGCAGTATCGAGGTCTCATCGGCCACTTCTGCGGCCTAAACCTCTTTGGGGCGGCGTAGTGGAACTCGCCGTCTCGGGTATAGGCGGGCACGAGCCTCGTGACTCTCGGTGTCTACTAGAAGCTCCTGGCCTTGCCGCACGGGCGGGTTGCCTTACGTGGAGGCATAACTGTTAAAGAAAGGAAATACGTTAGAGGGGTCCAACTTATAACACAACTCTAAGGCACGATTTCAGAGTGAGAAGAATGGAAACCAATCCTAAATATCCTATAGCCTCCTGATTATTGGTGTGGTGCACAACACACCGATAATCAAGACTCTACTAGATGCGTAGACACTTTCCGAGGATTAATCGCTCGATACCACTTTTGTCACGACCCGTTAGGGGCGATCGTGCCTTACCGCACCCAGTAGCCATCGAGTAATCGGAATATAAAAACACAAGACATGAAACAATGTAAATTAAGACACAGTTTATCTGAGAAAAGTCGCCTTTCGGCATATATAAATAAACCAAAATCTGGCAGTTACATCCCAACTGTACAATAGGACTACAGACCTCTAAGGAAGTAAACAACTATGGCGGGACAGGGCCCCGCAATACCCGGAATGTACATATATCTACAACATCAGGGAGAACCATACCAAGAGTCGAGCCTCCGGAGAAGATGGAGCTCCTGACACCAAAGCAAAAGATCCTAAGGATGCGGATCTAGCACCTGCTTTCCCTTACCTGCGGCATGAACGCAGCCCCCCGAAGGAGGTCAGTACAACAGGTACCAAGTATGTAAAATTGTAAAGTACTTAAATGAAATCATATCATTTTTAAAACCAATTTTACAAATATGTAAAAACCACCAAGGTAACCGCACATAGTGCCACATCACAAACAAGAGCAGTAGGTAAATCAGAATGTGTCTTTTCTAGGCCGCGAATGATCGAAGCAAGGCCAATCGCCCATAGTATCATTATGCATGCCTAATCACGGACTCCGCGATCGCATAGGCCACTCGCATAGGCGCGTGGTATTCTCCGCGTCGGTAGCTCCTCGGCGTCGTCACGGACTCGTAGTCCGCGTGGCCATATAGACGCATGGACACAAGGACCACACTAACCTCGAACTCTCGCTCGCATAGGTCCACGGACCCGCGTGAGGTATTCTCGAATCATAGTCACACATCGCTGAGGTATACCCACATCGGAGCGACAACCCCGTATATCATGTCAAGAGGTGAGTGATGTAATACTAACATAACTTACCGGATTAAACAACATAAGCCTGATAAGAGTAACCTCTTATACAAACGTTACAAGACACTAACACACATAGCATCATAATATGTCTACTCATCAAACCATCTTATTATACTTTCCAGAAATCAATACAAGTCTTTCATAAACACATAAGTAAACTGTTCCTTTTCTCTTTCTTAAGTCGTTATACCTAACTTCCCATAAAGCTAGTATAACTCTTAAGCTTTTTGTTTAAAAACCAAGTATTACTCTTATTTCAAAATGATTCATAATTCTTTTGAAATACTTCAAGATTCTTTATTATTTAGACTCAAGTCAAAAGACGTCAAGTAAAACCATGTTCAGTTAACACACGTACGTCTACTGTACTATATATATATACTTTAAAATATCATGCTTAAGAGTATAGGAAGAATCACATACCTCCTCGACGAAATCCACCTGCCAAGTCGAATATGTCGCGCGCAGAGTATCAACCTATAATAGGCAAATACATCTATCAACGTCTAGACTACTCTGAAGAATGTTCTAAGCAGAGGGTTCTCTATTCTACGGAAAAATCGGGCAGCACTTCCCTACCCGGTAAGCTATACAAGTCTCATAAATACAATCACATGTAAATCTGATTCAATCTTCTTTAAATCTTCTGATGTGATTATAGTTCAATTCTCTTCTGTAATACCATTCTATGTAATTACAGTTCAATTCTCTTCTGTAATACCGTTCTATGTGATTACAGTTCAATTCTCTTCTGTAATACCCTTCTATGTATTTTATACTTATTTCTATACATCTACAGTATGTATTCTCCAATTACAATAGAAGGATAAGATTATTTACCTCGATAAGCCCAATATTATCCAAGATATAAGTCGATCCTGAGCAAGGTTTAGCTCCTAATCTGAACGCTCCAATCCGTTCGAAGAAACCCTTAGAAGTTTCTACACAACTTCTACTATCTACTTCAACCAACTATGAAGTTTCCCTTAGGGTTTCTTTTAGTGACTATAGGAACACAAAGTAGTATTTCCGGACTCTACGTATAGAGATAACTTTGGAAATACTATAAGGGATTGGCTAAGGTATTTTGGGGATAGTAACAATACTTGGAGAGTATTTTCTACCAAGGGGGGGAGGGCTTTGCCGAGACTACAAGGAAAAGGGGGAGGGAGAGGGGTGTTTCGGCTAGGGCTTTCTGTCACGACCCGAACCGGGGCCCGTGACTGGTGCCTTACCCCGGGCACCCTCGTGATACAACATCAGAGAAAATCAGCGGAAATAAAAACATAAACATGAAACAAGAGACATGATAAATAAGCAGGCCAACCAAAACAGTTGCCTTCTGTATATACATAAAAACCCGAACAGTTATCCTTTTTACAAACTCTGCCCACAACAGTACTACAGACCTCTAAGAAGTGACAACAACTATGACGGACAGGGCCCGCCATACCCACGAATGTACAAGAACCTACGGACTGGTAACATGCAAAAGATAAGCCTCGAATAAACGGGGCTTCCCAATCTGTTGACGTGATCCTATGGTGAGGATCCACAACCGATGTACCTCTACTGCGGCGTACGCAGCGGCCGAGGTCGATCTAACAGTACCAAGTATGTGGCCCGAAAAATCAGTAAATGAAATCATAATATCTATATAAAGCAGGAGACATGTATGATAACAAACTATGACTCATAACATAAAAGCGATCATGTCAAGTCGGGGACTCGCCACCAAAGTCATCCGCCGTGCGTGGAACTCCTTCTCATCTTGGCAGTCTAGGTACAAACCATGTGATACGTATAACATGTCTCGGCCCATCTCATGGACCCGATAGAAACGTGTGGAATACATTCGGTTCATCTCATGAACTTCGGTAGTCGGATGGAATACATTCGGTCCATCCCGTGGGCCGGTGGTCGAGTGAAATACATTCGGTTCATCCCGTGAACGCGGTAGTCGAGTGAAATACATTCGGTTCATCCCGTGAACGGTGGTCAGTGAAATACATTCGGTTCATCCATGAACGCGGTAATGGGTGAAATACATTCGGTTCATCCCGTGAGCCGTAGTCGAGTAAAATCAGTGCTTGCACAACAAGGCTATCACGCAAACATAGGCAAGTTACACACAACTTAAGGTACTATCATTTTATGCCAAAATCCGGTTCGACCTAAAGTATTACATACATTAACTCTTTTTAAAAGATGCGTTTCTTTCACAAAAGTCACACAATGTTCGTAGTATAAAATAGAGTGACTATCTTTTAAGTAAACTAAAACACTTCCCTTGTAAAATCAAGTAACACATTATTTTCCAAACGTTGAGTTTGCCTAATTTCAAATGCTCGCGTTTCTCATTTTGAAAGGTTTCGTAGTTCATAGTTTTAATCACTTAAGAATATAATTCTCCTTTAAAACAAATTTGAGAAACATATGCCTTATGTGTGAGTAGGTTGTTCTTGTCTATTACAATCTTATAAAAGCGACCATGATCTAGGAAATGTAATATCATTTTGTCTCATCTTAGCTTACATGCAGATGGAGGTTTCTCTTGGTTTTAATAACAATTAGTCAATACATTTCCTTTATTAACGCTGCAATGGTTTGTTCGATACTTAATCTCATTTCCAAATCAGAAACATTATTCTTTTAAAACCAACTACTCATTACTCGCGAATGAGGTTTTACAACATTTTAACAAAATTCATAACAAGTCAAACTAAGTCAAGTCTCTTATCTTTCAAGATCAAGTCTCTTAACTTTCAAAATCAAGTCGTGTATAAGTCAAGTCTCTTATCTTTCAAGATCAAGTCTCTTAACTTTCTACAATCAATAAACCATTATTTTACCTACATAAAGTCGTTATAACTAACTTCCCATAAAGCTATTATAACACCCTATGTTTTAAACCAACCAAATCACTTAGCACATACGTATGCGTCTACCGTACTACATAGTTCACAACAATCATGCTAGAAAAGATAGGAAGAGGTTCACATACCTCGCGACGATTATCTACGAATAGGAAAAGCGCTCAGTACTTCAACCCGTCGGCTACTCCTTAAGCCAAGTAGATCACGCCACACGTAGTACTCCTCCTAAAACGGTCATAGTACTTTTATCAAACCTTTCTCACCATCAAGACTTATACCAATAAAAAGCCCTCTAAATCTACGGAAATTTGTGGACTTCCCCGTTTTACTCACTTTTCCATCTTTTACCAAGGCTCGAATAACCGTAATATATATACCATATATATATATAAGGCGTAATAATTAAACAACATAAAGAAGGGATTACACGCCCAAACGGTAACGGTTTACTATCACGCCTCCATA
Source organism: Przewalskia tangutica (assembly GCA_029844215.1). Classification (NCBI taxonomy): domain Eukaryota; kingdom Viridiplantae; phylum Streptophyta; class Magnoliopsida; order Solanales; family Solanaceae; genus Przewalskia; species Przewalskia tangutica. Next base: position 79,093,696 of record CM056729.1, on the reverse strand, counting down.
ATAACAACAAGTAAAAGAAGGGGATTACGCTACCAAACGGTAACGGTTTACTATCACGCCTTCATAATACAATAATTAAAAAGGGATCACGCCCAAGCGAACGCGATTGAACAATCTTCCTTAACGAAATGTAAATATAGTCCAAAGTAAATACACCCAAAGTAAATCATGTCCAGTAAATACGATCCAAAGTAAATAATGTCCAAAGTAAATACATCCTTAAGTTGGGGTCCTTGGCCAACTTTGTCCATTTACTTATCCAATTACTTCATTAGTCATCCAACTTATATTCCATCTTAATATAAGTTATAGTTACTTTGTTAATTACTTAACTTCACAAGTAAGATACGTTTTTACCATTTTAATGGCAAACGACCAATCCTTTCTTTTAACAAGTTAACAAGATCCAACTCTTCCAAACTTTACTCCATATATTATATACTCCATAATATACTTATAATATATGTATAATGACCAATTCACAAAGAGGTTAAGGTTTACTACCTCAAATAGCCCAAAATTATCCAAGAACTTAATGTCGCTCCAAGAAAGTCTTAGCTCCAAATCTTTACGTTCCAATCATACAAGCAACCCATGAAGCTCTAACCAACTTCTCTTCAAGAACTAACTCAAAAAGTGAAGAACACTTAGGGTTTCCAACTAGTAAGTTTCGAAAGGCATGAACAATAGGTTAGGGGTGTGAAATCTTTTCCAACTCTTGGTATACAATCTTCCTAACACCTTAGGGAAGAACACTTGAGAGTTTAAGAATTTTTGGACAAATTTAGGTCAAGAAATGGGCTCAAAAACGAGAGCAAGGTCAAGGGAGAAGGGAGGGAATTTCTTGTCTTGAAATGGTTAAGTGTGGAAGTTTTCATCAACTAAGGGTGCATATATAGGACAACGAGGGCTAGGATGAAGGCAAGTGTGTGGTTGAGATTGGGGACAAGTGTGTGTGGGTCCCACAAGCCACTTGTCCACACAAAATATCTAGCAAGACTTGGCCACTTGTCCACACAAAATATCTAGCAAGACAAGGCCACTTGTCTTGCCACTTGTTAGCAAATTTCGGCCATGAGGCCACCTAGGGGGGTGACACGTGTCGCCCTCCTACTCGTCCAAAATATTTCATCTTCCGAAAATATCCATAAAGGCCAAACTCTCAAAACAAAGTGGGCCCCACAAAGCAGTAAATTCCTCCGTGGGCCCACGTGACCAATTCCGAAATAAAATTCCATAATTCTCTAATATTCCACGAAGTCCAAATACCAAATCGGGAATCCAATTCCCATTAACGAACCTTTTTCTTCACAAAAACCGGAAACTTTTCCGTCGAAAAATCACATCTTTCTTTCTTTCCAAAATTTCTGTCGTATTCTCGTACGTACATCCTCACATATATATCCTGGAACTACGGGGTATAACATTCTTCCCCCCTTAGAAACATTCGTCCCGAATGTTCCTTCTAAGTCTCCAAACGTACATTTGTAGGTATAGTCTTAACTACGATACTTACAAAACCGATCATGCCACCAATGGCCAGAATATAACATGTGCGCAAAACTCAAATCCAAGCCAACGAGGAATCATTTATAATCTCACAATAGCTCCCACTAGCTTCAATTTACTCTAAGGCCATTCCCGGCCTTCACGATCTGATTCTGGTTGAACGCATCCACGAACTCGTACGATGGTTACCTAAACTTGGGCCTAGCACCCTCGTGACCCTACCACCTGGCGGGACCACCTCGAACTGACCCCACCTCAATCTGGGCTGCGAGTTGACCCGCAAATGGCCCTCAACCCGACCCCTAAACGCGCCAACTCTTGTTCCCGATCCGGAACAATCTTACTAATTCACGTCATGAAAGCTACCACTTCCATCTCACACTACCCATGTAATTATCCCACAATATTTCCCCGCATACCAAGTACATCGACAAAGACCAACCGTAAAATCACCCACTCAAGACGGCCTCGCCTCTAAGGTCTCCACGTATAAAACTCTAAGGTTCACACTTTCCATGCCCCCACACTTATCCTTCCAACTAACCATGTTTTCTAACTTACAAATAACACAACGTTATCCGTACATAGCACACAATAATAAGATCATCATATCGCGCAAACAAAACTCTAGAGGGTTAAGGATATACCTGTATCTACCGCTTCACTCTAATCATAGGCCTGCCCTGCAGGGCACATAGCTGTAGAAGGCGATGAACCTACCACTGATCCAGTGAGGCTGCGTCGTCTTCGCGGTACTCCTCTATAAGCACATTCTCTCGCCACATGGCCACGGCCGCAGTGAAACAAGCACCGATAAAAAGCGACATTCCCGGGATGGCGCCGCCACATCGTGCTGGCGAGGGGACATGAATCCTGGCCTAGAACTCACGTATATCGTGAACCGGAAGCCACGGAGCCACGACCAGCTCCGAATACCGAGCGTCCGAAGGCGCGAAGGACCACTCATCTTGGCGAAGGTGCATAACTAGCTGCCGCCGGCGATCGCCTCGCAAGTTACCAAAGGACCTGCTGTTACGGCGCCTTCTGCGATCCGGTCATTCCGTCGACCTCTCCGTGCCTCACATCCAAGTGCATGAGCTGCGTGCGGCAATGTCCATGCCGGTGAAGAGCTACACCGAACAAGCCTGCGCCAAGTAATCATCGAGCCGGTGGCGTAGCGGTGCACTCTGTCCTCCATATCGGTCACTAAGGCGGGGACATACCGAGCCAACGAGTCAAACTCCACGTTGTACTCCTAACCGTGCGCCGTGCGCATGCGTCAAAAATCTGTCGGCCCGAGCCCTCCTCATCTGTGGAGGCAAGAAATGTGCAAGAAATGCCCTTGAGAACTTCGCCCCAAACTCCTGGGAGCGCATGTTCCTCGGGGCCGCTTCCGTGAATCAAACGATCATTGCGGATCACGCGGTGATGCGAACCAATACCACCGACTGCGCCTGCGAGACTCGATCACTCTCATGATCTCAGTAGGCTGTCGGATAAACTCCTGAGGTCATCCTCGGCTCGATCCATAGAACAATGGCGGGCTCTGACTCGTAAAGTCGTAGTCTCAAATGCCTTTCGGGGTGAACTACGGGTGCTCTGGGGCCAGGCTAACTGCGTCAGCCTCTCGCCATATCGCCACGACCACGGCGATGGCGAGCCATCTCCTTGTACCCGTCTCATCTGCTCCGGTGTGGGGGGAGGCTCAGTCTTGTAGTCTCGGAAGCCACCGCTGCTGCGGCTCTAAACTCTGCCGGCGTGGCGCTGCAAAACTCGCCGTCGGAAGAACTATCTCTGTAACGACGGGCCTCTGCCCCGGTAACCCTCCGTGCTATACTCACAGCTCCCTCGGCTGCCTTGCCCTTCTGGGCCCCGATTGCCTTGCGTGGAGGCATAACTGGCACATAAGAATACGTCGGAGAGTCCAACCGACAACACTCTAAGGCACGATCTCGAATGAGAAGAATGGAAACCAATCCTAAATGTCCTGCGACCTCACGATTATTGATGTGGTGCCTGACACCGATAATCAAGACTCTACTAGACACGGTGCGTAGACACTTTCCGAGACTAATCGCTCGATACCACTTTTGTCACGACCGACCGGGGCAGTGGTCGTGCCTTACCGGGCACCTAGTGATACAACATCAGAGTAAATCATAGGAAATAAAAAAATAAACATTAAACAAGAGACATGATAAATATACAGGCAACCAAAGCGGTTGTCTTACGTATATACATAAAAACCCGACAGTTATCCTTTTACAAACTCGCCTACAAATACTACGGACCTCACAGAAGTGACAACAACTATGACGGGACGGGGCCCGCCATACCTCGAATGTACAAGAACCTCTGCACTCGGGTAACATACCAAAAGATAAGCCTCCGAATAAACGGGGCTTCCCAATCTGTTGGCGTGATCCTATGGTGAGGATCCACAACCGATGTACCTCTACTGCGGCATGAGCGGCCTCAAGGAGGTCGATAACAGTACCAAGTATGTGGCGAAAAATCAGAAATGAAATCATAACGATCTATATAAAACAGGAGACATGTATGATAACAAACTACATTTCATAACATAAGCGGTCATGTCAAGTCAGGGACTCACGCCCTCAAAGTCATCCCTCATGCTCGTGGTACTCCTTCCTCACTGCCGGCAGTCTAGGTACAAACCATGTGATACGTATAACATGTCTCGGCCCATCTGATGGACCCGATAGAAAGCGTGTGGAATACATTCCGGTTCATCTCATGAACTCGGTAGTCGGATGGAATACATTCCGGTCCATCCGTGGACGATGGTCGAGTGAAATACATTCGGTTCATCCCGTGAACGCGGTAGTCAGTGAAATACATTCTGTTCATCCTACGAACGCGTAGTCAGTGAAATACATTCGGTTCATCCCGTGAACGCGGTAGTCGGGTGAAATACATTCGGCTCATCCACGAACCGGTAGTCGAGTAAAATACAGTACTTGCACAACAAGGCTATCACACGCAAACATAGGCAAGTTACACACAACTTAAGGTACTATCATTTTATGCCAAAATCCCGGTTCTGACCCTAAAGTATTACATACATTAACTCTTTTAAAAGGTACGTTTCTTTCACAAAAGTCACACAATGTTCGTAGTATAAAATAGAGTGACTATCTTTTAAGTAAACTAAAACACTTCCCTTGTAAAATCAAGTAACACATTATTTTCCAAACGCTCAAGTTTGCCTAATTTCAAATGCTCGCGTTTCTCATTTTTGAAAGGTTTCAGTAGTTCATAGTTTTAATCACTTAAGAATATAATTCTCCTTTAAAACAAATTTGAGAAACATATGCCTTATGTGTGAGTAGGTTGTTCTTGTCTATTACAATCTTATAAAAGCAACCATGATCTAGGAAATGTAATATCATTTTGTCTCATCTTAGCTTCTATGCAGATGGAGGTTTCTACTGGTTTTAATAACAATTAGTCAATACATTTCCTTTATTAACGCTGCAATGGTTTGTTCGATACTTAATCTCATTTCAAATCGAGAAACATTATTCTTTTAAAACCAACTACTCATTACTCGCGAATGAGGTTTTTACAACATTTTAACAAAATTCATAACAAGTCAAACTAAGTCAAGTTTCTTATCTTTCAAGATCAAGTCTCTTAACTTTCAAAATCAAGTCGTGTATAAGTCAAGTCTCTTATCTTTCAAGATCAAGTCTCTTAACTTTCTACAATCAATAAACCATTATTTTACCTACATAAAGTCGTTATAACTAACTTCCCATAAAGCTATTATAACACCCTATGTTTTAAACCTAACCAAATCACTTAGCACGTATGCGTCACCGTACTACATAGTTCACAACAATCATGCTAGAAAAGATAGGAAGAGGTTCACATACCTCGCGACGATTATCGACGAATAGCAAAAGCGCTCCAAGTACTTGACGTCGGCTACTCCTTAAGCCAAGTAGATCACGCCACACGTAGTACTCCACTCCTAAAACGGTCATAGTACTTTTATCAAACCTTTCTCACCATTGAAGACTTATACCAATAAAAGCCCTCTAAATCTACGGAAATTTCAAGAAGACTTCCCGCTTTTACTCACTTTTCCATCTTTTACCAAGGCGAATAACCGTAATATATATACCATATATATATATAAGGCGTAATAATTAAACAACATAAAGAAGGGGATTACACGCCCAAACGGTAACGCGTTTACTATCACGCCCATAATAACAACAAGTAAAAGAAGGGATTACGCTACCAAACGGTAACGCGTTTACTATCACGCCTTCATAATAATACAATAATTAAAAAGAGGATCACACGCCCAAACGAACGCGATTGAACAATCTTCCCTTAATGAAATGTAAATATAGTCCAAAGTAAATACATCAAAGTAAATCGTCCAAAGTAAATACACCAAAGTAAATATCCCAAAGTAAATACAAATCCTTAAGTTGGGGTCCTTGGCCAACTTTGTCCATTTTACTTATCCAATTACTTCATTAGTCATCCAACTTATATTCCATCTTAATATAAGTTATAGTTACTTTGTTAATTACTTCTTCACAAGTAAGATACGCTTACCATTTTAATGGCAAACGCCAACTTTTCTTTTAACAAGTTAACAAGATCCAACTCTTCCAAACTTTACTCCATATATTATATACTCCATAATATACTTATAATATATGTATAATGACCAATTCACAAAGAGGTTAAGGTTTACTACCTCAAATAGCCCAAAATTATACAAGAACTTAATGTCGCTCCAAGAAAGTCTTAGCTCCAAATCTTTACGTTCCAATCCGCTACAAGCAACCCATGAAGCTCCTAACCAACTTCTCTTCAAGAACTAACTCCAAAAAGTGAAGAACACTTAGGTTTCCAACTAGTAAGTTTCGCCAAGGCATGAACAATAGGTTAGGGTGTGAAATCTTTTCCAACTCTTGGTATACAATCTTCCTAACACCTTAGTGGAAGAACACTTGAGAGTTTAAGAATTTTGGACAAATTTAGGTCAAGAAATGGGCTCAAAAACGAGCAAGGTCAAGGGAGAAGGAGGGAATTTCTTGTCTCAAATGGTTAAGTGTGGAAGTTTTCATCAACTAAGGGTGCATATATAGGACAACCAAGGGCTAGGATGAAGGCAAGTGTGTGGTTGAGATTGGGGACAAGTGTGTGTGGGTCCCACAAGCCACTTGTCCACACAAAATATCTAGCAAGACTTGGCCACTTGTCCAATAAAATATCTAGCAAGACAAGGCCACTTGTCTTGCCACTTGTTAGCAAATTTCGGCCATGAGGCCACCTAGGGGTGACACGTGTCGCCTCCTACTCGCCCAAAATATTTCATCTTCCAAAATATCCATAAAGGCCAAAATCTCAAAACAAAGTGGGCCACAAAATCAGAATTCCTCCCGTGGCCCCACGTGACCAATTCCTAAATAAAATTCCATAATTCTAATTTCCACGAAGTCCAAATACCAAACTGGGAATCCAATTCCCATTAACGAACCTTTTCTTCACAAAACCTAAACTTTTCCGTGAAAAATCACATCTTTCTTTCTTTCCAAAATTTCTGTCGTATTCTCGTACGTACATCCTCACATATATATCCTGGAACTACGGGGTATAACACTTTCTTTAGAGGGGGGGGGGATGGTGTTTGGACGAGAAGCTCTCTCAAAGGGGGGGAAGTTTTGAGACTTGGAAGAATGATTTGTGGATGAAGAGTTTCTTCAACTTAGGGGGGTATTTATAGGGCTTTCAAGGGCCAAGATTAAGGCATGTGGAGGGCAAGTGGAGGGTGGAGATTCACCCATGTGTCCTTATCCATCTACTACACAAAATATCCTACCTAACCTTGACTAATGAAAATGGCCACAAAAATGTGCCAAAGTCGTCCATGGTGCCATCCACTTGAGGGTGACAAGTGTCACCCTCTCGTTGGTCCAAAATATTTCATCTCTCGGAAAAATCCGCAAAAATTATAAATGACATAGCCGTAATTTTCCCTACGCAAGTTCTAGAAAACGTTTCGTCGGAAAACGATTCTTTTCGGGGGTTGTGGACAAATTTCCGTCCCTATGCCTACTTTAAGTTTGAACTTTTGTACGTACGCCCTCACGCATATACTGGAAATACTGTATAACAATCTAGACCCTTCATTGTAGTATATATCCTATACTAGTGCAAGATGACTTCCATACTTACAAAAAAATTTCAAGAACTTGTCTTGATGTAGGAAATGCTCTCGGCCAAGTAGAAATTTTGAGAGAATTTTTTTTGCAATCTTGTTCCATAATTCACAATACTTTAACCCAAGGTTCCTAAGGGTATTGTAAGGTTATCTCAATAGAAAGATCCCAGAAAAACGATGTTTTCACGTTAGTCGCAAGGCGAAAACCTAAGGTGTTCTTCAACTTTGAAGTTGGAAATTGAAGAGAAGTTGGTTATGAGCTTCTAAGGAGTGCTTGGAGCGGATTGGAACATAAGAAGATGAGCTAAAAGTTGCTAAAGATCGACTTTTACGCTTGAACATTATTAGGGCTTATTGAGGTAAAATCTTCATCTTCTTAAAGTGATTAAAGATTACATGTTATAGTAGTTAAGAAATGAACATGTGGTATATAGATTGAATTTTGAAAAGATTTGGATCATGTCGACATGTTAAAACCGAAAATGGACAAGTTAGCCATTAATGTTGTAATCAATTTTGTCGATAGTTACAATCGTCACATGTTAAGGAAGAAAGGATTTATAGTTGTTGTAATTGTTATTATGTGTATAACATGTTGGAATAACAACTTGGATTGAAAAAGGAATTGAAATGATATTGATAATTGTTGTGACAATGGTAGCCGGGTATGGCTTGGAAATATTGGACAGTTTTATATTGATTGTGGGGCAGAATTTTACACGTCTATTAAGCGTGTAATCCCCTTTGTATTACTGAATTGTTGGGCCTTAAATGTGGCGTTTGGTTATTGATTTTTCGGGCCTTGAAAAAGGTGGAAAATTACGTAGAAACAAAGGAAGTGCTGCCCGATTCCGTAGAATAAGAGTCCTTATACTTAGAAATAGTCTACGTTGAAAGCTAGAAATTGATAGGCGTATTATGGTTATTATAGGTTGGCATTCTACGAGCGGAAAATTCAAGTTAGCAAGTGGATTAAGCCGAAAAGGTATGTGGAAACCTTTCTTATCTCTTGAGCATGAATCTTATGAAATGTATAGTACGGTAGACGTACGTGTTTTAAATGAACTCAATTTCATTTTGGTTTCCTTGTATGGATTTTCGAAAGTGTAGTAACTCGTTTTCAAAGAAGTATATGTTACTTGACTTGAAAAGTGTAGAATACTTGATTTGGAAAAAGTATTGATAACTTGATATTCTAAGTTAAGAAACTTGATATTCTAAGTTAAAGAGACTTGATATTCTAAGTTAAGAAACTAGATTTCTAAAGTTAAGAGACTTGAAGTATTTTGAAAGTTATGTAACTTGATTTGAAAGTATAAGTCTCTTGGTTATAAAAGAATGAATTAGTCTAAGATATAAAGAGTTATAACGGCTTTATGGGAAGTTAGTTATTACGACTTTATGAAAGGTTAAAGATGTCTTAGTTTCTAAAGCATAAAGTTAGTATAACGGCTTTATGGGAAGTTGGTTATAACAACTTTATGAAAGGTTAAAGGAATGGTTTTCTCTAGTAATGTAAACAAGGATTAATGACTTAAAATAAGGAAGGGCAATTTGATTTAAAGGCATCAATTGCTTAAAGTTTTAAAGTAAGTGTCACGACCCGACCCCGGGCCGCGACTGGTGCCCTACCTGGGCACCCTTCTAATCATACAACATAATAAACTGCGGAAGATAAATAACACTTTTTTTTTAAACCAAGGCCAAGCCGATAAGGCTGCCATAACATAAAAATTACCCGAAAGGGCTACATCTGCTTAACAATGTAAAACAACTCTAGCCACCCAAATTTACGATGAATACAGACTTAAGATTTGAACAAATACTATGACGACAAGGCCCCGCTGCACTTCAATATACATAGCCATAACAACTCCTAACATGGAGCCATCTCAAAATGCTGAACCAGATCCTAAGCTCGCGGATCCACAACTGTGTGCACCTAAACTGCGGACATTTAACGCAGCTGGGGTCAGATAACAAAAATTTAATATGGAACGGAAAATAAGGTATAGTAAACAAATCATAATCAGACAAAGAATGACAGGGCAAATATAAAAAGGGTACATACCAGATCCTACTGTGTCATTACCATCTCGTGAACTTAATCGTACCTTATTATCTTTTCGCATTTTTCAATAAAGGTTATAGTCACATTCTTACGTACATGCTTAGGAAACACCGTCAAGTTCATTACCATATAACTTACTTACCTTACATAACATAATCCGCCTTTATGGAGGGACGCCTATACGCCCGCCAACTGGGACGCGATAAAGTCACATAGTGCGCCCATAAAGGTATCGCCGGCCCAATCGACGCGTAAGGTCACATAGTCCGCCCATAAAGGTATACCGCCCGCCCAATCTCGATGCGTAAGGTCACATAGTTCGCCCATAAAGGTATACCGCCCGCCCAATCTCGACGCGGTAAGGTCACATAGTATGCCCATAAAGGTATACCGCCCGCCTAATCTCGACGCGGTAAGGTCACATAGTCCGCCCATAAAGGTATCGCCCGCCCAATCTCGACGCCAGTAAGGTTACATAATCTGCCCATAAGGTATACCGCCCGACCCAATCTCGACGCGGTAGGTCACATAGTCTTCCCATAAAGGTATCTTGCCCGACCCAATCTCGACGCGGTAAGGTCACATAGTCTGCCCATAAAGGTATACTGCCCGGCCCAATCCTAGGACGCGGTAAGGTCACATAGTCTGCCCATAAGGGTATACTGCCCGGCCCAATCCTGGGACGCGGTAAGGTCACATAGTCTTCCCATAAAGGTATACTGCCCGGCCCAATCCTGGGACGCGGTAAGGTCACATAGTCTGCCCATAAAGGTATACTGCCCGACCCAATCCTGGGACGCGGTAAGGTCACATGAATACCGGGAATTTAACCCAACGTACTACGTGCCTCTACTCCTTTAAAATGATTCTCTTTCAAATAAAACTTCCAAGATACTAACTACCGTAGTATCAAGTCATATCTACTTTTCAAGACAAGTCACAATACCTTTTAGAAATACATTTATAGGCTTCTAAATCGAGTGACTTCTTTCTTTAAAACCTTAAGCAATTGGTACCTTTAAAACAATTTGCCCTTCTTTATTTCAAATCATTTCTTTGCTTACATTACTGAAGAAAACCATTCTTTTAATCTTCCATAAAGTTGTTATAACCAACTTTCCATAAAGTCGTTATAACTCTTTATGTCTTAGACAAATTCATTCCTTTTATAACCAAGAGACTTATACTTTCAAATCAAATCACATAGCTTTCAAAATACTTCAAGTCTCTTAACTTTTAAGAAAACAAGTTTCTTAACTTTAGAATGACAAGAAATCAATACTTTCCAAATCAAGTATTCTTTACTTTTAAATCAATTCATTTCTCCCTTTAAGAATCAAGTTCCATAACTTGAAAAATAAAGTCCCTTAACCTTTTAAAAATTTGAGGTCCAAAGTCTTAAAACTTCATACGTAAATTCTTATAAATTAAGTAACATATACTTTGGTGCGTTGTGAATAAGTTATACTTATTTATAACGATCTTAATCAAGTAGCCATGATCTAGAAAATGTAATACAATTTTGTCTTATCTTAGCTTCTATGCAGATGGAGAATTCTACTCATTTTAACTTAATTGGTTGTCATTACATTTTCCTTTATTAACGCTGCAGTGGCTTGTTCGATACTTATTCTCATTTGTGTCGAAACTTAGCCAAGTCAACTTGGCTCCAAAATACCTCATAACGACTCTTACCAACATCCCCCATAAGACTTGGTAAGAACTTAGGATAACTTAGACATAACCCTTACGTAGAGTAAATCAACATACATACCTCTTAACTTCTAAGAATAGTAGGAATCATGAAATAATACCACATGTATATTCCATACATAGAATCATGTCAAAAGAAGGAAGAGGTTTGTCACGACCCGCTCCGGGGCCCGTGACTGGTGCCTTACCCGGGCACCCAAGTAGTCATACATCAGAGTAATCAGCGGAATATAAAAACAAGACAGGAAACAGTTGTAAAATGAGACACAGTTTTATGTGAGAAAAGGGCGCCTTTCGGCATATATATATAAACATAGTTTTGCAGTTACATCCCAACTGTACAATAGGACTACAGACCTCTAAGAAGATAAACAACTATGGCGGGACAGGGCCCCGCCATACCCTGACTGTACAAAACTATCTACAACAGGGAGATCATACCCAAAAGTCGAGCCTCCGGAGAAGATGGAGCTCCTGACACCAACGCAAAGATCCTAAGGATGTGGATCTAGCACCTGCTTGCCCTTACCTGCGGCATGAACGCAGCCCCCCGAAGGAGGTCAAGATGACAGTACCAAGTATGTGAAACTGTAAAGTACTTAAATGAAATCACAGTATTTAAAACCATTTGCAAATACAATCCGTTCAATTGCACATAGTGCCATATCACAAACAAGAACAATAATAGGTAAACTGTATGTGTCTTTTCTAGGCGCGAATGATCGGCAAGCGCCAATCGCCCATAGTATCATTATGCGTGCCTAATCACGACTCCCGCAGTCGCATAGTCGCACATGCACTCCGCATGAGGTATTCCTCGCGGGGTAGCTAACCCGGCACCTCTCCCGACTCCCGCACGCGCATAGTCTCAATAGACCGCATAGTCACACAGACGCGCATCGGGCTAAAACACCGGAATGATCAATCTCGAACTCCGCGACTCGCATAGTCACACGTGACCGCATAGCCGTATAGACCGCGTCGGGTGGCAAGCCCTCGGTATAACAAGTCAAGGGGGTATGTGATATAATAACAGTACAACGTTCTTAATGTTTAACAACGTAAGCACAACAAGAATAACATCACAAGACACTAACACACGTAGTATCATAACATGTTTACTTATCAAACCATCTTACTATACTTTGCTGAAGTTAATACAAGATTCTCATAAACAAACAAGTAAAACTGTTTCTTTTATCTTTCTTAAGTCGTTATACCTAACTTCCCATAAAGCTAGTATAACTCTTAAGCTTTCTGTTTAAAAATCCAGTATTACTCTTCTTTTAAAAAAAATGATTCATAATTCTTTTGAAATACTTCAAGGTTCTTATTATTCAGGCTTAAGTCAAAAGACATTGCCGTAAAGCTACGTTCTGTTATACGTACGTCTACCGTACTATATATATATATTTTAAAATATCATGCTCAAGAGTATAGGAAGAATCACATACCTTCTCAAATGAAAACCACACCGCCAAGTCGAATATGTCGCGCAGAGAATCACCTATAATAGTCAAATACGCCTATCAACGCCTGACTATTCTCAGCGATTCTAAGCGAGAGGGTTCTCTATTCTACGGAAATTTGGGCACTCCCTGCACCAAGCTACTCAAGTCTACTGTAAATACAGTCCTATGTAAATACAGTTCAATTATTCTTCTTTTATACCCTTCTACAGTGATAACAATTCAATTCTATTCTGTAATATCCTTCTAAGTATTTTATACTTATTCCTATACTTCTACAGTATGTATTCTCTAATTACAAAAGAAGGATAAGATTATTTACCTCGATAAGCCCAAAATTATCCAAGTTAAAAGTCGATCCTGAGCGAGGTTTAGCTCCTAATTGCACGCTCCGATATCTCCACGAAACCCTTAGAAGTTCTTCACAACTTCTACTAAGTACTATACGGGATTTGGGCTAGGGTATTTTGGGAATAGTAACTACACTTGGAAGACAACTTTTCTACCAAGGGAGGGCGGTAGGTTTCGGCTAGGACTTAAGGAAAGGGGGGAGGCTCTCGGCCAAAGCCACTAGGCTAGAGGGGGGAGAGGGTGTTGGACGAAAACACAACAAGAGAGGGGAGGGAATTTCAACACTTGGAGAATTGATTTGTGGATGAAGAAAACCTTCAAGTTAGGGGGGTATTTATAGGCCAACCAATGGCCAAGATGAAGCCAAGTGCTATGCAAGTGTAGGGTGAGGATTTAGGCAAGTGTCCTTATCCATCTACTACACAAAAATATCCTACCAACTCCTTGACAAAACAAGCCCCCAATTCATCCCCTTTACCGCCCAATACGTCCACCAATTAGAGGGTGACAAGTGTCGCCCTCTCGTTGGTCCAAAATGTTTCGTCTCTTGGAAAAATCCGCAAAAATTAGAAATGACATAGCCGTAATTTTCCCTTCGCAAGTTTTGTAAAACATTTAGTCGGAAAATGATTCTTTTAGTGAGTTGTGCACAAACTTTTTCGTCCATAATGCCTAACTAAGGCTAAACTTTTGTACGTACACCCTCACGTACATACTCTGGAAATACGGGGTATAACATTCTCCCCTCCTTAGAAACATTCGTCCCGAATGTTCCTTCCCAAGACAATTAACGATAAAGCTTCTTCATAACTTAAACAGTTTGCAAATGCCACATACGGCCCCAAAACAACACTTAGGCAATATATGACAATGAAAATTTACAAGTAGGAAAGTGAGTTACCCGAGGTGCTGGGAATAGGTGAGGATACTTCGCCTCATGTCCTCCTCGCCTTCCCACGCCATCTCCTCCTCGAGCTCGTTCCGCCACAAGACTTTGACTAAGCCACGCCCTTGGTCCGCAGACGCCTAACTCCGACGATCGACTATCGCTATGGGAATCTCCTCATACGATAACCCCTGGCCACCGACATCATCAATCGGTGTACCTAGATGGATCCCCGATACATCTCCTCAAAGATAGAAACATGAAACACCGGATGCATCGCCTCCGGATCGGACGGCAGATTCAACTCGTAGGCAACCTTGCCTACCTCGCGACAACTGATAGGGCCCAATGTACCTTGGCCGAGTTTCCTTTCTTCCGAATCTCATCACACCCTTCATGGGTGACACCTTCAGAAAACCCAATCATCAACCTCGAACCTACGCCGACGACGATGATCTGTGATATGACTTCGCCGACTATGAGTCGAAGAATCGCCCCGGATAAGCTTTACCTTATCCATCGCCGCCGTACCAACTGGTCCCACTAATCGCACTCGCCTACATCAAACCAGCCTATCGGCGATCTGCACTTCCTCCCATACAAGGCCTCATAAGACGCCATCTGAATACTGGAGTGGTAGCTATTATTATACGCAAAATCAACTAGAGGCAAATGATCCTCCCAACTACCCCTGAAGTCAATAACACAGGCTCGTAGCATATCCTCGCAGTCCGATAAGGCGCTCGCTGTCCGCTCTGCGTGGATGGAATGCAAGACTGTGCTCACCTGCGTCCCTAAACCCTTCTGGAAAGACCTCCAGAAGTTAGCCGTAAACTGGGCTCCTCTGTCTGATATGATCGAAATAGGGACTCCATGCAGTCTGACGATCTCTCGGATGTAAAGTCTGGCATAATCCTCAGCCGAAAAATTCGTCCTGACGGGAAGAAAGTGGGCTGATTTCGCACCGTCGACGATAACCTGATATAATCATGCTCCTCCGAGTGCGAGGTAATCCCGTGATAAAGTCCATGTTGATCACCTCCCACTTCCGTGCTCGGGATCTCTATCGTCGCAATAATCCACCGGGCCTCGGTGCTCTATCTTCACCGCGACAACACGCACCGAGCTACAAACTCGCAACGCCCTCTTCGCCATCCCACCAATACACGTATCTAAGGTCGTGGTACATCTTGGTCGACACGATGGATAGAGTAACGCGCAGTGTGCTTCCCTAGAACTCACAAGTCCTAAAACATCCGGAACACACAACCCGCTCTCAAACCTTAGCACCCTATCGTTCTACCTCAAAAGGACCCTTCCTCACGTAAGAGCAGATCACGATATCAATCAAAACCGGATCCTCAAATCGTTGCCTCTTCACCTCCTCGACGATGGAAGACTCGCAACCTCTCGAACTCGAACCCCATCGCTATCGTAATCAATCAATCGGACACCAGGCTCGCTAACCGATGCAAATCGCGAACCATGCCCCTCCTCTCTCGCCGCATCCGATAGACTCCCATCGACCTACGACTAAGAGCATTCGCCACAACATTGGCCTTCCCCGTGGTACAGATATCAACGCCATAATCCTTAAGCAACTCTAACCACCGCCTTTGTCGTAAGTTCGCCTCCTCTCGTCAAGATATACTCGAGGCTCTTGTGGTTCAGATAAATATCCACATGAACCCCATACAAATAGTGCCTCCGATCTTCGGCGTGAATCACCGCCGCCAACTCCAAATCACGCGGGTAGTTCCTCTCATGCTTCTTAAGCCGCTTCGATGCGCGACGCTATAACCTTACCCTGCCGCATCAACACACATCCCACCCGATGCCCGACGATCACAATACACAACATAACCGTCGACCTCCGGAAGAGTAAGAACGGGGCGCCGCCGCCTTCCTTCAAGAATCGGAAACCCCGCCACAAGCATCACCGGTGAAACTTGCTGCTCGAGTCACTTAGTCAATGGTGCGTAGATAAAGCAAACTTCTACGAACCGCCGATAATAACTCGCAAGGCCCGTAAAATCGCGAACCTCGCCGGAGTAAGAGGTCTAGGCCAACTCGATCGCCGATCTTCGCCGTATCCACCGAATACCATCACCCGGCAATATGCCCAAGAAAAGCCACCGCTAACCAAAACTCACATTTGGAAAACTTGGCGTATAACCGCCGGTCTCGAGAATCACAAGATCCTCAAATGCTCGCATGCTCCGCCTGAGCGAAAATAAACCAAGATATCATCAATGAACACTATCACAAACGTGTCCAAAATGGTTTGAACACTCGGTTCATCAAATCCATGAATACCGCCGAGCATTGGTCAACCCGAAAGACATGACACGAACTCATAATGCCCGCACGGGTCCGAATGCATCCTGGGACATCCACCTCTCTCGACTCGCACTGATGATAGCCCGATCGCAGATCAATCTTGAGAAACATCTCGCACTCGCAATCGGTCGAACAAATCATCAATCTCGGAAGGGGTATTCGTTCTTTATGGTCACCTTGTTCACCGCTCAGTAATCAACACACATGCGCAGCTGGCCCGCCCTTCTTCTTCACGAACAATACCGCTTCCGGGAGAAACACTAGGTCCGATGAAGCCCTTCTCCAAAGAAATCTCTCACCGGTCCTTCAACTCTCTCAACTCGGCAGTGCCATTCGTATGGCGGAATGGAAATAGCCGAGTGTCCGCAACACATCTATACAAAACTCAATCTCCTCTCGTGAGGATACCCGAGGTCGCTCGAAACACGTCGGGAACTCTCTCGACTATCGAACGGATCAAAACTCGTACCGCAGCCTCGTGATCAAATACCCGAATGAGATGGTAGATATACCCTTCTCGCACCATCTTCCTAGCCTTGAGGTAGGAAATAAACCTACCCTCTACGATACAGCTGTTCCTCCCACTCAACAACCGGCCTCAGAAATCGAACCGCATTCACTCTCTCTCTCAGCCTACATTGGCGTAGCAAGACGCTAGCCAATCCATACCCATGATCACATCGAAATCATCATATCCAACTCTATCAAGTCGGCCAGGTCCGACGATCGTATACGGTCACCGACAAGCCCTATATACCCGCCGAGCTACCACCGACCGCCCGTGTAGCTACCTCGAAAGTGTCTATGGACTCAGGCTCTATCCCTATACTACTAGCAATAAGGTGAGATATATAGTACAGAGTAGAACCCGAATCTATCAAGGCATACACATCAAATCCGAACCGATAAGGTACCGTGACGACGCCGTGACGCCTCACGGTCCCGCCCGGACAAGGCATAAATGCGTTCGAGGACCGCGAATCGACCCGCGCCACGACCGCCGCGACTGCTGGTCCACGAGTACCGCCCGGGCGTGTAATCAGGACGAAGAATCGCAATGCACCTGTAGCCGAGCCCTACCACCGCCGCTTCGGCCGACAGCCTCGCATAATGACCTGCTGCCAAGTATAGCAAGCTCCGGTAGTACTACACTCCCGAATGGAATCTACCACAACGGACACACCGAGCGGACCTCGATCGGTTAGCACCCTTGCTACCCCGAAGTCCAAGTCTGGGGCCTCGACCGCCCCAATGCTCGCTGTACCGAAACGATGTAGGAGTGCTCGAGCCGGCCAGGTGCGAATCTAGACGTCTCGAGGCCGCCCACCTCGAGAACTACCAAAAGAACCGCCGTCTTGGCCTTCTTCGCTTGCCGATATCCGTCGACCCGCTTGGCCTCTACGCCTCGCATCCAAGTGCACGAGCACGCATACTGGTAATGTCCATGCTCGGTCAAGAGCCACACCCGCACAAGACTCGGCCCATATAATCATCTAGCCGGTGACGACGGTGCACTCGGTCCTCCATATCCGCACTAGCGCAGGACATATCGAGCCAATGAATCAAACTCGACGTTGTACTCCCTAATCGCGGCCCTCTCTCGCCTCAAAGAAGAAAATCTGTCGACCGCGTTCTCCTCATCCGCGGAGGCAAGAAGTGCGTGAGAAAAGCCTCCGAGAACTCATCCCAAGTAGCTGAACGCTGCTCTCCCGATAACTCCCATGAATCAAACCAATCGATCACGGTATCACGCACCGACGCGAACCAAGATCACGACTCGGTCTCGACGCCCGATCACTCATAATCCTTCAGAATCGACGGATGAACTCCTGCGGATCATCCTCCGCCTCGACCCGTAAAACTCGCTGCTACAACTCAGAAATACCGTAGCCTCAAACTATCCGCCTCGGGTGAACCACGGCACGACGGCCGGAATCGGATTCAAATTTATCCTCATGTCCGCCACAATCCTAGCCAATAGCCGGGCCATCTCCTTGTACCTAACTCCTCCGCCTGTGCCGTGGGATGAGGTGCGGTATCGTGGTCTCTTGGGGCCGGGCGGCGTCATGGAACTCGCCTCGTGTATAGATCGGCCCGAGCCCTCGTGAATCGGTGTCTACTAGCGGCTCCTACCGCTCGCCTCTTCTCGCTCGGTTGCCCTTACGCGAGGCATAATCATTCATAAAAGGAATACGTTAGAGGTCCAACTTATAACACGACTCTAAGGCACGATCTCGAGTGAGAAGAATGGAAACCAATCCTAAATATCCTATAGCCTCCTCGATTATCGTGTGGTGCACAACACACCGATAATCAAGACGCTACTAGATACGATCTCAGACACTTTCCGAGGATTAATCGCTCGATACCACTTTTGTCACGACTCCGCCCGGCCCGTGGATCGTGCCTTACCCGGAACCCAAGTAGTCATACATCGAGTAATCAGTAATATAAAACAAGACAGAAACAGCTTGTAAAATGAGACACAACTTTATGTGAGAAGTGGCGCTTTCTAAGATATATATATAAACATAGTTTTGCGCTACATCCCAACTCTACAATAGACTACGCACTTCTAAGAAGATAACAACTATGGCGGACAGTGGCCGCCATACCCTGACTGTACAAAACTATCTACAACAGGGAGATCATACCCAAAAGTCGAGCCTCCGGAGAAGATGGAGCTCCTGACACCAACGCAAAGATCCTAAGGATGTGGATCTAGCACCTGCTTGCCCTTACCTGCGGCATGAACGCAGCCCCCCGAAGGAGGTCAGTACAACAGGTACCAAGTATGTGAAACTGTAAAGTACTTAAATGAAATCAAAGTATTTAAAACCATTTGCAAATACAATCAGTTCAATTGCACATAGTGCCATATCACAAACAAGAACAATAATAGGTAAACTGTAACAGGTCTTTTCTAGGCCGCGAATGATCGAAGCAAGGCCAATCGCCCATAGTATCATTATGCGTGCCTAATCCTGGACTCCCGCAATCCACATAGTCACACAGACGCGCATGAGGTATTCTCGACGGGGTAGCTAACCCGGCACTCTCCGACTCCCGCACCGCATAGTCTCGATAGACCGCATAGTCACATTGCATCGCATAGGCATCCCCGTCGGGCTAAAACACCGAATGATCAATCCCGGAACTCCCGCGACTCGCATAGTCACACGCACCGCATAGCCGATAGACGCGTCAAGGTGGCAAGCCCTCGGTATAACAAGTCAAGAGGGTATGTGATATAATAACAGTACAACGGTCTTAACGTTTAACAACGTAAGAACAACAAGAATAACATCACAAGACACTAACACACGTAGTATCATAACATGTTTACTTATCAAACCATCTTACTATACTTTGCAGAAGTTAATACAAGATTCTCATAAACAAACAAGTAAAACTATTCCTTTTATCTTTCTTAAGTCGTTATACCTAACTTCCCATAAAGCTAGTATAACTCTTAAGCTTTCTGTTTAAAAATCCAGTATTACTCTTCTTTTAAAAAAAATGATTCATAATTCTTTTGAAATACTTCAAGGTTCTTATTATTCAGGCTTAAGTCAAAAGACATTGCCGTAAAGCTACGTTACATTATACGTCGTCACCGTATATATATATATTTTAAAATATCATGCTCAAGAGTATAGGAAGAATCACATACCTTCTCGTGAAAACCACGCCAAGTCGAATATGTCGCAGTAGAATCATTTATAATAGTCAAATACGTCTATCAACGTCTAGACTATTCAGTGATTCTAAGCGAGAGGGTTCTCTATTCTACGGAAATTTGGGCAGCACTCCCTACCGTCAAGCTACTCAAGTCTCAGTAAATACAATCCATGTAAATACTGATTCAATTATTCTTCTTTATACCCTTCACGGTGATACTTGATTCAATTACGATACGTAATATCCTTCTAAGTATTTTATACTTATTCATATACTTCTACGGATGTATTCTCTAATTACAAAAGAAGGATAAGATTATTTACCTCGATAAGCCCAAAATTATCCAAGTTAAAAGTCGATCTGGCGAGGTTTAGCTCCTCATTGCACGCTCTGATATCTCCACGAAACCCTCAGAAGTTCTTCACAACTTCTACTAAGTACTATACGGGATTTGGGCTAGGGTATTTTAGGAATAGTAACTACACTTGGAAGACAACTTTTCTACCAATGGAGGGGGGTAGGTTTCGGCTAGGACTTAAGGAAGGGGGGGAGGCTCTCGGCCAAAGCCACTAGGCTATAGGGGGGAGAGGGTGTTGGACGAAAACAACAAGAGAGGAGGAATTACAAGACTTGGAGAATTGATTTGTGGATGAAGAAAACCTTCAAGTTAGGGGGGTATTTATAGGCCAACCAATGGCCAAGATGAAGCCAAGTGCTATGAAAGTGTAGGGTGAGGATTTAGGCAAGTGTCCTTATCCATCTACTACACAAAAATATCCTACCAACTCCTTGACAAAACAAGCCCCCAATTCGTCCCCTTTACCGCCCAATACGTCCACCAATTAGAGGGTCACAAGTGTCGCCCTCTCGTTGGTCCAAAATGTTTCGTCTCTCGGAAAAATCCGCAAAAATTAGAAATGACATATCCGTAATTTTCACTTCGCAAGTTTTGTAAAACGTTTCGTCGGAAAACGATTCTTTTAGTGAGTTGTGCACAAACTTTTTCGTCCATAATGCCTAACTAAGGCTAAACTTTTGTACGTACATACTCTGGAAATACGGGGTATAACAAGGTTCACACACCTCGCGACGATTATCGACAAATAGCAAAATGCTCCAAAGTACTTCAACCTTGATAGTTATTCCATCCTTCAAGTAGAACACGCTATACTTAGTACTTCCACCTATAATGGCCATAATACGTCCATTAACCTCTAGCTTCGAACGTAGAATATTCTAAGTGCAAAGTCACTAAATTCTACTGAGCTCCTGACAAGACTTCCTTTGTTTCTACATACTTTGCCACCTTTTTCAAGGCCGAATTCAATAACCAAACATGCCACATTTAAGGCCCAACAATTCAGCTAACTAAAGGGGATTACACGCCTTAACAGATGTAAAATTCCGCCACAAATTAATCTGAAACTAGTTCCATATTTAAAGCCATTCTTGGCTAAACATATACAACAACACAAAGTCCTTTTCCAATTCTTTTTCAATCCAAATTCTTAGGCCTAACATGTTATATAGTCATAAACAACTTAACAATTATAATTCCTTCTTTATATAACATGTGACGATTAAACTAATAATCCAATTGAATTGAAATCTCAAGGCTAAACATACTAGTTTTCGGATTAGGGTTCCAATATCCATAACACTTATCAACTTCATAATATATATCTCATACATGCTAATATCCATAGCTACAACAATAAGTAATCTTAATTACTAAAACGACAAGAATTATACCTTTACAAGCCCTTAAAATTTCCAAGATTCAAAGTCGCTCCTTAGCAATTCTTAGCTCCTTTCCTTTATGCTCCAATCCGCTATTTGAAGCCCTTAGAAGTTTACAACCAACTTCTCTTCCATTTCCAATCCAAAACTAGGGAAACCACTTAGGTTTTCGCCTTGCGACTAACGTGAAAATGTCGTTTTTCCGAAATCTTTCTATTGAGATACCCTTACAATACCCTTAGGGACCTTGGGTTTAATTCTTGTGAATAATGTACAACAATTGAAATTTTTTGTGTGGGAGATGCCACGTGTCGCCCTCCCATTCGTCCATAAAATTCCGCAACCCTCGTTGGCCCCACAAAATGTAAAATTCCTCGGGTGGGCCCCACGTGACCAAATACTAAAAATAAATTTCCATAATGATAATACATTCCATAATCCTCAATTAATGCATTTTGAGAATCCAATTCTCCTCAACAAACATCTCTCCTTTCCGACGTTCGGAAGATTTTCCGTCGGAAAAACAATTCTTCCTTTCGTACCCTTTTCAAGTCTTGTGTTCCTTACTTACATTCTCTTAAACATGTCCTGGACTTACGGGGTGTAACAGTAAGGGTCACTTGATTTAGAAGCCTAAAAATGTATTTCTAAATTGTAGTGACTTGTTTGAAATGTAGACAAGCCTTGATACTACGGGTGTTAGTATCTTGGGTTTTATATGAAAAAAAGTCTTTTGAAAAGAATGGAAGTACGTAGTACTTTGGGTTAAATTCCCAGATTGTTATGTGATATGAAAGTGCCTTGAGTTTATAAAATGAAATTTATTTTTTTATGATAATGAAAGTCTAAAGATTTTATGAAATTGCCTATGATTGCTTGTGATAGCCTTTGAGTGCAAGTATTATATTTTTACGCTGCCGTGACTCTCAGTTGGAGGGCCGGCTGTCTTGTTGTAAATTTACTTGGACGTACCGACAGTGATGGGGGATTCCACGGGTATGCTTCCATTGTGATTGATCCTTGGACATGCGACTAGGATGCGGGTTAGATTCCCTCTTTGTTTATATTATTCCATGGACTAGCTCTCCATGAGGTTTAGTGACGCAGGATGGTCTGGTAGTTAGCTTCCGTACTTGCCAGTCGATGGTGGACGGATAGTGCAGTAGTTGGCTTTCGTACTTGCCGCCGTCGATTCATGTACGATTTAGTACGGTAGACTTTGGTAGATAGCTTTCGCACTTGCCCCGGTCATATCTCGTGACGGCAGGCTGGACCTGGTAGTTGGCTTTCGTACTTGCCCCGGTCAGTTGTTGACGCAAGCTGGATCTGGTAGTTGGCTTTCGTAGTTGCCCCGGTTAGTTTTATGATGCAGGATGAATCTGGTGGTTCGCTTTCCTACTTGGCCCGTACCATTTTTATGACACAGGTGGGACCTGGTGTTCATGCATACATATTGTTGTTATATTATATCATGGACTGCCGGCAGTGAGGAAGGAATTCCACGGGCATGATTTATATTATGAGCGTGAGACCCATGGTTATATTTGAGTAATGACTTTGAGGGCATGCGTCCCTGACTTGACATGTCTGCTTGTATATTGTGTACTGTAGATTGGTTATCATACAAGTTTCCTGTTTTATATAGACTGTTATGATTTCATTATATTATTTTCGGTTTCTCATACTTGGTACATATTTCGTACTGACCTCCTTCGGGGGGCTGCGTTCATGCCGCAGATTGAGGTACATAACTTGCTGATCCTTATATTTAGGATCACTGTTCAGCTGGTTGGGAAGCTCCATTATTTCGGAGGCTT
This sequence comes from Przewalskia tangutica, assembly GCA_029844215.1. Taxonomy (NCBI): domain Eukaryota; kingdom Viridiplantae; phylum Streptophyta; class Magnoliopsida; order Solanales; family Solanaceae; genus Przewalskia; species Przewalskia tangutica. The sequence goes on along the minus strand of CM056729.1, from coordinate 79,069,908 downwards.
TGTATTTTGGAACAGTTCTCTGAGGTTGTAGATTTTTGTACATTCAGGGGTATGGCGAGGCCCTGTCCCGTCACAGTTGTTACGTTAAAACTCTTAGAGGTCTGTAGTCATATCTTGTGGGTCGCTTTTTAAGAAAAAAAAGAGGTAACTGCTTTTGGTTTTACGTATTCATATGTATCAAGGAAGGTAGTTTTATCGGCTAACTTGTTATTTATTCTTGTTGAGTTTAAGTATGTTCCGCTGATTATCTATGATGTATACCTGTAAGTGTGCCCAGGTAGGGCACCAGTCGCGGGCCCGGGGTCGGGTCGTGACAAAAGTGATATCAGAGCAGTTAGTCCTCGGAAAGTGTCTGCCAGTGTCTAGTAGTCTTGATTATCGGTGTGTTGTGCACCACATCTATAATCGGGAGTGCAGGACATTTAGGATTGGTTTTCATTCTTCTCACTCGAGATCGCGATAGAGTCATTTTGTGGTCGTCTCTCCCTAACGAGTTATGTTGATTGCAGCTATGAGAAAGACAGCAGTGACCCAGGAAGGACTATGTGGATTGCGTAACCAGGTTGGTAATGATTGTAGTACAGTTGGTATTCTGACATACAGTTATACGGAGTTATATATGAGGGTCAGACGCGTGTTGCCAAGAATGATTTTAGATTATCAGGAATTGATAAGGACTAAATAGATACCGGGAAGGTATGAAACAGTTAATGAATTCTCGCCAAGGTCTTATGTTTTATTTTGAGATAATTGGGAAATGATGAGCTGTCTGATAGAGTAGTGAACCCTTAAGAAGTCATGTTAAGGAACTTAATGGAATGCCATGTTAATAGATTTAGCTACGTGGTAGGCTTAAGAGAATTGTAAGGATGAGATCCGCATGGAGTAATTATGGTGGTTATGATCAAGACAACACGATTATGGTATTATGAGAAGTTATTGTACCCGTTTACGGGGGGACTGGTAAGGTAGGCTTGGAGTATGGAAATTACGAGCCTAAGAATATTGATAACCGCCGAGACCTTAGGTATATAAGGCCTTCTCGGGCAATAGGATTTTATTCAGACTAAGGGTAAGAGTTAAGTGCAACGGTGGGTCGGGTTGAGGACCAATTACGGGTCGCCCCATAGCCTGAAATGGAGTGAGATCAGTTGGTAGTAGTCCCGCTACGTGACAGGGTAACGAGGGTGCAAGGCCCAAGTCTAGTTAATTATTTTACAGGTTCGTAAACGCGTTCCACCGGAACCAGGTCGTGAGGGCCGGAAATGGCCTTATATTGTTCGATTTAGTAACTCCAAAGATTGGAGGCCAGAATCAGTATGGAGGTTATGTACGTATGCAAGTATCAATTGGAGGTACGGAAAGATTACGACCAGTAAGAAAGAGATAAACTGTTACACCCCGTAATTCCAGGACATGAATAAGAGAATAGACGCGAGAACACAAGACTTGAAAAGTGCGAAAGGAAGAATTGATTTTCCGACGGAAAATGTTCCGAACGCCGGAAAGGAAAAATGTTTGTTGATGAGAATTGGATTCTCAAAATGCATTATTTGAGGAATATAGAAGGTATTAACATTATGGAAATTTATTTTTACGGATTTGGTCACGTGGGGCCCACCCGAGAAATTTTACGTTTCGTGGGCCCACGAGGGTTACGAAATTTTATGGACGAATGGGAGGGCGACACGTGGCACCCCCCACATGGTCTTGGATGAAAAGTTGCAAGGGTAAAATGGTCATTGACCATTGTGGATGAACAAGTCTTCAAAGCTTGAGAAAATTGACTAAGTCAACTTGGCTAATTATTTAATCCCCTCCATCCAAGACACACAAGTGTTGTGATCTAAGCCCTCCATTGTATTATATATACTACACTAGTGCAAGACCAAGTCTTCAACACTTAGAAAAAATTTGAGAGACTTGTGCAAGCCTTGTGCTCTCGGCTTTGTCAATAGTTCCACACAAATTTTTTGTAATTTTGGTTCTTTATTCACAAGACTTTAATCCAAGGTCCCTAAGGGTATTGTAAAGATATCTCAATAGAAAGATCTCGGAAAAACGGCGGTTTCACGTTAGTCGCAAGGCGAAAACCTAAGTCGTTTTCATAGTTGTGGATTGGGTTGTGTAAAGAAAAAAAGAAGAGGTAACTGCTTTTGGTTTTACATATTTACATGTATCCAGGAAGGTAGCCTTATCGGCTAAACTATTATTTATTTATTTCTTGTTAAGTTTATGTATGTTCCGCTGATTATCTCTGATGTATACCTGTAAGGGTGCGGGTAGGGAACGATCCACGGCGGGTCGGTCGTGACAAAAGTGTATCAGAGCGATTACTCTGAAAGTGTCTACCGAGCGTGTCTAGTAGAGTCTTGATTATCGATTGTGCGTGCACCACATCTATAATCAGGAGGCTGCAGGACATTTAGGATTGGTTTCCATTCTTCTCACTCTGAGATCGTGCGATAGAGCTGTGTTGTTAGGGTCATCTCTCCCTAACGAGTTTTGTTGATTGCAGCTATGAGAAAGGCAGCAGTGACCCAGGAAGGACTATGTGGATTGCGTATCCAGGTTGGTAATGATTGTAGTATAGTTAGTATTGTGACATACAACTATACGGAGTTATGTATGAGGGACAGACGCGTGTTGCCTAGAATGATTTTAGATTACCAAGAGTTGGTAAAGACTAACTAGATACCGGGAAGGTATGAAACAATTAATGAATTCTCGCCAAGGTCTTATGTTTTATTTTGAGATAATTGGGAAAGGATGAGCTGTCTGATAGGGCAGTGAACCCTTAAGAAGTCATGTTAAGAAACTTAATGGAATACCATGTTAATAGATTAAGCTACGAGGTAGGCTTAAAATAATTGTAGGAATGAGATCCGTATGGAGTAAGTAATGGTTGTTGTGATCAAGACAACACGATTATGGTATTATGAGAAGTTATTGTACCCGTTTACGGGGGGACTGGTAAGGTAGGTTTGGAGCATGGAAATTTTGAGCCTAAGAATATTGTTAACCGCCGAGACCTTAGGTATATAAGGCCTTCTCGGTCAATAAGATTTTATTCAGACTAAGGGTAAGAGTTAAGTGCGACGGTGGGTCGGGTTGAGGACCTATTACGGGTCACCTCACAGTTTGAAATGGAGTGGGATCAGTTGGTAGTAGTCCCGCTATGTGGAAGGGTCACGAGGGTACAAGGCCCAAGTTTAGTTAATTGTTTCTGGGTTCGTGGACACGTTCCACGAATCAGTCGTGAGCGGAAATGACCTTATATTGTTTAATAGAGTGACTCGCAGATTGTGGGCGGAATCGGTATGGGGTTATGTGTACCCAGGTTGTTAAGCGATGGGTGTGAGCGAGTAAGATCTTCGTCACATGCCATAGGTTACTATTTTAGATAAACATGGGAAAAGTATTGTGTTGAGGCAATTGAGGATTATGCGAGTATATATCAGACGATTATGAGATCGCATTGGTTCCTACATTATTTATGACAGACAGATGAGCCCAGTTTACAACTAATTTCTGGAGATTTTTCCAGGAGGGATTGGGGACACAGGTGAGTCTCGGTGTTACATTTCACATTCAGCCGTAATGAGCAGTGCAAGACATGTTATTCGCACTTGAGGATAGGTTGCGGGCCTGTGTCTTTGATTTCAGGGGTAGCAGGGAGGAAATTTTGTCTCTCAATAAGTTGCGTATGTACCCATTACCTTTCTAGTATTCAGATGGCCCTGTATGAGGTTTTGTATGAAGGGAAGTGTAGAATCGTCGGTTGGTTGGTTCCACGCAGGCGAGGTTCAGATAATTGGCCCAGACTTGATTCAGCGGGATGTGGATAAGGCGAAGCTTATCCAGGAAAGATTATTAGTAAAACTCAGTCGTGACAGAAACCAGATGCGTATGACCACGCCGACACTGGAGTTCAGGTTAACGTTTTAGTATGAGTATTGTTATGTGGCCATGGGTGGCATATTTTGTATGACGGGTGTAATAAAATGAGACTATGTCGCTATCTAATTACATTGGACTCCGAAAGAACATTTGGGGACGAATGTTTCTAAGTGGGGAAGAATGTTACACCCCGTAATTCCAGGACATGAATAAGAGAATAGACGCGAGAACACAAGACTTGAAAAGGGTACGAAAGGAAGAATTGTTTTCCGACGGAAAGGAAAAATGTTTGTTGATGAGAATTGGATTCTCAAATGCATTATTTGAGGAATATATAAGGTATTAACATTATGGAAATTTATTTTTACGGATTTGGTCACGTGGGGCCCACCCGAGAAATTTTACGTTTCGTGGGGCCCACGAGGGTTACGAAATTTTATGGACGAATGAGATGGCGACACGTGGCACCCCCCACATGGTCTTGGACGAAAAGTTGCAAGGGTAAAATGGTCATTGACCATTGTGGATTAACAAGTCTTCAAAGCTTGAGAAAATTGACCAAGTCAACTTGTCCACTTGGCTAATTATTTAATCTCCTCCATCCAAGCCACATAAGTGTTGTGATCTAAGCCCTCCATTGTATTATATATACTACACTAGTGCAAGACCAAGTATTCAACACTTAGAAAAAATTTGAGAGACTTGTGCAAGCCTTGTGTGCTCTCGGCTTTGTCAATAGTTCCACACAAATTTTTTGTAATTTTGGTTCTTTATTCACAAGACTTTAACCCAAGGTCCCTAAGGGTATTGTAATGATATCTCAATACAAATATCTCAGAAAAACGGCGTTTTCACGTTAGTCGCAAGGCGAAAACCTAAGTCGTTTTCATAGTTTTGGATTGGAAATGGAAGAGAAGTTGGTTGTGAACTTCTAAAGGCTTCAAATAGCGTATTGGAGCGTAAAGGAAATGAGCTAAGAATTGCTAAGGAGCGACTTTGAATCTTGGAATTTATAAGGGCTTATAAAGGTAACAATTCTTGTCGTTTTAGTAATTAAGATTACTTATTGTTGTAGCTATGGATATTAGCAAGCATGAGGTATATAGTATGAAGTTTGATAAGTGTATTGGCTATTGGAACTCTAATCCGAAACTAGCATGTTTAGCCCTTAAGATTGTAATTCAATTTGGTTACTAGTTTAGTCATATGTTATATAAAGAAGGAATTATAGTTGTTGAAGTTGTTTATGACTATATAACATGTTAGAACTAAGAACTTGGATTGAAAAAGAATTGGAAAGGACTTTGTGTTGTTGTATATGTTATGAGAATGGCTTTGGATATTAAACTACTTCGTATGAATTGTGGGGCAGAATTTTACGCATTGTAAGGCGTGTAATCCCCTTTGATTGTTTGTTGTATTGAGCCTTAAATGTGGCATGTTGGTTATTGATTATCGGGCCTTGAAAAAGGTGGAAAAGTATGTAGAAACAAAGGAAGTGTTGTCCGATTTTCCGTATAATTTGGTGACTTTACACTTAGAATATTCTACGTTTGAAGCTAGAGGTTAATGGACATATTATGACCCTTATATAGTCAAGTACTACGAATAGAGTATTCTACTTGAAGGGTGGAAAAGCTAGCAAGGTTATAGTACTTTGGAGCATTTTGCTACTTGTCGATAATCGTCGCGAGGTATGTGAACCTCTTCCTTCTTTTGACATGATTCTATGTATGAAATATACATGGTATTATTTCATGATCCCTTCTACTCTTAGAAGTTAAGAGATATGTATGTTGACTTACGCTATGTAAAAGTTACGTCTAAGTTATCCTAAGTTCTTACCAAGTCTTATAGGGGATGTTGGTGTAACGACTGCCCGGCTCCGGCATCGTGCCTTACCCCGCACCCTAGTAATACATACATCGGAGAAAATCAGGAACATAAAACATGAGTCATTTAACAAGAGATATAATAAATAAACAAAGCAACCAAAAGCGATTTGCCTTGATATACATAAAACTCGTCAGCTTTAATCCTTTTACAACCCCGCCACAACAAGCATCTGCACTCTAAGATATACAATGACTATGACGGGACAGGGCCCCGCCATACCCCTGAATGTACAAGAACCTACAACTCAGGGAACACCTACCAAAAGATAAGCCTCCGGAGAAACGGAGCTTCAAATGCGCTGAACCGTGATCCTATGAGCGGTGATCCACGATCGATGTACTTACTGCAGATGAACGCAGCCCGGGAGGTCGATAACAGTACAGTATGTGAAATCAGATGCAATCAGAAATGAAATCATACTAGTCTATATAAAGCAGGAGACATGTATGATAACCAATCTACAGTTCACAACATAAACCGGTCATCACTCCAATATAACTATGGGTCTCACGCCCACCACATCAATAAGGTTCGCATGGCCGCATGCCTCGAATCTCAGACGGTGTAGACATGTCCATGATGCAACAATAATACCAATGGCCCGTGGCCACATGCCCCGAATGCTGACGGTGTAGACATGTCCATGTGACCTCAACAACAAGACAAAGAATCCAAATGGAAGCATACCCGCGCGCTACGATCGTGTCGTGATGTCCAAAGGGAAAATAAGACAACATTCCAAATGGACGATACCCGCGCGCTACGCATCGTGTCGGTATGTCCAAAGGGAAATATAAGACAACATTCCAAATGGACGATACCCGTCGCTACGATCGTGTCAAGATGTCCAAAGGGAAACAACAAAGCGGTAATCTAAATGGAAGCATACCCGCGCTACGATCGTGTCAAGATGTCCATAGCGATGCACAACAATAAAACTATCACAGAACGCACTGCGGAATTTCTCCGCCATCACAAGACGCCCAAGTAAGTTCTCAACAAGTCAACCGACCCTCCATCGAGAGACGCCAGAATACGAAATACAACGCTTTGCACAACAAAGGTTATCACAATAAGCATAGCCAAGCTTCACAACAACAAGCATAGCAAGTTTCACAACAACACAAAGTACTTTCATTTTATACCAAAGTCCGGTTTTAGCTCAAAGTACTACGTACGTTAAATTTTGTAAAAGAGATCCATTACTTTTATCAAAGTCACCCGATACCCGTAGTATTAGAATGACCAACCCACATTTTTCAGTAAACTATAGCACTTTACTTTTAAAATCAAGTACCAACATTCTTTTCCTAAGTTCCAGTTTGCCTAGTTTCAATTACTCCAACTTCTCATTTTCAAAAGGTTTCATAGTTCCCAAACTTAATCACTTGATTCCTTTTTAGAACAATTGAGTAACATATGTCATATATATGAGTAGTTTATTCTTGTTTATAACGATCTTATTACAAAGAAACATGATCTAGAAAATGTAATATCATTTTGTCTCATCTTAGCTTCTATGCAGATGGAGGTTTCACCGGTTTTAATACAACACATCATTATTCAATACATTTTCCTTTTATTTACGCTGCAGTTGGTCCTGTCGATACACATTCGATTCCGAAATCGAAGAAACATTATCCCTTTAAAACCAAGTACTCATTACTCACGAATGAGGTTTCACACAAACATCCACATTAAAACAAATAAGTTAAGTCTCTTATCTTATAAGATCAAGTCTCTTAACTTCAAACATCAGTAAACCATTTTCACTTACATAAGGACGTTATAAATAACTTCCCATAAATCTATTATAACACAATAAGTATTAAACCAACCAAATCACATAGCACATGTACGCTCACCGCACTACATAGTTCACAACCATCATGCTAGAAAAGATAGGAAGAGGTTCACATACCTCGCGACGTTTTATCGTCAATAAGCAAATTGCTCCATGTTCTACTTCGTTGCTATCCATTTACACTCCTCGAGTATAATACGCTACTCTTAGTACTTTCACCTATAAAGGTCACAAACGCCTATTAACCCCAAAACACAAGTTTTCTATCTTTCTATAGAAAATTCGAAGACTTCCTCCCGCAACAACAGAAATCTCTCCTCTATCGAGGCCGCTACTAAGCCAACCAGTGGGTTTACACGCCTAACCTGACGTGTACAATTCTACACAAGTCTCATCGCAATACAAATCCTATGTAAATACAGATTCAGTTCTTTATTCTTCAGCTTAAGTCAAAAGACATCACGAATACTAAGTAGTTCCATATATAGTATACTTCAACTATATATTCTAACAAACATGTAATTTCCAATTACAATAGAGGGACAAGATAATTACCGATAAGCCCAAAATTATCCAAGTTATAATGTCGATCCTGAGCAAGGTTTAGCTCCACTGCGCTCCAAACCACTCCAAACAACCCTAAGTTCTAACCAACTTCTACTCACATACTTGACCAACCATGAAGATTTCCTTAGGGTTTCGGTTTGAGACTAAAGGACAAAAGGTAGTATTTAGGGCTCTACGTGATGAGGTATCTTTGGAATACTACAAGGTCAAGGCTAAGGTATTTTGGTCATTATAACAATACTGGGAGTATTTCTATACCACAACAAGGGTATTATATGAAAACAACTAGGCTAGTGGGGTACTGCCAAGCCTCACAAAGGGAGGAAGCCTCTCGGCCAAGCTCCTCAAAAGTGGTAGACCTTGGACGAACAACAACACAAAGGGAGGGATATTTCAAGACTTAGAATAAAATGAGGATGAAGAAAAAACCTTCAAGCAAGGGGTATTTATAGGGACACCAACGGACAAGATCAAGCCATGTGGGGCAAGTGGATGGCCAAGATTGGCACAAGTGCACCTAACCTACCCTTAAATCCTCACAAAACAAAGACCCGTGAAAGGGCCTTAAAACCTCCTAGCCGCCTCTCTCAAATCACAATGAGGGTGACAGTGTCACCCTCCGTTGGTCCAAAATGTTCCGCCGCCTAAAAATCCATAAAAATACAAAACGACATAGCGGGAATTTTCCTTCGCAGTTACGCAAAACGTTTCGTCGAAAACGACTCTAACCGGTGTTGTGCACAAAGGTAACTTCGGCCAGTTACCTAGGCGGGGTGACACGTGTCACCCTCCTATCGCCCTCAAAACGTCTTCAAAAATATCCACAATGGCCAAAATCTCGAAACAAAGTGGGCCCCACAAAGTAAATTTCTCCCGTGGGCCCCACGTGACCATTTCCAAAATAAAATCTCAAAATTCTAATATAATTTAAAAGCCCACATACCAAATCGGGAATCCAATTCTTATTAACGAACCTTTTTCTTCACAAATAACCTAAACTTTTCCGTGAAAACTCACATCTTTCTTTCTTTTCAAAATTTCGCCGTACTTCGCACGCACGTCCTCACATATATACCCAGCAACTACGGTATAACATTCTCCCCTCCTTAGAAACATTCGTCCCGAATGTTCCTTCTCAAGTCGGATAACGATAAAGTTCCTCTAACAAGTTGCCAACGCCACGCTTAGCCATGAAAATAACACACGTTATCTTTCTTCCTTACTCGTCGTGCCCTCGCCGAACACTTGAACTCTTCTAGTATACGCATCACACTTGACCATCGCCTGGCCTCCCAAAACCTTGAGTCACCACCTCAAACTTGGTCATCTCTAGCCGCAATATCCCCTAAGGCCATTCCCGCCTTCACGAACGATTCGGTCGAACGCGTCCACAAACTCATACGATGGTCGTCTAAACTGGGCCTAGCACCCTCGTGACCTACCACCGGGACCACCTAATGGCCCCACCCCAAACCGGTTACGGTTTGACCCGCAATGGTCCTAAACCCGACCCCAACCGCAGCAAACTCTTGTTCCCGATCCGAACAATCTTACTAATTCACATCATGAAAGCTACCACTTCCATCTCACACTACCCACGGACTTATCACACAAATAAATCCCACGATACTACTCACCCTTATAAAGGTCAAACATAAACGAATCTTTTACTCAAGACGACCTTACCTCTAAGGTCTCACTGTGAAATAGTCTAAGGTTCACACTTACCATGCCTCCATACGTATCCTTCCAACTAACCACGATTCTAACTCACACATATCACAACGCTATCCGCATACAGCACACAATAATGAGATCATCATAACAAGCATACCAAAACTCTGTAGGTTATGATATACCAAGCTACCGCTCCACTTCTAATCATAGGCCTGCCGCAGGCGTATACCGTAGGTGATGAACCAGCCACAGATCCGCGTCGAGTCGTAACATCCGCGCTTCCTCGCTCCGACAGTTCGCAAAATGGCCGCTCCCGCATGCAAAACAAACTCCCAATCTAGCACGACACTCTCCAAAATGGAGTCTACCACAATGGTCACAACGAGGTAGGGTGGCTTCACCGTTAACACCCTGCTCTACCAAAATCTGAACCTGGAGCCCCGACCGCCTCAAGACGGTGGAGGACCACTGCATCGGTGGGGGTATATAACTTTCACTTTGAGCGGTCCGCCTCGAAGCCACCAAAGGACCTGCCGCCCCGGCCCTCTTCTGGCGATCCGAGTCGTTCCGTCGACCCTCCGTGCCTCATCCTGGCGCATGAGCTGCGTGGGCAATGTCCATGCCCTGAAGAGAAACACCCGCGCAAGACTCACGCATATAATCATCTAGCCCGGTGGCGTAGCGATGCACCCTATCCTCCATATCTGCAACTAGCGCAGGACATATCGAGCCAAAGAATCGAACTCGACATTGTACTCCGACAGCGCGCCTCTGCCTCAAGAACAAAATCGTTTACGGCGTTCTCCTCATCCGCGGAGGCGAAGTGCGTGAGAAAGCCCGAAAACTCATCCCATGCTGGAGGTGCATGCTCTCCCGAAAGCTCCCATGAATCAAACCAATCGACTACGGTATCACGCAGCCGATGCGAACCAAAGGTGTGTGACTCGGTTTCTGAAGCCTTGATCACCCGCATGATCCGCTGTAACTGCCGGATGAACTCCTGCGGATCATCCTCGTGCCTCGACCCATAAAACTCGGGCTACAACTCGTAAAGTCCCGTAGCCTCAAACTATCTGCTCGGGGTGAACCATCGTGCTCGAACTGAATCGCCAGATTCAAATTTATCTCATATCTCGCCACGACCGCCAAGAATCGCCATCTCTTGTAACCCATCTCTCTGCCTGCATCGGGATCGAGGCTCGTGTATCGCGTCTCGGCAGCCATTCGCGCGCCTAACTCTTGGGTCTGGCGGCGCCACAAACCCGCCGTCAAGCCAACTCGCCGATCGCTGCTGCCCATTACTCCTCAGATCTCACTAGCAGCACTCGGCTGCCTTGCCCTTCTGGCTCGTTGCTCTCATGCGGAGGCATAAGCGGTAAAACGAGATACGTCGGAGGGTCCAACTTACAACACGGCTCTAAGACACGATCTCGAATGAGAAGAATGAAACTAATCCTAAATGTCTGCAGCCTCCGATTATAGACGGTGCACAACACATCGATAATCAAGACTCTACTAGACACGTGCAGACACTTTCCGAGATTAAGCGCTCGATACCACTTTTGTAACGACTGCCCGGCCCAAGTATCGTGCCTTACCGGGCACCCTGGTGATACATACATCGAGAAAATCAGTGGAACATAAAACATGTGTCACACCCGAAATCGCCCGTGGATCGTGCTTACCCGCACCCTAGTGATCCAACATCGAGAAACCGGAAATAAAAACTTTAAACATGAAATGAGAGACATACTAAATAAATAAAGCAACCAAATTTGCTTTCAAGTATATATATATATAAAAGCCCATAGCTATCCTTTTTACAAACCCCGCCCACAACAAAGGCATGCACTTAAGATTTATATAACAACTATGACGGACAGGGCTCGCCATACCCCCGAATGTACAAGAACCTACGACTTGGAAACATACCAAAAGATAAGCCTCGAGAAACGGAGCTTCCTAATACGCTGAGCGGTGATCTGAGAGCGGATCAACGATCATGATTTCTACCTCATGATGAACGCGTTTCAAGGAGGTCAAGATAACAGTACCAAGTATGTGAAATCAGAAATATCAGAATCGAATTCATAATAGCCTATAAAGCAGAGACATGTATGATAACCAAAATACAAGACGCAACATAAGAGCAAATAAGTCGTGGACTCACGCCTCAAAGTCACCACTCAAATATAACTATGGGACTCACGCCACAACATCCATCATGTTCAGATCATGCGCATGCTCCGAATACAAAGACGGTGTAGACATGTCCATGATGCAACACACACAAGGCCGCACGCCACATGCCCCTAATACAAAGATTTGTAGGCATGCCCATGTAACCTCAATAACAATATATCATGGTCAACCCCGCCGCATGGCCACATGCCCGAATCTGGCAAAGATCGGTGTAGACATGTCCATGTAACCACAATAACAATATATCACGCAACCAGCTATCACAAGCAAGCTCAAGCAAATTACCATACTTCTAAACTTTCATAAAAAGATCCATTCCTTCTCAAGAAGTCACCTGATATCAACACTTGCACAACAAATGCTATCTTAACAAGCATAGGCGAGCTACACAACAACAAGCATAGGCAAGTTACACAACAACAAGCATAGGCAAGTTACACAACAACAAGCATAGGCAAGTTACACAACAACAAGCATAAAGTGTTATACACAACTCAAGGTACTCCCATTTTATATCATAGTCCGGTTTTAACCCTAAGTACTACGTACGTTAAGTCCTTTTAAAAGAGATACATTCCTTTTATAAAAGCCACCCGATACCCGTAGTATAAAACTAGAGTGATTCACCTTATTAAGTAAACCAGAACACTTTCCTTTTAAAATCAAGTAACAACATTCTTTTCCTAAGTTCCAGTTTGCCTACTTTCAATTACTCAAGCCTCTTACTTTAGAAAGGTTTCATAGTTCTTAGTTTTAATCCCTTAAAACAATTTAAGAAACATATGCCATACGTGTGAGTAGTTTATTCTTGTTTATAACAATCTTATTACAGCAGCCATGATCTAGGAAATGAAATATCATTTTGTCTCATCTTAGCTTCTATGCAGATGGAAGTTTCTACTGGTTTTAATAATACTTAATTATTCAAAACATTTCCTTTTATTAACGCCGCAGTTGGTTTGTCGATACACATCCCGATTTCCAAATCAAGAAACATTCTTAAGCCGCTATACCTAACTTCCCATAAAGCTAGTATAACTCTTAAGTTTTCAAAACCAAGTATTACTCTTCTTTTCAAAAAGATTTCAGAAATCTTTTGAAATACTACAAGTTCTTTATTATCACACATCAAGCCAGTTATAAACAAATCATTTACCTTTTTAAAAACCACAAAGTATTTTCTTATCTACATAAAGCTGTTATAACCAACTTCCCATAAAGCCGTTATAACACTTTATGTTTCAAACCAATCAAATACATTTAACACACGACGCTTCACCGTACTACATAGTTCACACATATCACGCTAGAAGAGATAGGAAGAGGTTCACATACCTCGCGACGAGTATCGACTAATAGCAAACGCCCAAACAACACTACTCCTTAAGCCAAGTAAATCGCGCCACACGTAGTACTTCAACCTATAAGGCCACGGCGCTTATTAACATCGCAGATCTTTCTACGTAAAATTCGCAAAGACTTCCCGCCACAACAGAATCTCCTCCTCTATCGAGGCCGCCATCAAGCCAACCAGTGTGGGTTAACACATCTAACCTGACGAGTACAATTCTACAACACAAGAATGCACACAAGTCTATCAGAATACTCCCTATGTAATTACGCCAGTTCGATCTTAATTCTTCAGCTTAAGTCAAGACATTGCCACAAGATTAAGTTCATTCTATACATAGTATACAACAACTATATATTCAACACTTATGTAATTTCCAATTACAATAGGGACAAGATATTTACCTCGATAAGCCCAAAATTATCCGAGTTTAATGTCGCCTCCCGAGCAAGGTTTAGCTCCTACTGAGTGCTCCAACCCGCTCCAAACAACCCTTAAGTTCTAACCAACTTCTTAAGTACTTCAAACAACTATGAAGATTTCCTTAGGTTTCGTTTACAAAGGAAAGTATAATCGTATTTTCGGGCTTTTATGTTGTAACCTTGGGAATACTACAAGGTATTTGGGGCCAAGGTATTTGGACATAACAACAATACTTTGGAGAGTATTTCTATACCACAAAGGGGTATTTATACGAGACAACTAGGCAGTGTGGGTACCCCACGGCAAAACACCACCAAGGAGGGGGTGGCTCTCGCCAAGGGGAAAGCGAGGGCTAGGACGAGAATTCTCAAGAGGAGGAGAGGGGTTTTCAAGACTTAGGCAATTTGTGGATGAAAGAACTCATCAACTAATGGGTATTTATAGTCAAGCCAAAGCCAACCAACGGCCAAGATCAATCCATGTGTTAGGCAAGTGTAGGCTAGGATTTACCAAACACAAATATCTACCTAACCTTGACTTTGTCAAGGCAACAAAAACGTACAACCTTGTTCATTTTCGCCCAAATGGACGCTCAAGTCCACCAATGGAGGGTGCCAGTGTCGCCTCCCGCTGGTCCAAAATGTTTCGCCTCTAAAAATCCGCAAAAATTAAAAATGACATAGCCGAAATTCCCTACGAAAGTCAGAAACCGCTTTAAAAACGACTCTAATCGTGTTGTGAGCAAAATTAATTCGCCAAGCCACTTTGTAGTTCGAATTTCTACGCACGCCCCACGCATATACTCTGAAATACGGATATAACATTCTCCTCCTTAGAAACATTCGCCCCAATGTTCCTTCTAAGGCTCAAAACAAACGCCGCCAAGATAGTCTTCACTACTATACTTACGAACAAACCCGCCACATCCGCCGCGAAACACCCACTCAAAATACTTACATCCAAGTCCACGAGGAAACACTCTAACATCACCGCAACCACCTCTCTCTGGTCCTAAAATATACTTCCTTCGCACCTTCACTTTACAAAAGAAAATATACCACTTTTGTCACTTTGCTCGAGGCATAAACCTTCTCAGCACCCAACAAATGGTACCGATCGCATGCGACATCGAGGTCGTGCACTCAAACTCTTACTCACAACTTTTCCACGCTTTTGTTATCGCCCAGCTTCCAAAACTCGGTCACTATCTCTTACGTGGTCATCATTAATCGGGAACACTGATGGATTTCGATACTCTCCGAACGATCAATAAGAAAGATCAACGCATCGCCTCCTAAGTCGGACGGCAATTGCTAACATATAGGCAACCTGGCCTATTCTTCACATGAACTCAAAAGGCCCAAAGTAACTCGGGCTAAGTTCCTCTGTTCTCCAAAACTCGCCACACCCTAACCACACCTGGAACAAGCTCAACTAACTATTCGAACCTTGCCAAGATCGTAACCAATCGATCGCAACTTACACTTCCGCCCCTACAAGGCTTCACAAGACGACATCCAACACCGAAATGGTAGCTAAAACACTTCTCCAAAGGAGACAACGATCTCACTACCCTGACATCAAAACACTGGCCCGAGGGCGAATACGATACAGAGACTCACCTGAGTTCCCAACTCTGCCTGGTAAAATTCTTAGAAAATGAAAATAGCCACCACCTGGGCTTCACTGTCTGTCATAAGGTGAAGGTAGGCACCCCGTGCAGCTTTACAACCTTTCAGACAACACCAACACTGCTGAGGAACGACTCGATCAAGAACACGATAGTCGCCCTCATCGCCCGACCATCGGTCGAACGCATCCACGAACTCAGACTGGTCATCTAAACTGGGCCTAGCACCCTCGTGACCCTACCACCGGGACCACCCGAGCCGACCCACCTCATTCTGCCACGGGTTGACACGCAACACGCCTCAACCCGACCCTCCATCACGCTAACTCTCTAGTTCTCGATCCGAACAATCTTACCTATTCAAGTCATGAAAGCTACCACTTCCATCTCACATTACCTGTGGATCGATCACACAAATATATATCCCACGCACACTACGCACCCTGATAAAGGTCAAACATAAAATAGATCTTTTACTCAAGACGACCTCACCCGTAAGGTCTCAATCGTGACATAGTCTAGGGTTCACACTTACCATGACCCCATACTTAACCTCCCAACTAACCATGTTTTCTAACTCACAATTTACACATCGCTATTCGCACATAGCACATAATTATGAGATCATCTTAACAGAATACCAAGACTCTGAGGGTTAAGGATATACCGGCTACCGCCCCACTCTAATCATAGCTCAATGCAGGCGCATAATCAGGCGTGATGAACCAACCACCGATCCTGGCGTCGAGTCGTCGCTCAACCTCTCCTATAAGCACGCTTCTTCATACGGCCCCGACGGCCGCAGAATAACAAGCTCCTCGTACTACGACACTCCCCGAAATGCGGTCTACCACATCGACCACACCGAGGTAGGGGTGATCGTGATTCGCCAACACCCCTACTCCCCAACATTCAAACTCAGGAGCCCCGACCGCTTCCCGAATCTCCCAAAGGTCCCGGCGTCGCGAGGACCACTGAAATGGCGGAGGCGCATAACTAGTTCTGGCCGAGGCGGTCCGCTCGAAAATCACCAGAGGACCTCGCTTCGCCTCTTACGCCGACTGGTCATTCCGTCGATTTCTCCGCCTCACCCCCCAGCGCATAAGCCGCATGCGGCAATGTCCATGCCCATCAAGAGCTACACGAACAACTCTCGCTAGGTAATCATCGAGCCCTCAGAATATCGGTGCACTGGTCCTCCATACTAGCTACTAATGCGGGACATACCGCTAATGAGTCGAACTCCACATTGTACTCCGAACCGTGACGCCCGCTCGCCGCGAACACCAAAAATCGCTGCCCGAGCCCTCCTTATCTCAAGCGGAGGCAAGAAGTGTGCAAGAAAATCCTTTGAGAACTCGTCCCACAAGGCCGAAGTGCATTCTCTCCCGACGGTTCCCACGACCAAAACCAACGATCATGCGGTATCACGCACTTCGATGCGAACCTAGGACCACCGACTCGGCCTCCGATGCCTTGATCACCCTCATGATCCAAGAATCGCCGGATGAACTTCGCGATCATCCTCGTGCCTCGACCCGTAAAACTCAAGTGCTACAACTCGTAAAATCTCGTAGCCTCAAACTATTCGCTCTCTGCACCATGCGCAAAAGCTGAACTCGAATCGCCAGATCCACCGTCCTCATATTCGCCACGATCTCGCCGCATGGGCCATCTCCAGTACCCCAACTCTTCGCCCCGTGCCGCTGGACCGAGGCTCAGTATCAGAGTCTCGCAGCCATCGCCGCCGCTCTAAACTCTGGGCCGGGCGGCGTCGCAAAACTCGACGTCAAACACTACTCGTGCATCGATCGCTCGCGCTGCATTCTCTCAACCACACTAGCAGCCTCCTCGGCACTTTGCCCTTCTCGGCCCGGTCGCCGTGGAGGCATAATCAGAAAACGAAATACGCCGAGGGGTCCAACTTACAACACAATTTCTAAGGCACGATCTCGGAATGAGAAGAATGGAAACTAATCCTAAATGCCTCGCACTCCTCGATTATAGATGTGGTGCACAACACACCGATAATCAAGACTTACTAGACACGGTGCAGAGACACCTTCCGAGGATTAATCGCTTCGATACCACTTTGTCACACCCCAAACTGCCCGTGATCGTGCCTTACCCCGCACCCTAGTGATCCAACATCGAGAGAAACCAAATGGAAATAAAAACTTTAAACATGAAATGAGAGACATACTAAATAAACAGCAACCAAACAGCTTGCCTTCAAGATATATATATATAAAGCCCAATAGCTTATCCTTTTACAAACCTCGCCCACAACAAGCATGCACTTAAGATTTATACAACAACTATGACGGACAGGCCCCGCCATACCCCAATGTACAAGAACCTACGACTCAGTGGAAACATACCAAAAGATAAGCCTCCTGAGAAACGGAGCTTCCCAATACGCCGAACGGTGATCCTAAGAGCGGGATCAACGATCGATGTACCTCTACCATAAGATGAACGCGGCTTCAAGGAGGTCGCACAACAGTACTAAGTATGTGAAATCAGAAATATCAGAATCAATTCATAATAGCCTATAAAGCAGAGACATGTATGATAACCAAAATACAAAGACGCAACATAAGAGCCGAGCCGTGACTCACGCCTCAAAGTCACCACTCAATATAACTATGGGACTCACGCCACAACATCCATCATGTTCGCATCATGGCCGCATGCCCGAATACAAAGATCGGTGTAGATACGCCCATGATGCAACAATAATAACAAGGCCGCACGCCACATGCCCCGGAATACAAAGACGGTGTAGACATGCCCATGTAACCTCAACAACAATATATCGGGTGGTCAACTCGCCGCGTGGCCACATGCCCCTAATAAAGATCGGTGTAGATATGTCCGTGTAACCACAATAACAATATATCACGCAACCGCTATCACAAGCAAGCTCAAGCAAATTACCATACTTCTAAACTTTCATAAAAGATCCATTCCTTCTCAAGTCACCGATATCAACACTTGCACAACAAATGCTATCTTAACAAGCATAGGCGAGCTACACAACAACAAGCATATGCAAGTTACACAACAACAAGCATAGGCAAGTTACACAACAACAAGCATAGGCAAGTTACACAACAACCAGCATAGGCAAGTTATACACAACTCAAGGTACTCCATTTTATATCATAGTCCGGTTTTAACTCCTAAGTACTACGTACGTTAAGTCCTTTTAACCTAGAGACAGTCCTTTTATAAAAGTCACCCGATACCCTTAGTATAAAACTAGAGTGATTCACCTTATTAAGTAAACCAGCACCCTTTCCTTTGAAAATCAAGTAACAACATTCTTTTCCTAAGTTCCGCTTTGCCTACTTTCAATTACTCAAGCCTCTTACTTTAGAAAGGTTTCATAGTTCTTAGTTTTAATCCTTAAAACAATTTAAGAAACATATGCCATACGTGTGAGTAGTTTATTCTTGTTTATAATAATCTTATTACAATGAATCATGATCTAGAAATGAAATATCATTTTGTCTCATCTTAGCTTCATGCAGATGGAAGTTTCTCGTTTTAATAATACTTAATTATTCAAAACATTTCCTTTTATTAACGCCGCAGATGGTTTGTCGATACACATCCCGATTTCCAAATCAAGAAACATTCTTAAGCCGTTATACCTAACTTCCCATAAAGCTAGTATAACTCTTAAGTTTTCAAAACCAAGTATTACTCTTCTTTTCAAAACGATTTGAAATCTTTTGAAATACTAAAGTTCTTTATTATCACACATCAAGCCGCTTATAAACAAATCATTTACCTTTTTAAAAACCACAAAGTATTTTCTTATCTACATAAAGTCGTTATAACCAACTTCCCATAAAGCCGTTATAACACTTTATGTTTCAAACCAATCAAATACATTTAACACACGACGCTTCACCGCACTACATAGTTCACACATATCATGCTGTAAGAGATAGGAAGAGGTTCACATACCGCGATTTAGCATCGACTAATAGCAAAACGCTCCAAACAATGACTACCCTTAAGCCAAGTAAATCGCGCCACACGTAGTACTTCAACCTATAAGGCCACAAGGCGTTTATTAACATCGCAGATCTTTCTACAGAAAATTAGCAAGACTCTCCCGCCACAACAGAATCTCCTCCTCTATCGAGGCCGGCTATCAAGCCAACCGTGGGGTTAACACATCTAACCTGACGAGTACAATTCTACAACACAAGAATGTTACACAAGTCCATCAGAATACACCCATGTAATTACAAATTGATTCGGCTTAATTCTTCAGCTTAAGTCAAGACATTGCCACAAGATTAAGTTCAGTTCTATACATAGTATACAACAACTATATATTCAACACTTATGTAATTTCCAATTACAATAGGGGACAAGATATTTACTCGATAAGCCCAAAATTATCCGAGTTTAACGCCGCTCCCCGAGCAAGGTTTAGCTCCTACTCGAGTGCTCCAACCCGCTCCAAACAACCCCAAGTTCTAACCAACTTCTTAAGTCTTCAAACAACTATGAAGATTTCCTTAGGGTTTCATTTAGTGGCTAAAGGAAAGTATAATCGTATTTTCTGGCTTTATAAGTTGTAACCTTGGGAATACTACAAGGTATTTGGGCTAAGGTATTTGGACATAACAACAATACTTTGGAGAGTATTTCTATACCACAGCTGTATTTATGAGACAACTAGGGCTAGTGGCCAGTGGGTAATTTCAAAAGAAAACCACCTCACTCATGGGAGCAAAGTGCTCTCGTGCAGGGGCTGTGCGAGATTCTCAAGAGGAGGAGAGGGTTTTCAAGACTTAGGATTCCAAGTGGATGAAAGAACTCATCAACTAACGGGGTATTTATAGGTCAAGCTTCAAAGCCAACCAACGGCAAGATCAATCCATGTGTTAGGTGCTGTAGGGCTAGGATTTACCAAACACAAATATCCTACCTAACCTTGACTTTGTCAAGGCAACAAAAACGTACAACCTTGTTCATTTCGTCGGCCGCTAAAACGGACGCTCGTTTCACCAATGGGAGTGCCATAAGTGTCGCCTCCCGTCGGTCCAAAATTCTCTCGCTTCCCAAGAAAAAAAAAAAATAGAAAACGCACCCTTTAAATTCGTAAAAGTCGTGGAAACCGCTTCGCCGAAAAACGACTCTAATCGTGTCATGAGCAAAATTAATTCGCCAAGCCACTTTGTAGTTCGAAAATTTCTCGACGCCTCACGATATACTGAAATACTGATATAACACGAGTCATTTAACAAGAGATATAATAAATAAACAAAGCAACCAAAAAGTTTTCGTGATATACATAAAACCCAACAGTTTAATCCTTTTACAACCTCGCCCACAACAAGATTACATACCTCTAAGATATACTGACTATGACGGACAGGCCCGCCATACCCCGAATGTACAAGAACTCTACAACTCGAGGAACACCTACTAAAAGATAAGCCTCCTGAGAAACGGAGCTTCAAATGCGCTAAATCGTGATCCTATGAGCGAGGATCCACGATCGATGTACTTCTACTGCAGACGAACGCAGCCAAGGAGGTCGCATAACAGTACTAAGTATGTGAAACTGCATAATATCAGAATGAAATCATACTAGTCTATATAAAGCAGAGACATGTATGATAACCAAACTACATTCACAACATAAAATGGGTCATCACTCCATTATAACTATGGGTCTCACGCCACCATCAATCAGTTCGTGACATCGCATGCCGAATCTCGGCCGGTGTAGATACCATGATGCAATAATAATACCAATAACGCCACATGCCCCCGATCGGTGTAGACATGTCCACGTGACTCAACAACAAGACAAAGAATCCAAATGGAAGCATACCCGCAGCCACGATCGTGTCGGTATGTCCAAAGGGAAAAATAAGACAACATTCCAAATGGACGATACCCGCACGTGCGCCACGATCGTGTTAGTATGTCCAAAGGGAAATATAAGACAACATTCCAAATGGACGATACCCGCGCGCTTACGATCGTGTCGATGTCCAAAGGGAAACAACAAGGCGGTAATCTAAATGGAAGCATACCCGCGCGCCACGATCGTGGTCGATGTCCATAGCGATGCACAACAATAATACTATCAACAGAACGCACTGCGGAATTTCTCCGCCACACCGCAGACGCCCAAGTAAGTTCTCAACAAGTCAACCGACCCTCCATCGAGACGCAGAACACGTAAATACAACGCTTGCACAACAAAGGTTATCACAATAAGCATAGCCAAGCTTCACAACAACAAGCATAGTGCAAGTTTCACAACAACACAAAGTACTTTCATTTTATACCAAAGTCCGGTTTTAGCCTCAAAGTACTACGCACGTTAAATTTTGTAAAAGAGATCCATTACTTTTATCAAAGTCACCCGATACCGTAGTATTAGAATGACCAACCCACATTTTTAAGTAAACCGTAACACTTTCCTTTTAAAATCAAGTACCAACATTCTTTTCCTAAGTTCCAGCTTTGCTAGTTTCAATTACTCCAACTTCTCATTTTCAAAAGGTTTCATAGTTCCCAAACTTAATCACTGATTCCTTTTAGAACAATTGAGTAACATATGTCATATATATGAGTAGTTTATTCTGTTTATAACGATCTTATTACAAAGACCATGATCTAGAAAATGTAATATCATTTTGTCTCATCTTAATTTCTATGCAGATGGAGGTTTTTAGGTTTTAATACAACACATCATTATTCAATACATTTTCCTTTTATTTACGCCGCAGTTGGTCCTGTCGATACACATTCCGATTCGAAATCAAGAAAACATTATCCCTTTAAAACCAAGTACTCATTACTCACGAATGAGGTTTCACACAAACATCCACATTAAAACAAATAAGTTAAGTCTCTTATCTTATAAGATCAAGTCTCTTAACTTCTAACATCAAGAAACTATTTTCACTTACATAAGGTCGTTATAACTAACTTCCCATAAAGCTATTATAACACCCTATGTTTTAAACCAACCAAATCACTTAGCACATGTACGCCTACCGCACTACATAGTTCACAACCATCATGCTAGAAAAGATAGGAAGAGGTTCACATACCTCGCGACGATTTATCGACAATAAGCAAAATGCTCCAAGTACTACAACCTTGCTAGCCCTTTCCACTCATCGAGTAGAATACGCTACTGTTAGTACTTTCACCTATAAAGGTCACAAACGTCTCTTAACCCCAAAACACAAGTTTTCTATCTTTCTATAGAACATTCGCAGACCTTCCCCAACAACAGAATCTCCTCTCTCTATCGAGGCCGGCCACTACCAAGCCAACTGTGGGGTTTACACGCCTAACCTGACGTACAATTCTACACAAGTTCATCGCACATCCATGTAAATCTGATTCTGCTTCTTATTCTTCGTGCTTAAGTCAAAAGACATTGTAATCACTAAGTAGTTCCATATATAGTATACTTCAACTATATATTCTAACAAACATGTAATTTCCAATTACAATAGAGGACAAGATAATTACCTCGATAAGCCCAAAATTATCCAAGTTATAATGTCGATCCTCGAGCAAGGTTTAGCTCCACCCGGCGCTCCAAACCACTCCAAACAACCCTTAGAAGTTCTAACTAACTTCTACTCACATACTGACCAACTATGAAGATTTCCTTGTGGTTTCGGTTTGAGACTAAAGGACAAAAGGTAGTATTTCCTGCTCTACGTATAGAGGTATCTTTGGAATACTACAAGGTACAAGGCTAGGTATTTTGGTCATTATAACAATACTAGGAGTATTTCTATACCACAACAAGGGTATTATATGAAAACAACTAGGCTGGGGTACCCCACGCCAAGCCTCACAGCGGAGTGGAAGCCTCTGCCAAGCTCCTCAAAAAGGGGGTAGACCTGGACGAGAACAACACTAAAGGGGAGGATATTTCAAGACTTAGAATAAAATGAGGATGAAGAAAACCTTCAAGCAAAGGGGTATTTATAGGGACACCAACGGACAAGATCAAGCCATGTGGCAGTGGATGGCTAAGATTGGCACAAGTGCACCCTAACCTACTCCTTAAATCCTCACAAAACAAAGACCCATGAAAAGGGCCTTAAAAACCTCCTACCGTGGCCCTCTCAAACCGCCAACGAGGGTGACAGTGTCACCTCCCGCTGGTCCAAAATGTTCCGCCACTAAAAATCCGCAAAATACAAAACGACATAGCGGAATTTTCCTTCGCAGTTACGCAAAACGCTTCGTCAAAAACGACTCTAACCGGTGTCACACAAAGGTAACTTCTGCCGAGCCACCTAGGCGGGGTGACACGTGTCACCTCCTATTGGCCCTCAAAAACGCCTTTCAAAATATCCACAATGGCCAAAATCTGAAACAAAGTGGGCCCCACAAAGTCAGAATTTCTCCTGGCCCCACGTGTCCATTTCCGAAAATAAAATCTCAAAATTCTAATATAATTTAAGAAGCCCACATACCAAATCTGGGAATCCAATTCTTATTAACGAACCTTTTTCTTCACAAATAACCGGAAACTTTTCCGTCGAAAACTCACATCTTTCTTTCTTTTCAAAATTTCTGTCGTACTCTCGCACGTACGTCCTCACATATATACCCTGCAACTACGGGGTATAACATTTGGTAAGAGTCGTTAGGAAGTATTTGGAGTCAAGTTGACTTTGCTAAGTTATTGCACGAAAGAGGATAAGTATCGAACAAGCCACTGCAGCGCTAATAAAAGAAAATGTATCGACAATCAATTAAACTAAAATGAGTAGAATCCTCCATCTGCATAGAAGCTAAGATAAAACAAAATTGTATTACATTTTCTAGATCATGACTGCTTTAATAAGATCGTTATAAATAAGTATAACCTATTCACAACGCATAAAAGTATATGTTACTGAATTAAAAGAGTTTACGTATGAAGTTTTAAGACTATGAACCTTAAATTCTAAAAAGGTTAAGAGACTTTATTTTCAAGTTATGGGACTTGATTTTTAAAGGAAGGAATGACTTGATTTAAAAGTATAGAATACTTGATTCGGGAAAAGCATATGTAACTTTATTTTCTTAAAGAAAAGAGGATTGATATTCTAAGTTAAGAAACTTGGTTTCTAAAAGTTAAGAGACTTGAAGTATTTTGAAAGCTATGTAACTTGATTTGAATGTATAAGTCTCTTGGTTATAAAAGTAATGAATTTGCCTAAGACATAAAAGAGTTATAACGACTTTATGGGAAGTTAGTTATAATAACCGTATGGAAGGTTAAAAGAATGGTTTTTTCTAGTATTGTAAACAAAGAGATGACTTGAAATAATGAAGGCAATTTGATTTAAAGGCATCAATTGCTTAAATATTTTAAAGTGGAAGTCACTTGATTTGTAGCGATAAATGTATTTCTAAAAAGTATTGTGACTTGTCTTGAAAAGTAGATATGACTTGATACTACGGTTATTAGTATCTTGGAAGTTTTATATAGAAAAGAGTCATTTTAAAAGAATAAAGGCACGTAGTACTTGGGTTAAATTCTGATTTTATAATGACATGTTAAGTGCTTAAGTAAACTAAAAGAGAGCGTATGTAAATAAGGTTAATAAAGTTGGGATTTCTTAACTTGCTATGTTATGTATGATAAAGGCTTATGTTATGTATGATGTATGTTCAAGCTTATGCATTATATGTATGATAAGAAGGCTTATGTTATATGATGATGATAGTGATGTTATGTTATGTATGATGCTACAAAGGCTTATGTTATATGATGATGTTAGAGTACTTTTGTTATGTATGATGTGGTAGCGCTTATGTTATGTATGATGTTTGGTAGTGCTTATGTTATGTATGATAGCCTGGTTGAGCTAGTTTATGTTATTCTTACGGTAAAGCCCGGTTACTACTAATTCCATGAATTTGCTACCCATGACGCGATGCGGCGTTTGTACTCATTGGCCCACCAGCCTAAGCGGGTGAAATAGTCCTCGCGGGTGAAATAGTCCCATGCGAGGCGGATGACCTCATCATGGTCCACAGACCTATGCAAGTGAAATAGTCCCGGAGTAGATTGCCAATGATATTATGGGCGGTGGCCCTAAGTTGATCATAAGCTTCCTATTTTTATGCAAAGATACCTTTACGGGCACTTATGTGACTTTATCGCGTCCCAGTTGGGCTGGGCAAGATACCTTTACGGGCGCACTTATGTGACTTTATCGCGTCCCGTAATGGGCCGCAGATAAGCGTCCTCCGTAGCGCGGATTATGTTATGCAAGATAAGTAAGTTATGGTTATGAACTTAATGATTTCTCCTAAGTATGTACGTAAGAATTTGACTATAACTCTTATTGAAAAATGGGAAAAGATAATGATGTACGATTAAGTTCATGAGTTGTAATGGCATGATAGGATCTGATATTTACTTTTTATACTTGCCCCTGTCATTCTTTTATACAGTTATGATCATTTCGACCTTATTTTCGCTCAGATTCGGCACTGTAATCGACCTCTTCGGGCTGCGTTCATGTCCGCAGGTTTAGGTACACAGTTGTGGATCCGCGAGCTTAGGATCCTGGTTCAGCATTTTGAGATGGCTCAAATATTCCGGAGCTTGTCATTATGGCTAGGTATATTCAGGGGTACGGCGGGGCCTTGTCCCGCCACAGTTATTATGTTAAAACTCTTAGAGGTCTGTAGTCACATATTGTGGATCGGGTCGTGACAGCAACCAAGTGTAGAGGAATAGAGCCTGAATCCATAAGGACCTTTCGAGGTAACTACACCAGTGGGTGTTTGGATGGTAGCTGTTACACCCCGTAATTACAGGACATGTTTTAAGAACGTACGTAAGAATCCCAAATGTTAAGATTTGAGACTAGTAAATTTATCGGAATTTTGGAATTGTCGGAAAATGTAATATTGTGACGAATGGGAAGGCGACACGTGTCACCCCCCCCTTAAATGGTCTTGGACGAAACTACATGGGCAAAATGGTCATTTGACCATTGTTAGGAAGACAAGTCTTGCAACTTGAAGAGCTTGACAATGTTGACTTGGTCAATGGGACCACTAGTCTTGATATTTAATGAAGCTCATCCAAGCCACACATTTGTACACATCTTGACCCTCCATTGTGCTATATAGTAGTACTAGTAGAAAGACTAAGTTCAACACTTAGAAAAAATTTCAAGAATTTCAAGAACTCCCAATGTTGCTCTCGGGTTCACTCCCCACCAACATGAATTTTTTTTGTTTGTTGTCTATTAAGCTCCACACTTTAAACCAAGGTTCATGAGTGTATTGTAAGGATATCTCAATAGAAAAATCCCGGAAAAAGATAGTTTTCGTATTAGTCGCAAGGTGAAAACCTAGTTTCTTTTCTAGGTTTTGTTTGGAAGATTGAAGGAAAGTTGTTTGTGTTGTTCTAAGGGTCTCAAGTGGCGGATTGAAGTGTCTAGAAGAGGCTCTAAGTTGCTAAGGAGCGACTTCGGATTTGAAGTTGGACTAAGAATCGTTGAGGTAATAATCTTGTCTCTTAAGTGTTACAAGATTATATATTATTGTTAGCCTTACATGTTTGCTAGCATGAAGTATATGTGTTGAAGTTTTATAAGTATTATGGATTGATTGTAGCCTTAAATCCGAAATGTCATATAAACCATTTGAAGATGGATTACAAATTGGTCGTTAATTAGAATCGTCGCATGTTACTTACTTGGAGATTATAGTAGTTATAATCGATTGCGACTTGATATCATGTTATGCTAACAACTTGGATTGAAATGGAAATTGGATAATAATTGATGTTATTATATCTCAAGTTTCCGAACTGGCCTAGTAGTTTGTATTAGTTTGATATCGTTTGTGGGGCGGAATTTTTACACGTCTAAGTAGGCGTGTAATCCCCTATTGTTA
This sequence comes from Przewalskia tangutica, assembly GCA_029844215.1. Lineage (NCBI taxonomy): Eukaryota > Viridiplantae > Streptophyta > Magnoliopsida > Solanales > Solanaceae > Przewalskia > Przewalskia tangutica. The sequence continues at coordinate 79,042,533 of CM056729.1, read as the reverse complement.
ATTGCATTGTTGGGCCTTAAATATGGCGTGTTTGGTTATTGAATTCGGCCTTGAAAAAGGTGGCAAAGTATGTAGAAACAAAGGAGGTGCTGTCCGATTTTCCGTAGAATTTAGTGACTTAGCACTTAGAATATTCTACGTTTGAAGTAAGAGGTTAATGGACGAATTATGGCCATTATAGGTTGATGTACTAAGTATAGCGTATTCTACTTGAAGGATGGAATAGCTATCAAGGTTGAAGTACTTTGGAGCATTTTGCTACTTGTCGATAATCGTCGCGAGGTATGTGAACCTCTTCATTCCTTTGGCATGATTCTAGGTATGGAATATACATGTGGTATTATTTCATGTTTCCTTCTACTCTTAGAAGTTAAGAGGTATGTGTGTGATTTACTCTATGTAAAGGTTATGTCTAAGTTATCCTAAGTCCTTACCAAGTCTTATGGGGGATGTTGGTAAGAGTCGTTAGGAGGTATTTTGGAGCCAAGTTGACTTGGCTAATTTATGGCACGAATGAGAATAAGTATCGAACAAGTCATTGCAGCGTTAATAAAGGAAAATGTAATGACAATTGATAATATTAAAATGAGTAGAATTCTCCATCTGCATAGAAGCTAAGATAAGACAAAATTGTATTACATTTTCTAGATCATGGCTGCTTTAATAAGATCGTTGTAAACAAGTATAACCTACTCACACACATAAGGAATATGTGCTTAACTTAGAGAATTTACGTTATGAAATTTTAAGACTGTGAACCTTAGACTCATAAAAGGTTGAGAGACTTTATTTTCAGGTAATGAAACTTGATTCTTAAAGGAAGAATTGACATGATTTAAGGGAAGTAACTTGTTTTAAAAGGTGTGAGTTACTTGAGTTTTAAAAGTTAAGAAACTGGATTTCTAAAAGTTAAGAGACTGAAAGTATTTTGAAAGTTAAGAGAATTGATTTGAAAGTATATAATACTTGGTTTTAAAAGTATAAGTCTCTTGGTTATAAAAGGAATGAGTTGTCTAAAACCATAAAGGGTTATAACGGCTTTATGGGAAGTTGGTTATAACGGCTTTATGGAAGGTTAAGAGAATGGTTTTATCTAATAAGGTAAACAAAGAAATAACTTGAAATAAGGAAGGGCAATTTGATTTTAAGGTATCACTTGCTTAAAGCTTTAAAGTAAGGGTCACTTGATTTAGAAGCCGAGAAATGTATTTCTAAAAGTATAGTGACTTATGTGACATGTACACAAGCCTTGATACTACGGGTGTTAGTATCTTGGGGTTTTATATGAAAAGGAATCTTTTGAAAAGAATGGAAGTACGTAGTACTTGGGGTTAAATTCCCGGATTTTTTATGTGAAACGAAAAGTGCCTTGAGTATGTAAAAGTGAAAGTCTAAAGATTTAATGAACTTGCCTATGCTTGCTTGTGATAGCCTTGATTGCAAGTATTATATGTTTACATTGCCGTGACTCTTGGAGGTCACTGACTTGTTGTGAATTTATCACGCATGCAGCGTGACGGAGGATTCCACGTATGTTTCCATTGTAATTGATCTTGGCCATGCTTATACGATGAGGATTCCGGCATGCGACCGAGGCGGGTTAGATTTCGACGTGTTTTATTACCCACGGCCATGCTTATACGATGAGGATTCCGGCACGCGACCATGTTATATTTTACTCCACGGGCTAGCTCCCATGAAGACATGTACCATCGATGAGGACGCCGGGGCATGTTATATTATTATTCCACGGGCTAGCTCCCATGAAGACCTGCACTACCACGATGAGGATTCCGGCACGTTATGGCCACGCTTATACGATGAGGATTCCGGCATGCGCCACGCTGTATATATATATATATATATATATATATATATATATATATATGTTGTATGTGTGTAACGATAGAGGTAGATGCCACTACGCCACACTGTTATATGTTACCCTTACGATCGCTTGGCAGCGATGGGATTCCACGCGAGGTATAGATATATATATGTGTTGTATGCGCGTACGCCGACGTGAGGTGATGCCACAGCGCGCGTTACATGGTTATGTTATTCACTTATACCGCCGCTGATGGGGATTCCACTGCACGCTTTGATATTTGAGGGCTCGTGTCAGAGTCTCCGCTGACTATTGTTCATGTGTTGAAATAGTCTCTAAAAAGGTAAACCGACTTTCAAGATTTCATTTTGGTAAGGCACGTGTTATCGTTATTTTGGTTATCATACATGTCTCCAGCTTTTTATAGACTGCTATGATTTCATTACAGTATTTTCAGTTTCACATACTTGGTACATATTTCGTACTGACCTCCTTCGGGGGGCTGCGTTCATGCCGCAGGTTGAGGTACATAGCTTGTTGATCCACACTCTTGGGTCACTGCTCAGTTCTTGGAAAACTCCATTTCTCCGGAGGCTTTATCTTTTGCACGCTTCCGAGGTGGTAGATTCATGTATATTCAGGGGTATGGCGGGGCCCTGTCCCGCCACAGTTGTTATGTTAAAACTCTTAGAGGTCTGTAGTCACATATTGTGGGTCAGTTTGTAAAGGAAAGGAGGCAACTGCTTCGTGTATGTATTTACTTATCCAGAGAGGTAGCCTTATCGGCTAACCTGTTGATTTTATCTTTGTTGATTTATTTTATAAGTTTCATGTATGTTTCGCTGATTATCTCTGATGTATACCTGTAAGGGTGCAGTGTAGGCACCGATGCCCGGGTCGGTCGCGATAAGAGTCGATGGCACGTAAGATTTGCTCCTGATGATACGATCGCCGACCTGAAGACCTAGTAGAGATGAATATGCACTTTGAGGTCATTATGAGTATGGACTAGTTGGCTTCGGTGCCAAGGTCGATCGTAGAGAGGTTGGTTCGATTCCGCTTCCGGAGCCTGTTATCGTTGAGGAAGGAATGGAACCATAGTATTATGTGTTATTCCTTCCTTCTTTGACATGAAATCGTGAGTCTATGTGACTTATTTTATTGAAATGATTGATTTGAATTTGAACGCGTTAAGGACGGAGATAAGAACGCACGATTATTGAAGGATTTTATGTTAAGTGCCCTCGAGGTACTTCGAATTGGTTTAGTGTGGCGTCGAGGCCACGACATTCGAATAATTTCGTAGAAAATGTGCAAGCAAGAATAAGATAAGTACTAGTCTGCCATGAAACGTAAGACATTTTTAGTAGGTTTTGAAAATCTATACGACATGTGGCACTTGATGATCAAGATTATGAAAGGAGATAAACTTTTTCCCACGTAAAAGGATAGTTTTACGTATTACGGGTTATGTGTACCCGTGTTATTAGACGATAGTTGAGGCAGTAAGATCTTCAACGCGCATGCCATAGGTTATTGTTTTAGATAACCGGGAAAAGTGTTATGTAAAGGCGATTGACAATGATGCAGAGTATATAGCGAGAAGATTATGAGATCGCACTGAGTTCCTACATTATGATGTCGCATGATGAGCTCCGTTTACTGGCTAACTTCGGAGGTTTTCCATGTGATTAGGGACACAGTGAGTTTCATGTTGCATTTCACCTCGACGGACGGACAGCATAGCGTATCATCCGTGCACTGAGATAGGTCATGCGGCCCGTGTTATTGATTCGTAGATGGTCGAGGATTAATTGCCTCTTGTTGAGTTTGCGTATAACAAAAACTACCATTCCAGTATTCAGATGGCCCTGTATGAGGCTTTTTATGAAAGAAAAATGTTTGTTGATGAGAATTGGATTCTCAAATGCATTATTTGAGGAATATAGAAGGTATTAACATTATGGAAATTTATTTTTACGGATTTGGTCACGTGGGGCCCACCCGAGAAATTTTACGTTTCGTGGGGCCCACGAGGGTTACGAAATTTTATGGACGAATAGGAGGGCGACACGTGACACCCCCCACATGGTCTTGGATGAAAAGTTGCAAGGGTAAAATGGTCATTGACCATTGTGGATGAACAAGTCTTCAAAGCTTGAGAAAATTGACCAAGTCAACTTGTCCAATTGGTTAATTATTTAATCTCCTCCATCCAAGCCACACAAGTGTTGTGATCTAAGCCCTCCATTGTATTATATATACTACACTAGTGCAAGACCAAGTCTTCAACACTTAGAAAAAATTTGAGAGACTTGTGCAAGCCTTGTGTGCTCTCGGCTTTGTCAATAGTTCCACACAATTTTTTTTGTAATTTTGGTTCTTTATTCACAAGACTTTAACCCAAGGTCCCTAAGGGTATTGTAAGGATATATCAATAGAAAGATCTCGGAAAAACGGCGTTTTCACGTTAGTCGCAAGGCGAAAACTTAAGTCGTTTTCATAGTTTTGGATTGGAAATGGAAGAGAAGTTGGTTGTGAACTTCTAAAGGCTTCAAATAGCGGATTGGATCGTAAAGGAAAGGAGCTAAGAATTGCTAAGGAGCGACTTTGAATCTTGAAATTTATAAGGGCTTATAAAGGTAACAATTCTTGTCGTTTTAGTAATTAAGATTACTTATTGTTGTAGCTATGGATATTAGCAAGCATGAGGTATATAGTATGAAGTTTGATAAGTGTATTGGCTATTGGAACTCTAATCCTAAACTAGCATGTTTAGCCCTTAAGATTGTAATTCAATTTGGTTACTAGTTTAGTTGTCACATGTTATATAAAGAAGGAATTATAGTTGTTGAAGTTGTTTATGACTATATAACATGTTAGAACTAAGAACTTGGATTGAAAAAGAATTGGAAAGGACTTTGTGTTATTGTATATGTTAGCCGAGAATGGCTTTGGATATTAAACTACTTCGTATGAATCGTGGGGCAAAATTTTACACGCAAAGGCGTAATCCCTTTGATTGGTTGTTGTATTGAGCCTTAAATGTGGCGTGTTGGTTATTGATTACCGGGCCTTGAAAAAGGTGGAAAAGTATGTAGAAACAAAGGAAGTGTTGTCCGATTTTCCGTAGAATTTGGTGACTTTACACTTAGAATATTCTACGTTTGAAGCTAGAGGTTAATAGACATATTATGACCCTTATAGGTTGAAGTACTACGAATAGAGTATTCTACTTGAAGGGTGGAAAAGCTATTAAGGTTATAGTACTTTGGAGCATTTTGCTACTTGTCGATAGTCGTCGCGAGGTATGTGAACCTCTTCCTTCTTTTGACATGATTCTATGTATGAAATATACATGTGGTATTATTTCATGATCCCTTCTACTCTTAGAAGTTAAGAGGTATGTATGTTGACTTACGCTATGTAAAAGTTACGTCTAAGTTATCCTAAGTTCTTACCAAGTCTTATAGGGGATGTTGGTAAGAGTCGTTAGTAAGTATTTGGAGTCAAGTTGACTTTGCTAAGTTATTGCACGAAAGAGGAGAAGTATCGAACAAGCCACTGCAGCGCTAATAAAAGAAAATGTATCGACAATCAATTAAACTAAAATGAGTAGAATCCTCCATCTGCATAGAAGCTAGGATAAGACAAAATTGTATTACATTTTCTAGATCATGGCTGATTTAATAAGATCGTTATAAATAAGTATAATCTATTCACAACGCATAAAAGTATATGTTACTGAATTAAAAGAGTTTACGTATGAAGTTTTAAGACTATGAACCTTGAATTCTAAAAAGGTTAAGAGACTTTATTTTCAAGTTATGGGACTTGATTTTTAAAGGAAGGAATGACTTGATTTAAAAGTATAGAATACTTGATTCGGAAAAAACATATGTAAATTTATTTTCTTAAAGAAAAGAGGATTGATATTCTAAGTTAAGAAACTTGGTTTCTAAAAGTTAAGAGACTTGAAGTATTTTGAAAGCTATGTAACTTGATTTGAAAGTATAAGTCTCTTGGTTATAGTCCTTATACTTAGAAAAAAGTCTCTTGGTTATAGGCCTTGAAAAAGGTGGAAAAGTACGTAGAAACAAAGGAAGTGCTGCCCGATTTTCCGTAGAATAATAGTCCTTATACTTAGAAATAGTCTACGTTGAAAGCTAGAAATTGATAGGCGTATTATGGTTATTATAGGTTGGCATTCTACGAGCGGCAAATTCATGTTAGCAAGTGGATTAAGCCGAAGAGGTTTGTGGAAACTTTTCTTATCTCTTGAGCTTGAATCTTATGAAATGTATAGTACGGTAGACGTACGTGTTTTAAATGAACTCGGTTTCATTTTGGTATCCTTGTATGGATTTTCGAAAGTGTAGTAACTCGTTTTCAAAGAAGTATATGTTACTTGACTTGAAAAGTGTAGAATACTTGATTTGGAAAAAGTATTGATAACTTGATATTCTAAGTTAAGAAACTTGATATTCTAAGTTAAAGAGACTTGATATTCTAAGTTAAGAAACTAGATTTCTAAAGTTAAGAGACTTGAAGTATTTTGAAAGTTATGTAACTTGATTTGAAAATATAAGTCTCTTGGTTATAAAAGAATGAATTAGTCTAAGACATAAAGAGTTATAACGGCTTTATGGGAAGTTAGTTATGACGGCTTTATGAAAGGTTAAAGATGTCTTAGTTTCTAAAGCATAAAGTTAGTATAACGGCTTTATGGAAAGTTGGTTATAACAACTTTATGGAAGGTTAAAGGAATGGTTTTCTAGTAATGTAAACAAGGATTAATGACTTGAAATAAGGAAGTGCAATTTGATTTAAAGGCATCAATTGCTTAAAGTTTTAAAGTAAGGGTCACTTGATTTAGAAGCCTAAAAATGTATTTCTAAAAGTGTAGTGACTTTTTGAATGTAGATGCCTTGATACTACGTGTTAGTATCTTGGGGTTTTATATGAAAATGAGTCTTTTGAAAAGAATGGAAGACGTAGTACTTTGGGGTAGATTCCGCTTGTTTATATTATTCCATGGACTAGCTCTCCATGAGGTTTAGCGACGCAAGATGGTCCGTAGTTAGCTTCCGCATTTGCCCCTGTAGTGGTCGACGCAGACGGTCCAGTAGTTGGCTTTCGACTTGCCCCCGCCGCCGCCGGTACGCTTGGTACGGTAGACTTTGGTATATAGCTTTCACACTTGCCCCGGTCATATCTCGTGACGGCAGGCTGGATCTGGTAGTTGGCTTTCGATTGCCCTCGTCATTGTCGACGCAAGTCGATCTCGTAGTTGGCTTCGCATTGCCCCGGCCGCTTTATGATGCAGCCGGATCCGTGGTTCGCTTTCCTACTTGGCCCGTTCAGTTTTTATGACACAAGTGGGACATGGTGTTCATGTATACATATTGTTGTTATATTATATCATGGACTGCCGGCAGTGAAGAAGGAATTCCACGGGCATGATTGATATTATGGGCGTGAGACCCATGTTTATATTTGAGTAATGACTTTGAGGGCATGCGTCCCTGACTTGACATAACTTATATATTATGTACTGTAGTTTGGTTATCATACATGTCTCCTGTTTTATATAGACTGTTATGATTTCATTACAGTATTTTCGGTTTCACATACTTGGTACATATTTCATCGACTCCTTCGTGGGTTGCGCTTATGCCGCAGTCGAGGTACATAGCTTCGATCCTCATTCTTAGGATCATCGTCACCGGTCGGAAGCTCCATTATTTCGGAGGCTTTGTATTTTGGTACAGTTCCCTGAGGTTGTAGATTTTTGTACATTCAGGGGTATGGCGGGCCCCTGTCCCGTCACAGTTGTTACGTCAAAACTCTTAGAGGTCTGTAGTCATATCTTTTGTCACGACCCGACCCCGGGCCCACGACTGGTGCCCTACCTGGGCACCCCTTTCGGTATACATCAGAGAATAGCAGCGGAACATACACAACTGATAAAAATACTTAAACATAAAATAACAACAAAGCAGCCGAGCAAGGCCACCTTCCGTAAACTATACAAATAAGACAAGACATTTTTGTTTCTTTACAACCTGCATCACAATGTGACTACTGCACTTAAGAATAATAACTCAAGTGACAGGCCCCGCCATACCCCAATGTATAACAACCGACAATACCTGTGGATAAGCCTCCGAATAAAGGAGCTTCTCAACCACAATGTTGATCCTAAGAGCGAGGATCAGCAACTCAGACTCTACTGCAGATGAACGCACTCAAGGAGGTCAAGACAACATGTACCAAATATGTGAAACAAGCATCAGAGGAAATCATAAGTCTAAAATAAAATCGGAGACATGTATGATAACTCATATAACAAGACATTGTGCCTTACTAACAATGAGTAAATAGAGTATGATTACAACATAAAATAGGAAGCTCACGATCAAGCAGGACCACCCGCCCGCAGTATCATTAAGCAATCCTACTCCTGGGACTATTTCACCCGCATAGGTCGTGCGGACCCGCATGAGGTATTCCTCGCATGGGACTATTTCACCCGCATAAGCCCTTACGGACTCGCATGAGGTATTCCTCGCATAGGCTGTATCCGCCCGCATGGGACTATTTCACCCGCATAAGCCCTTACGAACTCGCACGAGGTATTCCTCGATCGTGGGTAGCAAATCCACTAATATGCAAATGCCACAAACCCGGGGAATGACCCCGCAATGAATAATATACCACTAGCACAAACCGGCTATCATACACAACATAAGCACTACCGGCTTATCATACAATATATAAGCAAGTTAAGAAATCACCTAACTTCTTATTATCCTTGTTCATATACACTCTCATTTTAGTTTACTTAAGGCACTAACATGTCTTTATAAAATCCGGGAATTTAACCCAAAGTACTACGTGCTTCTATTCTTTTAAAATGACTCTTTTTCCTATAAAACTTCCAAGATACTAATAACCATAGTATCAAGTCATAACTACTTTTCAAGACAAGTCACAATACCTTTTAGAAAATACATTTTCAGGCTTCTAAATCAAGTGACTTCTTTCTTTTAAAACCTTAAGAAATTGATGCCTTTAAATCAATTTGCCTTTCATTATCAAGTCATTTATCATACTTATATTACTTAGAGTAAACCACTCTTTTATTAACTTTCCATAAAGCTATTATAACCAACTTCCCATAAAATCGTTATACTAGCGTTATACATTAGCAACTTACATACTTCTTTATAACCAAGAGACTTAAACTTTCCAACAAAACCTTTATCAAAAATACTTTCAACATACTTAAAGTCTCTTAACTTTTGAAAACCAAGATATCCTTAATATTTAAACAAGTGAGTTAACTCCCTAACTCCACCAACTTGGACATTCTTAAAATAAGCCAAGGATATCAAATAGACTAGATTCACTAAAAACTCGTGACGCCTCACCGCATTATACATTTACAACTTATTCATGCTCAAGAGATAAGAAAGTTCCACATACCTCTTCGTTTAATCCACTTGCTAAGTCCACCGCATTTAGTATGTCAACCTATAATGACCATAATACGCCTATTAACTTCTTACTTCAAACGTAGAATATTCCAAGTGCAAAGTCACTAAATTCTACTAAAATCTGACAAAGACTTCCTTTGTTTCTACATACTTTGCCACCTTTTCAAGGCCGAATTCAATAACCAAACACGCCTACATTTAAGGCCCAACAAAGAGCTAACAATAGGATTACACGCTTAATCAAGACATGTAAAATTCCGCCCACAATATATAACAAACTAGTCTAAACTAACACAAACCACTAGTCCAATTTCGCCACATCGAGATGCAACAATACCAATTCTTATCCAATTTCCATTTCAATCCAAGTTGTTAGCATAACATGATATCAAGTCGCAATCGATTATACTACTATAATCTTCAAGTAATTAACATGCGACAATTCTAGTAAACGACCAAATTGTAATCCAACTTCACATGGCTTACATTACATTTCGGATTTTAAGGCTAAAAGCAATCCATAATACTTATAAACTTCAACACATATACTTCATGCTAGCAACATGTAAAGCTAACAACAATATAGATAATCTTGTAACACTTTTAAGAGACAAGATTATACCTCAACGAATCTTAATCCAACTCCAAATCCGAAGTCGCTCCTTAGCAATGTAGAGCCTCTTCAAGACACTTCAATCCGCTACTTGAGACCCTTAGAACAACACCAACAAATTACCTTCAAACTTCCAAACAAAACCTAGAAAGCAACTAGGTTTTCACTCATACTAATACGAAACTCCCTTTTTCCGAGATTTTTCTATTGAGATACACTCACAATACACTCATGAACCTTGGTTTAAAGTGTGGAGCTTAAAGAACAAGAAACAAAAATTTTTGCTTTTCAAAAAAGCTTAGAGCAACTTATTGTTGTTCTTGAAATTCTTGAAAATTTGGCTAAGTCTTAAGCTTGTCTTGCTACTACTAGTATTATATAGCACAATGGAGGTCAATATGTAAACAAATGGGTGGCTTGATGAGGTCTTATTAAATATCAAGACTTCATGGACTCCTTTGACTTAGTCAATTCTCTCAAGCTCACAACTTGCAAGACTTGTCATCATAAGACTATGGTCAATGACCATTTGGCCATGCTAATTTCGACCAAGGCCACTACGGGGGGACACGTGTCGCCTCCCGCTCACGCAATATTTCATTTTCCGACAATTTCCAAAATTTCGATAAATTTTACTGCCTCAAATCTTAACATTTTCAGTTCTTACGTATGTTCTTATAAACATATCCTCGAATTTCCTGGTGTAACATTCTTCCCTTAGAAACATTCATCCTCGAATGTTCTTTCTGAGTCAAACTTAAAGATAGCGACATAGTCTCCTTACAACCCCTACATACCAATAATACCACACAAGGCCACATAACAATACTCATACTAAAATGTCAACTCAACCCCACGTGTCAACGCTTGCTATCTACATAAAGCTTCACGACTCTAAGCTTACAAATAATCTTTCCTGATAAGCTTCGCTTATCCACAAATTCTCACCAATTAAATCGACCAAATAATCAACCTCGCCTACGTCCAACCAACCAACCCGCGATCTACACTTTCTACATACAAGGCCTCATACAGGGCCATCTAAAAACTGGAAGCGGTATCTCATATCGTGACGTAACACAACAACAAGAGGTAATTAACCCTCCCGCTATTTCTCAAATCAAGAACACAGCCCGCAACCTATCCTCAAGTTCCTGGATAGTACGCCTCTCGATCGTCGGCCCGAGGGTGTAATGCAACACCGAGACTCACTGTGTCCCTAATCCCTTCAAAAACCTCCGGTTATCCAGAATCGAGCTCATCTCAGATGTCATCATAAACGTAGAACCCCGTGGCCTCACAATATCTCTCGCTATACAAGCTAGTATAAACCTCACCAGTAAGTGGTCCCAACAGAAGAACACTACTGGTTTCGCCACCCATTTACTATGACCCTGTGGAGTCGCACTTCTCCGAGTACGATGCCACCTCAGAACAAGATCCATATTAAATACGCCCATGTCTAAGCTCTGGTCTAAATCGCTCGTAATAGCCCACTGGCTTCGTGTTCAACCATGACCGCTACTATTCGGATATTAAGCAACAACTCACGCCCCTTTTCCGGCCATCTTACCCATACATACATCCGAGGTCACGACACAACTTAGTCAACCCCAACAATTTGAGCAATAAGAATCAGATGCCTCCCTAAAACTCGCCTGACTAGTCCTGCAAAGACCGGTACACACACCTATCTCATATCACAAAGACTCATCCTGCTAATCAAATGTGCTCTTCACTTCTGAGAGCCGTATCTCGATACCAGATCATAATCGGATCCTCATACGCCGCCTCCTTACCTCTTCAACGACTAAGACTCCAACCTCTGATCTAAACTTCATTAACCTTGGAAACAAATAATCGAACTCCTAGGCTCAGAATGTAAGAATCTCACTTATGGTTCCTGCTTTCCTTTCTCTGCAACCAAACTTGGTCACTAAACTTAGATTTGATTCATTTGTTTGCCTCATGGCTAAGACTTCATCACAATCACAATTTAGGGGAGGTTTCTTGATCTCGCCAAGTAACAATCCTATTATTCTCTCCCACCAGAGACAATAGTCGTGTTACCACATTTCTCGAAATGTTCTTACTTCCCATCGTTTACTAATGGTCCGCATACTAGTCCGTAATCATATCTCGTGCAACTTATACATGACTGTGAGTCGATTCTCCTTTATTATTCTGGTCATATCCTCGCCTAACAACATGGGTACATGAACCCCATAATACGCAAACCGTCCCTTTTACGTGGGGAAGAGAACTTATCTCCCTTTCTTAAACTTTCTCGAGTCACAACCCTAATCACAGGTCCTCATGTCCAAAGAATTAGCTAATCATCACGCACCGCCTTTAAGTTCGTGTAGATTTTCCAACCTACCAAAGATGCCTCGCCTTTCACGCAAAGACTGCATTTATTTTTATTCTCGCTTTGTACATTTTTCCCAAATTATCCAAGTTCGTGGCCCCGACCGCCACACCAAACCAACTCCAAGTACCTCAAAGTGGCACTTAATATAAATTCCTCCAAATTCAATTATTACATACTTTCACACATTTACCTCATGAACAAGTCACACATACTTAAAAGAAAAACAATGATGCCAAAGAGGAAGGATAATTCATCGTTACTACCACTTCTCTTCCTTTTCACCGATAATCACCACTGTAAAACGAATCGAGTCAATCTCTCTTGCACTAACGTTGCATAACAAGGGCCAATCTAGCCTGCACTCATAATGACTTCAATGTCATAATAGCTCGCTAGGTCTGCTAGGTCCAACGATCATCATTACCGCAATTATCTACCCGCCGCCTACCACCCAACACTCACGTGTAGTCACCTCGAAAGGTTCTCATAGATTCATGCTTTATTTCTTTACACTTAGTTGCTTTTTTTTCACCGGTCGCATTTCTTCCGTATTTCCAAACTTATACTAGCATACGACATAAACTCCATACTAATTCGACCTCCACTCTTTGGAGTTATTAAATTAAACAATATAAGGCCCATTCCGGCTCACAACTGGTTCCTGGAACACGCCTACGAACCCGTGAAATGATTAACTAAACTTGGCCTTGCACCTTCGCGACTCGCCACGTAGCTGACTACTACCAACTGATCCCATTTCATTTCAAGCTACAAGCGACCCTTAATAGATCCTCAACCCGACTCGGCCGTATTTAACTCTTTTCCTTGGTCCGTCTTAATCCTTTACTACCCGAGAAGGCCTTATATATCTAAGGTCTCTGGTTATCAACATTCCTAGGCTCACAATTTCCATGCTCCAAGCCTAACTTATCACCCCGAAAGCCGTACAAAACTTCTCAATATACTATAATCAGATTGTCTTGTCCACAACAACCATACTTACTCCTTACGGATCTCACCTGCACTATTCTCGAAATCCTACTACGTAGCTCAATCTATTAACATAGTCTTCCATTAAGTCCCTTAATTACCCTCTCGAGGTCCATTACATTCTCACACAACTCATCATCACCTAATTATCTCAAATTAACACGTAAACTCACGAGAGTTCCTTAACTGCTTCATACCTTCCAGATTTATTTAGTCCTTACCAAATCCGGTAATCTAAAATCATTCTAGGCAACACGCGTCGACTCATATTTAATTCAGATAATAGACGTCCCAATACCAACTATACTACAAACATTACTAACTCGATACGCAATCCACATAATCTTTCCCGTCATCGTTGCCTTTCTCGTAGCAGAACAACATGACTTGTTAGAGAGACGACCCTAACCATACCGCCATCGCACGATCTTAGAGGAGAAGAATGAAAACTAATCCTAAATGTCATGCAGCCTCCGATTATAGATGTGGTGCACAACACACCGATAATCAAGACTCTACTGTACACGGCTCATAGACACTTTCCGAGACTAACCGCTCGATACCACTTTTGTCACGACCTCGGCTCGCTACTAGTGCCCTACCCGGGCACTCCTTTCGGATACATCGTAGAATAGCAAATGAACATACACAATCGATAAAAATACTTAAACATAAAATAACAACAAAGCTAGCCGATAAGGCCACCTTCCGTAAACTATACAAATAAGATAAGACATTTTTTTTTCTTTACAACCTGCACTACAATGCCACTCATGCACTCTAAGAATAATCAACTCAAGTGATAGCTCCCGCCATACCCCGAATGTACAACAACCGACAATACCAGTGGATAAGCCTCCGGAATAAATGAAGCTTCAACCACAACGCTGATCCTAAGAGCAGGATCAAGAACTCAGACTCTACCGCGGCATGAACGCACTTCGAAGGAGGTCAAGACAACATGTACCAAATATGTGAAAATGAAAGTATCAGAGTGAAATCATAAGTCTAAAATAAAATCGAGACATGTATGATAACTCATATAACAAGACATCGTGGCCTTACTAACAATGAGAGTAAATAGGAGTATGATTACAACATAAAATATAAGCTCACGATCAAGTAGACCACCCGCCCGCAAAGATCATTAAGCAATCATACTCCTGGGACTATTTCACCCGCATAGGTCGTGCGAACCCGCATGAGGTATTCATCTCATGGGACTATTTCATCCGCATAAGCCCCATGGACTCGCATGAGGTATTCTCGTGATAGGTCAGATCCGCTCGCACGGGACTATTTCACCCGCATAAGCCCTTACTGACTCGCATGAGGTATTCCTCGCATCGTGGGTAGCAAATCCACTAATATGAAAATGCCACAAACACGGAATGACCCAAGAATGAATAATATACCACTAGCACAAACCTACTATCATACACAACATAAGCACTACCGGCTTATCATACAATATATAAGAAAGTTAAGAAATCCCCTAGCTTTTTATTATCCTTGTTCATATACACTCTCATTTTAGTTTACTTAAGGCACTAACATGTCTTTATAAAATCCGAATTTAACCCAAAGTACTACGACTTCTATTCTTTTAAAATGACTCTTTTCCTATAAAACTTCCAAGATACTAATAACCATAGTATCAAGTCATAACTACTTTTCAAGACAAGTCACAATACCTTTTAGAAAATACATTTTCAGCTTCTAAATCAAGTGACTTCTTTCTTTAAAACCTTAAGCAATTGATGCTTTAAATCAATTTGCCTTTCATTATAAAGTCATTTATCATACTTATATTACTTAGAGTAAACCACTTTATTAACTTTCCATAAAGCTATTATAACCAACTTCCCATAAAGTCGCTATACTAGCTGTTATACATTAGCAACTTACATACTTCTTTATAACCAAAAGACTTAAACTTTCCAACAAAACAAGTATCAAAAATACTTTCAACATACTTAAAGTCTCTTAACTTTTGAAACCAAGATATCCTTAATATTTAAACAAGTGAGTTAACTCCTAACTCCACCAACTCGACATTCTTAAAATAAGCCAAGAATATCAAATAGACTAGATTCGCTAAAACTCGTGACGCTCACCGTACTATACATTTACAACTTATTCATGCTCAAGAGATAAGAAAGTTCCACATACCTCTTCGCTTAATCCACTTGCTAAGTCCAATTGGCAGATGTAGTATGTCAACCTATAATGACCATAATACGCCTATTAACTTCTTACTTCAAACGTAGAATATTCCAAGTGCAAAGTCACTAAATTCTACGGAAAATCTGACAAAGACTTCCTTTGTTTCTACATACTTTGTCACCTTTTTCAAGGCCGAATTCAATAACCAAACACGCCTACATTTAAGGCCCAACAAAGTAGCTAACAATAGGATTACACGCTTAATCAAGACATGTAAAATTCCGCCCACAATATATAACAAACTAGTCTAAACTAACACAAACCACTAGTCCAATTTCGCCACATCGAGATGCAACAATACCAATTCTTATCCAATTTCAATTTCAATCCAAGTTGTTAGCATAACATGATATCAAGTCGCAATCGATTATACTACTATAATCTTCAAGTAATTAACATGCGACAATTCTAGTAAACGACCAAATTGTAATCCAACTTCACATGGCTTACATTACATTTCTGATTTTAAGCCTACAAGAATCCATAATACTTATAAACTTCAACACATATACTTCATGCTAGCAACATGTAAAGCTAAGAACAATATAGATAATCTTGTAACACTTTTAAGAGACAAGATTATACCAACGAATCTTAATCCAACTCCAACCAAGTCGCTCCTTAGCAACGTAGAGCCTCTTCAAGACACTTCAATCCGCTACTGAGACCCTTAGAACAACACCAACAAATTTCCTTCAAACTTCCAAACAAAACCTAGAAAGCAACTAGGTTTTCACTCATACTAATACAAAACTCCCTTTTTCCGAGATTTTTCTATTGAGATACACTCACAATACACTCATGAACCTTGGTTTAAAGCTGGAGCTTAAAGAACAAGAAACAAAAATTTTGCTTTTCAAAAAGCTTGAACCCGAGAGCAACTTATTGTTGTTCTTGAAATTCTTGAAAATTTGGATAAGTGTTGTTTGTCTTGCTACTACTAGTATTATATAGCACAATGGAGGGTCAAGATGTAAACAAACGGGTGGCTTCGATGAGGTCTTATAAAATATCAAGACTTTCTGACTTTGACTTAGTCAATTCTCTCAAGCTCACAACTTGCAAGAATTGTCATCCTAAGACTATGGTCAATGACCCTTTTGGCCATGCTAATTTCGACCAAGGCCACTAAGGGGGGGGGGGGGACACGGGTCGCCCTCCCGTGCGTCGCAAGATTTCGGTTTCCGACAATTTCCAAAATTTCGATAAATTTTACTCACCTCAAATCTTAACATTTTCGAAGTTCTTACGCATGTTCTTATAAACATATCCCGAATTTCCGGTGTAACATCTTGTGGGTCGCTTTGTAAGAAAAAAGAGGTAATCGCTTTTGGTTTTACGTATTCATACGTAACCGCGAAGGTTGCTTTGTCGGCTAACTCGTTATTTATTCTTGTTGAGTTTAAGTATGTTCACTGATTATCTCGATGTATACTGTAGTGGTGCCTGTAGGCACCAGTGGGCCCGGGTTGGGTCGTGACAAGGAGTTTCGCACCATGTTGCTATGCTACGTAGTGCCGATGCAGAAAATCTCAGTTCCGAAGAAGAATTGGCTAAGGGAAGATTGGTCCATAGGGCACTAAATTTGGAACATATTTAAGCCCTAGGGATTAATGCAACAGGGTTGGTCATTCTACAACATAGCACAACACAAGACAACATGGGAGACTACAATCGAGACTTAGTTCAGTAATTTCTTTTCTTTCATTTTTAATTCACTTATGTATAAATTTTGTGTTAGTTCTTAGCGTGACAATGACTAGGAGCTAAACACTTTATTAGGCTTTTCTTATTAATCGCTTGAAACTTTATTCATGAATTAATGCAAGAGATTGATTTCTTCTTCACTGATTAAGATTTAGTCAATAATTGGTATGAATATTTGATAATTAATTGATCACTAATTATCATAATATATATGATTTCGAATCAAGAATCGAGAGGAGAGATGTGCATATGTCAGAATTGACTAGACATAGGTTAAAATCGCGACTAAGCATTCACACTCATGTAGCATTATAGTTTCATCGCTCTTAATCCTCATACGTGGTAAATCCTATCATAGAAATATAGAGGGTTCCGCACTGTGGTTGAGTGATTATATGTCCTAACCGGAATATAAGATGCTTTAGTTAACCGCCATCTTAACGTAGAAGAAGAAGTCATTCTAGATGCATTAAGGATTGAATAGAGTGGATAGTCGAGATTTTGGAAGCCCTAATTCATTTATAACTGATGAAAACATAAATAGTTCAGTAATTCTTGCAATTATTCTAGTAGTTAAACAAAACTCAACTCAAATATCGATTGCCAAAACATAAAGTAAATGAACTGTAATTAGAAACCATTCTCTGAGGATGATATTCGGTCTTATCAGACTATATTACTTTTCAACGATGTACGCTTGTGAGCATTCAAAATATCTCTAACAATAGCCAACAAATCAAGCTTTTGTTCCTCCTTCCTAGCCTAAATTCTCCACAAATTGCAAGCCAAAAAAATACCAAAACAAGAGAAAAGAACTCAGACTGCACTGCAAATTAGCCTCTAAAATTCAAAATATTAGATGAGATTTTGGGAAGAAAAACATATAAGAATGATAGATTAAACTTGTAGAATACATGCATGTAATTATAAGTTGAATAACGTGAGAATGACGGCTTTTGGAGCAAGCGACCTAGATTAAGGGACTGCTTTGGGCTAAAAATTAAGGTCAAGTATTAGTCGAGACACATTGTAATAGTGAGTTGGCTAGTTCGACTAAAAGGTATGTGAAACTCTTCCTTTTTCTTTTTGGCATGATTTAATAAAAGTACGGCGGACGTACATGATTTCTATACAATCTATTTTCTAAAAATGTTAGTCATGAGAAGTGCCTATGATTTTTCAGTAAAAAGTTTATTTTAATGATTTGATTAAGAGTCAAAGTGATGATTTAATCAGATAGTTACTCATGATACTCTATCAGCGCTGATATGATTATAAGAATTCACCGAGTCCCTCACTGTGAGGCCTGGACACGTTATACGATATATATGATTATTCCATGCACATGTATCCATGATGCGGTATAGATACTCATGATAGTATATACATGATTATTCCATGGACATGTATTCACGATGCGCGTATAGATACCCATTATAGTATATATATGACTATTCCATGGATATGTATCCATGACGCGTGTAGACACACATGATAGTATATGTATGATGATTCCATGGAAAGACATCTATGACGCGTATAGATACCTAGGATAGTATATATATATATATATATATATATATATATGATTATATGGACAAACATTCATGATTTTGATATGACTCACATTTTATAAGTGCACAATCGACTTCATATTTTTATATACGGCATACTGATTCGGTATTTGATTCTCTTACTTGTCTCCTGTACGTTTTGGTCAGTTATGATTATTTACTTGTACTTTAAATTCATATACTCGGTACATTCTTTCGCATCGACCCCTTTCTCGTGGGTCGCGCTTCATGCCCGCAGTACACGTACTCAGCGATCCTCCGCCCAGGATTCCTGCTCATGATTTCGAGAGCCCATTGATTCTGAGCTTGTCATTTTGGTACATAACTTTATTCGACTTATGTATATATTTAGGCACGACGGCCCCGTCCCGCCATATGTCGTTATCCTTCTCATGGAGGTCTGTAGACAAATGTAATCAGACGTGATACGGGTTGTAAACCTATTTGGTCTTCGTGATTGTTTTTCTCTATTTTTGAGATGTTCCCTTGTATATGTGATATTATGGGGCAGCCTTGTCTGGCTTGCCCATTTTATTATGTTGCTTAGATGTGACTCCTCAGAGACAAAGATTATTCGCAAATGGTAGCTTGCTTATTCTCGACTATAGCACGGTCGCAGCTGCACGCCGGATTTTTATATCGACGCGCCACCGTTACATGACAGGTTAGTATAATGGCGTCACTAGGGCGCTTAGTCGCGACCCGCCGGGTCGGCCGTGACAAAAGTGGTATCGAGCGGTTAGTCCTCAAATGCCTGCTGCACTGGCTTAGCAGTAGTCTCGTGTACGGTTATGTTGCGGCACCATACTTATACGCAGAGGCCGTAAATTTAGGATTGGTTTCATTCTTTTCATCTCATAGATCGTGCAATAGAGCTATGTCATTAGATAACTTCTAACGAAAGTTATTATGGTCACAGCATACGCCTAAAAAAAAAAAAGCCGATCTGTAAGGAAAATCGCAGTTATTCGGACTTCACTTAGTGCGACAAGCCATAAGGAAGTAGAAGAATTTGAATAGAAGTATGATGACCGTGTTTGGAGATACTAGGTCAACATCAAGTAATGAAACTCTTCGTAACCTTCTACGTATAATAAAGAGAATAAGCCAACAATTAATCACTTAAGTGATATATCGCTGTGACTCGAACCACGAAATGTCCGAGATTACGTATGTATACTAGAATATGTTAGAATTATGAAATGTTATACCCCGTGATTCTCGTGGTATGTATGAGGACGCACGCACGAGAGCACGGCGTAAAAAAATCGAAAGAAAGAAAGATGTAGTTTCACTAAAAGTTTCCGCTTTTTGTGAAGAAAAAGGTTCGTTAATGAGAATTTGTTTCCCGATTTGGTATACGGGCTTCTTAAATTATATTAGAATTTTGAGATTTTATTTTCGAATGGTCACGTGGG